>OY728160.1:249125353-250403094 GCA_963277665.1 Viscum album | reverse complement strand
CCTTAGGTTGGCTTTCTGACTAAAGGATGGCCTCAAAGATGAAGTTAGGGAAGCTGAGAGAGTATTTGGGTAGGGGTTTGCCGAACCAAAAGGCTTTGAAGGTGTGAATTAATGAGAAGGATGAGTGCCCTTTTATAAGAGGTGTGTGGGGAACCTTTGGAAAAGCTAGAAATATTATTTTATAATAAATTAATATTCTGTTTATAATGTATCCAAAGTGGATTATTTAAAGTTTAAAGTGGGGATAGGTCTAAAAACACTCAACCAATAGGATTTAGACAGGTTTGGGGTACTATATTAACCTTATCATTAAGTATTAACTCTTAGTTAATTAGATTCACTTTTACAATGTCTCTTTGTATTTTTATATTATATGGTTAATAATCATACTATAAACATCCAAGAGACCCCCAAGTGGTCCATTAATGATACACATATCATGATATAAGTCTATTGGCCAATGCTTAGATTTTTAGGAATTTAATATCAATTAATAATATAATATTTGTTTTAAAAACGCTTTTATGTCAATTTTGACACTATTCAATAGTTGATTTTTGTAAAAATCATAACAAAATTATTACTTCGAACGAAGTTAATTAAATGATTCCTAACATGTAATAATTACCTATAAAGTTAGTTTAATTCATAAAAAGTCTCAAATTATATTTATTTGGGTATTTATAATATCAATTATTTTAAATTTTCACTATTATGGTAATTACTTCATCATCATTGGGTCATAAATAAACTAAATTATTTAATGTCTAAAAATTATAAATAAAATATAATTATGAGGGAAATATTTTTATCTTTCTAATGAATCTTTATAATCGAATTTTTCTTATGTGAAACCCTATATTAAAAATGTTTTAGTAAATAAACCTTGATTTTGACTCTTTTAACTCTTCTTTGAATTAAATAATAATAAATGTCCTAATCTAATCCAAGTGGACCTAAATGATAATATTTTATTCCTAAGTTTGTTTTTGGTCGAATTAAGCTTATAAAATATAATTAGGACATTTTTTAGGGTAATATTAATATCATTTTTACCCTTAATTACCCTATTTACTTTTAACCGTGGGACATAAAAGTAAAAAGTTACTATTCACCAAAAATTATTTTCATCTCAATGAACCACATTTTAGTCCTTGATATTAACCGTGTCTCTCGGATTTTTGAAATTCCACTCACAGAAGCGGTAAAATTATGTTTTATAAAAAAATCAGTTTTTTTACTACCACTTAGTGGTTTCACTATTCATCAAAAAATGAAGTTTTTCAGAAAAATACAAAAAATTCACCATATGCTAATTTCAATATTACAAATCCAAAAATGAAGTCCATTTTGAAAAATAAAATTTATGAATTTCAAAAAATGGGTATTACTATTCATAACAGCTAGTTTAATTGGTTGTGGTGTGTTAGAACTCGATGTTGCGTACAACACACGCTATTGCATTATTCAAAGAGAAGCGTACCGTAGAAGCTTGGGGTGTTACTACAATCATTGCAAGAGTTATTAGTTTATGCATTAATGAAACATTGAATATGTTTTGTAATTTATAAAGGTTGGGAGGAATAGCCAACTGGTAAGATACAACCCCAATTAATTCTAGTATTTAAATGGGACCAATTTTCATATGGCTTAACTCTCCATTTTTAATAAATATTACCACTTCATTCCATGGTGAAATTTTCCAGAAATCATGATACTGAGCATAAAATTCCAAATATATCTTCTGATTACCTACAAAACTCTTTTCTCTTCTATGGGATTCATTTATATGATCAAAAATAATCTATACTTTAACAACCATCTCTTCCACATGATATCATAATAGTAACATTATTTCTACAACTTATTCCCCATGAGTTAGTGTAAGAATGAACTTCCTATAATGAACATAAATTTGATAAAAAATATTACCTTTTTTATAAATTAAATTTTATATAAATTAATGTAGTTCATAAAAATACATTCTCTATAGTCATTATGATTAGTTATAAAATATAGTCAGCTAGAATAAAAAGACCATTATTCTTTATAACAATTTATTATATAGAGAGTGTAAAATTAGTGGTTTGTTTTTTATTTATTAAGGGTTATGATAATGTCTAATCAAAATATAAAAAATATCTGATGGACTTGGCCATTAGGATCACACCCTGTGAATCCCATCTATTAGAGATTTTGGGGGTGACTACATCACTGGGATTTTATCGAAACCAGGCCTAAAAAATATTCAACAGCTAAAGCTTAAGGAAAATTGTTTATAGGAGAAGTTAATGATTATCAAGATAATGACCGAAACCATGTTCACTATTCCACCCCATGAAAGAACCACAATCACACCTTACCCATATAGTATACGCTAGCTTAATATTGATTTATGTATTTAGAGTTTAATAATATGATATTCATATTTTATTTTAAATAAAATAATGATTGTATTTATTTATTTTTATTATTAATTTTAAAATGATAATAAAATGAGTATGATAACAATTAGATTTTGACACTAAGAAACCACAATCATATTTTTTTGAAAGCATATAGTTTCAATTAAGAAACACTTTTGATAAATTCAAATTTTTATGAACCTTTAATTTTTATAAAATATTCTTATAAAATAATATTTATTCAACTACTAAGGATAATATAATTTAATGAATTCAAATTTATTTTTTACATGGGTCATGAAGTGGTTAATATCATAAAAAATAGTATATTATAGTAAATAGGGATTTTATTTAAATGTTTAAATTATCATATTTTTAAATTATTTTAGAAAAAATAAATATCATATTTGAAACCATCATGATGATTTTATCCAATTGTGAATATTTCATAATTTTATGAGTTATTTTTTCTTTTGGTAAAAATTAAATATGAAATAAATATACAGTTCATGGCCTTATAAATTATACAAAAACACCACTCCTTTGAAAAAATTGAAGGAATATTTGTGGTTTAGATTATTTTATCATTGAGAGTCCAAATCCTATGTTTAAAAATTAATAATAATTCCCCTCTCCTTTTCAATAAATATCCTCCCAAACTCCCACTCCAATTCACTCAAAACACATTAACCATGATTCTATTTTCCCTATGCATCCCTAAATCCATCCCATGGTGTTCTCAATGTATTAAGAATCTCCAACAGCATTTAGAAGTTCTCTCTCAAGGTAAGGGATTATCTCCTCATATTTTTTCAAGAACATCCTTTTAGATATGAATTTTTTTTTAAAATATTATACTTATAGGAATATGCTTTTACAAATACATTTTACTATCCTTATGATTTTAAAAAATGAGATACCACATTTACTCACATTAATCCCTTTCATGTATCCATATGTAAACCCTTTATTATATCAAAACTATCCATTGCGTTTCCATGCTAAATATTTCTGCAGTGATCACCATCACAATTTCCACTCAAGGGTATTAAAATATCCTATCCATTATTTACTGGAAAATTCCATGTGTACCACACAAACTCTTTAATCGTGGGACTAAAAGTGATGAAATGTGATCTTATATTGTATGAGAAATGTAAAACAATAATATATATTCATGATATGAATTTGACAGCTGAGATCGTAGTTACATATCCCTTTAATCCATTAGGTAATATTTTTATCCCATGAGATACCATGTATGGTGTATGATAGATTATCCTAAGAACATTACTTTATAAATTCTCATTGGTTATCCTTGACTTATTATTATGATGACATTTTTTATTTTTTCCATATTACTATATTGCATTGATGTTATCATATTATATCATGCTTCAATTTTCATGTTTATGATAATCACCCCTTTAAGGTCCACATTATACGTCACTATAATAAAATGAATTAATTTTATCATATTATTATATAATAATTAATTTACATGAATTTATAACTTTCCCTTTCCTTATCTACATCACCAGGTTATCCCATGGTGTTTTTAGAATATCAATGGAATTTAAGAGAATATTATGGTATTTTTAAATGATTTTATTATATCCTTATTCCATATTATTGTTGTATTTAGGAAATTAGCCAAATTTATTAGGACTTTCATTCTTTTGGGACTATGTTTTAGGTGTCATTATGTAATATACCCGGAATTGATGTTTATAAATAATTTGGTTATTCATAGTTGGTATCTGCGAAAGGTCTAGTAATTTTTTGGGATTATTATTATAAAACCGCATTCATGATTTATCTATAAGACTAAGCATATTAAAACATCCCTATATTATTTTAAATTATTAATTAAGTGTTTACATGGAAAAAATTCATGTTTTGATATAATAAGTGGATATGGGAATGACAAAGGTGTACCTAAGTGTAAATACCATAAATAGGTAATATTGGTTATTAAATTAGTCATCCCATAATGAATAAAAAAGTGATCATTCTTCACACCCTTTTTGACACACCTAAGGGGTATAGTTTAGTAAATGCACATGCTCTTTATAAACCATTATAAAAGTGAAAAAAATTCCATTTAATTTTATCTTCAACAAATAGACTATGATGAAATAATATTGAAACCGATAAATTCATAGATTAAGGATAGTATGTTATTTTTGACTTATCAATTCAATGTACATATTGTACCTTTATTTTTTTACTATCTTAATATGTTTCTTCCCTAATATTCACATATTTTTTCAATGGCTAGAAATTGGAGGTATTGAGTAAACAACAAACATGATGGGAAATGACCATATGAGATAACCACCCCAATAGGAGTGGGAGTTGAGAAATTCATTACAATACATATAAAATTAGCTAAATATTTGAATTAGAACATGAATTATAGGGAAACCCCACATCCCCCTAATAAAGAGAATGTTTAAATTTAAACCAGTATGCGAAAAAGCACTTTGAATTTTAGCGGATCTTAGGATACCATAATCATGGGAAAATGTATCAAATACATTGATATAATCTTCCATATCCTTAAATTATTTGAGTGTAAGGAGGTAATGTTGTATGTTTATCATATCGAGTTATAAGATGATCAATGGTGGATGTTGATAAAAAATGATTCTTGAATAGGATATCAATGCAATGAAGAGGATTGAATTTCAACGAATTATTTTTTATAAATATTTTTCCCAAACTCTCCAACATATAATAGTATGATATTTTCTTAGCCTCAAGTAAAAGAATAACGAATCCTCTTTGGAAGATGATGTAATATTTTGAGGAGATACATGACACCCTTATGGATTTGTCATTAAAAATGAATATAATGTTGGCATCTTCTTCTGTGGGATAAATTTCACATACAAGAATAATTTTAATGTTATTTTTAATGTAATTTATATTATTTCTTTTTTTTTCGTTTTTTTCCCATGCATTTGAGGAGGAAATTGAGGGTTTTCATGATTGGGGCCCAACCATGAGCCCATTTACAGATTTTAAAAAATTTGTTTGTTTTATATATCCTTCATTTTTTATCATTTTTTTACCAATTACACTTCCCACTTGGCCTCCCTTGACCAATTAAAAACACCATGTACATTTGGACCCTTTTAAAAACTCATTACAATTCCATATTTGGGTGATTATTGGGCTAACTCGTGGGCCCATTTCCTTGATTAGAAAAAAACTAATTCTTTAATATATCATTCATTTTTTTTTGGTGTCTCCACATCCTACTCAAAGAATAAAACCATAGTATCACCCCCATTATCTTTTTTTCACTTGGGATCTCATCTTGAATGTAGATTAGGAAGAAATTTCTCATGGTCTCTCAAATCATCCAGATTTGAGAAGGTAATTTGTTTCATCCATAAATAATTAAATATTGACTCTTTTCCCCAATTTCAGTACCCAAATGACCTCCTAAGCCTTTTTATTTCCTCCCTATCAGTTTTGGTTTCTTGGAAATTCAATTTTTTGTAGATTTGGGAAGATTTCATCATGATATCTCAAGTATGTGGGTTTTCTTCCTTCCTCCTCCCATTTGCTTAGGGTTTCTTCCATTTCTTTTTGATGTTATTATTTTCCATCAAGTAGGGAATCAAACCTAGGGTTCGATCTTGGTTTTATTTTTTTTATCTTGTGGTTTTAGGTTTTATTTAACACCCTTGTGGTGCGGTGGTGGTGGGGTTGAACCTTCGCACAAGGATTTGGTAGTTTTTTACACTCTTGTTACATGATTCCATGTTTATGAACTATTGGATGATTTTGAATTGCAGGATTTATAATTTTTTCAAGTTCATATTCCTTGTTCCTTGGTGAAAGAACTATTTTTTGGTGGTGTTTGTGAGGAGAATGGTGCTATAAGGGCATTTTTGGGTGAAAACAGGTTTTTTTCAGGGATATCCCATGTTGGATCAGTTGGGGTTGGTTTCTAAATGATTAAATGGGTTTGTTAAAATATTTTAGAGAATAAAATTATATTTTGGTGAAATTTGGGTTGGAACATGGTATTAAAAGTGGGATTTTCAATGGATTATATGTTCCATGCATTGTTATATTTTGTGATGTGGTTTTGTTGAAATTCTAAATGTTTTATCGAGTGATATAAGTTGTGAAAATAATGTTTATATGTTTTCCTGAATGTGGGTGACCAAAACTGATGATTTTATATGCAATTGGATTTTTGTTTCATCTGTAATTCATTGTTGAACAACGGGTGAAACCCCAGTTTTTATGTGGGAAGACATGCATTAGTACATTAGTTATCCGGAGTAGTTTTTTCCCCGTTTCACTTAGCATATAGGACATTTAAAACACTAAAAAAACTATATTGCTTATGTTTGGGGACCACTAGGTTATGGATATGTTCCCTACTAGTGGCTCATTCATGAGAACAAATATTACTGTGGTTACTTTACATCGATATACAATGTACATGGGCCCTGAAACTGACTTGTGTATAAGGGTGTTCCCAAGATTAGTGATTTTGAATCTTTTTTATTTATCATTGGCCTAAGGTGTGTTTGGATAAAAAATGATGTATATTACATGATTTTAATTAAATTTATTCACTCATTAAAACTTCCCTTTGAAAAATTTTAACCTATAAAATTTTCATTCCTTAGAATCCATTGCCACAATGTCTTAGTTATAAAAAACATGCACTCATTTCATCTTGTACTTATTAATATATGGAATAATTTTGGTGGTATCCTATTGGTATTAGGATCACATGCTAATTACACCCCTTAGGTGTTAGTATACTTGATCATGTTTTACATAGGTAAATCTAAGGCCCTGAGTGATGGTGGTTCGAGTTGATAGTTTCTTCCCTTGGTACGGTGTTGTAGAGATAGCTTGTGGGTGATAACCCCTTATCGTGTAGAGCCCCATGGGCTGTTTTTATATAATTTTTTTTGTATATTTGGACCACTGGTGTCATGTTTAAACCTATTCGATTAGTTTTGGATTTCATTTAAGGTATGTTAGGCATAAATTTTCAGATTTGGTTTGTTGATTGTTTTTGGTTGTTAAATGATTATGAAGTCATGTAAATCATTACCAGACCATAATAAATGATACACGAACACTTGTTTCATCCCATGCGGATAGGGAACTCCCTTTGGGACTTTCTAGGGGCTTGGTTTGGTGACGGGTTTAATGGCGACCAAATTCAGTTCGTGGAAAATGGTATTAGAGATAGGTTTATCTTTTTGGGTAGTATTATTACAATGGGGTGAGTCTGGTTAGATAGGATCTAGGACTGTCGAGTCTTGGAGATTTGGTTATGAGTAGGGTGCCTCGATAGTACCTCTTATGAAAATACTTTAGTCGCCAAGGGATATTGGGATTATTTGTTTTTATTCTCTTCTAGGTGGGACGTGCAGGCTACAGACCGCACGTATACATCAGCTGGGAGTGGAGTGGTTTTTTATTTCATTATTTTGATGTGTTAAAATTATTTTTATTTTATTTAATTGATGATATTCTTCATATTTTTTGTACTGATGATTTATTTTTTGATTTTATCCATGTGTAGAAACATGCCTCTCCGGAAATATCACATGCTCCCACAAGAGGACACAAGATAGAGTTCTCCTGACCCGATTGATCAAATGATGGTAGAAGTTGTGTTTAGGGTTATCCAAGACCTAGTATAGAAATTATCACCAAATCCTACTCCTTATAGGGAAGAATATTCTTCAAATATTAAGAAAAAATTCCAGTAGTTCTTAAATAACAAGCCGCATGCTTTCCAAGGTAGCACAAAACCCCCAGAAGTGGAGGAGTGGCTCGAAACGATAGAGTGCATGTTTGAGTTCTTATAAATGCTTGAGGTAGTGTGGGTGAGGTGTTCCTCTTTTCTATTAGTGGGTCCTAGCCGCTGGTGGTGGGAATCAGTGCTTTAAGCTTGGAAGCACGAGAAAATGAGATGGATGTACTTCATGGTTATATTCAACGACCAGTACTGCCATGAAGGTTTGGCCTATCCTTGATGTAGAAAATTTATGGAAATTTTTATGGGGATATTTCTATGATGGAATATTCGAGTAATTTTTCTATGTTGGTATGGTATGCTCTAGAATTTGTATCTAAGGATTATATGAAGGCCCAGAAGATCAAGAGGGGTCTGCGGCCCGTGATCTATTCACAAGTCATCCTCTTCAAGTTGAAAACCTATACAGGGGTAGTTGAATGGGCATGTATGGCGGAGATAGACCACAAGTAGAGGGATGGTTTTTATGGGATGATATTAGGTCTAGGACATAGAATATCTTATGAGTAGAAACGGAAACTGGAGGAGTAAGAAAATAAGGGGGATGACAACTCAGGCCAACCTTTGAAGATCTTTTCTTCTCCAGATTTTGATGCAAGGTCTGTCATGTGACACTAGTGTGGGATGTCGGGGAATATCGGACTAGAATTCAATTTTCCTCTAAATCCCTGTTATTAGTGTGGTGGTATGGGAAACTTGCAACACATTTGTAGGATGGAAAGTCCACTCCAAAGTGGGGCAGGATCAGTGGCTTCTAGGGGAATTCCAACTCAATCAGAGCTGTTGAGGATAGGGGGAACTCAGTTTGGTGGTTGTGGTGGTAAGGACAGATCATCTTCTAGGAAAATCTAGTTCAGGGTAGAGTTATAGTCGAGTAGTCGTTATTAGGAAGAGACTAGGAATCTTCATGTGATGGATCAGGCAACAATGGAATCAAATTAGGTACCATTGATTGTTCGATGTACTATTATGATTTCCTCTTCTATAGATGCATCCCTTTTGATAACGGTTATTCTATTTCATTCATATCTTCATGTACTATGATCATGATGAAGTTTTCAACTGATCTATTTTCCATTGCAATGGAGTTGGTGACAGTATAGGAAATGAAAAAGGAACATGGTCTCAGGTGCTCGTCGTGTGAGCTTTTCATGTTAGGGGTTGAGATTGATTGAGACCTCGTAGTCATAAATATGGTTCTTTCTTATGTGATACTTTTCATGGATTTTCTGGTACGATTTCAAGTGAACATCCATTTCTATAGGTAGAGGGTGAGTTTCATTGCACCAGATGGGAGTCGTCAGGTTTTTCCTGGGGAATGGGATCCTTAGTCAGGTCATGCAGGACCTCCACCCACTGATTTGGGGATCTTATCATCATGTTATCATTGCTCATGCTAGATGATAAAATTCGTGCTCCTGAGGGTGGGTTAATTCATATAGTGTATGAGTTCCATAAGGTATTGCCAGATGATTTTTCAAGATTATTTCTATAGCGGGAGATGGAGATCTCGATCGATTTGGCCCCAAGAACACTACCGATATCTCTTCCCTCATATCGTACAGACCCCAATAAATTGACGGAATTAAAGATTCATCTTCATGATTTATAATCCAAAGGATTCATTCACCCGAGCCTCTCCCCATGGGCCGCTCTAGTTCTCTTTGCGAAGAAGGCTAATGGGTCCCCCTAGTTGTTAATTGATTACCGAAAGCTGAACAAGGTAAACATCAAGAACAAATATCCTTTTCCCTGAATAGATTAATGGGTTGATCATTTTAATGGGGATAAGTGGTTTTATAAATTATATTTGTGTTCAGGTTACCATAAACATAGTGTTAAAGAGGTATTTATCCCAAATACGGCCTTCTAAAGCAGGTATGATCACTTTGAGTATCTGGTCCTACCCTTTAGACTGAGCAATTATCCAGTGGTATTTATGGCACTCATTAACTGGGTGTTCCACCGGTATCTCAATTACTTCATCATGGTGTTTTTGGATGACATGCTTCTATAATTTGGATATGATGAGGAATATGGGCATCATCCACGGATTGTGTTAGGCACTTTTTAGGATCACCTCCTCTATGAAAAGTTTTCCAAGTGTACTTTATGGATGAAGGAGGTGATGTTGTTGAGGAATCTGATCCCAGAGAAGGGGGTTTCGGTGGAACCTGAGAAGATCAGTGTGTTTATGTCATAGGCGAATCCAAATAACATGTTCAAGATCTGAAGTTTCCTTATCCTGGCAAGTTATTACAGGCGGTTTGTCTAAAATTTCTCTCAGCTTTCATTAGCCATGACTATGCGCACCTGAATGGTGTGAAGTTTGTATGGGGCCAAGATTGTTAGGCATTATTCGAGGAACTGAAGCAGCGGTCGACTACCGCCCTCGTGGTGATTTTGCTGGAGGATGGAAAAGGTTATGTGGTGTATTAAGATTCTTCACGTATAGGTTTGGGTGTGTTTTTCTACATGGTGATCACATGGTGGTGTCTGGTTATCTCCAACTATGACCACATGAAAAAATTATCCGACCCATGATTTAGTGTTAGCAGTTGTGATGCATGCTATAAAGTCATGGTGTCATTACCTCTTTAGGGAGAATGTTTTATTGTATTTTGATAACAAAATCCTGGCCTACATCTTCTCTCAGAAGCACCTCAATTAGAGAAAGCACTGTTGAAAAGAGTACTTGTAGGGGTTCAACATTGATATAGTCTATACACCAAGAAAGGGTAATGTGATGTCAGATTATTTGAGTAGGAATGTACCAGTGCAATCCTTGAGTAAGTTTAGTGATTTTTGGACTCTGATGGGGCTCTTTTATAAGAGTCAGGTGGAGACCAAGGAGAACAGTGGAGGTGTGTTCATGGTGAGTATTCACTTGAATCCTTCTCTCATGGAGTTGATTCAATGACTACAACACTGTGATGAGCTCTGTCAGTGGTTGAGGTTGTTTCTTCATGGTGGGGAGACTTATTCTAATTGGTCATCATCTCTCGAGGGCATCATGTGCTTCAAGGGCCATTCAGTAGTGTTGTCGTCTTTACAAAAGGTGTTGATACAGGATAGACAATAGTCTTAGTTGGATATCTATCTAGGTGACGCCAAAATTTATTATTATATTCCACAATATTTTTGGTGTCCATGTATGAGATGGGACATAGATAACTTCATGTTGAGATGCTAAACTTGTTATTAGGTGAAATTAGAGCACCAAAGGCCCTCTAGATTTCTCCATCCATTACCCACTCTTTCCTGGAAGTGAGAATAGGTCACCATGGACATCATTGTTGGCTTACCTCATACAACATAGGGTAATATTTCTATTTGGTTGGTTATTGGTCATATAACAAAATTCACCCACTTAATTACGATAAAAGATACTACTAAAGTGGATGATTTGGGCCATTTGTATCTCTGGGAGGTGGTAAGGATTTATGGTGTTCCATCAGAAATTGTCTCAGATAGAGTGTCACATTTCATATCTTGGTTTTGGTAAGGCCTTCAAGAGCCCTTGTGGTCACATATTAAGATGAGAATAATATACCATCCTCAAACAGAATCTCAAATAGAGTGAGTGAATTAGATCTCAGAGGACATTATCTGTTCATGTGTTTTGGACTTTGTAGGTTCATGGGATAACCATTTGGGATTGGATGAATTTTACTCCAATAATAGTGATCAATCCTCAACTAAAATATCTCCTTTTGAGGAGCTCTGTGGTAGGCCTTGTCGGTCCCCCCTATGTTGAGATGTGGTACATGAGACTTCAATTTTGTGGCCGATCCTTGGGCAGGAGACGTCTGAGAAGGTGAAGTTGGTCAGGCAGTGCTTTTTGACAGTTTGTTGTCGTTATAAATATTATTCTGACAAGAGGCGTCATGAACCAGTGTTTTCTATGGGTGATAAGGTATTCTAGGAAGTGGACCATCTTCTGGCCATTGTCGATTGGGAAAGAAAGGGAAGCTGGCACCATGATATGGCAGTCCTTCTGAGATCACTGAGAATATTGGTAGGGTGTAATATAAGATGACCTTTCCTTCTTAGTTGAAATCCATTCATGAAGTCTTCCTTGTCTCCCAGTTTAAAAAGTAAAGTCGGATACGTCCAAAGGGAATAATTGGGGAGAATTATAGATAGAGCCTGATTTATCAGTGTTTGAGTAGACGATGTGAATTGTGGACTCTTAATAAAATATTCTTCAAGGGAATACTATTTCTCTAGTTCTATTCCTCTGGTAGTATGATATTGATGAGAATAAAACATGGGAGAGAAAGTCTTGGGCTGAAGAGAAGTTTCTATTTCTTTTATCTAATTAGGCTTCATGATGACTTTTCAATGGAAGAATGCATTTATGGTGAGGATAATTATCACATAGATGACTTCCTTAAAAGTTATTTTTCATGTAATTTACATTATTGATATGTTTCTATGGTTTCCTATGAATTTTTGGAAGAAATGGTGGGTTTTCATGATTTGGGCCCAGCCGTGAGGCCATTCCCAAAATTAAAAACATAATTTGTTTCTTTTGTAAATCCTTCATTTTTAAATTTTTTTCACCCATTACACAAACCAATTAGCCTTCCTTGACCTATTAAAACCACCATGCCCATTTGGACCCCTTAGGAACTCATTATCATTTTATATTTGGTAGATTTAATTATGAATTAGGAAAACCCATGTGCCCATTTTCTACTTTAAAAAAATTAATTCATTAAGATATCATTCAATTTTTAATTTTAGTTCAGTGATTCCACCTCCCACTCGAATCCAGAAACTCTAGCCTCACTAACATTATATATTTTTCCTATTTTGAGATTATTTGCATCACGGATTAGGGCGATCTATGACAGGGTTTCTCAAATCATCTAGATTTTAGAAGGTAATTTGTTTCATCCTAAAATCATTCAAATTTTCCTCTTTTCTCCACATTTCAATCCCCACTGGACCCCCTCATACTCATTCGAGACCCCCATATAAGTTTTTGTGGCTTGTTCAATCATATTTTGTTGGATTTGGGGATATTTCTTCAAGATCTCTCATGTAAGCGGGCTTCCTTCCTTCCTCCCTTTTTAGTAGGGTTTCTTCCATTTATTCTTGAAGTTCCTATTATCGAAGAATTAGGTATTCTAACCTAGGGTTTAATCTTGGGATTCTTGGATGGATCTTGTGGTTTTATGTTTGATTTAACACCCTTCTGGTGTGGTGGTGGTGCAGTTCAACATTCTCACAAGGATTTGGTAGTTTTTGACACTTTTGGTAGGTGATTCCATGTGTAAGAACTCTTGGATGATTTAGCATTGCTGGATTTATAATTTTTCAGGTTCATATTCCTTTTTCATTGGTGAAAAAATTAGTTTGGTGGCATTTGTTAAGAGAATGGTGTTAAAATGGAAATTTTGTGTTAAAATGGGTGTTTTTCTGGGATATCCTATGTTGGATCATTTGGGGTTGGTTTTAATTGATGAAATGGTTTTATTAAAACAATTAGTGATGTAAATTTTATTTTGGTGAAATATGGGTATAAAAATGGTGTTCAATGTGTGTTTTTCAATGGATTTTATGTGAAAAGTGTTTTTATATTTTTTGATGTTGTTTTATAGAAATTCTAAATGTTTTATTGAGTTATATAAGTGGTGAAACCCATATATAGTTTTGTTTTGAATTTGTGTGAAAAAAACTGATTACTTAATGTGAAATTGGATTTTGGTAAAATGTTGAATTTATTTGAGCACAAAGGGGGAATCCTAGGTATCTTGGTAGGCAGATGTGTACTAGTACACTAGTGATCCAGAGTGGTTTTGAGCATGTTTCACTTAGAATGTTGGACATTTAAAACACTAAAAAAACTATATTGATGATTTTGGGGGACCATTAGGTTATGGTTATGTTTTCTAATAGTGTATCATGCATGGGAATGGCTATTACTATGGTTACTTTAAACTGAGATACGAGGTACATGGGGTCCAGAACTAACTAGCACCTAAGGGTGTTACTAAGATTAATGCTCATAGGATATTTTGTTTTTATCATTGTATTAGGGTGTTTTTAGATAAAAAATGAATTAGATTACAAGTTTTAATTAAATGTGTTCACTATTTGAAATTCCTCTTTGAAAATTTTTTACCTATAAAAGTATCATTCTTTAGAATTTATTGCCACAATTTCTTATTTATCAAAAACATACTTGCTTTTCATCATGTATTACAGACTATATTGAATACATTGAGTGGTATCCTATTGGGATTAGGATAAAACCCTACTTAAACCCCTTGGGTGTTTGTAGAAATGATCATGCTTGACCCAGGTAAAGGAACGACCTTGGGTGATGGTGGTTCGAGTTTCTAGTTTCTTCCCATGGTGCGATGTCATGGGGATGACTTGTAGTTGATAACCCCTTATTGTGTGGATCCCCTTGTCCTGTTTTTATGATACTTTTATTTATATTTGGACCTATTGTGTCTGGTTTAAACATAATTGTTCTGTTCCGAATTTTATTTAAGGCATGTTTGGCAAAAAAATTCAGATTTGGTTTACTGATTGTTTTTCTGTTGTTAAATGATTCTAAACTCAGGTAAATATTTCGAAAACCATAATACATGATACCTAGGAAATTGTGAAAGCTTGCGGGGATAGGGAAATACCTATATGCCTTTCAGTGGGATGGGTTTGGTGCTGGGTTTAATGGCATCTTGGTTCGGTTTATGACACTAATGGTGAGTCTATGAAAAGCTTTGGAAATTTGATACATTGATAGATATGAGTAAATTGTATGGAATTACCTCAAATTAGAAATGTAGGGAATGGAATCTCATGGATCATGATATATAATGTTTGAAATGGATTTCAATTATGGTGTAGTAATAGAGAAATATCCTAATGGAAAGAAATTCCAACACCACACTTGTAAAAAGTATGGGAAAAATAATGAAACTTTCATGAAGGGGATAAATAAATAATTTTGTTAAATGAAAGAGGGTAGCCAAGTAATAAAATTTTGATAGGATAAATCCAAAAATATAATTTTATCAAAAAAATTCTTCCTCCAAACCTTATACTACTATCCAATGTTTCTGATGTAAAGAATAAGGACTCTATGAAAATTAATGCACTAATCCAAGGATTTTCATTGATAACTATAGAAAAAAATACTCACAGGCCAAGAGTTCTAGGGTAAGATTATTCCATAAAAACTATTAAGGTAGATCCTTAAAACAACTTGGTAACATTTATTTTAGTTAATCCTTAATGAATTGTGACCATAGTGTTTTATTATGTTTCAATTAATTCCATCATGTCACACAATATTAGTTTAGGTATTAAAAAAACACTATAAAAAATGAAAGATGAGATATTAGTGAAAAGGGAAACTGGTAAAATTATTGAATTCCAATTCTATAACATCTCCACTAACATGTTTTGTGGGATAAAATTCCTATATAACCTTATGATACTTACTTTAGAAGGACTTGATACAATTACGGGAATGGATTAGATTCCTTATATAGATGAAACATAAATTTCTACAAGACGGAAATTAATATACATTTCATGAATGTCCTTACGATTATTTAAAAGTTAAAGGATATGGATGTATATTATTTTTTATTATCATATCAATCCTACATATTATGTAAGTATGGGAAATTATATCTCAGATCAAATAAATGATTATCCTTCAAAAATTCCAATCATAAGGGAATATGATGATGTGGTTCCCAGAGCATTTACCCGTCTTCCTATATGTCATGAAAATATGTTCAACATCGATGTTATAACATATATTTTCTAATATCCAAGACTCTATATATAATGTCAACTGTTAGAATTAAAGAGTTGAAAATGTAACTCTAGGAGAATTTAGAAAAGGCGAATATAAACCCATGTACTTCACCATGGGGTGAATAGGTCATCCCTATCAAGAAGGGGGATGAGTCAATGTTCCAAAATATTTATTTTCATGAGGTAAACAGGATGATGAAAATGAAAAATTATCATATTGCATAGATTGATGTATTTTTCAATCAGTTTTGTTGATTCATATACTTCACAAAGCTAGATATTTAGTCAGGATATTATCGTGGAAAGGTGAAGAAGGAGGATATTCTCTTGATTAATTTTAATACAAGGTATGGCAACTATGAATATATAGTTATTACATTTGGACCAACTAATTCTATATATATCTTCATGGAATTAATAAATTGAATATTTATATATTAACTCAATAAATTTGAGGTTTTATTTGTAGAAAATATTATTATCAACTAAATAATTATGTATTAACAAGAGGGGAATTTGTATGTTTTACTGATGACATTCAAAAAGGAAAATATATATTATATTTATAGAAAGAACAAATTTTGGATGGAGCATGTAAAATTTCTGGGGATGTTTATCATCAAAAATGGAATATTTTTTTCTTCCAATGAATATGGAGGTGATTGATAAATGGCCCAGACTAACATCTATAATAGATATTCATCCTTTACATGGATTATCAGGGTACTACCACCGATTTGTGAGAAAAATATAATGAATTTAAAAACATGTAACCGATCAAACAATGAAGGGGGTAATCTTTTTCTTGACTAGTGAATGTGAGAAAATATTTAAAGAGTAAAATGAAAGGCTAATCACTAAACCAGTGATCACATTACCCTCTAGTGGAGAATTTTTTTTTATCTACACAATTTTTTTTAAAAGGGATTGGTTTGTGTATCGATACATGGTTATAAGGTGATATCCAATGACTCACACTAAATAATGATTCATGAATAAGATTACACCAACCAAGTTGTATAATTGGTTGTTGTGTTATTCACATTGAATATATGATAAAATTATCTCTATAGGGAGTTGTGTGACATCTATACAGATAAGGAAATCATCAATTATACATTCACACAAAAGGATCTCAATATACACCAATGAATCTGGTTAGTGATTATTAATGAATAATATTTTTAAATAAATTAGAATCCTTGGATATTGAAGATGTTTGGTAGATGATCTAAATAAAAAGGATCCTGAAATCCTATCCTAGTTGAGGATTAAAAATGATCCAACATTTTTATACATACAAAGGATGTACATTGGAATAATAAAAGGTCATTCATAATTTCTTTCTGAAATGACTACTCAATAGTCCATCATTAATAGGATCAAGGAGTCCCAGAAAGATGATGTGGAGCTTCCAAAAAGTGAGTGAATATTACAGAGTTCAACATTGATAAAGATGGAGTTATATGGTTTGTAATATGAATATGTGTCCCATTGAATCCGAATTTTAAGAGGGAAATCTTGGATGACATGCATAACTCATCCTTATCTATTCATCCTGGAAGCGTTAAGATATATAGAACACTATTGTAAAATATCTGGTTATATAACATGAAGATAGTTATTATAGAATTCATATCTCTATGCTTGGTATGACAAAAAGCTAGGGATAAATGATAGAATTGTAAGGCTATTATGGAACCACTGTTCATATTGGGTTGGAAATGGTAAAACATAACCATGGATTCTATTTTAGGACACCCCAAAATATCTAAATTAAATAATTCCATCTGATTGAAAGTGGGACTCCTTACAAAGTAAGTGAATTTAATTTATATAAATTATTATTTCTTCCTTGACCAAATTTATATAATATACAGAAGTTATGTGGTATGAATGCATGGGGTTTCACTCTCTATTGTATCTGATTGGGATCTGAACTTTACCTTGTGGTTATGGATAATCCTTCATTAAGAACTAGACAAAGATTTGAGTTTCAATAAAATATATCAATATTATATTAATGGTAACAGTAAGAGAAAAATTCAAAATATAGATGATTTATTAGGATATTTTTCGATGGATTTATAAGGATTTTAGGAACAACACCTTCCCCTAGTGGAGTTTTCATATAAAAATAGTTTCCATTTAAGAATTCAAATGACATATTATGAGTCTCTAAATGGTAATATTTTTCATACTCCAACATGATGGGAATAATTTGGAGATTTGAATCTTTTAGAACCTGATATTATCAAAGCGATGATAGAGAAGATTCAAACTATTAAACATCATATGAAATACCCAAAATGTAAAAACAAAAGCAATGCATAAAATCATTGGCAAGAGATAAAGTTTAAGGTTAGAGATAATGAATTTCTCTATATATAACCACAGAAGAAATATATAGGGTTTGAGAATAAGATAATGATTAGTTCGATATACATTATCCACTTTTAGATCCTTGATCACATTATAGGCATAGACTATTGACAACCACTCCCACCAATCCTTACCCAAGAACATGATTTTTTCTACGCAACCCTCTTAAAGAAGTTCATACCTAACCTGTCACATGTATTGAAACAATGGTTGTATCCTTGTGGAATGAACTTTCACATGATAAGAATAAAGTAAATATCTTAGATCATATATTAAATCATCTATGGAACAAAAAAATTCATTGGGTAAAAGTATTGTGAAGGAACCACAAGATTGATGAAGCAACATGGGACTTTCAAGAGGTGATTCAATAGATGAACTATTATTTGTTTTTGTATATGAAATGAAAATTTTAAAGTTTAATTTATGAATGGGGAATAATATAGAGACTTAATATTTTGTAAATAAAATTCCCTTTTTGAATGAGTAGATTCCTTATTTTGTAATGTAGTTATGTAAAACACATTCACTACATAGGTTAATTTAGAACATCATTAAATATATACAGTCGAATATAAATAACCATTAGTAATTTAAACCATTTTTAATATTTCCACAATATAATGACCATTATGATTTATATTTTTTAAGGGTTATGATAATTTGTAATTATAATAAATAGAATAAGTGACGTCCTTGACCAGTATGCTCGTTCTATATTAATCCCATTTATTATAGATTTTGGGAGAAATAACATCATGAGGATTTCAATATAACCATGATAAAGGTGATATTAAACAACTCAATCTTGAGTGAAACTATTTTCAGAATATTTTTGAGATTATTAAGATCATGGACCAAACCATTCTTTCCAAACCACCCTAGTAAACCCCCACCATCACCCAGCTTACCCTTAGGGAATACATTGGTTTAACAAGTGGTTATGTGTTTAAACACTTGTAATATTAATTTTTTTTCTTTTAAATAAAATAATTATTATATTTTTTATTTTTTATTATTACTTTATAAATATATATTTAAATAATTTTACAAAAATAGTATTTCTAGAAAATATATAGTTTCAATTAAGACACTATTTTGATAAATTTGAGAAAATTTAAAGTAAATGTTATTTTAATGATATATTCTTATTAAATAATATTTATTTAAATGTAAATTAAAATAAAATTTAATGATGTCTAACTGAATTTTTATAAAGTAAAGAAATTATTTAATATAATAAAAACATTTATTTTACAGTAAATTGGAATTTTTATTTTAAATTTTAAATTAAGCTATTCATAAAATTATTTTTGTAAAATATTTTTTCTGAAATCAGGAAATCTAAATTATACAATGTTGATTTTTTAATAAATTTCTATGATAGTTGATTTTGTGGGTAAAAAGTAAATACTGTATATATATATATGAAGGTCTGTATTATGATATCATAATAGCCCAAAATAAATTTAATATATGATTTAAATGATATCCATGAAAAAATATATATTTTTCATATAAAATGAGCTCTTTTAAATTAATTTTAATAATTTTATAAAACTCTAAAGAATCCAAAAAACCAACTATTATATTTCAATACTTTAAAATCATTTCATTATAAATGTAACTCACTTCTACATAATGAATAGATTATTTACGATGTTTGGTTCTTAGAACCCTAAAATATTGAATGTTACCACTCATTGGTTGAAACCATGATAAACCCCATGGGATGGTTGGTGTTTTTTATTATTTTTACATATAGGGTCCAAAACATATGTTTAGAAATTAATAAACCAATATCCTCACATTTTCTATAAAAGAAAACACAATATCATAGTTTTCATCAATAAAAAAACATTAAATATGATTATCTGATACATATCCCTATCAAAATCCCTCCCAAGCTATTCTGAAGCTCCTAAAATCCCCCTCAAAATTTTAGAAGTTCACTATCAATGAATGGGATTCTCTCATCTAATTTAATCCAGAATCTTATTTGATTTATAGATTTCGGATTCCAATTTTTCATGATAGAATATGTTTTTACACATCCCTATTATTGTATACTTGATGTAAAAGTAATGATAATTTAGAATTAAATCTCATTAAACCCTTCTATTAGTATTTATTTACAACTGTTTTGTTTCCAAAATTATCAATTTATTTCCATGTGAGACATTTGTATAGTTAATACCCATTCCCATCTCAACTCAAGGGTATTATCCTAGGGATACCTATCCGTCATTTATTGGGTACATCAATTTATGTGACCCACAATTCATAATTGTGGCATCAAAATTGATTCATTTTGTTCTTAAGTTGTATTATATATGTGGCATACTAATTTATGTGAATTATATGAATGTGACAAGTTGGATTGAAATTATATAGTTGTCCAATGCATTGGGTAATGTTATTTATCACACGAGATACAATTTATAGTGAATGGTGGTATATCAAAAAAGGCTATTTTATTCTGTATTAGTTTTTCTCCTTGACATATGTTTATGATTCATTGTTTTATATTGTTTATACATTCCTATTTTTTATTGATGTTATCATCTTATATCATGTTTTAATGTTATCTTTTAAAATTACCCCACCTTTTTATATCATATTGATATCCCCCTTTAATTTTTTTTATAGTAATCATGTTATGCTAGGACTCTTCCATTACAAGTATTTCATACAAAACCCTTACTTGTGTAAGTTCCCAGGTTATCACGTTTTTTTAGCAGATAAAACGAATTTAAGAGAATGTTATCTAATTTTTAAATTATGTTTTATATCCCATTTCTAAATTATCCTTTTATATATTTAATTACCCAAATACACTAAGAATTTCTTTATTCAGGGATTTTATTATTGCCTATATTTATGTATTTTTTAATGAATTATACATTATAATGAATTTGTTTTTACATACTTATAATATAATACATTATATGGTACTACATTTATGCTTGAATAAATGATATTTTATGAAAATTATACCAAAGTTAGATACTAATCCCCTATAACATATAAGTCAAGTGATAATAATCCATACTTTTCATTTAAATTCTAGATATTACATTCATATTTCTCATCATTTTGGGGATTATTAGAAGTGATTAGTTGTATCATAGTGTTGAGAGAACATTGGACAATCCTAAAAAAAATTATGTAACCCGAAAATCATGATCATATAAAATCTATAGAGGTTCCCCTTGAAGACCTATGATTTCATTGATATAGATCTGGGAAAGGATCACAAGGGGTATTTCTTCTATTATTTCCATGTAATGAGTTGAATTAGTATTAATAATGATTATTACCCATATATCATCATTATTCCTTGATGTATTTGAGAGACTAGTGAAAAATATCGTTATAAAATTATCCCACTTCCCTAATGGTATTGGAAGAGGTTTTTTAAATTCCATAACATGTTATCAATTAGAATTTACCTATCTGTATACAATTAATTTGGACACATATAATACAATATAGTACTTCATAACATCCCACCAAAAGTGTGGACTTAAATCCCTATAAACCTTTTGTGATACATGGATGTATTGATATATTCAAGTTATTTGCTTCATATGTAAGTTACCTTTTGAAATATAGTATCGATGGAACACCTATCATCTTCCCAAACATCAACACTCCATCATTATAGATGAAGTCAAGAAATTTTACATTATATATTTCTTTAATATTACTTTATATGTTCTCATCATCTAATTTGAAATTATCCAGAATTTATCAATAGTATTATTTAGAAAATATTTTGAAAAGGAATGATGTATCCTTTATCATAGAAATGATCATTTCAATATTTAATAGATCTCTATATATGGGATTTATAGTGACCTGGTCTTATCATAGATGGATATTAAATCTTTTTATATGAATATTATGTATATTACAAAAAATCATGCCCTGGGATCGTAATAGTTTAGATCCTTTTGAATTATCGAACAAAATATTATTGTCTGGTGAAGGATCATCATAGTTCCCCACAAAGACCATACCCTTTATTACTCATACTTAAACCAGTCTTCATAACATGGGAAATGAAATATCAGAAATGGTTGAGTTTTGAGGCATATTAAAGGTAAACAAGGGAGATACATAGGCCTAATATAAAAACAATAGTATGGGAACATGAACATAACATTTGAAAGATATATCCTTCATATTAGTGATTATAATCATGATTCATAGGGTAAATATTGGAAGCTCATAATTCATGAATCAATGGGGAATAAAAATCATTCTACATGAGATCATAACTTATGAATAAGAAAAATTATTCTCACATACACATCAATATATAAACTATTATATCAGGGATACCTACCCAGACCATTATAACATGTTAGGATTGGATAGTAACCATTGATTTGGGGATAAAAACTTATGTATGCTCTTGTTTTTGGTATTTTGAGACAACTATTATACTATATTATTTATAGGCTTGGGCTATAACCCATGTACCCTCTTTTTTTTTATGATTTCTCTAAAAACATGTTTACACTATTGTTTTTGGTTTTAGGAAACATCCCATGTACCCTCTTTTTTTTGGAATTGGGATAACAAACAATATACCATCTGAGCTCACATACCATAAATCATTACCAAATCCCTTATAGGGAGATATAGTTCCCACCCATCACATAATGAAAAAAACATTTATGCGTAAAATAAGATAATTAAAAATTAATATATTCATAACCGATGAAATTAAATGGATATTAAAAAAAATTAATAATATTATAACTTCATGAAAAGACACTGGTCCCATAATAATTTTGTTATTGCATAACCCATGGAAATAATTGGTTTTTACCATGGTATAAACCATGGAAATGAAATGTGTTTCAAAAACTACGTTTAATATTAAAAAACCATTTAAAGAAGGAATATAAATGGGTTCCATGGATCTTATTCCAAGTATAAAATTACTAACACCAATTTATTTCATCTTATATTAAAAATACTTTTAAAAGAACATTTTAAATATTTATTGAGTAAATTACACTTTCTTCTTTGAAAATTGGTTTTTAAAACTTTTTTCATTGAAAAAAATTTAAAAAAACTAGTTTTTATATTACTTGATTTTTTTAAAACTATCATGAAAAATTTAAAATGAAGATTTAATTAAATTATGGGAATGATGGTGGATAAATACATACTTGTCGAGCATTCCTTTTTTCATTATAAATAGTTTAGAAATGTCCCTTCATCGAAAAATTAGAAGAATATTCCTTTCAAAACATTTTTTAAAAAGGTAAAACATAGGTAAAATTTTATTTAAGAATAAATAGGATAATATTTGATTTTTTATTTAAAAAACCCTATAATATTGGGTTCTGAAAGAAAAAATATTTTTGATCAAAAATTGAAATAATGTCAAATTTTCAAAAAAATATTTTATAAACTATATTTAGTAGAAAACAGTGAAAAAATGACACCATTAATTGAATATATGATAACTATTTGAGAAGAAGCATTATGATAATTCTTGAGAGATATAACATAATATTTCATCAATGGATGAATTATATTAAAACAACCCTGATAAATAATGAGATTGTATCAATAAACTCTTACCAAATTGGTTAAATTGAATTAAAATCCCCATGAAAGTATAAAATTAAAATAATCTTAAAATATAATTTAAATATGTATATTAGTGACATAAATATTCAAAGTAGTTTTATATGCACCTCATTAAAGAATGTTGGTTCATAACATTACACATGTCTCAAAGAAAGAAAATTGAGACAAAATTATATCACCAATTTGGTAACTGATGAACTGTAAAACCTATTAAAGAGATATCCAAAAATGGATATATGAATAAAATTAAATTATAATATGTTAAAGATAAAATAAATTCGTGAGAATTATATTCAACACATAAAAGAAATTGGCGGTGAATATAACTTATGCCTCGCAAAATTAAAAAGTGAGACAAAAATCCCTTACCACTTCAGTAATCTTTGAATAATGAAATCCATGAAAGAATAACCTAAATGCAAACATTTCATATAATTAAATAAATTAAATCAATGATATAAAATTTCATAGGGTATTATATACACTATGAAAAAGGAATGAGTGGTGAATATTTCACAAGTCTTGTAGTAGTAAAAGTGAGATTAGAAATCCCTTTACCTTAAGTCCTATCTTTATTGTAATCATTCTATCCTAATGTATAATAAATATAAGTTTATTATAAATATATTAAATAACAATATTGATTTATATCATACCATATATTATTTTAATATGACCTATTATTTCCCATTTATTAATAATTCCATATCAATGTTATGTTTTGGGTAATAACAGCTTTTCTTTTCATACATGTTTTGAATTATTAGTTTTGGCCCTCTTAATATGATCATGATTTAATTATTTAGAGAATTTAAAAAATTATATAAATATGGTATATACATTGTATATATTTATTTAAATTAATCTATAGAGGATAGAAATAAGAAATTTAGTACATCATTTATAGAGACCGTAGACAATAGGTATTCATGCACGCTATTTCCATTTCCTTGTTATATTAGAAGAGAGAAAAGTAATTGATATATATACATATATTATTATTAAAATAGAATTATAAGTCATATTTATCAAATATTTCTATAAAACCCATCCATAATACATTCAATGCAAAGCGTGAATGAATCACATCACCTTTGGAGGAGGTAGTATGTCCTACACACAAACAATGTTATCTTATTCTAAAAAAATTGAATACATGAAATAATATGTTAAATAATAATTCCATATGAAAAAATAAAACCTAAATATCATTTATATAAATATAAAATTTCAATCCAACATTATTATAAACCATTAATGGATGTAATGGATGAACGATCATCATCAGTTCGTGAGGTGGTAGTCTGTCATCCACCAAAATGATGATTACATGTCCTATTTGATGGAAGTGTGAGAATTTATTGGTTTTAACCATAAAATAACAACATATAAGATTATTTTTGATATCTAAATTATTATATATTTTTTAAATATTTATAATTTAATGGTGTTTATAAAGAAACAAAAAATGCACGTTGATGAACATTACTTATTCAGGTAACTTCTTTTAGTTTTCACAAAAGGAAATACTTAGTTGTATTCCAGCCCCATGTTTGGATTATAATATTAAGGGAAGGAAGTTTGGAGTTTATTTTTTCTAGTTTTGGATGAGCCAAAGGTATTTATATGTTTGAATAGAGGGGGAGAGGTGGTGGCCTTTTATAAGGGAGGTGAGTGGAAATCTTGTAAATACCAAAAAGGAAAACACTATATGGAGGTCTAATTTACATAATGAGCCTGAAATAATGAATAATATTCTATAATTGAGGTTTTATGGTATAAATATTTCAATAAAATGAGTTTTTAACATGTTTAGAAGTCAATTTTATCCTTAAGTTAATGATTAGTCTCTTGGTAAACTCTTTTATCTGTTATTTGTTGTATTTAATTCTAATTGTTTATACTAGTAATTTTTATTTAAAATTAAGTTGAAATTATCTGAAATTATAAATTATTTTTATTTAAAATATGTAATACATTTTTAGAAATTTCAATCATTGTTGTGGATGGATTTTTTTTAATATTAGTCCTATAAATGGGGTAACACAATAGAGTATTAAAAGTGAATATGTTCAAAAGATTGAAATGTTTTTATATCAAATTTCGATGTGATATTTCTTAAAATGAAATTAATTGGATTAAATTAAATTTAATTGAATTCTTTATAAATTATAAAAATTTAAAAAATATTTAAATGTAAAAATATGTTAGATGAAAATTCATTTTTATTTAAAATAAGGTATTATTAATTGTTCATCAAAAAATGAATATTATCAAAAAAAAAATATGAATCATTAAGCCTAAGATAATTTGTGGCAACTAAATTTGAATAGTGATGTTTATTTTTTTAAATCAAACATATCAAATTACTAAAATTTCATTTTAAATGAACTGTTCCACTAAATGGCGGTAAAACCACCATTTAGAAAAACGCATCCTTTTTTTTGCCTAAAATTGGATTTATTTTTATTTATTGTCTAGATAACACATATGATTAATGTAAAATAGATTATCAAATATATAAAAAATAATATTCAATAATTTATTTTTTAATTTATTTTATACAACAATTTTTTTTAGTAAAATAATTTTTTAGAAAAAGAATTTCATTATTTTCATATCATTGTAACTCACATTAATAATTACATGGTAACTAAAATTTTGATTTTATATTCATTTATATACCATATATTATAAATTATTTAATCTTATTCATATATTCCATTCCAATGGAAAGGAAATAACTAAAATAATATTTTACTAAAATTTTTAACAATATATTATAGTTCAGTAAAACCCATTCTTGTGTAACTCATGTTATCGAAGGAACTTGGTGCTATGTGGAGCATAACACAAAATTATTGTTTAATGTAATTAATGCTATGATGTTTTATATAGTGAAATAATTAATTGGTGTTTTGTATTAGGAAATAATTGTTTGGTGTAGCATGCAATGAAATCCATCAGAAATATTTAATTTATTCAAAGAAAATCATAAAAACTTAGGGTGTTAAGTTATACACCTTAAAATGATTTTATCCCTCAAAATTAATATTGGTTGAAAAAGTGTTAAAACATGAATATTAATTTCATAGGAAAACACATCTTAAAAATTAATACTATATATTCTTTTAAAAATGGAATGTTTGAAACATAATGTAAAACCAATGTAACTTACAAAAATGATTCCACATAAGTGAGGATAACTGGAAAGTGATGATTTGAACATAAAATAAAATAATGTGTTATTATAGAGAGTGATAAAGATCATTGATGATAAGAAATTTAGTTATCTAAAGAATGTTATTAATAAATCTATGATGATCTAAGAGACTCTTTGATTCATTGGAAATGATGGTACAAGGATTAGATTTTTCATCCAATATACTTTTCATAATCTTAATGAACTTTGACAAGGAGAAATAGTCAATTTATTTTATTACATTTCATATGAACAATATCAAGATGTGTTTTTACTTAACAAATTATCACCTCATCTCTTACTCTAATAAATAAATGTGTAATTGGTATCCCTGATGTATTAACGGATCAAAAGACCCCTAGTTTAAAAGATAATTCATTCGGTCTATCTTTAGTTTTCATAAAGAAAATAAGTGGCTAGAACAGGTTATGGAACATGAATAAATCATCCTGTTGAGAAAGAATACATTAATATCTAAAACATAATTCAAATTTCAATATAAAAAATTTCATAAATAGTTAACCCTTTGACCCTTCTGAATGATGAAATTCCAAAACATTAGAATGGTGGTCACTAAATTTCTCAAAACCATCCAAATATTGATCCCCAATATATCATAGTTAATATGTTTATTTTCACATACCAAACATATGAAAATATTAATCTTGTATAGTCTTGATTAATGGAAATATCCCAAATTACCATATATCCATTTTGAAAATAGGAATGATTCTATATTCAAATAAGTATGAGATATTTTAATTAAATCCAAAAATTTGAGAAACTTCTACAATGAAAATATGAAACCCTATTTAAATAAATCCTTTTACAGTTTTGAGTTCATCAATACTACCCAATTATATTTATCCTTATAAATAATATCTTAATCTAAGAAATGTAAAATTTTCTCAACATCAAGAACACAATAACAGTTACTTGACCTTGATCATAATACCACATTTCTAATAATTCACTTTACAAGTTCATTAGAACCATTAAACATATTTTTTTTAAATACAAAATTAAAAATAATTACATCATCATTCATATAAATAATTATTTAATTCCAATACATATACACTTGAATCATACCATGTCTTTCCCAGACCATTAATTAGGATTCATAATTATATTCTTTAATACCCCTTTCCTAAAATATGAAATAAGAATCAATTATTATCATTTATGAAACTAAATTTAACCATGACTATCAATAAGTGTTTTATAATAGAACATACCATTCATATGTCACTCATGATCCATTCATCATTAGTAAAAATAACATTACTCTTAACATCGTGCTGATTTTTTTTCATGATATTCCTCTCTAAGACTCTGATCATCATAATGACCATACTTTCCAAATTTTTCAAATTAGAAATTCAATGATAAATTATGCATTCCATTATTTTCATGAATTGAATTAATTGAACTTTTAATTTTCCATTTTCAGTTACAATATTTGTTTCCTTCTTTCTTACTATCAAGTCATATTCTGACTCCTCTTTGTCGTCCACATCGGTGTTTCATCCCACATTATCAACACAATGGAAATTGAATCTTCTTTTACATGATGTCTCTATTTTCTTAATTATCAGTGTACTCTTTACTTATACTTTTTGGTGAGTCTGAGAGTTGATTTGGGTAAATGATGTTAATCGTGATTTTTGAAAACTGATTGTGAATGATCACAATACCATTCACTCCAGTGATCATACCAATTTAATTATCCCCAGAAAATTGATTACGAAATTCCATGTTAAACCAGTTCCTTTTGGTTCCCACCATTGACTAAATCCAAAAAATAATTGTTCGAGAAACTCATTTCATAATAGGAAAACACATAATCTTGAAAATATTACTTAGATAATATCAAAATTACAACACATTATTTTAAATATAAGACACGTTAGGCTCATTATAGATCATTTATGATAATAATCTATTCTATATCAGTCATGATCGTTTGTAAAGTTTTTGTGATTTTCTAAAAATATTCCCCAGGATTGTCAAACCTGGTGTGAATCAAGGCCCATTTCATGCATCATTTCTAAATATATTCTAGCACAATATGGTGTTTTTAGGGTTGTTAAAGTTATATTGAAGTATGCCAAAGACACAACCACTTTTATTATGGTGAAAGGGATGTATTACTAAGATACAAATAACTCTATATTTTTCCAAAATTCCTTGAAATTTTCCAATACATTGAATAATCCTTATACTTATCCTTAGAGACAAATCCTTTAGGATATCAATAAGGTTTTCCCATCCTAGTTTCCAATAAATGACAAAATATTTCATTTGATACAATCTATAGAGACTCTGGATTAACATATATGGTTTTTATATCTTTTTAGAAGAATATTATCTTTATTACGCAAATACATTCTTTAGGGCCATAATAATTTACTACCTTTGGAAACATGGAACACAATATTCTTGTCTAGTAAAATAACTTCTATGATCCCCATAATGATTTTCCCCTTTGGTAAAGCTACTAAAATAATTTATTCATTACCTAGGATATGGAAACATAATACTGGGGTGATCTAAGATGATAACTAAGGGTAAACAAGAGAGATACATAATGAACATAAGAGAATGAGAACCTGAGAGTAACATTTTAAAACCATACCCTTCATATCAAAGACCACAATCGTGATTTATGGAATAATGATTGGAAGACCATAAGAAATTTACTAAGGGAATCAAGAGAATAATCCACGAGATCATAACATAAGAATGAGCCATATAATTTTGAAATACATATAAGAATAGAAAATCTTATGTCCAGGCTACCTACCAAGAACATCATAACATGTTTGGCATTAACTATTTAGTCTTGTACTTTCTTTAGGATTGGAATAACAACTAGTGTACCCTTTGTTTTTAGGATTGGGATACAAACCATGTACCCTCATATTTTTGGGCTTGGGCTACAACCGTCGTACCCTCTTGTTTTCAGGCTCGGGCTGAAAACCAATGCATTATTATATTTTTGGGCTTGGTATAAAACCTGTATACCCAATTCTTTTGAGGCTTTGTCTAAAAACGCATATACCCTCGAATCTCATATACCATTTTTCATTATGTAATTAATTTGAAGTAGATATTGGTCCCACAAATCACATAATAAAAACCATATTTCTTTGTTCTACAATTTCACCAAAAAAATCCTTATATCATAACCCAGGAAATTAAATGGTTGTCCAAAAAATCTCATAATCTTATAACCTATCGAAAATATAAAGGGTTTATAATCAAATCCTTATAGTATAAAAAATGATACGAATTGGGTTTCATTATGGTATAACCCATGTAAGATAAGTATCATAAACATTTTTTCATATTAAACATAAACAATTAAAAGGAATAATAAGAAATGTTTTCTTAAAGTATATTCCTAGTAAGGAATGAGTATCACTAAAACATGTCACCTTATATGGAACTTAAATTTGAAATATTTTTTAAAACATTTCTTGAGAAAATATCAATTCATCTTTGAATAAATGTATTAAGAAAATTTTGAAAACATTTTTATTTAAAAATAAAATAAAATAAATATATTTAATATTATGAAAAAAAATTCATTAAAAATATTATTGTAAAAATTCATTTTATGTTTCAATAAAACTATTATTATGATGTTAAATAAAACCATACATGTCAAAAATTGATTTTTCATTATAAGAAGGATAAAAAAGTACCTATATTAGAAAATGATAAGAAGTTTACTTTTAAAACTTTTTTTTGAAAATATAAAACATGGGTGAAAAGTTATTTTCAAATAATTAGATAATGGTATAATGTTTTTAAATTTTATTATAAAACATTATTTTGAATGAAAACAAATTTCCGATGAAAAAGTGAAATAATGTAACATTTTATCAAAAAAGATTATTAATTATTTTAAGTAACAATGAATGTAAAAACTGTATCATTACATAAAGTTTTAATTAATTTCCATAGGTGAACAAATTTCATGATAATACATTATTTGTGGAACATAATATGTCATCAATGGAAGCATAATCATAATAAATCCTGATAAATGATAAGATAGTATCGATAAACTCTTACCAGTTTGGTGACATCGAATTAAAATAACTATGAAAGAATAAAATTATAAGATGATTAAAATATCGTTAATATAATGATATTCAAGATATAAAACTCCAAAGTATTGGCATATAAACTTCTTAAATGAATATAGGTTCAAAATATAACATGTGTCTTAATAACGGAAAATTGGGACAAAATTCTAATATGGATTTGGTATCATTTGAACGGTAAAACCCATGAGAGGGAGATAAAAAAATGATACATGGATACAAATAAATAATTTGATGAGAATCATAAAATAAATTCATGGGTAGTATATAAACCACATAGATAAAAGAGGTGGTGATTATAGCATGTGTCTCACAAAAGTAAAAAGTGAGATGGAAATCCCTTAACACATGAGTAACATTTGAATATTGAGATCCATGAAATAATGAAATTAATTTCAACTCTTAATATCATTAAATAATTTTAATTCCCGATGTAACATGTATAATGGAAGTATATACACCATGATAAAGGAAGTAGTGGGGAGTATGACATAAGTCTCACAAAAATAAAAGTGAGACTTCAAATCCCATTCCCATAAGTCATTAATTCTATTGTACTTGTTTAATCCTCATGAATAATAAATATAAGATCATTAAATATTTTTATACAACCATATTTATATATATCATACAATATATGATTTTCTTATGATGTTTTATTACTCGTTTTGTAAAAATTCCTTGATATTGTAATGTTTCAGGTAATAATCACTTTTTCTATATATGTTTTCACATGATATTTATTATCCCCTTAATTTGATTTTGATTTAATTATTCCAAAAATTTAAAACCTTATATAAATATCATATATATTCATTATTTATTTATTTATAAACTAGTATCAAATATACCATTAGGAAATAAATAACACTATTCATGGAGACTGCAGGCCATACGTAACATGAACGTTGATTCGGTTTTCTTGTCATATTGAACAAGAGAAATGTAAATAATATATATATATATATATATTACAATTAAATTATAATTAATATTATATATATATCACATATTTATATTAAACCCATCCTTAATAAATTCTCTGTAATGTGTGAAAATCGCATCACTTCACAATGTAGCAGTCCGTCATACAAATGAATAATGTTATCATATTCTAAAAAATATTAAATCAAGAAGGTTTGTGTTATATAGTAAATAAAGAGTAAAAAACATCATAAATATCACATATATAATATGTAAACTATTAATTCATCATTATTCCCAACCCTAAAAGGTTTTAATGAAAAAAATAACATCCGTTCGTGAGGTGGTAGTCTGACGTACACATGAACAATGATTATACATCAAATTTGATGAAATTGTGTGATGTTTTTTTCCATAACATAAAAATAAAAACATATTATAATATTAATGAAACTTAGGTTAATACATTATCATGATATAAGAATAATTTAAGGTGGTGGAGGAGAAAACATAACAAAAATGCACATTAGTGAACATTTCCTCTTCTTTAGGTAACTCCTTTTGGTTTGCACCCAAGTATTTAATTAGATGAAGTTATTACAAAATAAGATGATAAAATAATGAGGTTAGAGAATTTTTGAGTTTATTTGGGATATTTTTGGATTATCTAAATGTCTTGAGGGTTATAAATAGAGGGATAAAGTTGGTGGAATTTCACAAGGCAGGTCAGTGGAAAAAATGTAAATACCAAAAGGTAACAAATATTGGGAGCTATTCCTTTCATAATGTTCCTCTAATAAGTAATTATATTTCATTAATATGATATACGCTCTCAATATGGCCATAATATGGGATCTTTTCATGATTCATGGTCAGTTTACCCTTTATTTAATGTTCAGTTCCTTGCTATACTCATTTTTCTCTTAGTCGATGTAATTAATTTTTAAAATTTTCATTAATCCTTATAGTAAAATATTATGGTCACCTTGTTAATAATTATAAATTATGATTATTATGAATATGAAATAAATTTTTCGAAATTTCTATCATATATTGGGAAAATATAATTTAAAATAAACCCTACAAATGAGAAAAATGAGGTTTTAAATGTAAAAATGTTAAGAAGATTGAGATTATTTTATATCATATTTGAATGTGAAATTGATTAAAATGAACTAAAATTAGTTTAGTGATGTTTAAATGAACTAATTATACTTTAAAAATTAGTTAAAATAAAACATAACTCTATAAATAAATTATATGAAAAGTATGTTTTCAATTACAATTTAGCAATTTTTAGTATTCATAAAAAAGTCAGACTTCCTAAAAAAATACCAAATATTTACCCTCTGATAGTTTTGAAATTACTAATTTAAAATGAAATTCAATTTTCCAAATATAACTTATTATTGTTTTAACATTTATTTTTAATATAACTGGTCTATGAAAAGGCATTAATACCACCTTTTAGAAAATACATATTTTTATACCTTAAATTCGATTTATTATTTTATCTTCTCTAAAAAACAGATAAGATGATATTTAAATAGTTTATTGAATTTATAATGTATATTTTTATATAAATTAATTCATGAAAACTTATTTTTTAAATTTATTAATAAAAAAAATGTATTTTTATATAAGAATAATTTCTCAGAAAACAGTTTTCATTATTTTCAAATAGTTATTACTCCCATTTAAAATTAATTGATGAAAAAATTATTCATTTTATATATACGTGTAAACCATATTCTTAAGATTATTTGATATTATTCATAACATCCATTCAAATGGCATGGTTCTAACTATAATATTATTTTAATAATAATATTATTAATAATAATATATTTTAGTTTTGTAAAACATAGTCCTGTTTGTCACACAAACTTTTGAATGAACATAGTGTTGTGTGTAACACAAGACAAAAATACTATTTCATATAACACTCACTAAGTTATATGATTCAAATAGAAAATTCAAAACATGTTGTTTCAAATGAATTACACATTATTTTTTTAGTCTGTAATGAAATCCATCAAATAATTATACTTTTTTTGCAAAAAATAATTCATAAAAACATAAGGCATCTCCTGATCCTTGTTAGTCCTCATCACATTCAAAAAATATATGGTTTCTACTAAAAAATACATCAGCGACCTTTTTTACTTCTGTGGGTGCTATTGTATTCGGAAATTACAGTCTTTTAGCTGGTCCAACCGTCATTTTTCCTCATGTTGAGCTCCTTTTTAGAGTGGGTATGACTGAAAGTCATTTGAACCATTTATATATCACATCATTCAATATAGAAGTATTATATATATTTTAATGGAAAATATTAGGGATTCTAGACCAAGTTCTTGATTTTGGAAGTCCATTTCATGGATTTTGAATTTCAATTATGAATAAGAAATCACTCAATCAACGTAAAAAAGAACACAACAAAGTCTTTTATTTGGTACATTCCCATAAATTTAAAGTCCTTCCTTACTTGGTAGAAAAGTAAAAACTAGTTCGTGTATCTATCTCATCTCCATCTCATCAAAAAAATTCTCACATTCCCATGAACATATATATTTAATCCCATTACATGTTAAGTTCTCTAATGGGTTGGCCAACTAGGTGTAATCCTAGATGATACACCGATATCTCCCTTCCAAACATAGGAAACATTGGATCTTGGGTATATTCAATAGTTTATGACATTGTATTTATAAAATTTTAATTAAACGGTTGAAAAATATTCCATAATTAAGGATTATATAACACATAAAATAAAATTCCTTGAATAATACATGCACTTACTATACTTACATTGAAATTATTTTTTTGTGAGGTTTTCCAAAATTATTTGTAGATACTCTCATTCTCTTAATAACTATTAGATTATAAAATGACATAATTTAATAATACCACCACAATGTTATTAGTATACTTATATAATAATATATTCATAAAATATAATGATATATAATGTTCATTAGTTAGTACAAAAGAAATTAATAGAAACTCATAATGTCTATACCTTATTCTAAGTTTCATGTTCAATATATCATCCTTTTTCAGCCATATTTTTTGATAACTAGGGTAATGATCGATCATTGAATAGAATTGGGATATGAGAACATGATTAAAAAATTCATTAATCCATTCAATATGATATATATTATTTATATTAATTGAATTTATCTCCCTTTAATAGATGGAGAATATCACTGAACCATCCTTATTTTTCATGAATAAAACAGGGGATCCCATTATGAAACACTATGGAATATAAATCCATTATCACCCAACTCCTGCTAGTATTTTTTCTAGCCCAATGGATTTATTTGTTCTATTACATAAATAGTGTCATATATAGGCCTTGAACCAAAAATGTGTTTTGTTGGAGAACTCAACATCATCATTTGTTGGATGACTAGGTAGTCCTTATGAAAAAACATAAATTTATTTTTATACCACGAGTACCAACATTATTTTTGGATATGTTCATTATCCATATATTTTGATCGATCATCATCTCTAATGTTTTGAATTAGCTACCAATTCATTAGTAGTTCAGCTAGTTGTTGGAGGTTGTTTTTAGAAGAAGTGGTTTTACAAAGTAACATGAAATTACAGATCAGTAGGTCGATTTATGAGAGATATATTATTTTCCATAACCTTGATCAAATTCCTTAATATGGTTATGATCCAATTTTCATAAACACTCATTTTGTTGACTTCTATAGGGGGAAATCCCTAAATTATAAAAGGGTGTTGATATAGTTATAATTCCTCTTGGTATTCTCGGTCTCTCTTATTGTTTCAATCATATAATTATCTCATCATGTATTTGGATAGGGGAATATCATTTGGATATTACTCCATGTTATTGGTATATACATTATTTGTTTCATGTCACTCTTCTTTAGATGTACATGAAAAATCCTACTCATGTGATTTATTGTAAAGATGTAGAGAAGGACCTAGAAGATTTTTTTGTTTAACACCCAATGCATAATATAGAACTAAGGGAGAAAGTGTCTTGAGGGAATATATTTCCATTTTTAAAAGTTCTATAAAATCATATAATTATCAATAAAGATATATGGGAATGATAATATTATGTATGACCTCAACTCTATATGATTTTTTGAGTAGGAGATCTACATATAGTCATCAAGATAGATAGTGGGAAACTATGAATATTATCTGAAGATAAATAATTGGAAGAAATGGTTTGGTACATGGTTTGATATTATTGTATGAAATTTTGTAATAAAATATGTGTCTTTAGATTTTATTGAAATCATATTTGGGAATACTTGGGAAAACCATTCAACCAAATGGTTAATATGATTTTAATTAATAAGAAAAAAGGAATGTGATCCTAAAATTTCTCTGAATATTTGAATTCTCCATATCATTCCAAGGGAAATACAACATAGGGACTCTAGTGGAAGTTCATAGACATTTTTCTCCCTTCATACTCCAAATTGGATGGGTTTAGAGTGTTGGATAATGTGAAATCAAGTTAATCATTCATTTTATCCTCAATTCATCATGTTGATCCTAGATGAAAATTTTATCTTTTCAGATGAATCATCGATTTGGAATATTTTTTCTAGATAAATGGATTTTATAATTATATAAATGTTAAATATTTATTGTTTGTCGGATAGTTTCCTAATCTATAGAATTGTAATAATTTATTATAAGGATATAAATATATCATTCATGATGAATCCCTTATTTATATTGACTTGTATTTCAACCCTTGGCATGTATCATTCTATAAAATTCTAATTCTAGAGACTCTATGATGATTGATTGGGTATTTATATTGGGAATATTGATTTATAGAAGTGATTTGTGTATCATTACCTAGAAGATCATAGAATTTTACATTTACACCTTAGTGATATGATGTATTACCATCTGGGGCCCTTGTATTGAGTTTTTTTCATGGTTTTCTTTTGTCTATGTGTGTAGCGTAGAGACCCCTTCATGATAGGTGCATACAAAATGTGTTTGGTGGCCCATGATACATTTTATTTCTAATTAAATCTGTATTATGTAACATCCTAGACTCTAGAATCCAAGATATTGTAGTGATATTAAATTATTTCCATAATGTACAAGATTCTTAGTAGCATCAATCAATTTAGCGGTATTGGAATACTATATACATATTTAAAACACATTTCAGAATGTAAGATATGACTTTTACATATTGAGATAACCTAATTATCCCTTCATTCATATCCCTAAAAATTAAAAAATGCACTCCACTAGGTTTCAATGGGAATGGAATACAATTATTAGTAGGATAAAAGGATAAATAAGCCTTAACATATATCGAAATATTACATAACATAAACAAGGAATAAGTGATTGGTAATAAAAAATGGAAAACAAGGGTCTATAAAAAAATTAAATTAATGGGATGATATTTCAATGATAATAAATTAAGATATGGATAACAATAATAAGTCATATCATACTTATGTAATGAAAAATAATGGAAATTTAAAACAAGTTACTAAGGCCTTGTTCTAAGCCACTTTCCTATCATGGGACGATTTATACACAATAATCCAACATTTTTGTGTTAGGTTAACTACCAAGGTGATTTATAATTCTAATCCCCACCCATATCATAATATTTTCCAATGAATTCACCATAAGAGTGATAAATACCATTCAAATCAACCCCCGAGGAACCCATTACTCAAAAATCCATTGCTGACCATATAGTTAATAATTGTGAAAATATAATGATTTCACATTCAATATACAAATGTCTATGTTTAGGAGAATATCCATTAACCAACATGTAATATGTGGGTTATCATTAATGATAAAATAAATTACCTTATTAAGGAAATATAGTAATGAGGCTACTTGAAATGTGATATGATATCCATGGAAGAAATTAATAGTGTCAGGAACTAACCTGGATCAACCTTGAACCTATCACATGAGATTGTCTGAAATAAGTCCCTAGATGTTTTCCCAATCCTCCCCGACTGAAAACCAGCTTTGAGCATGATGATAAACCTTTGAGAATTATTTTTTACATTAAAGAAATATAAAACCCATTTATAAAATGATGAATGAAATTAAAAACTATAAGATGAAAGAACATAAACCTGGAAATTACTCCATGTTTCCTTGTAGGTCAACACTAGAATCAAAACCAATGTCACTCCATAATAACCAAATCTGAACATGAAGCAACACCAGAAGCTAAAAATAATGATAAATATATAGGAGTGAGTATTAAAACTCAGTATACATTCCAAAACTGTCAATTCCTAATACAATTTGTTTAAATTTTAGATTTATCAATTTCAATTTTGAAATAAAATGCATAAATGTAGGTTTTCCTTAAATTTCTTTTTCAAACAAATCAACGACAATTTCCCTTTTCATTTGAAACCAGTTTATTTTCCAGGAAAGAGGACATATCATTTTATATAATAAGAGGGGGAGTTTAATGGATGTTATAATTATTTAAAAATAAAAAAGAACATGTAAAAAATATTCAAAATATTCACAAAAGAATTTTAAAATTTAATATCCACTTTTAGTAAGGAGGTACAACACACAAGGATGTAGGAACAATAATCACATAATATGTGAAATGGGAATACGACATAAGATACCAAACTAGATAATACAGTTAAACAATAAACCAAAAAAAATAAGTTCCAAGGGTGTATTGAGAATACAAATTAACTACTTGTAAAATAATGATCATGCAAAAACCTGATTCATCCTATAGGAACACCTAACCCAACACCATCAATTTTTTGTCATGCTCGGTTGTTACCTATAGGGCCCATCGGAGGGGATTCATCCCAACATAAAGCGAGATCCTTGTTAAGGGCCACTTGAAAAATCCTCACACTAAAATTGTGAAACAATAATTCTCATATGTTTTATTATCTATTCTTTTTTCTCATGTTATGTTAAAAATTTGGTGTTCCCAACAAATCCAAGAAACCCATCCTACACACAAGCACAAGACATCACATGAGTCACACAAACCAACACCACCCCCAGGCACATCATTAAATAGTGCGTTGACTTAAAACCATGAACTATATAAGGGATTTCCCAATATAAGGTGTTCCCACCAGTTCATCAATACGTAGGGTTAGTGACCCAATGCATAGAGGGTTTTCTAATGAAACCATTCAAAATTGCTAATTGGGCCTTAGACAACCTTTAAATGTCATACTATTTCAAAATAAACTAGAAAACACCACAATAAAAATAAAAATAATTATTTGCAACCCTTTTAAGAAACCCAAATCACCATTTTATATTTGAGAAACATGTATAAAGGATAAAGGTCAATTTTATCATGCACTTAGTGTGAAAACCCCAATACAGAATTTCAAACAATTAAAACCAAGAGGAAATCCCCCCATTTCACATCAAAAATTTATTTTAAAAATAATAATCCATTAACTATCATTAAATAAAGGGTTTAAAGGAAATAAGTCAATTTATTCTTAAATTTAAAGGCCATATTCAAAGGGATCCTACATCAAAAAAGCCTCTTTATTATGATGGCCACTCGAAACCACTCTTTACTCTTAAAAGAACATGCATTTTTACTTATATAAATATATATACCCCTATCTATAATGTAGATATCCCCCACACCATGAGGTAATTTATAAAAATAGTGTTTATATATATACACCTTACCCATGTATATGCGTATAGGCCATCCTAACAAACAGTGTTCCAAAATTCGTTAAATAAAAACACCAAAACATGGAAATCCCAAAACCCATAAACTAAAATAAATAAAAGGGGAAAAGATGAATAATCCTTACCCAATACAAATACCATGTCCACTTCCTTAGAAAAAAGTGGCATGATTTGTCCATAAAACCCCAAAAAACCCAGATGTCGAGAGACAGAAAAATAAAAACCCAAAACATTGTGAGGGTTCAGTCCATGATGATTTCATCACTTGAATGGAAATGAAAAAAAAAGAAGTGTAAAAAGATTAAGGATGAGGAGAGGAGAAGCTAATTAAAGTAGATCTCCCCATGAATATGTGGATGAAACAATAACTGGAGGTAGCAAGATGGAGGATTTTGAGAGCACAAGGGAGCCCCCTAGGGGCTGCATCATGTCGATCAAGGGTTAGGGGGATAGGGAGACCCCTTTGGGGTTTATTAAAACATAAGAATAATAATAATAATAATAACCATTTAATTTATTATTATTATTATTAATTTCCTTATAATATGTTTTATTTTTTTCTATTTTATTTTAATAAATTAATTATGTATTCATTTTTTTATTTTTAGGACTATGGACACCCCACATAGTTTGGATGGAAGGTATACCAAAAATATCTTCGAACTATATAGTTTCCTATATCCCAATAAATAAGAACCGTACGTGCTCATGGGGAGAGGCACATTCAGATGAACTTATCCATATTCCCTAGAAACCCCCACTGTCTAGGCCAAAGAGTCTTCACTTAGATGGAACAAGGTTTCCCCTAACTATTCGACAACCATGCACCTTAGAATGAAACTACAAAATTAATAACTCTCACCAAAAACTCAACCTAAAACTCAACCAAAAGACCTAGAAAAAATAAATAAACGGAAATAAAAGGAAACCAAGATGGAGGAGTGATAACTATATCCACTACAAAATGTGCTTCCCCTATAATGTCACCCAGTAGAACAAGGAATGAAGTCAGAACCTGAAACTACATGAGACCAACCGAATCAAAAAACATTAGGGTGACTTTTAACTCCACAAGTCACACCGTCCCAACTCTATGGTTAAGAAAAAGATAGGAACCACGAGTAAAATAGGAGAGTTCCCCAAACTATAAGAACCCAACTATCATGTCCCACATTGAATCTCCTAGTATGATCCATCTCTGAAACTACCAACACAAACCAAAATAGGAACCCCCTCCCCCAATATGGACTAACCCCCACCAAATGTTGTCCCTAATGTACGAAACCCCATAGAATGTGAAGAGGAAACAAAAAATAAATCATTTCCACTAGACATGAGAGTCTCCAAAATAAAAAACCATGAATCCAAAACTGACTCATGATAAGGATAGCCATTCATGATTTCACATCGATAAGTAAAAATCACAACTACAGATGTTTACAAAGATTCGAGGCTACCATGAATTTTACAACCAAATATGAACATTTCAGTACTAGGAAAACTACAATAGATGAACATAAAATTTTTCATCTCCAATACTAGAGACAAAAAATGGACCAAGGTCCCTTACACCCAATGATTCTAGGTTATATGAAAAGATTCACTTTAGGGACTATGGATAGATTATTTATGTCTTGATGCTTCTTCTTTCACAAATACAAGAGCTGATATCCTCCATCCGAGACTTCCTCTTCTAGTATTGGTTATTACAAAGGTTATATAGATGACACAAAATGCCACATCAACTACAATTCATCAGATAACTATATCTATATAGATTCAAATATCCGAACTGAACACACTGGAAACACATAAGAGAATTGTATGATGGATTAAATTCCTAAAATAACATAGGAGACACTTCAAGAAAACTTTCCATTAGAATAACCCTCTTTATTGATGGGGATCCTTCACAAGTACAATGATAAACTGGTTTTTCAACTATCACTGAATGCACTCCCGAAACCTCATCGACTAGAAATGCCTCATCCACAAGCATCCATAACCAAAATTCAACAAATGATAGAATTCACTCTATGAAATCTGGATATAGATTACAAATAAAAATGTGAGCTTCGAAATTGATGCTCGACATTATATATAGATTAAAGGAAACATTTTCATAAAATGGTCAATGTAACCCTTCACTATTTGTTAGCATTTTCGTGCATCTATGAGATCTGTCACTCATTTTATTTCAATTCCTCAAAAAAAACATCATGTCAATGTTTTCATAAACACCTCCCAGTACATAAAAACTAGCAACGATGGTGGGATGATCACTATAAACCAATCCAAACCAAGACCATCAAACAAACTACAGACAACACAAACATTCGTGGCTTTGGGATTTTACAATGACCTAAAAACACTAATAACATAGTCAATCCACTCTGCATCCTTACAAAGAACATGAACCCTAGTGAATACATGAAACAATGAAGAATAACATGAATCCTTCACTCTACTAGGAGCCTAGGTTGGGCCAAATACTTAACAAAACTCACAGCAAACATTGAGGTACATTCTGAGCAACATACTTTTAACAACACAAAAAAAAAATTCCAAACCAATTTCAAATAAACAATTTCCAAAATTTTTATAAAAAACCAACCAAAATAACTTCCCATCCAAAACAATTAGTCCCAAATAAAAAACACCACAAAAAAAGAAAAAAATAATCTTTTAAATTCATTATTTAAATCGAAATTTCTATACAATTTTTCAAAAAAAACATTCTTTTCAATAAAAAAATGTTCACAAATACCATTTTCCATTTTGAAAACACCTTTAATAAAAAAACCATTTTCAATTTTGATATCCAAAAACTCAAAAAAACTATTTCAAAACATATCTTACACAAAAACTACAGTAATAAAAAACTGGCAGTTATTAGTGACATGATTACATGGATTAGTAGACCATTAAATGTTTGAGAATCAAACATTAGAAGTATCTTGAATTGTGAACTCTAGTTTCACAAGGGCTGCTACCCCATGAAGTATCACTACATAACACTATTTCAATTCCCTTTTCATACCCTATCAGAAAAAACCAAACAAAATACTCAAATCACGGACCACCCCTAGAAACTATAAGATTATAATGAGAAAGATTTTGTTATTATATTTTAAAAACACCTATCATGTACAAGTAGTTTTATCTATAATATAATTGACCAAAAAAATAACGAGAGCCTCCATGGATTCCATTTCATCATGATCGAACTTAGGACAACCCCAAACTAGTCACCCTGAGCTGACCCACAATAAGGCCCATGAGGCATTCCCTAACCTCACAAGCTAGAAACTAGTGCCAGGAATCATGATAAACAATTGGAATCTTTTATCCCAATAAAATACCATGAAAAAATAATAATTGGAACAATTAAAGTAAACATTATATACCTTTATGTGGCACTATGGGTCACCACCAACCTCAAAACCAACATCACTCCACGATGATTGAATCCGAACAGGAAGAAGCACCAGAAGTTAAAAACAATTATTAATTTATATGTGTGTGTAATAAAAGAATTTTGGAAAACCCAACTAGAATTTTACAAAATCATATACATTAAATATAAGATTAATAAATTCCTTTTTTGAAATAAAAAAATATAAAATTAATATTTTCATACAATTATCTTTAAAACAAATTAAATTCCATTGCCATTTTCATTTAAAACAGGTTTATTTTCCACGAAGGAGGCCAAATGATTTTAGATGAGAATGAGGAGAGTGGAAAGAATTATTATTTTTAGATAAAAATAGAAAAATATAGTGTTTATGATTTTCAAAACCTTTTTGATAAATATTTTAAAACCATATATCATATTTTATCAAGGATGTGCAACACATAAGAAAGCTGTAACAATAATCACACCACGAGTAAAATGGGAAATCCAAAAAAGAGTCAAAGATAAATAAGAAACCTAAACTATCCAAAAATTATAAATAAGTTCCAGGGGTACCTTGGGAATACCTTGGAACTCAGTGGAAAAATCACAAGATGTTAAAAATTGATTTATCCTCTAGGTGCGCCTAACCTGATTCCATCAACCAGCCCTCAGGCTCAGCCATACCCAACCTAGTCTAACTGAGGGGAATCATACTAAATAAGTGTTAGAACCGTAATAAGGTCTACTAGAAATAGTTTAATACTAATAGATTATTGCAAGAATTCCCAATATTTCTAGTAGCGATGACAAGTTTCCATGTTATTTCGAAAAAGGGTTGTTCACAACAAACCCAACCAACCTACCATAAAGACATGCATGATCCATCACATGAGTCACAAAAACCACCATCACCCCAGACTACACCATGAAATAATCAATTTCCCTAAAACCATCAATTGATGAAGGATGCTTTAAACTGTGGACATTCCCACATCATTATCAAAACATAATATGAGGGACCCATTCCATTGATGGTTTTCTAATGAAACCATTAAAAAGTGCTACTCAGGCCACAAAAACCTTTAAATTTCCAAAAAATTCAAAAAGGTCCCTCACACACCACTATAAAATCCAAAACTCCACTTTGGAACACATTTATGAAACTAAAATTGCCATTTTGAATCTAAGACACATGTATAATGGCCAAAACGTCTTATCATCTAGCACATAGTGTGAAAACCCCAATACAACCATTTTAAGAAATTACAACCAAAAGAAAATCACTAAAATTAACATAAAATATTTATTATAAAAATCATACACAACTAACTATAATTAATTTAACAACCTTTGTTTTGGACTGCATAAAAAATCATTGGAATTTGATCGTTTTCATTTACTAGAGTTGGCCTCTTTAAAACCAATGTTCAAACAAAATTTTGGGTTTTGGAATAGTTAGATTTTTTTTAGACATGGTTAAATTCTAGAGAGGTTCCTTTAGTGTCTCATAGAGTTTCAAGGGAATAGGGTCCTAGAATAAAAATGTTTGAGTGCTCTGAATCGGGTGAAGAGTTTTTCTGAAACTGTGTGGACCCCCGCAGTAAACTATTTCGTTACAATAAGGGAGAAGAGGTGCCTAGAAAGGGTTACACATAGTTTACCCAATATATTCACATAGACTACATGGTTAGTTCTACAAAGACATTAACCTCCCACTATTCACTAGACGGATAACACACTCTTAGGAAAACTATGTTACACAACTATGAGAGGTTGTCTCCTTATGAAGAGTATGTCCTACATATGGAGCGTGGTTTGTCAATGCGATGTGGAAAAATCCTGCCACATGGTTTTTGGAGTGAAATTACTAAACTTACATTAATGAAACCTTTTATCATCTTTTATTTTTTATGCTTCTTCCTCCAACCGGATTTTCTTCCCCCTTGGGTATTTGGGGTCTTTCTAATGTCTAACATAGGCATTCATGGATCTCCTACTATAGTTTCCTGAATCGATCGACTTCAATATCTATAGATCTACATCGGTAAGATCTACATTTCCTTTTTTTGTTTCACTTTTATCTTGGGATCAGCTGTGCTATTTTTGATAGATATCATTTTACTATTTTCATAGAGTATGTCTATTTCTTATATCTCTTGCAAACTAGGGAAAATAAAGGCTTCATATTAGATGAGTGGGTTTTCCTATGTATGATATAGGCGGTATATGACTTTTTCCTCATTTTTATATCATTTTATGTATTTTATCATTATGCCACACATTAGGAAATTACCTCATGTGGATTTAAAATTGGTTCCTTCATATAAAATTTATTATTTATCCATGTATTACACTTTTTGAGTGTTTTTTTATAATTTTAGTTTTCAATCCTTGATCATGGACACCACTTGGGTGTTCTATATTTAATTATACATTTATAATTGAATGTTTAATATCCTAGAGCACCTTCTAAGAATTTATCTTAGGATCTAATTGAATTTTACCTTTGTTTGTATTTATTTATATGATAATGGAAGCTTATAAATTCCATTTAATATTACATGAATTGAATTTCATTGTTTTTTAGTTAATTTAAAATGTTCCTTTTGATGAATTGAGGCATTAATTTGGAATGGATTTTTAAATATCCTGAATGAATTTCTTAATGAACAATTTCATATTTTTATAATTAAACCCCTCAGTTGAGGTGTGGAATCTTGTAAGCTAAATTTTAATGATTAGTTATTTAACCCATGATTGGTTCATTTTATTGATGTTTTGTTATAGATTTTTTCATCCTTGATAAGTGGATTTCAAGTGAAAAGAATATTTTTATTTTTAAATGATGCTTTCATACCCATTATATAAATGATTATTTTAACCAAGAACATATTAAGAGCTTCACCCATATTATAAATGACATTTTCTAGGTAGGATGTTGTTCAATTATTAATTGCATCTCCTTAGAGCATATAAAATATTGATGAAGGAATTCCTGATTTTTTTTACATTAATTTCATGTATTTAAATTGAATAGAATATGCATGATGGATTTTTTACCTTAAATGAAGTGGAACCTTTTATTGGTTTATAATGGTGGTAAGGCCATGCCTATTTCTTGTTATTTGAAAATGATTATAGGAATTGTATATTATTAATGGAATTGAATTTTGGATTTTGAATTGAATAAGAGGTATTTCTATATATATCATTTTATAAATTAAATGAATCCATTATATGGGGTTGATAATTTAAAATCATGGGAGTTGTTTGATTATGGATTTTATTATAATTATGATGATACCATAAACTAAGTGGATTATTAAATGCATGGTAGGAGAGGTATTGCCTCATGGTCTTTTATTATAAATATTGTTGCACCTTATACAACATATTTGGAATGATGGTAAGGGTTCTGTTGAGAATGGAATAATCATTCTCCCTAACATTAGGTGTTGATCATGACATATCACACCAGTGATACTATATGGGGGTTATGCTTTGCGTTCCATTTTTGATGACTAGATTGTTTCCATTGAAACTCAGTCTCCATTCAAGGTGTCGTAACATGATGTATCTCACTCGATAGGTATGTAGGAAATGTACCCAATTGATTAAGATTTTATGATTTTTTAGGAAGGTTATGGATATTTTAATTATTCCTTGGTCTAGATAGAAAGTAGTATTCCAGGTATATGGAAAATAGGAATCCACATGCACATGGTTCTTATTTGTGGATGAAATTTATAACAAAATTATATATATATTTATTAACATATATAGTTAATGGTTAGTCATCTTATTCATACCATAATCCAAAGTTGGTAGATCCATAGGATCCCTTTTGAGACATGAGATGGATGTTGTTTTTTCTGTACTATTTATTTATTCATTATACCTGCACTAGATTATGTTATACCCAAACTAGATTTAGTTGTAGACACAACGGGTGGTAACCTACTGGAATTTTTATCTCACACCCTGCTTGAGACACCATTTAACTGGGTTACCTATGTAGACCTTTTTCTTGTAGAAGCATGGATGATTTCTTGTGCAGTTTTACTAGAATCTGGGAGTTAGAAGAACAAGACCAAGCTAGATCCTAGGATGGTCACGTAGAATTCCATTGAGGATTTTTTTTTTCATTCATTTGTTTTTACTATTATATATCTATTTCATGATTAATTTATTTTGTTTTAGACTTTTCATCATCACTAGGACATGTATGCAACTGTTTTAAATTATCTTTGTCGATCTTTTATTATTCAGTTTTATTATTATTCTTCCACTACACTATCATTTTCTAAAAATAATTCCACTATTATTATTATTTATTGTCTAATATAAAGTTTTTCTACTCTAAGATGAGGGTATTGGCACCCCACTACCACCTCCTATGTCCATCGTAATAAGTCTGTAGCATCCGACGCATAGTGGCGCACACTTGGGCCCTTGTGACCTAAGTTCTGACCCCCCCATCATAGTGTTTAGTCGGACCAAGATGTCAAAAATTAGTCTAATAACCTTAATTTTTTACATTGTATTAATATTTTGTGATTGTAAACAGGAGACTAAAAATGTGTCTGTCCTTGGAAAATGGTCATCTCTCAGACTAATGACCCCACCCACAGGGAAAATTCCATGATTTCAGGGTCTGGATTTTTTTTCATGCTATTCAATGTTAATATTGATATGATTTCCCATTAAGTTCATAGTTTAATTTATATTGCTTATTATTTCATGTAACTCATTTTATTTTACATTTCTCCTAGTATGAAAATATTGAGCATTTCATGCATCATATTAGGTATATAGAAACTCACATGCATGTTATATTGTCTTCCATGTAGATTCTTTTATATCTTTCCCATTGATATGATTATCTTTCTTAAATGCTATTACATGATTTTCATTTCTCTATCTTTCCTTATTGTATAGCATTCTTGGGTTATTTATTTAGCACGTTAATTTTTTCCATCCATAGTTTATTATATGCCATGATGCCTACTAATTTAGCATGTCAAACCTATTTACCATTCTCATATCATGTTTCTCAATGTTTACCACATGAAATGATGTACCTGATTTTTTTTATATGTAATGGGTTTGATGGAATTTATAAATGGGTTGTGATTAAACATGATCCATTTTTCAATTGTAAGGTGTATAGGTGACTTAAAATTGGGAAAAGGTGGCCAGTATATTCAAACTGTCTCTTGAGTTTTCTTAATATGTTTATAGACTATTGTTAAAATGTAATGGTTGTTAAATTTAATATTCTATGTGGTATTGGTTTTTTAATGGGATAAAAATTCCAATCTAGTAAGTCTATAATTACTTTATAGGTTTGTATATGGACACCCATGTAACTGGACCACTATATATGACCATGGTATCTTCTTGGAATTCTTATATATAAAAAAGGCAAAAAGTGGATTGGGATTAGGTAAATGGGACTAGACCTTGTTTTATAATGTGTATGGACCATTTATTGACTATAGAATGAAAATCCTTATAATCAATCATTTTATATAGCAATGATATAATTTTAAATGGTTATTAATTTTTAGGATGTTTACTCTTGAGAAGATATGTGTTGATTAACTTCTAGAATCCAAAACTAGTCCCAAGTAGGTCATTTGGTGAAATATTCTTCTAACACAACCCTTTATGGTTTTTTTTAAAATATTAATATCTAAGAAACTAGTAATCAATTGTATTATGATGAACTCTAGTTGGATTAACGCAACACTCATAGATCATATTTTATTTTACCATGTTATTTGCATTATAATTATTACTTGATAGTCTTATTAAATATTTTAAAAGTTTAAATGTCGAATATAAATTAATGTGTTGACATAAAAAATGGAACAAGAAGTGGGGTCCATTTTTTTAAACCCAGTTTAATGTATCTCTTTGATTTTCCTTAGAATTAAACTATGATCATTTTTTGAAGGATTTCTCTTTTTTATAAATTGATGAAATGATAGGAGATTGAGACTAGTGGATTTAATTTTATGTAACCTTATTAAGACTTGATGATTATATTTCATTTTCGTTCTATCCTATGGTTGGAATCACCCTTATATATTAAATTCCTTTATAAATGATAGGATATTTCTAATGTGTGGTGTTGTTTGGATTCTATTTTTCTGAGTATGACTCTTTTATCTTAAATAAAACCCCTATTCAGACAGTTGGTCCTGTTTTCCTAGAACCGTGTTAAGGGAATGAGCATTGGGTAATAATTTTTATCTGTTGTCTATGCATTCCAAGGGCATATTCATTCATCTAGTATGTCTCCTGACCATTTCCTATTCCCTTAGGTTATTTAAGAGGTCTTCAGTTTGTTTTATAGTCGTATGGGATAATGCACCATTCACATTGTTTTTTATAGATCACATTATACTTGAATTCATATAACAAACAACATATGGGTAGTATCCATGATGTTTCATTCTACTTCTATATTCTCAGAGTAGTATACATTGATATACACCGTACTAATAATGTTACAAAATGATGTAACAAACTGGTTGAGTTTGGGGAAATATTTGAAGCCTTATGATGTTTAGTATGTTCAAAGGTCATATCTAGAGTGGATCGACATGGTAATTAAGAATAATAAATTCATATCCAATGCATTGGATGAATTCCAATGAATAGGGTGTTTTGATATACTGATCAACCTATTTTTGGCTTCATGACAATTTCTTTAATGTTGTGGTTGTAAATCGGAGGAGTGAAAAATGTATGTTTAAGGTGAATCTAACTTATCTTGATTAAGAGCAGATGATCTATATATCCTAAAAATGACTAGGACACTCTTAAAGAGGGGAGCGTCATGTTATCTTTGATAATCATGTTTAATTCTAGGTTGAAGGACAACAACCATTGAGGATCATTTCAAAATATTCAGTCATGGTTGAATTATTTTGAATCATAAATACTTTAATCATGACAATGCTTGATCAATACCTTGATATTGAAGTGGTTGGATGTGTAGGAAAATTTTGGGAAGACTGGTGTTCTTCGATGGACTTCTGTTGTTATTTTTGAATAATCATGGGATTCCTAGATAGGTAAATGTATCATGGATTAGTTGATGATACGTTAGTGGGTGAATCTAATCTTCATTTAAGGGATGTCGACTAGTAGTGGTTCTTTTGAACTTTATGGTAATAAACTAGAACCATTTCAAATATCTTAGTGTATAGTATCTTAATGATGACAATTTCCTCTATCTTGATGTTATCTTTGATGAACCATGTGAGTTTCATTCTTATCCCACACTATATTTTAATGATTATGGGATCGGTATGTGATATTTATCTGTGTTTCATAATGACGTGTGGTTTTTTAGGCATGTTTAGTATTATTTGAATATTGGGTTCCCATGTAGGAAATCATTAGAAAAACTCACAAACACTGACTATTTACCTTTGACATGAATTCCATGAGGATGACTCTCTAGGCTCAGTCAACGGTCTGAATAAAATGTAATGTATTTTACCCCAGACATTCTATTAGGCGTAGAGGTGTTGTATTAAGGGCAATGATTGCAGTGTTCTAGATCTAGCTTACACTCTTGTTCATGCGGTGACATGATAGGTCAATGTCCAGATGGTGGTCAGACCATGAGATGTCATAAAAAGTCATGTATGCATTTCTGTGGATGTGGTTTCGGTGGATACGAGATGTCATGGAAGAAGGAATAAAGTTTTAGTAGGAAATACATCATCAATATAAGTAGGTAATTCTTATAATGGTCATCCTTTGGTGGATTGCCTTGTTATCCAGCTTATTTGATGTTGATGGATTAATAGAATCATTTTAAAGAATGCAGTTGGTTAGGGTTGTTGTGGTTTATGGTCGGGAGTGTATTTTTGGAAATCTTGGATGACCAGTTTCAGTTTTCTCGATCATTATTTTACAATTTATTTATGTTAAGGTTTTTTTATATCCTCAAAATTAATTAGGTTCACCCAGTCAATGAAATCATGTCATTAACATCAATATAACTCATAGGGTGTGTTTTTTAATAAAATTTGTTGTAAGAGATGTCATGGTTCATAATTGACCCCCATATGATTTTAAAGATGAAGATGGGGGAAAACTTTGGCCATATGTTAAACGAGACAATGATGTTATCATGTCTCTTAATAAAAAAACATGGGTAATATTACTTTTGTTTTTTCAATCATGATATGAGCATTGGATCTGATTTGGATGGCATAAGTTCAGTAATCTTAAGGGAATTTGTTGAGTGTGTTGGGAATTTGGAAATGTAATATGACCATTTGAACAGAAATCCACAACCCTTGTACGTCTAGTAATGAATTCCTTATTAATGAAGTCTTATTGGGGAAGAGAATATCTAATTTGGGGAGGTTGAAAATAAATATGTTTTGGAGAGATAAATAAAATTCAAGGGAATATAAACTTTTTAATTTATAGGACGGTTTGTTTTTAAAACCAATATTCAGAATTTTTTTTTGAGATTTGGAACACTTTAATGTTTAGTTTTTAGACATGGGTAAAGTCTTGAGGGGTTCGTTGGGCGTCTCTTTGTGTTTTGGGAATGTCGGGTCCTAGAAATCATTGGTTTGAGTGCTTTAAAAAGGGCACATGGTTTTTATGAAACGGTGTGGCCCTCACCAACAAACCATGAAAGTACGATAGGGATAAAGAAGTTCCATGCATGGGTTGTGTATATTATACCCAAACCTTGTGCCTAGCCCACATGGGTAGCCCCAGATAGGTAGTAACCTCGCAATATTCTCTATATGGTTGGTGCACAGATTGGAAAATCATGTGGCACAACCACACGAGGTGGGTTCCATAGGTAGAGGATGTTGTAAAGATGGCACATGGTTTGGCCAAGCCATGTATCCAAACTGTGTGACTTGGTTTTTTGGGTGAAATAAGGAATATTCACTTAATGAAAAATTTTATCTATTTTCTTTTTTCTTATTCTTCCTCATGCAGGATCCTCCTCCCCTTAAAAAATGTGTGTGTCACTAAAGCCAAACCTAAAATGTCATGGTTCTCTTACTTTATTTTTTCAAAATGATCACTATTAGTCTCTATGGATCCACATCTTTATGACATAAATTCTTTTTTTTTTCATTATCTATTATTTTGGTAAAAAATGTGCTATTTTTTTTACAATTTCATTTTAATCATCTTTAGGATGAATGTTCACTTCATAGATCTCTTCTAAAACGAAACGAATATAATCTAGATATAGGATGAGTGGGTCATCCTATGTATGTATTTGGTGGCCTATGATTTTTTTTCTTCAAATTTTCTTTCTATTTTTAATATTTTCATTGTACTAACCACCATCCTTTTCAATGTGTGTCTTTAAAATTGGATCCTTTATAATAACAATATTCATGTTTCTTGTATTACACTCATTGAGTGTCATCTAGTAATTTTAGTTTTCCAACCTTCACCACAGACACCCCATTGGGTGTGAATTATTTAATTTTCCAATTATAATTATGTGTTTAAATTCCCATAATGACTTCTAAGAATTTGGCATAGGCTATAATTGAAATTTACCCTTATATGTTTTTTTCTAAAGGAATGTGGTGACATTTTAATGAAATTTAAACTTTAGTGAATTGAATTTCTATGGTAGGTATTTAATTAAATATATTTCATTCTATGAATTGATAAATTCCATTGGAATATATGTTTAAATATGAAAATTGATTTTTCTAAACAACAATGTCATGATTTTATAATATAACTGCTTGGTTGAGGTGCATTGTCTTCTATGGTAAAACAGAATGACATGTTTTTAAAGGAATATTGGTTTATTTCATTCAAGTTTTCTTTTTTTTTTCCTTCATGTTAGTTCTAGATAAGTGTATGGATAGTTCATGACCTCTTTTTTATTAGTAAAAAAAATATTCCCTCCATGTTATATAAATGTTTATTTGAACCAAGAACAACATAAGGTCTTGGCCTATCTTGTAAATTAATTTACCCATCTAAAATAATTATTATATGTAAAAGGAATATACTATGATCCGCTTGAATCGTGATGAAAGAACTTCTATTTTTTGTTTACATGAATGGAATATATAAAAATGGAGAATAATATGAATGAATATATTCATTACCATAAATGAAATTGATCATTTTCATTGATTATAGGGCCAGTATGTCCATGCCTATTGTTTGCAATTTGTAAATGATTATATGAATTGTATGTTATTAATGGAATTGAAATTTGGATTTTAAATTATCAAAGAGTAATTTCCTTATGTATCATATTATAAATGAAAATATTCATTGATATGGTCTTGATAAATTCAAATCAGGAGAGGTGTTACCCCATGGATGGTATTTTAAATAGGAATACACCATTATATAATGGGATTACTAAATGAAATAAATTAAAGGTATTAACTCATGGATGTTTATTATAAATATTATTATGTGCTATACATAGGATGTGAAATGATGGTAAGGGTTCTCTGGGGCATGGAGACATCATGTTCTCTTTCATCGGGTGTTGAGCATGACGTCTCACACTAGTGATACTATATGGGCAATGGGATTTATGAACCATATTCCATGATTAGACTGTTTCCATGGTGACTCAATCACCACCCAAAGTGTTATAGAATTAATTCTCTCAATCTATAGAGAACTAGAGCATGTTCCATTTTTCATGGGCATTAATGTTTGTTTAGAATGGTTATGGAGGTCTAAGTTATTCCCCAATACATCCATCAACAATTATTCCATGTATATCGCCATTATGAATCTTCACACACGTGGTTCATATAGGTGGATGAAATATATAAATACACTATATATAGAATTATTAATATATATATTTCTACTGGTCAGACATCTTATTACGGCTGTCACCTGAAGCAGGTGGAGCCTTGAGGTGTCCTTTAGGTACCTAAGTGGGTTGTTATTAATTAATTTAGTTCTATTTATTTATTATTTATACCTAAACATCATGAACTTATACATAGGATAGATTTAGTTGTAGACACCATGGGTGGTAACATACTGGGATTTATTTCTCATAGCCTACTCGAGCTACCATTGCAATAGGGTACCAGAGCAGACCTTATGTTATTAGGACCATGGATGATTGATTGTGTTGTTTTTCTAGTATTTGGGTGTTAGGATAACATGAACGAGTTGGATCTCATGATTCTCACAGAATATTCCTTTGAAGCTTTTATTTCCTTTCATAACTTTTTAATATACTGTATACTATTTTCTTGTTCTTGTTTTTTATATTATGTATCATCAATAGGACATACAGTCATCTTTTGTAAATCGTCATTGGGTACCTTATATTATTCATTTTTATTGTCATTATTCCATTGAACTGTTTTTAATTAATACAAATTCTATTTTTTATTATCAATTATCTGATACATCACTACAATACATTGATATGATGTTATAGTCTCCCCATTATCCCCTCCTGAGACCCTCGCTACTAGTCAACAATAGCTAGTATACGAGGATGCATGCTTGAGCCCATGTGCCCTATTGGTCTAACCATCATTTTAGAGGTGATTGGGTCCTAGATGATACAATTAAATAATGGAGAAAAAGGATACAAATAAATATGTTATCAAATTAAAGTCCAAATTCAAAGGGATCCTACGTAAAACTGGCTGTTATTTGATGATATCAGCTCGAAACAACTCTTTATGTTTACACTCACATGAATTTTTACATATATATATACCCATAGCTATAATTTCAATATTTCCTTAATAATAAGGGAATACATATAAATAGGGTGTGTATATATATATTCCTTACACATGCTTATTCTTGTAGTTCATCCTCACGAACATCTGTCTAAAATGAACATACGAAAAATATTGAAAACTCAAAGATCACAAATTTAAAATAAAAAGGGTGAAAAGTGGAATATCCTACCCTAAAACCAATGGAGCACTCAATTCCATCAACAAAAATGGAATGAATCGGCCCTAACGAAACTTAATAACCATAGATGTTGAGATAAACAAAATGAAAATAAAAAAATGGGAGTTAATGTTTGGAAGAAAACGTGCAAAACACCAAAAATAAAAGAAAACAAAAAAATATAATTATAATTTTGGATGAGGATGAGAGATTTAGACAATAATAAGATAATTTATGATGAATCCATTGTATAAATGATGAAAGGAGGTAGAATGATAGAGGTGTTCAGGCTTGTGTGGGATCCCCATAGGGGATAGGTCGTATTGAGTAAGGGTAAATGTGGAGACTCAGTTATGGTTTATTAAAACCTAATAATAATAATAATGATAAATCATAATATTATTATAATTAATTTCATTTTAATTTTTTTATTTATATTTTAGATTTATCATTTAAATATTCATTCATTTATTCTTAATTCTTTTGAACTCTTGGATGACCGCACAGTTTGGCCCCACGGTCTACCAGACTATGCACCAATGGTGCAGTTGCCTTTTTCATGAGGAAGAGGAACCACATGGTATCCTTGGAAGGGGATAATTCCCATGATCATAGCCATTCAACAAAGACAACCCCACATTCTAGGAGACATCCTTTTCACTCAGTTAGTGCATGGTTTACCATAACAACGTGCTAACCGTGTACGTAATAATGAAACTCATAAAATTCATAACTCTCACCATAAATATGACCTCAACATAAACCAATAGATCAATAGACAAGAAATTAAAAAAGGAAACCATGATCATGGTGTGAAAAATTGACTTTAACATATTTTATTGGGAAGATACCAATGAAATGGAATGAAAAATCCATTATTAGGGTTTATTAAGATCATGTGAATATTCCATAACATATCCCCTAGGAGTGTCTTACAAGGTGTGTGATATTTGGCCCACTCATCAAGAATCTTGATGTTTATTGATTAAATTTTCAAAAAAACATTTTTTGGGTGATTACCACATGCTTCATGTCATCCACCACAACATTCACTTTCTCACATATACAAAGTGATTTATTTTATAAGAAATTGCATAGGCTCTACATGATATGGTTTATAGATAATTGTCAAGGTAAGTAAGATATACTCAAGGTTCATTGGTATATTTCAAATCCTTCATTGGTTTTTAACATACTCATGCCACCTAGACTTATCCCTATAGTTTCATAGAGCGTTGGAAGTCCTCCATGTGTTATAGTTTATAATATTCATGCACATCCATCCCATGTTATCGAATAGGGTGAGACGGATAATGAGGAAATAAACAAACTTCTTAGAGTACTTTGTGGTACTCGAGTCTTGACAGGAGAATATCATGGATGGATAGACCATTCCAATGGTTCAAGTTTCTTAGTTGGAATATAGAACATTGGGAGCTCCTGAGGGCTTTAGAATAATGACCTCCTCCCACAAAAGATATCACAATGAATGAAGAGAGAAAATGACATTTAAGACGCACATTAAATATTCCATGTGATGGAACTATAAATGAGAGAATAAAAATATAATAAATGGGAGGCATTTCCCTCTATATAAAAACAATATCTGGAGATAGAATGAATCAACCATAAGAAACTACATGATATAATAAAAAAAGAATCCAAAACCATTGAATAATGTATGTATAAATGCAAAATATATAGATGAATGTATCCATATTAAAGAACCAAAAGTAATTTTAAAGGAAAAAAAACTAACCAAAGGTATGAGGAGGTAATTTCTCAAAAGACCCATGTAGTTATCCTTGAATCTTGAAAATATGTTTTATATACATTGGTTGAGAACAAAAGTATACTACATAGGAAAACCAAATTCTCTTATACTCATGTGAATGAAGCATACTAATGCACATGTGAGAAAACATAAGAACCAACAACACCTAAACAAGTCAACTAACCAAGACCATACTGATAATGGAACTCTCAATAAATAACTCTTCCATGTATAATATCAAAATATGATTAATATTAACAAAAGGGTACCCCACACCAATTTCCTAATAATTTTATGCTCTCAAACCCCAATGTCATACATCCCAACACTCCCATATCATTCTTATTTCACATACCACCTCCCATAATATGGTCACCTCACATCTCACCCAAATAAAACTGGACCAACAAATCTCACCCCCCACTACATGTTCACATCACATCTTTCCCAAATCCACATGGGCTAACACATCTCATCCATAACCAGACTACTAGGGAATGAGGAACATGAAGGACATCAACATCATTCTCAACTACTACCATGCATGACCCCCACCATAAGATTCCCCACAGCATGGTCACATCACATATCTACCTCAGACACCTGGTCCATCACCTAGTGGAATATCTAATATTCATCGATTATAACATTTTCATATATACATGCTTGAAATAAATGGAGGGAAAGAGAGGGTAGCCATATAGATATCATCACAACCAGAATTATGGGAAAACATCCCCATATATATATATATATATATGGCAGTCAAAAAATGGTTAATTGTGTGGGATGGGTGAATATTGAAAATAAAAAGAAGCATACAAAGTATATATATATACATAGCCACACATATTCCAATCCTATGGGTACACCATAAGCACCGACCAACTGAAAATGTCAACACTTTTAATACCATAACTAAATGTGAAAAACTGAATATCAACCACAAGCCATTGGACACATCCAATTTTCATTAATATCCATGCCAATTCGCATTATAAATATGTTTATTAACCATTTACTTCCCATTAAACAATAAAAGCCGTATCCATTTCAATTTCAACATTTTCATTTAATTCCAATACAACCTATGAATCTAACATAACACAACAATTCACATCTCATCCACCACATAACAGAATAACACATCATCTCTACACAACATGAACTCATACAATTAACACATAATCACATTACCTATCGAAACCACACATCACTATCTCATAACATGACCTCATAATAATATCATATCACCCTATACCACAACAAAAATACACACATTCAACCCAAAAAATAGCCTCATACTAACCAAACATCACCCTGTACCGCATCATAACCATACATCACAACCCCACAACATGGACTTATACTAACCACACATCTCCCTATACCACATCATAACCACACAACACCACCCAATAGAATAACCCTATAGGAACCACACATCACACTAGACCGCATCACAAACACACATTACCACCCCACAATATAACCCCATATAAACCACACATCACCCAACACCACATCAAAACCACACATCACCGCCCTAAAAAATGGATTCATACCAATCACACATCACCCACACTGCTTTAGAACCACACATCTTTACCCCACAACATAGCCTCATACCAACCAAATATCACCCCATACTACATCAAAACCACACATCATCGCAAAAAATCCCATGGAAGGAGATCGGAAATAAAACCATTGGGAATAGAGGATAACCATATGTGATTACCAAAACTCAAAAATTGAATCTTTTCTATCGAAATAGGACAATATGGGATGGAAGATATTCTGATGGATCATAAGGAATATCCAAAAATGAGAGTGAGTAAGCTAATGAATGGGGAGAAAAATGATATGGAAAAATATATAAAACCTAAAAAATTCCCATTTGACACCATGAATTCTATTTGTGACATGATTTCCCTGGGGTCCCATGGATTAAAAGCAGTGAATCTGGTACAACATTTGAACACTTCATATATTTGGTTTTCATGAAAATTAAGAATCCAAAGACTTAATTAAATACCCATATTGAAGTACACTTTCATGAAATGAATCTATTTCATAGATTCCTCCACCGACACACACAATCCATGAAATTATCCAGCCAAACAATTTTTGAACTTCTAACTAACAACTTCAATTTATTTCACAAAATGAACCACCTCCTATGATACTATTCCATCTCCAACCTCCAGTGAATCATTTGATACATCATCCAAAAAGATTAGAACAATCAAAAATAGAAAATTAATTGACCATGATGGAATGAACCATTATATTTGGAGATATATACCGGCCCAGTATCCCCACCTTTTTACATAATTGTTCTCTTAAGAGTGAAAATCCTTGAATGAGCAGATAATTTAATGACTGTAATTTCTATAGTTTGATTTTTTAAATATTTTTGAGAATGTCCCTAAATTTTTCCATGAATTAATTTTTATGTTATAGGTGTTAAAAGACCTTTTGAATAATATATTATAAAAATTAATATTCACTAAATCATACAAATACATCTCTCTATTACAAATGGTAGTCTCATTGAACAAAAAATATATATGGGAAATATGAGACTATAGTTATTTGGGTAAGGTATGGTTTACCCTTCGCATGACATAATTTTGGTTGATGATAGGTTCTCAATTGAAGGTATCCTATGGTTGGTGAGTATTTTAAGTAAAATAATTTATATATTTCAATTATTTAATGGAATAACAACCTAAATACCATTTATAAATACATCATTATGATGACACTTAAAAGTAATCGACATAACTAAAGGTGATTATAAGAGGAATTCATAGCTTTGTTGGCATTGATGGAAAATAACATAAATCAATGATGATGATTGAGGAGAATAATGAGATTAATAATGAACATAGTGGGATCATCACATTCTATAATTTTTGAGATATTCTTCATAAAAAAGAAGTCCCTTATTGAGGTTGGGCTTGTTATTTAACCTATTCCAAACCAAGGATTAATTTTTAAGAATGGATCAAACATCTACATCTATTTTGGAGGTAATTTTACATTCTTTTCATGAGACCTATACTATATTATATACTTAGACAATGTTTTTTATCTTCATTATGCCTCTACATCACACCCTTGGTTTCCACAATTTATTATCATTGGTTAGTATCACATCAACCAATGATGATCTTATCACGTTCTTGTTCTTTTCAAAACACTATTCTTCTTATTAAATTTTTTATCCCATGATATTGGGTATTTTACATTTCCAGTTCATATTTGAGTATGAATGAACCCTATGATTCAAGGTGGATGTGTTCCTGAAAATGGGATCGGTCATTTTTCAATAGATCTAGATGGGATGTGGGATGTGGGAGATGGAATAATGGATTAGGGCCCTAGAATAATGATGTGATATACATCATCTATACCACAGGATACCATATATTAGATTTTAGGACATTGAAGGACAATGATTGATGATGATAGACACTCCCTCACGGATTAGACCATTTTATTAAAGCAAAACATTAGAGGAAGTGTGTGATATGGTAGATCTAGTTTTCATATTATGACATGCTTCAATGTATCAGGTAAAAGTTACTACAAATAATTTATACTAGATGAATAGATATTATTCATCATTGGTTATAAAGGAGGCTAGGTTTTAGGCTTGATAATAACATTATGAGCTATGTGGAAAAGCCACATGCTTTGTGGCCCTACCCTTGTTTTATATCTATGTACTGAGAGTACACACCCATGTCCCCTAGTAAGAAAAAACTTCATGACCCTGAAGGGATATGTCGTGTGAAGGTACATGGTCATTTGAGCCATAGACCAAGAGTACATGCCCAGGACTACATGAGGGAAGACAGGTTGTGTCCCTATTGGGAAATTTCAGGTGGAGCTAGATGGATGGACAAGATGTGTTAATAAAAGTACAAACCCATGTGTACTAGTGACGTGACCATCCATGTGGGATTTTGTAAATTTTGTTTACTTTTTCCTAAAACATATATCTAGCATATATCATTCCCCGTAGAATTAATTTTTCCCAGTGAGTAGCCTGTACTGAGTAGTTATCTTATAGGATATGATGGTAGTTTTTTCAGTAACACAGGTATAGAATTTGGTGTTTGGAGTGAGTCACATTTTCAAGAGAATTTTAGCTAACAAAAATGATCATGATTGATCGCCAAATAGATTTCCAAGTTTGTACTCCCCTCAGTAACTAGGGTATAGATCCCCCTATCCAATTATACAGGTAGATTTTGTAATCCACCATATTATATAGTGCATGGTTACCCTATATATGAAGTGGTACTCTCCAATATTCGATCACCAATGGGAGATATTCCTCTACAATAGTTTTCACTCCCTCAGTTGTGGAGAACAATAGAGTGGTACAAACATTCCACTATGATTATTGTGTGGTTTTTCATGGTTCTTAGCATCAGAGAAGGACCTTGGTAGTAGTAGTATAACTTATTATTATTTACTAGATATGGTTATTGGGATCCTCTTTATTTATTTGATTAGGATTATTTTGAGCATATCTGATGTCGGTTATTTGATACACTATTAATTATGTATTGATAATACTACTGATTTCTTTTTCCTAACTCTTGGTTTTCATGAGTCCTACATGATATATATATACTCACCCTTGTATGGGCTATTCCGATACTTATTATTCATTATAAAAATGTTAGAATGTTTAGTTGTTTATTTGGTCAAAATAAAATCATATGTGCACAATGGTACATGGAGGTACTGACCGTGTTCGGTGATTGGACAAGGGGATTTTTAATTGGGCGCCCTTCAGCTTCCCCTTTCAATGTTTTCATCAATGTTTAACCACAAATATGTTTGGGTGTGTATTTTTCCCCTTTATATTTTATATTTTACATCCCTTTACTTTGATTTAATTTATATTTCTTATTTCATGAATGTTTTATAGTCCATATATTTTAATATTTTTATATATCTCAACATTATTGAATGGAGAATGTTATGTGGGTGCATATAGTTACATTATGATAAACCACACCATTTTTGATTTCTTCATACTCAGAGATTATTGTTAGACTCTGGACAATTGTATGTTATCATGGGGTTTCACCCTTACCTTACATACAACTTAGGTGTTCCCATCATGGGTGGGGTTAGGATATATGTAATGGATATGAAAATATTTTATGATATGAATAAATGATTATCTTCTTATAATGCTCATTTTAAACAAACAAGTTTATAATGTTTGTTTCATATTCACATCATTAATAAGTTGTACGTTTTTTCAAACTAGAACCTTAATCATATGATAAACAATAACATTATTTTTTAACACCATCCTTATATCCATCATTATAAGGTGGTGAATGAAAATGGAACATCATGCGTCGTCGAGTCAGTGGTTTGCACAACATATGAATAATGAAATTTTTTCTTAATTGATGGTGTAAATGAATGAAAAATGAAAATAAAATTAATATTAAAATTATAGTGTACATTTTTTAATAATATAATTATATCAATGTGGGTAGAATAAATTTTAAATGAGGTAATTAAAATGAAAAAAATAAGAAATTTATAATACTCATGAAGAGGATTTGAATTTTCCTGTGAAGCCTCCTTGGAAATGTGGTCCTTATGATATGTAATGATTGCCATAGTATTTTTAAAATTTTATAGTGTTATAGGATTTGAAAATTAAAAATTTTTACAGAGAAATTTTAATAATCTATGAGTCATGAAGTGGTGAAGATGTTACCATTTTATAAGGGATTTGGAAATCTGTTTTGGGGACAACTTGTACATTTTCAATACCATAACATTACTATTAAAGTGTGAAATGGACAAATTTGAACAATGAATATTGGGAAATGTGAATGGGTTGAAACATACCTTAATTAATCCTCTTTGATATAATAATGAGGGTTTAATGGAATTTTTGTTGAAGTTTTTTATTTTTATTGTAATTTAGTTTTACCTTAGTACTTAATTTATATTGTTACTAATTAATTTTTATGAAAAATATTAATACTCATTATTTGACCTAATTTCGTGGAAGTAAGTTTGAATTTGAAAATATTTTCATCATATAAAACTTATTATGTTATGAATAAGAAATATAAAAATAAATACACTCAATTATGTTGAAAACAGTTTTAGATAAATAATTTTTTAAGCTTTAAATATTTATATATGATAATAATATATTTGATAGTAAATTTAATGACATAGAATAATTTATTATACAAAATAGTTATGGGGATCCCAAGTTAAATAAATAACAAATTTCTCTTGAAAATAGGAAGTTTAAAAAATCTACCTAAATTTGTTTTTTATTAGTGTACCATTTTAAATAGTTCTAAAAACATTTGACATAGGATTTATGAATTCAAAAAACTATTTTAAAATGAATATTTTTTCCCTGAATTATTATTTTATTACTTAAATGGTTTTAAAAATTAATGTAATTTTTATTTAATGATAAAATCATACAAATTATAAGATTTATGAAAATCTTATTTTTCATCTAAAAATATATCTTTTCAGAAAATGATTAAAAAATAAAACTAAGTTATTTTAGATAAGTTGAATTAAAAAAGTTTGTTAGTTTGTTCATTTTAAAATTATAAAAATAAAATTTTAAACAACTTCATGAATAGAGGAACTTTATAGGGTAATAGTCGAATATATAGTGTTCATATACTACAATAGGGTCTCAGGTATTACATTCACCACTCTTAAATAATTTAATTAAAAATACTGGGGTATATATTTGCTATTTATAAAATTTAGATATTACATCCTCATATCATCTTTAGGATTGAATGTTTTATATTCTAGTTTGTGAATTCCCCAAAGGAATTTCATTAATTGAGTTTTATGATTTTGTAAAACATTCTATTTAGTTCCATTAATTCTGACTTTTTTATATTTATAAGAAATTTTGGTGTAAAAATAATTTTCCTTATATATGAGTTCATGCATTGTTTTTATAATTAATTTATTCTATAATTAAACATTGAATACATCATGTACTTAAGGAAGGTTCTCTAAAAAATCCAATTTGTATGCTAAAACCCAATTCCCATTTATTTTTTCAAATGGCCCAAAGTACCCAGGGATTACCTCCCCCAATTTTATAAATATCAGAAAACTTATATCCATGGTGAAATATTTAATAATTAATTATCCCCATATTGAAATTCCATGTCTAACCTTTGATTACCAACATAGTTATTTTTCTTCTTTGGGTTATTGTAATATAATCATGAATAGTGTATACTTTAACACTCATCTCCTCCACACTATTAATGATTTCTAACTATACCACAACAACTTATTTACGACATGTTGGAGTAAAAACCCTCTTCCTATAATGACATGAAATTTTATAAATTGAATTCCCTTATTGAATGAATAGATTTCTTATTAGGGAATATAGTTATATAAAACACATAATTTGCTTTTTTTATATTGAATTGTTGTAGAATATAACCCATTATATTTAAAATTAAATTTTGTATTTTAAACATTGATAATATATCAATTTTACAAATACAGTTATGATTAATATTTTTTAACGGATATATAAATTCTATTGGAGACATATAGAAAAGAGATGTACTTGACCAGAATTATCATACCCTATAAAGTCCATTAATTAGTGATCCTGATGAAGATGAAATAATTAAGATCTTCTTTTGACCAATTCCTAATAAATATTCAGCAACTAAATCATGAGAAAAAATGTTCTCGGGAGAAGATCAAGATTATTGATATCCCGACCGAAACCATGTTCTCCGAAGCACCCCAAGACTACACCCCTATCCCCCACAATACCTTTAGGGAATAAAACATTGTAATAAGGGGTTATCTATTGATACCATAGTAATATCCATTTTTATATTTTATTTTTAATGGAATAATGATTAAACTTATTAATTTTAATTACTAATTTATAAATGTAAATATAACGAATTTTATGAAAATTTGATTTTTATACTAAAAAAGAAAAATAATATATTATTAAAATAAATAGTTTCTATTAAGAGACTATTTCTATAAATTTAGAAATTTTAAATTATTTTTTTATATTCATTTTATTATTATATCATATTTATTTAAACATAAAATATAACAAAATTTAATTAATTCCAATGAAATTTTTTATGGGTCAATTAGTTTTCTATATAATAAAAACATGTATTTTATAGTAATTAACTATTTATATTTAAATTGATATATTATATTATTTGGAAAAATATTTTCATAAAATAAATATTTGTTTTTCAAATAAGAATGTCAAAATTAACGAATGATGAATTTTTAGTAATTTTCTAAGATAGTCGAATTTTTGGGGAAAATTTAATTTCATTATAAATATATGGTCCATATTATGCATAATTGTAGACCAAATGTGATGTAATGAATAAAATAAAGGAAATCCATTACTGAATATATATTTTTCTTTAAATCATTGTGTTTTTGATGTTATATAACAAATTTGGTAAACCCTTAATTAATCCTACATTACATGTATTGTAATTTATTATTTTAAAACAAAGTAAATCTGAATATGACTCACTTCCACATAATCAGTTGTATTATTATAATATTTTAATTTATTTTAATCGTAAAATATTTAAATCCCCTCCTCCTTGTGATAAACTATTGGGAAACCCTATAGAGAGGTTTGGGGTTTTCATTATATTATCATATACAATCCAAAACCATTGTTTAAAAATTAGTAAATTATCTTCATTATTTTTTGCGATAAATGCCCAACTAAAATCCATCTTAAATTCAGTAAAAACCCATTAATCATAAATTTACTCCCCCTATATATCACTATATCCCTCCAAATGTGTTTCCAAACTCTTAAGAAGCTCCCCTAAAACTTCTAGAAGCACTCTCTCAGCGTACAAGATTATTTACACCTTCTCTATATTCAATCACTTTTTTTGACTTATATTTATTTATTTCTGATTATTCATGTTGTAATATTTTTTTAAAAAACCTTATTAATATAATTATTCATTCAATTTACTGAGAGTCCACCCTTCACAATCATTAAACCCTTCTATGAATCATTTTGTACACTCATTTTAATGAAAAAGTATCATGTAATTTTCCATGAAAAAAATTTGTGTAGTGAATAACTATACCTATATCCAAAAAAGTGTATTTAACTAGATTTACATATCCATAATTTATTCTTGACATCCCTTTATGAAACCCAAAATCCTAATTTTGGGAATTAAAATTTATTGATGGTTTTCTTATGATGTATGATCTATGTGGAACACTAATGATTGTACAATATATGATTGTGACAGGTGGGGACCTAATTGTATATCCTTAGAATGGAATGGGTAATTATTTTATCTCAAGAGACACCAATAATGTTTCATGGTAGGTTGTCCTAATAACACTATGTTATGATGTCTCACTGGTTAGCATTGAAAAAATCTTATAATATCATATTTTATTTTATTTCCCCATTCCTATGATTTAATGATGTTACCATATTATTCCATGATTCAACATTAATTATTAGGATTCACATTCAATTAATATAAAATTTAAATCCCTATTGAGAAAAAAGTATTAAATTCCTCATGTTATACTTTTATTATTCCCTTACTATGATTTATAGATCACCCTTTTCTTATCTATGGCCCTTGTTATCACATTTAGTTTTCGAAGATCAATGGAATTTAAATTCATGTTATGGGATTTTTAAATGATGTAGATTCATTCCTATTACAAGTTATGTTGTTATATTTATAAATACCAAAATAAAAAATGAATTTATATATTTTGGAGTTGTAGTATATGTGTTCTTATTTATATATCATGAATTTAAGTTGATAATGAATTGGGGTTTTCAAACATCGTATACAATGCTTCATATTGTTCCATATAGAAGATTTAATGGAATTTGTAGAGGTATAATTATTCTTAAAAATATAGAGTCAAATCCAATATATATTTTATATCAATATAATATGATCTCAACTTGTATTATAATGTTTGGATAGTTATTTCATACTACATGTCAGTATGCGGATAATATATTGTTCCTAAATGTATCTATATTTTGAGTGTGATTTGATTTCTATTCTATAATTGCAATGTGAACCAAGAATCAACATCATATACCATTTATATATTTTCCCATGTAATCCTTAAAAATTCATTAATATAGACACTATAAAGGTAATCAATGGGTTAATATTATCTTATTTTCATGAAATGAGTTGAATAAGTAAGTTGACCGATGAAATCCCATATAACATCAATCTTCTTTGGACTCTTTGCGCGTCTATTGGGAACGTCTAGTATAATATTTTTACCACGTCGATATATGTATAATAAGGGGTTTAATTACTCATATATGAAATTTTATTTCAGACGTTTCATGGTAGACTATAATGCATATAGACACATAGTTGGAAATATCCTTCTTCATACCATCCCCCTATAAATGTTCTTATAAATACCTATACATATTGAAGCTACCTGGGTGTATAAAAAAATTCAATCTATTTTCATCATCTAAGAGTTAATTTTTAAAATCTAGTATGGTAGGAACGCATAAACTCTTCCCAAAATAGAACACATCATCTTTATTGTTAAAGTCTATCAATTTTCCATCTTTTACCGCTTCAATATTCATTTGTAATTTCTAACCATATTTCAAGTAATACTCTATACTTTTTAGTAATTATGGATTATAAATTTTTTACAAAAGTTATAATCACTCCCATTTCCTATAAAATAACCATATCCATATATACTAGATCTTGAAATATGAGATCTTTATAAATCCTCATAATAGCTAGAACTACATTACCTGTCCTACTCAATATATAAACCACATATTTATCCTTCATAAGGTGGTATTATATCGATAAATAAATTTCCATGAGTTGTTTCAACCATCTTCTTTTCTACATGTTGAGATCCTTTTTAGTGGAAATATATACTTCAAACTCATATGGACTATATGTATCTCGCATCATTCACAATAGTGTTTGTGTCTCCATATTTTTAATGAAATTATTACAGTTTTAATCTCACTATCATGGTTTTTATTTTTTGAATCCAAGATTATCTATTTCCATGATGCATGGGAATTAGCCATATCATTCTGAAATATGACAGAAAATAGTCCTTTATGTGATGCATCAATATAAATTTAAAAACATTCATTATCTAAGGGTAAATTCAAAACTAGTGCAAAATTTAGTCTTATATTCCAATCTTGAATTTTTCTTTTAACATTTTCATAACCAAGTGAATTTAACCCCATTACATGTTAACATGGTCAAAGAGATGTAAAAATAAGAATTTTTCTGGATAGACCATCGATAGTATCCTTTTACACCCATGCAAAATCATATCACAGTTATGAGAATCAATGTAAGAAATTATTGAAATACATCTTTATTTAAATGGTAAATAGATATTACAAAATTTGAGAGAATATTTCCCTGAAAATAAACATCGATGTGACAAATTCACACTTATTATGCATCCGAGATAAATAATTCTTTTCAAGGATCTATATAACTATTTTTAAAATATTCCTAAACTCATCATAGATCTTAGAGTATGTCAAGATATCCTTAAAAAATACTACCAAAAATTTATAAAGATAATCCTTTAATAATCTATTAATTATATCTATAAATGTATAAGGTGCATTCATTAATTAAAAATACATTAAAATAAACTAATAATTTCCATACCTTGTTTAATATGTCATATTTTCTATATCATCATTCTTCACCATTAGTTGATGATAACCAGATTAAAGAAAAATACTTGAAAAGTATTAGGATCCTTCTTTATGATCAAATGAATCCTACATATCTTGAAAATGATAAATGTTTTTATAACAATGACATTGATTTCCCTAAAATAAATTCACATTTTCATGGAGCCATCCATCTTTTTTTAGAATAAAATAGGGTCTCCTCACACTGAAACACTGGGGTTGAATAAATCCTTCATCACTAAACTACTGTAAATATTTCTTCTATACATTCATATATAATTTTTCCACTAAGTAAGGACTTTTAAATATAGTCATTGCCTCAGGAATGAGTTCATTAGAGAAACCAACTTCATGATTTCTTTCATGACCGAGTCATCCTTCCGGAAATATGTAATTGAATTTTTATACCACGGGTAAATTATTTATTCATAGGATATATTCCTTATCCATTGATAAAGCTTCATCTTACAGTCTAGTGGAATGAATTATTGACCAGTATTGGTTTATATATCCCTTTATAAGAAATAATTCCATGATAAATATTTAATTTTCACTACTTCTCAAATCTAGGTTGATATTATCTTGATACATTATCAAATTTTCAACTACCTATGTATTATAACTTCCACGAACTTCTGATTTAGTTGTCGAATAAAGTAGTATAATATATTTATATCCTTTCATGGATAAATATTTCACTCTATATAAGTCAAAATATTTTTCACATCCTTTTCCAGCTACCCTAATACGGTTCTCATCTGATTATCTAAAACACACATTTTGTTGACTTTCATAGGGGGACAGAACAATATTGAATATGGGTGTTGATATGGTTATCATTCCTCATGTTATCCCCCTATTTTATTTTAGGGGAATAAATATAATTTTATCATTACATTAAATTTTAAAATAAGAGTCTAATTATTCATTTTAGAGTGTTCCTTAGATATCATGAGGGTTTTTCAAGAACATATGTTATTTAACTTGGTTCAACTAAATATAATTAAACATTCCACCACTAATATTTATTTGATAACTATTTTGATGTACCATACTATAGAATCCCATATTTGGGTGTTATATTTAAATTTTAAACAAGTAAAATAGTTCTTGATAAATAAAATGGTTTAATAGTTTCAAAACACATAATACATACTTTCAATTCATTTGAAAAAAAGATAAATCATGAAAATATTTTCATAATATGATTATTCCTTCCATCATATCCCTAAAAATTTTATATCTTCCTCCTCACAATTTCTTTTTTAATTGAAGAAAATAATCATACTATCAAATTCATAGTAAATAGTATCATATATCAAGGTATTATGAAATATAAAGATGGAATACATGAAATGGAAAGAATAAGTAGAAAACATGAATCCATAATCATATAAAACTAAGAACATCCTATATATATGAAAATACATTAAAACATGGATAATACTACTCATTAATTTCATAATTATCGAATGCGTAATAATAGTCATAAAAAACATGCTATCAAGGCCTCTTACAAGATAACTTTCTTGTCATGGGAAGAGGTATTCATGAAAAAACAACTTATTTTTTCTAATTAAGCCTATAGATACATCAAGGGGAAATATAATTCCAATTCACACCCATCACTTGATTACATCCAACAAAATCACTATAAGTGTCATCAAGACAATTCCAACTATTCCCAGAGGAACCTATTTTTTAATAAAACATAGATATATATATATAACTAAAAAATTTGGAACTAAAATACTGCCCCATTCAATAGAATAATGTGAAGGTTGATGATATAGTCCCTTAATCCACTTACATGTTTTGTGGTATAAATAAATGTAAAACGAAGTAAAGTTAACAAGTAAATATAGTGGTGATGGTACTTAAAATGTTCTAGGTTATCAAAAGAATATTTTTGTAAGATTTAATATATTTAATTAGCAGCATACCAATGAAATGTTTGAAAAAATCTATCCTCATGGTGAGTGTGGGAATATTTTTAGCCATATCCACTTGGAGTGTTTCTCCATGTATTCAATCTTCAGTGTACTCTTCATTCATAATGTTGTTGATTTAGTTAAGGATCTACTGGAACATTTGTAGGTGATTTCACCATAGTAGACTTATGCCACATCTACATCCAGATTTTAGTTTTCATACATATATTTATTTTCTATTAAATTCCATAAATGTTTTCTTTATTAAAACATAGATGATTTTTCCACAATGAAAAAGATTATGCTTCATATAAGTTTTATGATAAATTGAATTAATGTAATATAAGATAGCATAAACAATATCAACAGGGAAATTCACTAAATATCATGACTAGTATGGAAAAATTATTCCATATTATTTTATGAACTAAACAAAATAAAATAGGTCATGATTATGACATGAGTCCCAAATAATTAAAATTGAGATGGAAATACCCCACATATTGCTTGGGTAGCATTTGAATCATAACATCTTGAAATATAGGACATAAAATGTGTCATAAAATACCATTAATAATTGAATTTAATGATATAAAATATCAAATAAGTTGAATATAAGCATGAAATAATATTTTAGGTGCATAATACAAAACAAGTATCAAAGAGTGGAATTTTAGATACAGTACCCCTACCTATTGTCCAGACTTCCATGAATGTATTATAACCTCATGTATCATAAATGTAGGTATCAAAATTTTATAATTTGTAACCTTATTCATTTCTATTTTAAATTAGTTTTTTTAAATAATCATACTCTATATGATTTGTAATTATTTGTTATATCATGTGTCTATGGTTTTTGTCATTTATACTTAATTAATAATAGTAGTGTATTTATTCATTATTCTTCCAAATTTTATCATTAATAGGTTATTAACATTAATTATTGAGATGATTTATAAATATTAATGATTTCTTAAATTCTTTTCATGAGTGTTCTTTTCTTCATCGATGATGTTGAAATTGATAACAAATACTATTTGTTTATTATTTAGGATCTAAGAGTGTTAACCTATTTAATGAATTAGATATTGATATATTATATATAAAAAAATTACTTAAATATTTATAACATATTATACATTTAAATTATTTTTTGTAGTAATCATTGAAAAAAATTCATAGTGTTTTTCAAGTAGGTGGTTTAATAGACCCAAACATGAACATACCCTAATTAAATGAATGATTATGAGGTAGGTTTGTTGTAATATCACTATACTAGAAGCATAATGATGTTATTTAATCATTATTAGTTTGATATATTATAATTTAATTTAATTAAAAGAATCAATCTGGATATTAAAATCATACATGATTTGAATAAATGATTATAATTATAGATCTCTTATCATAATGATGATCATTTTCATATTCATATACGTAATAGGTTAAACAAAATTCACAACACAACCCTAATTACATAAGTAAAATGATATTCATACTTTAACAAAATCTATTGATCCATCCTTGTTTGGTGATGGGGGAAAATAACTGTGCCATATGATTTTATAATGATTAAAATGGAGAAGTTTCTACGAGAAATTCGAATGATAGGAAAGATTTGATGTAGTGATGATGCTACCAATTTATAAGTTAGGGGAAGTTTAGTTTTGTGAGTAACCCATAAAATTTCACTAAGGTATGGTTAATATTAAATTTTTAAGGAAAAAATGGGGAAAGAAGAGTCTAAACTGATTTTGGGTTCAAATTCTATTCAAGAACTCATATTTGGTTAAAAAATTAGTGTTTTTAATATTTTTAACTTTAATTTTTATATTTTACCATAGTTTTCTTTAACATTAATAATTAATTTCAAACAATAGTAATTAATTTTAATGATAAATATTTATATTGAAAATTTTAATTAATTTCATACAAATAATTTTTTAGTTGAAAATAATTTAATCAAATAAAATTCTTTAATGGTTTGAAATGTTAATTTTAATATAACTACAATTAATGGCATAAAATAAACATTCATGAAATAAAATTTTTAAGCATTAAATATATATATAAGAAAAAATTATATTGTTTACTAATTTTGATTATATAAATTTATTTTATATGAATAAAATAATGGGTATTAATCTCTCAGGGGAAGAGAAAAATGAATCTCCATTGAAAATACAAGATTTAAAGAAAAAACCAAAAGTATTTTTTTAATGAAATATTTTCATTAGTCCAAAAAATGTTGGAAATTGGATTATTAAATCCAAAAACTATTTTATAATGAATATTTTAAATCCATAAATTCTTATTTTATTACATATAAGGTTTTTTAAACATATAATTTATTCTTATATAAGGATAACATCATATGAATAATATGTTTCATGAAAATGATATTTTTGGTCTAAAATTTACCTTTTATAAAAATACCAACAATTCAGACTAATTTAATTTTGATACAATTAATTTAATAATCAATATAAATTGGAAAAATTTCAATTTCTAAAATTTATCTTCTAAATAATATCTTCAATAAATGATCTTTAGAGTGTTATAGTCCAGGGTATAGTGTTTACCTACTTACGTAGGGAACCATGTATTACATATTCCTTTTTATGACAGAACTCATTTGTGGTTATTTCATAGAAACATTAATTTTTGATTTTTCATGAATCCCTTTATATATTGTGAATTATATTTATGGTACTTCATAGCCTATGTTAGACTTACAGTTATATATGCATGTGTTATTCACTATAATGATGTTTATTAGTTGTGTAATATTTCATAGGCATTGGAATAAATATTTTGATTTTTTTAAATTAAATTATATCATGAATTCAAATTTTTTCCAAGATAGTTCAATTTTATTTAGTTGTTAGATTGAAATTTTGTCTTCAAGGTCGTATCCTGCCCATTAGAGGGGAATCTTGGATGATTGGTTAACGGTATGTGTAGGATGGTTAGCGCATGATGATATCATATTTTATCCCATAAGGGGAATCCATACGCTATTGGATGAGGGTGTATATACCAGTATGAACCATGTATGGGGAATATATTTCTGTATTTTTAGAGATGCATTGCTTCTGGTGTTCTAAATGTGCATACCATCACAACCAAGGAGGTATCCATGAGTCTTGAATGTTACATGCCCATATTGGTAGGTTTGGAGGATTTCCTTAAAGGTAAAATGTTAATTTTCCTTAAAGGATTATGAATCTATTATAATGAACAAATTTATTTGATAAATCTATTGATAATTATCTTATAAGGTGATGAAGTATGTATAGTTGGGGTTTGTGGAATCTTCATAGGATCATGAAAACTCAAAGCATGATTAGTCATATAACTATATGGAAACATTTTTTGTCATGATATACACCTTGATATACAGGAAAAATTATTTTAAGGACATATTTTGTTCATACCCACACCCATTATGGGAATCTCTATATTTGAATACAATAAAAGAACTTGGATATACATTGAGGTATAAATGATATTATTTTTAGTTAGTTCTATAATTTCAACCTAATGGTTGTACATAATCTGGTCATGGGGGATATGGGGGTGAATATGACCTTTTTGAGCTCATAATAATGAATTTTTTAGAATAAAATATGGGAAACATAGTAGTTTAAAACATACCAACCATGCTATAATGTTTGATTAGACCATTCAGGGTGGTCCAATTCTATCCCTATAGCCACAAGGCTTTTCCTAAAAGTGATGCATAGGCTTCACAGACATTGCATTTATATAGTTACAATTTTATAGATGTGTCTCATGGACATCACATAGTTATTCTATTTGTGTTCCTAGTTCATTCAAGGGGGTTACAAGGGCGGTGTCTATTTCATGGTTTTTGCATGATTTGTCCAACCATGCTGCCAAATTAATTGACCACTTAAAAATAATAAAAATTACATTTCCCCTTTATGTCCTAATATATTTTCTCTCCTCCCATTCCTTCCACCCATGAACAATAGACTTATCCTCTCAATTGAAGCTCCTCCCACACATAATCAAGGTATTAGTATATTATCTCCATCCAATCTATGATGGATACACCTTCTATCATATTAGAATCCTCTCAGTATGTTATTTAATATGATTATTTCCTTTCCCAGTTTATTTAACCATATTCAGTGTTATTTTAGTCTGAGACAATATTCCCTATTCATTATTAAAATATCTATTTTTTTGGTTTTCTTCTAATTCTTACCAAAATAAGGGCTGACACTAGATGAGTGTTCTTATACCTCCATAAGTCAGGTGGTATGTACCATTTTCAAAAAAAATCATTATTTAAATTATCACTATTTTTATGCATGTTGGACCTTCAAGATATTTATAAAAAAATCATTAAATTGTTTAATTAATATTTTTTAACCATAACAGGTAGCACTTTTAGTACCTTATCAAGGTTGGATGTTGTCAAACATAGCTTGAAAAACTTCTTAAAAGAGTTATATTTTATTGCATGTGGTAAAGACACCCTATTAGGTGTGTGAAATATTCATCTTCTAGTGGGATCCTATTTCAAATTAAATGAGTGAGTTATAGATTTAAATCCTTCCTTTTCCATGACATTAAATACTCAAAAAATTTTTTAACAGTTTACTTAAATGAATACATTATATGAGATATATATTATATTATATTATTTCAATAAAATTTAACATTAAAATGGGCTGAATATTATCTTATAATATTCACATTTATAAGGGTAATTGTTAATGGGTAAGGATACAATCATAGAGCATGAAATTTAAAATGAATTAATTAATGTTTGAAATCTTAGTATAAACACTATAATAGATTATATTCACATTCTAGATAAGTTATAGATAATATTGGTGGTGGTCCAATGAATATATCTCAGAAACTCTTAGTGCTTTCAATGGTACCCGAGTAGACGTGATGATTTTAGGTACATTCAATGGAAATAGCCTGATTATAGAATCTTGTTTCATTATAGAAACAGAGTATGGGATCACATGATTTAGAATTTTCACATTATGTTATTATAAATAGCCATTTTTATTCTTTTTTTTCTTTTAATACTTGTATTTCACTGGATGGTTGTTACCATGTATTACCTATCTCTATTTTTATATAGAATCTTGAAATAATCATAATTTTTTATATGAAAATACATTAGATTTATTATTATCATTATTATCTTGTTGATTTACAATGGGTGTCCAATTTTCATTATCATTAGTCTATTATTTATTATTTTATTTCACCACTACACTACTATGATTATGAGGGTATAATATCTCCACCATAACACCTCAGACCATCACTTCTAATCAGAAGCCTATGGTATATAGGGTGGAATGTTTCATTCAATGTGACTAACATTATCAAGGAATCATTTAGTGGATTTCAGGTTGGGATGTTACATATTGGTATCAAAGTTTTCATGTTGTTACCTTACTATTTTCTTATGATATAAAGAAGGTCTGTAAGTGTCAAAATTTGGAAATGATCCTTCTTAGAGGAGCAGCTAACCAATATAAATGGGATAAAATCTAAATTACATGGGATGGGATATGATACTATTAATTATTCCAGTTAAATTTAATCTAATTTTATGGTTGGGTAGCACACATGATATGTGGTGTTATTATTATTCTGATGTGGGATTATATTTTATCCTTGGCCCAAAATAGAAAGAACTGATAATTCCTCATTTTAGGAACCATATAGGATTAATATGTCATGTATTATTTCAATCCATACATGTGAATTAACAAATGTTATGATATCTATTTTCTGCTCATGTATTGATTCATCTGTTATGAAATAAACATTTTTAGAAAGACACTGAGTTTAAATAATTTATTATTAATGTATCACCATCATACTAATTGAAATTTTACAATATTTATTGATGATGGATATTCAATTTATCTTTTTTTCATGTGTGTGAGTTGTGTGAGTGAGGTTACATAGATTGTAACATTAGTTGATTATGAATAAATGAATCTACATTTTTAATTTAGAAGAGTGTCTGTGCTTATAAAAAATAGGCACGGTGATTCATACAGTCAAAATAATCATAATTTACATGTTAATTGCTGATATCGATTATAAAGGTTTGTTCTAGAAATATAAACATCCAATTTCATTTTATAGAGACATTACATATATAAATTGGAAATGATATATTCGATTATCAGTTTGATATATAAATAAAATAATTTTAAATCATTATATAAATGTTCTCTCCATTAAATGGGGTTCAAATTATAAATTAAATTGTGTTTTCCATAATAACATGCACTTGAAAATCAAAAATATTAGGACACTTACAATGAGATAGAGAGAATGACATATACCCAACCTGGTTAGTGGGTAGTAGGAAGTGTCTCTTATGAATATTTATGATTTCTCTTATCTCCTATACATTGATTTATGAGAAGTAATAGGGGTGTGACTCATGTATTGGAAGGAATGAACCAACCATATTATTATGTCTACAATATTTACCCCTATAAAATATAATCTAAGTTTTTTCCGTGGAATTTGTAGAACTATGACACCATAATGGCCATGAGTCATGTTATAGGTCAGTGGGGACGACCATACTATGAAGCTGGTGAGACATGATCCACTAGTTATACATCCTATAGTGCCACATAAGGAACCTCTAGTAGTTCTTGATGCGGGTAATGATTTCTTATTTTGTGAGGGCTTCCCATGGATTATACATACTAAAAAAGGAGCTCTATGACCAACCTTTTATATGGTAGAGTTGATGTGAGAGTTTCAGTAACAATATCCACCTAATTTTTCAATGGATGGTGGCATTAGGCTGTAAGTTATTGATTAAGTCCATCATATTGATCCTCCACCATCTAGAGATGAATTTTGAGAAGGTATTCGATGCTTATATGTATTTTCTTTGGGGATCCACCAAACAATAGTGGGATGTTTAGAAATAGGATGATTAGTATACCAAGATTATTTGGAGGGTTTTTAAATCAAGGTTCTATGATTAATATTTCCTTTTGACCTTGAGGGTTGATTATAATTGGGAATTCAAGAACCTTAAGAATGATTATAGTTTTTATTTTTGATTAATCAACTTGTTTTATAGAGATTCAACACTGTTCACCTACTTATACCACTGAAGTTCCTGTATGAGCTATATGTTATGAGGATAGAATCAGGGATCCTATTTGATCTAGGGTGAAATTTTTTGGTTAACATTCATGTCAAATATAGTAAAGAAGGATCTTATACCTGAACATGACCCTAGGAAATTTGTGGGTCTTGACCATATTGGACTAGCTTGTTGACCTAATGCTATATTGTATGAGGGTTGTAAGCATCACTTAGAGACCTCTTGAGTGTGAAGTACCATTGAGAGTGAAAATACTATAATTTTTTAGTCTTTAACTAATGTGAGGTGAATGGTAATGTGAAACCCTAGTGTGAGAGGGCCCAATTGACTACCAATCCTAAAATAGGAGGGTCCATTTATAGTAGATTCATAGAATTTATCCTCTAGTTCCTAGTGAGAGAGTATTAGTAATAAATACGGGTCCTAGGTAAGGATAAAAAATTCCATGTCAAGAAGGTATTTGGAGTGATATTAGCAGATCATGTAAGGTTGTTTTCCTAGATTTTGGTGACAGAAACCAATTTCATAACATCAGTTGAGAAAGCCTACTTAGTGCAATCTGGTTGATTCACAATGCTATATAATGGGATAGGTTTATACAGGGAAGAATGTATTGGGTAAGAATTTTCCCAAAACATCTACCATTTGAAGTATTATATTAGTATCATCTACCATAGTATTTGTTTAATATGATATGGGTGATTCAAATTCATATATTTCTATGGCTACCAAGGAATGTCAGATGCACAAAATTTAGTACTTATATGGGTTGAAATATATTGACACAATTTTGGATATATGTTAAAAGAGTTTTATTCAATGTAGGGTGTTCCCCCTCTAGATAGGTGGTTATGTATTTTTATGAAAATTATTTTTATTTCAGATAGAAATATTTGAGGTCATCCATCGGATGTAGTGTCCAATCCCTTGAAAAGTTTATGTTGATTTCTATCACTGCAGAATATATTTCACGTCACAATAAGGTGGTTCCTATATTTATAAGGATGAATGGATGACTAGTATAATATTCATGGACCATAGAATATTGGGCTAGGTGGAGTGACATCCATGAATTTGATCCTTTATGTGGGGTGTTGAAGAATACATCATGATGATTTATTTCTTATAGTTAATCATTTTATGGAAACCTTTAATGATTATTTTTTGGATTACCACAATATAATGTAGTGGAGTCCTCTATTGAGATGTTTCCAAGTGATCCACCAATTTCCATTCCTCATTAGAGTATTTTAACTATTTAGTTTATGGGGCTCGAGAGATATCCAGAAGAAAAAAGCAATGGGTTTTATACGGCCCAATACTTATCCATGTGGTTCACATGTCATTTTTCCAAAAAATAGGATAGAAAACACAACCTTTTTTCAGATTACCATAAGTTAGACCAACTTTATGTGAATAAATAGTATCTGTTGACTCATATTGATGACATCTTGGATCAATTTGGAGGATATTGGGTTTTCTCAAAGATTGATTTGAGTTTAGGCTATCCCTAGGTATGAGTTAGAATGTATGGAATACCTCAAACAACGTTTCATAGTAATTATGGTATTTACTTGTTTCTAGTCATATTTTTTGCCTAATGACGATGCCTTCAATTATAATTTCCTTGAAAATTGGTTTTTCAAAAGTTTTTGGATTAATTTATGGTATTCTTTATAGATGATAACAGGGTGCTTTCTCATACTCGACACAAACATGAAAAACACCATGATATTTTATTGAATACTCTAATAGAGAACCAAAAATATTATATTCAATCTATATGCCAGTTTAGGATAAAAAAGGTCCACTTTCTAGGTCACATCATCTCAAAGGAAAGAGTATCAGTAGACATAGAGAAGGTGATAGTTGTATGTACATCAAAGAAGACATAGAATATTTCCAACATACATGATTTATTGGAGCCGGGAGGATATTAAATTAACTTAATTCATGAATTATCATGCCTTTTAGGACCCTCATGGGTTTTACTAAAAGAGGTTTTCTATTTTTTTTGGTAATAAGCCTATGAGACAACCTTTCAGGTGATGAAAGGGAGACTAACATCAGCGATGATCCTTATTATTATAGATCTAATTAAAAGCTATAGTCTAATTTGATTCCTCAAGTATAGATCTTGGATTAGTTATAGTGTAGTAATATTGAGCCATTTCATATAGGTCATGGTATTTGTGGCCTCCCGAGTAGAATTATCCAAAACACGATCTCGATCATGCAACTAGGATTCATGCATTACATTGCTGGAGGAATTGCTTATTGGGAGGGGATTTTGTGGTGTATACAGATAAAAAAAGAATCAAATACATCTGGAAATAATGTTAATTGATCCTTTGGAATGTAATGTGGGTTGAGTACCAAAATTAATTCGATTTTGAACTCACATATACAAAAATAAAGTTGAATATTGTAATGGATTCTCAAAGATAAAGGATTAAGACACATGCATTTCCTAAGGCTAGTAGTGAGTGGCGATTTATGACTCTATTTTCTGAGAAGCACTTAGTAGTATAGGAAAATGATATACAACCTATCCTAACATATTGAGTAGTGAATTATTTACTTACTAAGAGAGTGAATATGAGGAAACTATCAGATCCATAGGGTCTAGTCTTATGCGAGTGTTCTTTGGGCGAGGACCCACTACTATAATGGATTATTTATGTGGATGAGTTATTGTAAATCCATGTATTCTTTTAGGTTCCTACATACATTCAAGAGGAAATTATGAAAAAATTTATTTCTTCTTTTTGGGTGGTGCAATATGGCCTTAAAATGTTGTACCATGATCTATTTGACAAGTACTAGTAGCTTGGAATAATGAGGGAGATAGCTAGTTCTTATAGTCTTTGTTATACCATTCAATAGTTGAAGCTTGAACACCACTAACTAGTATGGATTCTATAGTTTTTTTCCTTTAATCAGTTTAAATTGGATTATTTCACTATAGATATATTGATTGGATTACGACGATCCCATCGAGGAAAAGATGTTTTATTGGTAATCATTGATAGGATCACAAATGTTATTCTCTTTTTACCTATCAGAGAGACCTTCTCAGTGGATTATATTGGGAAACTATGTGTTAATGAGATTTTAAATTTAAATGGGGCCCTTCATACTATCATTTCTAATAGGGATTCTCATTTCACATTGATTTTCTCGATAGGGTTACAAAAGAAATTGGGTATATAGTTTCTTTTGATCACAACCATTCAACCTTTAACTGATGGATAATTAGAATAAATGATATAGTTATTAGAGGACATTCTTCAACCATGCATACATTATTTCAAATTTTCTTGGAAGAAACATATACCCTTATTCCTATTATTTAATAGTAATAGCTTATTGGTTATGATTCAGATAGATGATTATGAGGATCTGTACATTATATAAGTCCATTCACATTTATACTGGTTATGGGTAGGTGAGGTAGCAGTACAATGACTTGATATCTTTTAGGATTATTTAGAGATATTTGAGTGGTTTTAAAGGACAATGGATACGAATCATTCCAGGAAGATATCATATGGTAACCAACACTAAAGACCTATGGGGTTCATGTTCAGGGATCATGTATTCTTGAGTGTATTGAATAAACTACAAAATAAACTTTTTATGCAGAATGGTGAGATTACACATTGGTATGTTGGACCTTTTGAGGGTTTGTAGAGGATTGTACTAGTTTCTTATCACATATCAATTTCAGAAAGATATTGTCCTATGCATGAAGTTTTTCAGAATTCTCAGTTACCCTATTACTATTCATAACTTTCTCATGTTTTATAGGATAATAATGTGGAACTGGGTGATGATGATTCTCTAGAGGAGAACCATATTCATATTGTGAATCATAGTATGAAGACTCTTCAAGATAGTTTGGTTCATATGGTACGGGTTTTATGGAAATATGTACACATATTGTATGAATCATGGGTGTGAGTGGATGATGTACATTCTCAGTGGTTAGATTTATTCTCATATTAGACATCACCACTATTGGAAGGAAAACTAATGGATTAGTTACATTAATGCTATAAGACTATAATAAATTTTCTTTTCATCAAGGTTTGGAACTTTTTATTTTTATATTTTTTTAATTGAATCGTAAGGGGAGTACCAAATGAGATAATGGGGGTTACATGGGTTTCTATGGATTTTTTGGAGCTCATAACTCTGACTTTTGGGGAAAATAGATAGGAATCACAGTTAGTAGAAACCATACCACCTAGGATTCATGGTAAGATAAATCCATGTTTGGGTGGTTAAATTATTTTCATAAGACTTAAAAAATATTAATAATTATAAATTGAAGGCTACATAAAAATTTTATTTGAGATGGTCTGATTACATAGTTGATTCTCACGGGCTATGCATGGTGAGCCCATCTATGAACCTAAGACGTGTGATGGGGTCCATGGGAGGTGGATACCACATCGTTGGCACATAGTTTGGAATAACATACCTCTAAACCATGTGAACAACATAAAAGGGTATAATTTCTTTTTTCACTTTTTTCCCAATAACTTTCAACTCCATTTTCTTCATCACACACACAGTAGTCATCTCCTGTCATTTTAAGCTCCTCCCATGCCTAAACAAGGCTTTAGTTTTTCTCTCCATCTAGACTCCGATTGAGCTTTCATCTATCATTTTGGAATCCTGTAGATAAGAGATTTTATCTACTTCCTTCCATTATCCATTTATCTAACCATATTTAGTGTTATATTAGAGTGGATTAATATGCCCTATTTTTAGGTAAATCATCAATTCTTCGATTTTGTTCTGATTCAGACCAACCAAGGGATGATACATGATGAGTTTTATTAGAGTACCTTCCGGTAGGTGGTCTATAATTTTTTGTAAATGTTTTTGAAAATATTTTTATTATTTATTATGTGTTGTGTGAAATGAATTCCATATATTTACCATAAATTAATTAAATTTTTCAATTAATGTGTTGGAACCATAATGTGTTTCCCATTTATCACCCTAACATAGTTGGATGTATTTATCATTGACCCGATCCACCACATTATAGATTTATATTTTCTTATGTGCATTAAAGAAACCAAATTTAATCTGTGAGATCTACATATAATAGTGAGAGACTATTTTAAAATAACTTTGATAATGAGAGATGAACATGCCTCATTTTCCATGTTATTAAATGCTTGAAAAATTATTTAATGAATTAATTAAATGAAATAGTGAAATGAGATGGATAATAACATTGATTTTTTTTACTTTTATGTTAATACTTTTTAATATTTATTGACACCAACATAGCACTTTTCATTTTATATGACTTTCTTTTTTTTTGGGAATATCTGTATGGTATAAACATTCTTATGATCGTATAGCACCAATTTCACAACTTTATGGAATCTACATGTTGATTGGGGTATGGAACCAAAGACTCCTAGGTATGATTACTTAATATATGGAACTAATAAGGGGGTTAAGGTATAAAACCTAATTGTTTCCTTAGGAACTGGTACATGTAGTTATGATACTATTCTGAGCATACTATTAGATGCATTACATGGTATAAATGAGGTAACCTTTTTTATTGAATTAGGACAAGGCCCAAGTAGGTATGATACTTTTATTTGGTGTATTCTAAGCCAGTTACAACCTATTGTTTTCCCTCTATTTATATATTGATGCTCATTTTTTATAGCCTCTTATTTGTACTGCTCATTCCTTGGAGATGTTTATATATGTTTTTCATATATATATTTCTTATTATTCTTGAAAATTGTTATAGTTCATATTCATATGTTTTATTAGTTATAAATGTCATTGGATATGGCCTAATGAGTATATCTGACAACCTGTTCGAGCCTCCCATAGTACCCAAAGAAACTTCATGGGTATAGGTTGGGTTAAGGTAATGAGTCATGTATTTTTTGGATGATTAATTATTGTATGGTAGTGTATTATCATAGAACCTATCCATGTATTATGATTCTATTAAAGATAGACTTTTACATTTTTTGTCCTTCTGATTCAGATATTATATTGGATTTCCATTGGAATATATTTCCTATCTCCCTTTTGGTACAACTCCATGACATACTCATCCTTTTTTATACGATTATACTTTTTATCGATTATAAATAATGACATTTGGTTGATTTAATTCCACCATAATGATTTCAATATTATTATTATATTCTTAATTAATTTATTCAACCACTTAGATTCTATAATTATAAGGGTATAATGTCCCCACCAAAACAACCTAGACCCTCACTAATAGTCATTAGTATTTGGAATATAATGAGGCATGTTTGAGACCTTATGAACAAATGGATCTTTCATCAGTTTGATGGAATCATGTTTAGTACATTACACAAACATCATGATCATGGATCTGGATAAAGGAATGGGATCGATGATAGGTTATTTTAGATTTTAGAGTTTTTATATGGATGTGTTACTATGATATACTTAAGAAAACTACAATGATATATTCTAAAAATTTATTTCAAACATTATACCTCATAATTGTTGACTAGAAACACCAAGGATTAATTTGTTGACATTGACATGATTCAACATGAGATCTACTACAGAATATTTTCTATGATAAAATTTTCACTATAATGATTAGTTGGTTTATGTAAATTATTTTATATTCTAGTGTAAGGCTATTATTTCTAAGGGTATGTTCCACAGACAAATTCTCTAAACACTAATCACTTTTTTTTCGGAACCTTGCATATGGTGAGGAACATAAGAGGTCAAGTAGAATTTTATCTCAAACTTAGTGACTCATATCAGGGTGTTACAAAAAACGTATCTAAAATAAATATTATATATTTTTATATGTATTAAATATATTTTATTGTAATAAAAACTCTAAAATCGTAATGAATTAGTTTATTTGGAGAATACATACAAAATCAATTAATTTTTTGAAATATCATCAGCATACTATAAGAAGTTCATTCCATGTAGTCCCATTTTAATAAATTCCCTTCACAATACTTTTTTCTATTACCGGGGAATGAAACATTAGAAATATTGATCATATATGAATAATGTGGGTAATGATAAGATATTTCAATTAATGATCATAAAAGAGCATATGAAATGATTGTGGGTATGATTTGATGATCAAAACATATGATATCATACTTAGAAATTCATAAACAATGAATCATGTTTCATGAAATAAGTTTTTTTATAGTAATATACATGAATCAGAATAGTGTGTTACCATAAATAATCAACCATAATTAATTAGATCATATTATAAAAATAACACATTAGTTTGTGGAATAAAAGATGAAATAAACATAAGAATATACATGCATTTACTTATTCAAGGTTCACTATTAAAATTTCATAGTGGATAGAGTCCCAAAATGGATTGTGCTCCCTTACCATTTCCATAAACATAGCAATAAAATGTCCACCCTACTCCCACTGATATTCATCACATAATAGGCTTGGGATAACCACCCATGTACATTATTGTACTTCATAAAAAATCTCATGTACATTATTGGGATTAGGCTCATCACCCATATACCCTCTTGGGCTTGGAATAACCTCTAATGTTCAATTGGGATTACGAAAACCTCACATGTACCCTTTTGATTTCACCTGAAAAAATATATTACCTAATTAATTGGAAGGCTATAGTGGACCCACATGTCATAAAATAACAATACATTTATACATATTCCATAAGTACATATGATAATTCCTTATTCATATATAGATTAATTAACCAATGGTAAAAAATGTGTCTTTTAAAACATCTATAAAACATCATCATCATAATGAACCAAAATAAAGTAAATGGTTGGTATCATATGATCATATTTTTAGTGAATAATATTAATTAATAAAGTATGGTGACATATATGAAAAACTAATTTATAAAATAATTATATATATATTAGAAAATAAGATAAAATACAATTTCATTTTGTTATATTTTTAAAAATAAAAAATTATAGAGAAATGGTAATTGGAATTTTTCTAAAAAAATATTCTCAAAAATAAATACGTAAATTTATCATAAGAAATGATGTCGAGAATTTTTTTTCATTTCATAAATGTTTAAAATAGTCTTCTCTTATATTTCTAAAAAGTGAAAAGTGACTAAAACTGATATCATTCAAATTGGATCATTTAAAAGTATTTTTATGGATTTAAATGGTATAATAAACATACCTTTTTGAATTACTTAATAGGATATAAATAGTTTCATATAATAATTTTTAATATCATATATATGGAATTGAATGATTCCAAATAAAATTAGAGAATGTATGTATATGTTTTATAAAAACAACCTTTCATTATATTTGATTAGAATAGATAATAAATTATAACAAATACATGAAAAACATGAAATAACTATAGATGAAGACAATATATGAGGTTTTAGGGTAAAATAATATATAATTTCGGACCATGAAAATTTGAATTATAAATATTCCCAATAAAAATGATATTGTAACATATGTCATTTCATTAAGTCCTAACTTGATTCATACAGACTTTAACATACTATATTTTTTGGACTTATTATACATCTATATCATATAAATAATCATAATTATATTACTATATATCATTCCAATATGATTTCAAATCAATAATATACTTATAATTCTTGATTACAATCAATATTTGGGTTTCAACTCATCTATTATCGACACAGGATTCATTTCAATGATTTTAGTTTAATAAATTTTTTCATGGTTTCATAACATATGGAATATTAATCATTTCATTAATATTATATTGTTATATTATATACACATTTATAACACTCCATGCAAGGAAGTGATAAAAAATGAATTACATCTCTACATAGAGATGAACATCTTTATGTATGAACAAGAAATGTTTTAATTATTTTATGTATATAAAAACTTAAGGTAAAAAATAAATTATTCTCCGAGAATAATATATATTTTATAAATATAATATACGTTATTAAATACATTTACATAATCACACATGAGAGACAGTGGTGAAAAATGAATCATGTCACATTATGGAGAAGGTTGTCCATACATACACGTAAGTAATGCATTTATATTCCATTTTATGAAAAAACATATCAAATTATTATACCATTAACATAAATAAATTTATTATATTAATGAAACTTTTTTAATTTGGTAAATATAGGTTTGTAAAATTTATAGTTTGTTCAAGATGAAATAAATATTCGAATGGTATTTAAGAACATATTCCTCTTCCTTGGAAAATGAAATAAAAAACACATTTATGCTTCTTTTATGGGTATATTATAAAAATAAGAAACTATAGGACATGAGAAGGATATTTTTGAAGTTATTCATCTAGATATCAATAGAGATAAGGTGGTCACAGTGTTGTGGGATGTGTAGTTTTATCGATTTATGATGTTATTAGTGGTGTCTCTTGGGATAGATTTATGTTTTACTTTGGGTCCCTATTGTTATTGATCTATGTGGTAATTGTGGGGATGTTTCAAATGGTGGATTTTCTTGTGTAGTTTTCATGATGATGATTATGAATTTTAGCAGGTGGTTCTTATTAGAGAACTGGTGGCGATAATGGTTTCTTTTTCAAAAAAGGTGCATGACATGAGATGGTTCAAGGATCGAGGATATGATGATGGACATGTTGGATTTTTTAATTTTAAATGATGAAATTTTAAATTTTTAATGTGAATTTTATGGGGGGGTAAGTTTGACTATGGTGTTTCTATAAGGTTCCCACTAATCCAAATGTGGATTTTGAAAATAAAAAAATAAATTGAGGTGGAGGATTTAAATAAGGTAGAAAATAACTAATCCATTTAAATTTATTATATGTACTAGTTATATATTGAAGTTTTATCCCTTTATTTTGACACCTTTACCCCATTTTTTTCCTTTGATGTACCAAAAAATGTTTTACAAAGGCAACATGTTTTTTTACCAAATTAGAATTGATTTGATAAAAAATTTATACAAGATCATTAAAAATATTAAATCAATTTTATAATATTCAATTCGAAATGTTTTATTTAATATATTCTAATACCTATGCTAAAAACGTATGAAACCCATGGTTAGAAAAAATTAATTTTTTATGATAAGAAATATTGTATTCCCATTTTTTTTATAGTAAAAACTATTAAATTAATGGAAATTTATTTGATTTAAAATATTACCTTCCCATTTTATTAAAATAATTCATCATTCATTATTAATTTAATATATTCAGTGAAAAATACATTGGTTACATAAAAATAGTTTTCAAATAAAATTTCTCTTTTTACCTCTAAATGAATTTATATTAAATTGGTACTTTTTGATAATCAATATATGATTTTTTTATAATTTATATAAATATGTGAGATATATGTTTCTATAAGTTTAATACTTAAAATAAAATAAATTTACTTTTAAATAAAACATATATAATAAAAACAATGTTTGTAAACAAATAATTTCTATTTAAAAAGGAAATACTAGACTAATATTACTTATAATTTCTCAAAACAATTAATGAATATTATTTCATAATTTTATTACCTAAATTTTATCATTTTTAATTGTCTATATATTGATATATTTAATTTTATATTTTAAATAAGGAATTAATCCATTTTTTGGTGTTTTGTACATCACAACCTATCGATCACATGGAATTTATTAAAAAAAGCATATTCTAAAATCTATAGGTGTTACATCTCATCATACACGCAAATCCAGAAACCTGTCATGATGGTTAATTAGAGATCATGGGGATATTATACCCTTAGTATATAAATCTATAATAGTGAAGAAAGGATTATAAATAATAACCAAGCTTATAATAATATTTAACTGATTATAAAATTTAGGACATACCCACAGAATATTTATAAAACATTTCCTTCCAAAATGAATAACTAAAAATTTTATAAATCATATAAATAAAATTAGGATCATTTATGGTCCAATATTATTCAAAAATTTACAATTGTGTACAAATAATGAAAACTAATACGACTCCAAGGATCAGATAAGTTCAACACAAGATCTATCAATATATCACATGTGAAAAAAAACACATTCATATATCTATACTGTAGTGACAGGGAACTTTTTCTAGCATGTAAAAGAAGATATAAATTTAAATCATGTATCATAGGTTAGGTTCAGGGTGTGAGTATCATTTCAATGGGACACTAACAATAACATAGCTATATAATATCCATATATATATATATATATATATATGTGATTTTATGAAAATAGAACATATGAAAAACAATATAATGAAAACTTTATCCTCTACTCTATGGTCATCAATCCATGATTGAGAACCCTATTAGCTTCTGCTACTACTGATGTTAGATGACTTAACTATGATCTTTTCATACCTAGAGGTACTCAAATCAGCCATAAAATACTAGTCAATTGATCTCACCAATAAATAATACATACAATGATCACATAAAAAACCTAGAAACCGTTAATCCATTACAATGTTCAACTCATCACCACTTATAGAATGCATACATATAATGAATATATTTCATAAACCATTGAACATAATTTTCTAGAAATAATGTTTCTATAAGTATAGAATGTATATTATTATGCATTAAAGTCAACATCATCAGGCTATTATTCCCATAAATGGTGGATAATACTAATTATCTGGTGGTCAACCCCACCCTACATGCTAATCTATTTATAAATAACCCCAATAGTTGTAACCCTAATATTGAGGATCACCACTAGCATTAGATGTCTATATATACTTGACAAACATTGATCACCACTATTAACAGTGGACAACTATACCATATTTCATACTTCTACACCGCATCACACCATAAGAATAAAAGAATCACCCTTCAACTTCCCATGAAACCCAATCAAACCATAGACACAAAATTTATCTCCAAAAAAACCATCCACTTGATGATATTATCCCAAATGAATATGGAAAAATAAAAGTGAAAATTCATACTCACTATAATATGAGTCAATATTCATAAAAAAATACAACTTTACATGTCTATTAAACTATAAAAATATCTCATGGTATTTTTCTCTATCAATCCCACACTCTCACCGAGGCACACAAATTCCATAATGAATTAACTAATATAAATGATGAAAATATATAAGAACCATCTCTTTGGAACTAAAATGAGATCTCTCATCTGATTCAATTTCATAATTGTAATTGTGTAAGAAGAAATGTATAATGTTGATAAAAAATCATAATAATGAGATTTACTATTAAACTAATCAAAATTGCAGTCAAATTAGTAACAGATAAATGGGGAAATTGAAAAATACCTATAGTGACTCCATATGTTAGGCGTCTTGATGAATGGAAAAATCATGAGTGAGATCCCACCAAATGTAATATAGTCTAATAATAGAGAGTGAGAAATGGGTGTGTACACCTATGTTTAGAAGGATTAGTTTGATATCCATTTACATATATAATTTAAATAACTAAATAATTTAAATGTAAAATAAAATTTCACCCGAGAGGAAACTTGATACCAAGTTAGCCTCCATTGGGCACATGTGACCAATGATTAACCACTCTTGGATATCCAACCACTTAGTGGTCACCTAGGGGCTTATGAATCCACTGCACATATTTTAATGTACATATTATAGAACATTAATTACCTTGTGAAATATTTCTTAAAATACAATTTTCCCAAAACTACATAAAAAAATATAAATAAAACATTGGGTATTAACTAGCCCCATAAATAACTAAAACACACCCAAATACACATTAATCATCCACAAGTACGTATAAAATATCATGAATGGATTTTCGATTCTTTACAATTTTAACTCCAAGTGATGTTGATGATATAAATAAACAAAGATAATAATTTCACTATTTCAATAAAACCCATTTCCCTCATGTAAATAAATTATTAATATAAATTAATACTCATGTTAATGGATATTTATCTATTAAACTATCAGTTGTGTCTAAGATCCACAAAAAAAGAATTATTTTAAACATCATTATACAAGAGTTTCTTATTAATCTAATATGTATAACCCTCATTTGATAATAAATCATGAAAGTAGTAAATTACCATTATAACGTACAATATACCAATATCTTATATTGTACTTAATTTTTTTCTCTATAATCCAAGGTAATCATGAAAATATAGAAAGAATTTAATTAATAGAAAATACAACCCTTCACATTCTACCAATCTATCATTACACTAAAAACAAAAAACCAATGAATTTATCACTCTTTATACATTATATAAACTTGAGAATATTAATAATAATTTATTCATTTAATTAAGATCCTTATAAACAAATAATTATTATTACAATCAAATGATTTCCTCTCTTCGGCATAAGCTACTATCAAGAAGGTCCTATATCTAATATTTATAAACCTTCCTCCGATAAATGTTATCCAAAATGGTTAAAAATCTATCAAGGACCCATATCATCACATCTAATATTGATGATCATATATAGATATTGTTTTCCATTATAAGTAGGATCTCAATACTAAAATAAATCCAATAAATACTATAGTGACTGTAATGTTACTATAATAACCATACATTCCAAATAGTTTATATCATCAAATATTATATTTATTTATCCTTAATAATGAAATAAAACCACCATGGTTATATTATATTATTTCATTTTCATATCAGAATATAATCTCAAGTCCTAGTTTTCTATGTTATAGTTGACTATAGTATTATTATTTGATATCTAATATTTAAATAATAATAATATAAATACCATTCTAATATTAGAAAAACTATCAATAATATATTTATATTATTCTTTATATTACCCTCTAACCATAATCACAAGGTCCGATCTAGTGTTATACATGAACTTAGGTGTGCCACCCCATTCTCTAGAGGATTCAGACTAGACATGATGGTCTATGTAAAATTTTAGGGAGGATATACCATCAAATAGAGTTCACAATAATAGATATCTAACAAAACATGTAACACTAAACAATTAGAGAACATGGAAGAAAAATATACCATCTATACAGAATGAATTTTGTAACAACATATTCAATAGTCATGCCAAAATATTAGTACACAAATCTTCGATTGAACTGATCATATAAGAAGATAAAAAATAGAATACCACTTCTGAAGAGGATTTTCTCCCAACAATATTTATTTAATCATATAACTCTCCACATTAATAATGAGCTATACCACTCAATGATCAAAATTGGTCTCAGATCAATATGTATATAAACCATGCAAGATATATTAGGGTTCTCGTGTCTATAGATCCCCAATTAGGCTGTGAGTACAACTCTGTAGGGAACCACCTATGTAGTTCCATAACTAACCCATAAAATATAGTGTACATGAAAGTAAAATTATATGAAGAGTAAATATATAGGAAATACACAAACTAAATAGTTACAAAAAAAATCCCTCCAAGAAAATGTAAGAACCAATAAACCATATGATGATTGATTTTCACTAACAAGGCTTCCACGATTCTCTTACCATTCCAACTTCACCACCATGATGGGAAAATATCATAAGTAGTATCGCATGACATATATCATTCCATGTGACTCAATATTACATTAAATAAGATGCATGTTCCACCATTATGGAACAAATCTATTCACGGCTTTAAGGGAAATTAAATCACTTGACTCATGGATACATGTTCTCCGGTGATGGAAGACATGCTCGACACACAAAAAAATAGACCTCTATCATATGTAAGGACATTCTCCACTAGTAGATTAGACAAGAAAATATGGTATCTTACCAATGGTGTATGTAATTTTTCTATTCATTAAAGGATAAGTTACTAACCATCTTATTCGTATCCATCACAAATAAGTCATGTTGTTCACAATCCACTATGGAAATTATCTTGTCCATCTGGGAAACCTTTCAACCAAAAATAGAATAATGATTCCATCGTTTATTTAAAAATACACATGTAATTAAAAAATTATGAAGGAATAACATATCATAATTACTATTCTACATGATAAGAAATAATACACAAGTAATAAATGAAAAATATGAAAAACCAAGAAACATATCATAAAATTTATTCCACAAGATATGAAATATTACACATGCAATAAAAAACATAACAAGGAATAACATGGAACGTTGATCATTCCACTTGATATAAAAATTACCACATGTGAGGTCTAACATATCAAAGAACATAGAAGAAACAACCAATAAATGTTCTCACAAGATACTCACACACAACACATGTGATCCACATCAAGCATAGGACTCATAACCATTAGTTCTATTAAAGAAATGTAACAAATCAATGGGGGTTCATGTAATGTAAGGAACTCAATTTTGATAAAATCATTCTCCATTAGCTTCCGTCATCAATCCAATGGAAAATGGTTTTTTCTTGGTCATTAGAACATTATATAGTTATATTGAGGAATGGTTCCTTTAATTAGTTAGTCCTCGATTATCATTAACCAATTAATCATTTCATATTTTTTGTAAAAAAATAATTTATTAAGGTTTCATAAACCAATGTCAACCTCATATCAAATTATAATAAAAAATTAATAATAAAGTGGTGTTGTGTACACATGGAAACCTACCCCAAATAGATTCAACATCCCACCAAGAGAATCTTAGCATCTTGTTCGAGCCATCCATGTTCATTTGGTCCCAATCAATTTCCCTGGTGCCCAATCTCATTCCCAGTCATTATAATTTAATTTAATATAACTAAATTATAAATAATGAAATTATTTAATGAGAAATAAAAACCAGTGGAGAAAGAAGAATTTCTTGAATCATTCATCGGATATCACTACCCAGCTGTAACCTCGACTATCTGCACATAGATGTTATGCAACACTCATATGTCATTATCTTAGGAAAAGTCAATATCACATGACAATATAAATTTTAATATATTTAAAATTTATTCACCATGATAATTAAATTTGGAGATTTAACTTAGACACAACATCATACAATTTCCTTAATACAACGTTTTACACACTCCCGAATCTAAGGCATTCAAATGTCCCAAATAAATTTAATGATATCATGGTCGGTTTAAGTCAAATTGATCAAAAACCATAGAAGAGTCACAAAGGGTCATAATTTCAAAAAAAATCAATCAAAAAGACCTTTTCATTTTCATTGGATATCATCCATATGTTCTAATTGAAATCCCCACTATTATATAAAAATTCCTCCATGATCTGGCCGAATTCCCATGTAATTGTCTAATTAGAATTTTTCCAATGATCAGTTGTTGATCCAGATTGAAAATGATATAGAGAATTATTCTAGAATTATTTCATCATGGAATCAAAGGGATTCATAATTACCAATTTTAATTATCCACTATAAATGGAACCATTATCCACCACTACATGAGGTAAAGGGCGTAGATATAGAAGAAGAACAATGGATCTCATCAGAATTATCCAATAGATTGCATCTAGATCATATGAGATCAATGGAACCTCATGGTTGGAGGAGAGGAGGAGAACCTAATAGAATAGATCTTGTAAATATCATTATGGAATCTTATACCTATGAGGGGTTGAGCATCCAAAAAGGAAATAGGACCCCTACTTAACAGATACCCAGAACCTCCCCACACACTAGCCACTTGAGGGTCACAATTTTGTGGGTCACCCACTAGCTAGATGATAAGGGATCATATAGTAGGTTGTGATCTCAAAAAAATAACCTAAGATACTTTCTATAACATTAGTTATCCATTGGATTAGCACAGTCTATCCGGTATCTTTGAGTTGGCCAAACAATGCTGCTATAGTAACTTGGCTAGCCCCAACCATGCCCCCATCAATATATGAGGCTTCTCGTCACCCACTAATCTCCCTTTTAGGCCTAAAACACCACTTACATATGTTTAAACATGTACAGTATTTGTCCAACAAATTATTATATTAAAAGTATGTCGACAATATGAACAGTTCAAATTCCTTCCAAAATTCATAACCTGAAATGATGCAGGTCATTAACACCACCCCACCACAACACTTATAATCCTTTAGTTGTAGTGTTAATATATAAATCACATATATCGATCATCTTATATACCTATCCTCATGAGGTTCACAATGTTTCATCCTGTAATTGAAAAATCATGCATGAATTCCATGTTCAATATTGAATTCCCATCACACTCTTATAGCAAAACTCTAATCACAAAACACCAGATGTTGAACGATATTATCAATGTTGTAAAACAATGAGACTGTAATCATCATATCCATCTAAAAAGACACAATTAATTATCCATGAAGGATTCCTATTGACACATCTTGTTTATCCCCACCATAATAATCACCACAAGAAACAAGATTTAAGTAGTTCCACACCACACTTAGTGTAGTCCAGTTCCATCTAACCTGATCACATACAAAACATAGGTAAAAAGTTGATACCAATACCTCATTTATAACTTCATACCAAACCAATTAGTCTTTACCAACAAAATGTAACCCAAACATTATTAACATTCATAGAAGGAACTAGTATACCATTAAACACCTATATCTTATCTAGTATGATGAGATCCATGTGGTTTCAAACAACCACAAAAAGATCTTACATGTAACCTAAAACATTATATTACTATTGGTCACAAATCATGACATGTAATCTAGGTACATATATATAGATATTACATAACTTTATCACACTTAAAATAAAAATCTAGGGCACATAGATGCATGGATTGATTAAAAATAATTTCATTGGGTGCTACATAGATAACTCCATGTTCGATATAGTTGGAATATTAATTTCCATGATCTATCTAATATCAACTTAAAAAAATTCAATACTATTGAAACTAACACCCAACAATGACCTAACATGTTTCATTTCACTGTCTATGCATAGAGAGACTACATCATCATAATCTTCAATGTCGTCACCTAAGTGAACCAAATCATAGTCCCACATGGAAATACATAAAATGTATAAGTACATTCATCTTCAGTCACATATAATTTCACCATGATATTATATGTGAAAACATAGTATGAGATGTTTTCAATAATGAAGTTGAGTCCACCAACATCAATCCAATCCCAAAAAACAACATATGTTTAATAAGAATCTTATGTACCCAATCTAATTCATGTTCCACCGCTTTATAATACATCCACTTGTCAAAAATATATGAAATAAAAATCCTAAAATGTCATGACCCATCCCCCTGGGCCCATGTCTTGACTACCCCCATCCCACCTTCCATAGGATAGGGGATGATGACTAGCACTTAGTAGGCATATCCCAATAAGGGAAGGAATTTCCATTAAAAATGTACCCACACACAAATCTCACACTGTGCAAAGTGAACACAAAGTAAACCTCAAAAGTCCCTGAGACAACTAATGAGAGTTTAAAATAAAATGAAAGTACAAAGGGGGAATAATTCAATCACAAAACCACAAAAAAATGTACAACTTCCACAGTCTATCTGCTCGAGACCCTACCTGAAGGGTAGCTGCAGGGTAGCTGCATGTAGCCATAGTAGTACAGCCTATTCATCTAGTCTCACTGAGCACCACCTAGTTCCCGACCACCATTTTCTTTGTCGAAGCGTTGATCACCTGAAACAGACACAAAACATGTGGTTGAAGCCCATGTAGGGGTGAGTAAGAAAATACATAGTAGGGACCCCAAACCATAAATAAAAAACCACAAAGCAAGACCACGAAGCCAGAACATAAAGAAAAGACATTTCATGTTAGGTATACCTCATGGTATTGAATTTAAAATTATCAGTCATAAATAAAAATAATCATTCACTAAAGAGGGACTCATCCATGACGACTCACTTAGGTTTTCTTAACTACTAGACTGTTGAGGTCAGCTCCGCTACTGGACCACTAAGGTCCACTTGAAAACTAGACCACTGAGGTCTTCTCTACTACGATACCACTAAAGTTCGCTGAGTCATTGGACCACTGAGTTCCGCTCAACTGCTGGATCACTAAAGTACACTTTGCTACAAGAAAACAGTGGTCCACTCATCTACTAGACAACTTATGTCTTATCAACTATTGGAACACTGAGGGCCACTCGGTTACTAGACCACCGAGGACCTACTCCTCATATCCTTCATCTCATAGCCATCTCTAGGTTCCCTACTCTCTAGTGTGCTTGGTTCTGGGAAAATATACTCATCAAGCCATCATTCGTATCTCGGGTACCTCTAAAACTCAATTAGAGTATACTAAAAGGCCCGTCTTGTTGAAAGGGTCCCAACACTATAGACAACACTTCAGTCGAATGCCTGTTCTGAATGATATTAGTGTTTTAGTAAATAGGGGTTGGTTGCAATGTTGCCAAGTCCGACTTGGTCAGACCAACCTGACAAAACTTGCACGGCGACCCCGCATGACCCAACCCGTTTCACCGACCCATCCTAGTTGAGTCTGTGCTAAACCAGTCCAGCTTAACCCAGTAGTAAGGCCCATTGGGCCCTGTTGGACTAGGCCCTGTTCAGCCGAGGTTCCAGCCCACCGGTTCACCCCGCGACAAAATTCTCATCCGGTCTAGTATGACTTAGTCGTACTGGTTTTGACCAGCCAGGCATTCCAGCAGCTCGGTTTACAATCCATCCTAGCTCGCACCACCGAGTCAGTTCTTCTCCATCGCAGGCCACCTAGAACCCCATTTTATTCTATCTACCTGGAAATCATTAGCGGTCTAGATTAGGTCCTTCTCAAATGTCACACTAACATCTAATTCACAAAGCCACATAGTCGGTTGAGCTGTGCCTCCTGCATCTGCATGTGATCCAGCATGGTCTGCATACCAACATAGGTGATGGCCTACCCATGGTTGGATCCCCCTGATGAGACACCGAAAGGACACCACCCCCTACACTGTTGTGGTCCCCACTGGCTATGGAATCCACAACCTCGATGCACCATTGTGGAGCACCGATTCCTACCCACGACCACCGTCACTGGAAACATATGTCCGTTGTCGACACCGCACTAGTGGTTCCTTCCGTAGGCCACCGGAATCACATCAATATTTAGTTTTCTGACCCATAAGCACCTTCAGTATCTTGGTATTGTTACCATCGCTACTATAGGTTGATTGTTGTCTCACTTTCGATTAGGTGGTTTGGTCACAGAGAACAGAAGAACACCCTCAATAGAGGGGTTTACGCCATGTTCTTGTCAACTCAATCCCTTTCTGTCAGAATTCATAAACTGGTTTGTGTGAGGTTTTAAAATCTAACATGGAACTAATTTCCCATGTCTCCCTGAACGAAAAACCAGATCCCCGCAAGAAAAAATGACCCATATATCAACATGTTAGTGGATTTCTCCTGGTTTTACTTTGTTTTAGAAAGAAATGATGGGAAATAAAGTCACAAATAATAAACCCCTACCTGTAAAATAGGTTCAAACGAAGGAATGATTTGTCATTGAAGGAGATCTTTCTATAATAGTCCTCAATTTTTCGTCAAGGGAGATAAATCTTGAAGGGTATGGGTGTGCTCAAAGTTGTTGGTGATCGTCGTTCATTGTTTGTTGTTTTTAAATAGTTATTCTCTAGAGATTCTGAGTGATTTGAAAGATCTATCTATCATCCCCAATTTTTAGTATCCCATTAAATAGGGAAAATTCATTGCAACATCTCTATTATGATGAGTCTCCACCGTTACATTGTTTTATTTATAAAGCGAGATTCTATTATTTTGCATTGTAGCATCATTATATGGATTCATTTATGGACAGATACCATCAACTCGATGTTTGATTTTAGAAATAAAAATTTGAAAAAAATAATCATTATAAGTTTATTTTTTTATTCATAAAATGTTTGAAAATTACCTTCTTCCCTCAACCCATGTTGGTCGAGGTTAAGCCCTTACAAGAAGAACCATGATGCTCTGAGTTCAATGGTGCCCTCAAATTTTGGATATGGTCACTGGTTGAAAATATAGAAAACCCCGTTCTGATGATAATTTAACAATCATTAATAATAGTTATAAAATACATTCTAGTCACTAGAGGCCATAGAATTACATGTCGTCTCAGTGCCTAGTCTCTAAATATTACCATTTAATTTTCAAAAAAAATTACATGGAATTATGGAGTACTAAATTACCCCCATCATTAGGGATTTACGTTATCATAAGACAAAAAAATTTCTACAAAAACAAATAGGGGTACTAAGAATGAATCTGGGCCTCCTAATCCCATGTGCTCTCATAGATATTCCATTGATGCCAACAAACATACACTAGAAAAATCGAACATCCACAAAGTATCATCACTTATTGATCAACTATTTACACTGGGTTCTCCATGAATGTCTCCCCATCATCAATATCTATCACTCCATGGTCGATGACATGATTAGGGTCATGCAAATATCTTCTTAGATGTGATTCATTGAACACTTCATGCACCCTTTCTATCTGTGGTGGTAGAGTTAAGCGATATTCCACCTCTCTCACTCTATGTAGTATTAGGAAAGGTTTGATGAACATTAGAGATAACATGCCGCCCATGCCAAATATTCGAATCCCACATTGAGGTGATACCCTTAAGAATATGTGGTACCATTACTCAAACTCCAAGAGTATCTGTCTCCTATTAGTATAGGAATTATTTTGACCATGTAAATTTTTCATATGCTATCAGATAAACTACACCTTCTCAGTTGTAGCATATACCATTTCTGGACCCATGAGTGATGACTCCCCTAGCTCTATCCAGCATAATGGTTACCTGCATGGTCGTCTGTACAGTGACCCAAATGGCGCCATACCGATGGTGGAGTGGTAGCTATTGTTGTACGCAAACTCCACCATTGGTAGGTGGTCCTCCAAACTGTGACCAAAATCCAGAATGAAAGAACGAATAATATCCTCAAATGTATGCGTGGTCTCCTCTATCTGACCATCCATCTGTGGGTGAAAGGCTATGCTCAAGTGTAGTTGTTCCCAAAACACCACTTGAAATCCATTCCACAATCGGTATGTAAAGCGTTTATAATGATCTGAGACTATCATAGATGGAACTCCATAGAGTGAAATAATCTCTTACATATAGAGGTGTCTCATGATCTCTATTGAACCCTTCTATCGATTGGGTATGAAGTGGGCCCACTTGGTGAGACAGTCTACGATCACCCAGATGGTATCATTCCCCCTAGACGTACGTGTTATGGACATCAAAAAGTCTGTTGATATCTCATCCCACATCCACTATGGTACCTATAGGGGTTGTGTCAAAACCTACTGGAACCTAGTTCTCCACCTTCAATTCCTGACAAGTGAGGCATCTCGAGACAAACTATAACAACCCAATGTTTTATCAATGGATTTCCTTTCTTATACATATGACTTATAGTACAATCACATATCATGATACTAATTACTATGTGATAATTAAACCTAATTTTTTGACTTCTATTTTTGGAATTTTGAAAATCTGACATACACGGTTGTGTTCAGGGTGATTTTTGGAGTCTAATAGAACAAACATAATTTTTGTTGAATAGTAACCTATCCTTATGAATAGTAACATATCCTTATTTATATTAATATGACCTTATGAATAGTAAATCATCCAAAATAATAGTAACAATAATCTTGAATGGTGAAATAAAATTTAGGCATCTTATAAGTGAAAATTTTATCGTAGTAAAAATATTGTTATTTTCATAATTCATAAATAATTATAAATAATTATTTAATTAAATTAAATAAAAAAGTATTTTTCTAATTTGTTTTTCCTAAATTAAAAATTCTTTGTCCTTTGGTTTTTAATATAATTTTGTAAGAACTTATGTAATATTTGAAAGCATTATGAAATACATTTTAATTTTGAAATATGTATTCTTCATGTAAATTATAATTATAATTAAAAATTAAAATACTCATACTTAAAAAATTATTTTTGAAAAACAGATATCATTTTTGGATTCAAGACATTGATAAATGGTTGTGGTGTTTTTTTTTGTAATTTTTTTTGAAATACTTCAATTTTCGGGTGAACTGTAAAAATAGTGTTTGTTTTCACCTAACCATTATATCTTAAATTGCATAATTCATGATGTAATGATGAAATAAACATTATAGAACATTATATTTTCCCACTATATATTTAATTTCATAAATTGTTCCTTAAAATACAATAAACTCAATTTAAAAACCTAAAAATAACTTTCCAAATCTTAATGTCAAAAAGTGATTCCTTAAAACATCATATTATATTTCTTTTCACTTTCATTTTAATAAACTAATGAATTCAATTTATAAAATTTATTTCAATACTATAAATAATTATATAATATTAATATATTATATATGTTTTCAAAAAACTACTTTTAGAAGTCTAGAATTTGATATATTATTTTATTTAATATTTTATTTTTTAAAAACCCCTCCTCATGTATAAATTGCCCCACTCCCTCCCCTTGTCAAACCACACCTCTCAAGCTTACATAATTTTCTAAAATCAAACCAAAGATAATCCCTAGACACTTCACTACGTAAAAAGATCATCTAGTCTCATAAAAAGTCTAATTCAAGGTTCTTTAAGGGGGATGCAAGAGGTAATTCCTCTCTCGCTCTCCCTCTCTTCCTTTAATTTCCTTCAAATTTAAAGTTCTTTTCTTAATCTATCTTCACCTAACCTCATCTATATGGTATGGAAAATATATAATCATAAATATGATGTAATTTTATTTTACTAATTGGATAATATATCATCCACCCCCCTTCTCCTATTTTTTTATTTTATAAAGGAAAACATTGTTCGTGAGGTGTTAAATTAGCACCTTCAACAACAATATGTTTTTATTTTCCTTTAAAAATTTATATATGGAAATATTAAAATATTTATGATTGAAACAGATTATTTTATATGTATTATATCATATTTTATTATATATTACTTACTTATGTACATATCAATAAATTATTAAACAAAACAAGTTCATTGTGGTAAAAAAACTACCCGAATTAACCCCAACGATCATCAATAAACTCTTATCTAACAATTTGTTCTCATGGTATAAATAAATTATTTATAAGATCATTTAAGGGTTTATAATTTTATCAATAACCTATAATTACCATTATTTATGTTCATCTATGTTTTAAATGAACATCCATTTATGAATACAATTGAACTACTCAAGAAAACCATAAAAACAAACATTCACAGACAATGGATATAAACTCTATAACTCGTCCAATGGTACATAAAATAACATAATGAAACCATAATAAACTATATTCATGTAAAAAAGGTTCTGTAATTGTTAATTAAATAATTTAATGTCAATATACATGACATTAATGTGAATAAATTGTTCAGAAACAAGGTAAGAGGAAATTCTCAAACCCAAATTTTTTCTTCGGGTTCTCCCTCTTTCACACTGTGTTCGATATCGGTTATACATAACAATAATGTATTAATCATTATATTACCTTTATCTTGATATTTATATTATCTAATTTATTTATGGAAAAACCCAATGTTTTACAAAAGAACTATTCTTTCAAATAAACACACCCTTTTTACTTCTTGGTTATTGTTTCACCCTTCACTCATGGTTAATGGTTCTATGTCAATAATGATATTACCTATTTATTTTGGGGACCAAATGTTTATAAAAGTATTATTTATTACATTAAACCATTTTCTTTATATGGGTTATGTTATGTTCATGTTTTACATATTTTTATTGTGGTATGCATTATAATGTAAATATTATGATGTGATGGATGTGCCTGGAATTATAGAACGCAATATGAAAGTTTGAATGTGAGGAGTGTGCCCAGAATTATTCAGAGTTACAATGATTTGGGTAAAGTGATTAATATAATGTGTAAATGTAAAATTATGTGTGAACATGATGCTATAATTGTTTAAAACTATGTGTGGTAGATGACCACTAAGATATGATGTTTCATTTTTATGCATTTCCACATTTAAATTATGTATTAATACACAATCTAATGTTCATGATCCTTTGCCTATTTTATGATTATTCTCACCCCATTACATATTGTTCTTATTTATCATCTTTCTAGGATTTTAGCACACCCCATTTTGATGTATTTTCTCAGGTGACTATCTGTACTAAATAGTTTTCAAGGGACACTGAGAATATAGAGAAGAATTAATTTAATAAATGTTTATGTTTGATATTGAAAATGTTATGTTTAGTCCTAATTTTCCCAACACATTAATCCTATGAATCTTCATGGTGTAATACTATTATGTTTTTTATCTTTATAATGATGTAATAGTAATTTAAGAAAAGGTAGGATCACTATAGTAGTTATTAGAGGCGAGGTTTAGTTAATTTGGAAATTAGGATTAGCGATCCTTAGAGAAAACCTCTTGTATGAGACTATATAAAAATATTCACACAATAATAATTACATAGTGATCCCATAAGTTATGATTTTATTGAAAATTTAACTAATTAATACATTATTTATTCATGACATATTGACTTATGTTTGGATCTAACCTTTTATATTTTAGAAAATGGATGGGACCAGGAGAAACCAGGCCAACAACTCATGTGAGGGACAATGTAAGGAGTACCTGAACAACATCCCCAATGATTTGGGGGGTGGAGTTCAAAACATCATGGATATGCTTACCCAACTATATGAGGTTATAAACAATAACCAAAATAATGGGGAATATCCTCCTCCACCTAAGAGGGAGAAACTGGTTTTCAAGTTTTTTATACAGTAATGCCCACCTAAGTTTATTGGATATTATGATCCAGTAGTTGTGGAATAGTGGTCCAACTCCATGGATACAATCTTTTCTCTGCTTCACTATTATAATATAGAGAAGGTGGCATTATCTATTTATCATCTATATGGAGAGGCCGATCAATGATGGTATTTAATTAAGAAATCCAAGCCAAAATATGAAATTGAAGATATTGAATGGGAAGACTTTAATACCATGATTCATAACAAGTATTTCACACGAAATATTTGTAAGAATAATGAGATAGAATTCATAGAGATCAAGAAAAAGAAAGTATAATTGTTCAAGACCTATGAAGATAAATTCACAATGCTTTCAAGGTATGCATTGGGTTTTGTTATCAACAATGTTAATAATATTGATAGATTATTTAGTGGGTTAAAACCACACCTTTGAAAGGATATTTCAGTTAGAGACTTTGGGAGTTATAAAGAAGTTGTTCGGTGTGCCCTTAAAGTGGAGATGTAGTTTATTGAATGGTCCCATTGACATGTTGATAAGAAATTAAATATGGAGTTTCAAGATGGGGGATCTAATGATAAAGGTGGGGAGAAAAATCAATGACCCACATGAAAAAAAATGTGGCAAAATGCATCATGAGAACTACCTCAAAGGGGTGGGGAAATGCTTCAAGTGTGGGAAAGAAGTACACCATGCTTAAGAGTGTTAAAAAGACATGAGAAGGAAAGAGAATGTGGTGGATGAAAGGATAGGACCACCCATGGTTCAATGCTATAAATGTAGAGAGAAACGATACTATGAAAGGTAGTGCACTAAACCTTGAGTACTTGAGGGTAATCTGCATCACCAGCCACCAAATCTTAAGGAATAAGGTAAGGATTATTCCATCACTAATGTGGAAGTTAAGAAAGATAATTTAGTCGTAAAATGTACACTTCATATTAAATAAATAATTTAAAAAGTATTATTTGATTCTGGTTCTCTTCATTTCATTATATCTTGCAAGTTTTCTAGAATTATATAATTGCTGCCCTGAAACCATGAAGTAAATAAAGCTGTAAAAACACCAATTGGTTCATTCATTATAAACCGAGTGTTTGAATATTATCCTGTTGGTTTATGTGGGAAGATTATTCCAGTGAATCTTGTAATACTTCTCTTGGTGGAATCTGATTCAATAATTGCAATCAATTGTCTATTGTTATATATAGAACATATAAAATGTTGGGAAAAAGAAATATATTTTCATATTCAAAACCATACCATGCTTCTCTTCAAATTCTAGGAAGATCATGAGTATCCATTTAAAAGTCCTTTAAAGGTGTGGGTGTTGATTCCCTATGAAGAGGCATACCTCTCTCAAATGTTTGAGTAGAAGGAAAGTGTCAAACTATCATAAATTCCCATTGTGATGGAATTCGGTGATGTATTTCTTGAAGAGTTACCTGAACTTCCCCCAGATCATGAGATAGATTTCTCAATAAAACACATACCTAGAGATAAATTTATATCAAACTTTCATTATATGATGGATCTTATCTAACTAGTGGAGTTAAAGAAGAAGATACATGAGAATATGGAAAATGGTTTGTACACCCTAGTGCATCACCTTGGGGTGATCCTGTGCTCTTTGTAAAGGAGAAGGATGGAAAAATGTGGTTGTGTATCAATTATCTAGAACTTAACAAGATCACCATAAAGAAAAACAATACTCATGCATGGATTAATTACTTGTTTGATTAGTTTAGAGGAGATAAATACATTTTTAAGGTAGATAATCATTCTGGATATCATCAGCAAAAGGTGAAGATGGAAGACATTTTGATGAATACCTTATGTGCAAGGTATGGGCACTATGAGATTATAGTGATTCACTTTAGACTTACTAATGCCCCTGCAATGTTAATAGTTTTGATTAATATAGTCTTTAGACATTACCTCAAAAAATTTGTGGTAGTTTTATCAATTATATTATTATATACTCTAAGAGAAAGGTATAACATGAATAACATTTAAGACTTGTGTTGGTGACATTGAGAAAGGAGAAGTTGAATGACAAGTTCAGCAGGTGGGACCTTTGGATGAAGCAAGTCACGTTCTTGGTATATGTGATCACAAGTGAGGGAAATTTTATAGAACCATTAAAAAATGGTTATTGAGGAATGACCCAATCCCTCTAGTGTCACAAAAATCAAAAGTTTTCATTGATTAACAATGTACTACTAACGTTTTGTGAGAAATTTATGATGATTGTCAAGCCCGCTAACTAAGTTAACAAGGAATGGGTTAAAATATATCTAGATGGAAGAATGTGATGGAAGCTTCAAGGAGAAAATGAAAAGGTTCATCACTTCACCTATACTCACATGACCAACAAGTGGAGAAATCTTTGTGATATATATTGATGATTCAAAGAAAGGATTGGGATGAGTACTGATGAAAAATGATAATGTGATAACCTACACCTCATGGTAGTTGATGATCCATGAGCAAAACTACCTAACACATGATCTAGATATAGAAGCCGTAATTTTTTCCATGAAAATCTAGCAAGACTACCTTTTGGTTTGAAGTGAGACATATACACCAACCACAAGATCTTAAAGTATATATTCACAAAAAAGGATCTCAACATGCATCAAAGGATATGGTTATATCTAATTAAGGATTACAATTTCTCTATTCACTATCATCCTGGAAAGTTGAATAAGGTAGCTGATTCACTAAGAAGAGAAGAACATGCTATGCTATCTATGCCACTGATTGAGAGAGGCCCTATCTTCTTGGATATGAAGAGTATGGATTTGGAAATCATTAGGATAGGAGATACATCATACATTCCCCAAATTATTTCAAAACAATCAATCTAAGAGATGATAAAGGAGGCACAAAGGGGTGATCTGGGGTTACAAAAGAAGGTGAATGGAGTAATGGAAGGGAAGCTGCACGAGATCCATATCAATGATGATGGTGGGATTCGATTTGGAATGCAGCTTTGTGTTTTTTGATCACATGGGATAAAGAAGAAGATATTGGAAAATGGACTTAGCTCAACATTCTATATCCATCTTGGTAGTACCAAGATGCACTGTGACCTCCAAGAACACTTTTGGTGGGACAACATGAAGAAGGATATTATAGAATATATATCGAGGTTCTTGGAATGTTAGAAAGTTATAGCAGAGAGACAAAATTCCAAATGGGTGATGTATCCATTTCCTATAACCATGTGGAAATGGAATACTGTCACTATGGACTTTGTCACAGGTCTCCCAAAGATGTCCAAGGGAAATAATACGATATGGTTTTTGGTGGACCGACTCATCATGAATTCCCATTTTATCGCTATTTGGAATATATCTCACATGAAAAACTTCCAAAGACATATGTTATTGAAGTGGTGACACTTCATGGTGTTCCACTATCGATTTATAATGACCATGATCCATGGTTCACATTTATATTCTAGAGGAGCTTTCTACATGCTTTGAGTACTAAATTAAATTTCATCCAGGCCTATAACCCCCAAAATGTTGGCCAATATAAAAAGACTATTTAAATACTGGAAGTCATTATAAGAGCTTGATCTTTAGAATTCAAAGGTGGATAGGATCATCGTATCGCGTTGGTTGATTTCTCATACAAAAATAGCTTCCACTCAATTATTCAGATGGATCCATATGAATCATTATATGGAAAGAGATGTAGAACTTCAACCTATTGAGATGAAGTTGTAGAAATAAATATACTTGAACTAGATCATGTGCAAGAGATGAAAAAGAAGGTTCAAGTCATCTATAAACACATCAAATCTGCATAGATTTAGAAAAAGAGCTATGCTAACAACCATCAAAGGTACATGGAGTTTGATGTTGAAGATACAATCTTCCTTGGAATACCACCATGAATGAGTGTCATGTGGGTTGGAATGAAAGGGAAGCTAAGAACAAGGTACATTGGCCCCTTTGAGATCCTTGACTGCTTAGGAACCATGTCCTATCAGCATGTACTTCCACCGAATATGGCTCAAGTTCATGATGTGTTTTACATATCACTCCTGAGGAAGTACATTCCAGATCCCTCACATGTACTGAACTCAATGGTGGTACAACTAGAAGATGATCCCTCTTATGAAGAGTAGCCAATAAAGATTCCATAGATGAGAGATAAGGTCCTATGAAACACGACAACCCATCTTGTTAAATTGATATGGAGGAACCATAAGTTTGAAGAAGCTACTTGGGAACCAGAAGAGGCGATGAAAGAGAAGTACCCTCACCTTTTTGTGTAAAAAGAAATTTTTAGGGAGAAATTTCATTAGGGGGGAAGAATGTAACATCCCAAATATTCATCAATTGAGTTCCCTTCTTATAATTATGCCTTATAGTATAATCAAATATAATGATACTAAATACTCTATGATCATTAAACATAATTTTTCCACTTCTATTTTTTAATTTTGAATGTCTGACATACACGGATGCGTTCAGGGTGGTTTATGGAATATAATAGAAAAAACAAAAAATTTGTGAATAGTAACCTACCATTATGAATAGTAACCTACACATATGGGTTTTGATATTACCCTTATGAATTGTAAATCTTCCAAAATAATAGTAACCTTACTCTTGAATGATTGAATAAAATTAATGCATATTATAAGTGAAAATTTGACCAATGTAAAAATATTTGTATTTTTTAAGTCATAAATAATTATTTATAATAATTTAATTAATTTAAAAGAAAATGTATTTTCATAATTTCATTTAATAAATTAATAATTCTATGAATTTTTGGTTTTAATATAAATTAATAAGAACTTATGTAATTTTTGAAAGCATTATGAAATTTGTTTTAATTTTCAGCATATTACAAGTAAATTATGATTATAATTAGAAATTAAATTAATCATATTTAAAAAATTATTTTTGGAAAATGGATCCCATTTTGGTATTCTAAACATAGATAAATTATTAGGGTTTTTTTACTGTTTTGAAATATATCAATTTTCAGGTGAATATTAATAAATACAGTTTTTCACATAATCGGTATATCTTAAATTGTATCATTCATGATTTAATGATGAAATAAACTTTTTAGAACATTATATTCGGTAATGTTATATTTAATTTCATAAATAGTTCCTTAAAATACAATAAACTCAATTTCCAACCCTAAAAAGAACTTTGCAAAACCTAAAGTCCAAATTTGATTCCTTAAAATATCATTTTCTCTTCCTTTTCACATTCCATTTAATAAATTAATGAATTAGAATTATAAATATGAATTAAAGTATAAAAATATATATATTATATTAATATATGATTTATGTTGTAAAAAACTCCTATTATAAGTCCAACATTTGATATATTATATTATTTAATATTTTATTCTAAAAACAACCCCTCCTCATGTATAAATAACCCCTCTCCAACCTCTTCTAAAACCACACATCTCAAGATTCCATAATTTTGTAAAATCTATAAAACAAATATTACCTACCCTTCACCTACATCTATAGATCTACTGGTCTCATCAAAAGACAAATCCAAGGTACCTTAAGGAAGAATCAAGAGGCAATTCCTCTCTCTCTCTCTTTTCCATTAATTTCCTTTCAATTTCAAGTTCTTTTCTGAATCTCTCCCCACCTATCCTCATAGAAATCGTATGTAAACTATTGTATCTTATATATACTGGAATTTTATGATTATAATGAAAAAATATATCATCCAACCCCCTTATCCTCTTCTTTTTATTTTTGAAAGGAAAACGTTGTTGGTGAGGTGTTAATTTATCACCTTCAAGAACGACATGTTTTCATTATTATTTACTGCCTTCTGATCTGGTCATGAAACCATTTGTATGGTTGAAACCGATTATGTTATATGTATTATTTACTAATTTATGTTCTATAAATAACTTATGTACATATTACTAAATTATCAAACAAAACAATTTCACTAGGGTCGAAAAACTGCCTGAATTAACCGAAACGATCATCATTAAACTCTAATCTAATAATTCATTCTCATGGTATATAAAAAATTATTTATAAGATAATTTAAAAATATGTAACATTATCAATAACATATAATTACAATTATGTATGTTTATTTTCATTTTAAATAAACTTCTATATATGAATATATGTGAACCACTCAAGAAAACCATAATAACGAACATTCCCAAGCAATGGATTTAAACTCAATAACTCATAAAATGTCCCATAAAATAACTTAATGAAACCATAATAAACCATATTCATGTCCACAAGCTTAATTAATTTTTAATTAATTAATATAATGTCATTATACAAGATATTAATGTGAATAAAGTGTTTAGATACAAGGTAAGGGTAAATTCTCAAACACGACTTTATTTTTTCAGGTTCTACCCATCTCAATCCATGTTCAGTATGTGTTCTCTATAAAAATATTTTACTCATCATTAAATTACATTTTATAGGATATACATGTTCACTAATTGATTTTATGAAAAACATATTATTTTCCAAAATAACTCTTCTTTCAAATAAACACACCCTTTTACTTCTTGATTATTGTTTCACTCTTCACTCATGGTTAATGGTTCTTGGTCAAGAATGGTATTCCCTATTTATTTTTGGAATCAAATGTTTATAAAAGTAATCTTTATAATGTTAAACCATTTTATTTCCATGTTTCATGTTAATATAATGTTTTACATATTTTTTATGTGGAATAAATGATAATGAAAATATTATGATGTGATAGGTGCTCCCGGAATTATACAGCACAATATGAATGACTAATATAATGTGTGTGCCCAGAATCATACAAATTTCCAATGAATTGGGTAATGTGATGAATCTTAGCAGTAAAAATGAAATGATACATGAACATTATGCTAGAATATTTCACAACTATTTGTGGTAGATGACAACTAAGACATGGTGTTTCATTTTTATGCATTGCCACATTTAAAGTCTTTTATTAATGCTTACTATAATATTCATGATCTTTTTCCTATGTTATGATTATGATCATCCCATTCCATGTTGTTCTTATATATCCTCTTACTATGATTTTAGATCACCCGTTTTTAATGTATTTCCTCAAGTGACTATGTGTACTAATGAGTTTTTAAAAGACAATGAGAAATTGAAGAATAATGAATTAAATAAATGTTTATGTTTGATGTTCAAAATGTTTTGTTTGGCCATAGTTTTCCCAAGAAACTAAACCTTTGGATCATCTTGTTTTAATACTACTATATTGATTATCTTTATAATGATGTAATAGTAATGTAAGAAAAGGCAGGGTTGATAGAAAAACTCTAACACTGCCTTCTTCATCCTCGAACATCAATACTGACATTGAAGGTCCTGGTACATCTTCTCCACACCTTGATGTACTACAAAATGGGATATATGGAACTCCCTCAACAACTCCACCCGAAATTCTTCTGGTACTATTATGTGTCCATTTAAAAGGAGTATGTGCACCCTACTTTTTGGATATCCAGCAGGGGAATGCCCTATGGACATCTAGCCATGTGTAGTTTTGCAATCAGATCTCTAAGATGTGACTCCCTGACCTGCTATAAGAGTGGTGTGGAAACTACCATCGACTGATGAAAAGATGTCTCCTATCTATCCGCGAAGTATATTTGAAGTGAGGCCAATTTCTCTGAGTCCTCATTCAGTCGTTGTGAACTTGATCTTCTACTAAGAGGATCTCCCACGACATTTCCCATCCCAGGAGTACAGACTATCTCGATGTCATTTTCCTGGAGGAACTCTAGCCAACGTTGCTATCTCAGATTCAGATCATTTTGATAAAATATATACTTCATACTCTTATGGTCATTGTAGATCATCTATCATTCAACCATAAGGTAGTGTATCAACATATTCAGTTTCAAGACTACTACTGTTAACTCATGGTCATGAATGTTGTAGTTCTTCTCATTCAGTTCCAACTGTTGTGATCAATATGAAATCACTACTCTCCCCTAAATCAAGACACACCAAGCTCAGTTCCTAATGAGTTACAAAATACCACATATTCATTGACCTCCTCTTGTAGCCTCAAAACAGGAGGAATTATCAAGCTCTGCCTCATCTACTAAAAGCAAGCCGAGAAGATTTATATACAGAATAAGGGTTACACCTTCCTCATAAATTCCACCATGGGTGCTAGTACTCTAGAGAAGATAGGTACAAACCTTCGATAGTACCCAACCAACCAAAGGAAATCGTGCAGCATGGTAACACTTCTGGGTGTATTCCTAAGAAACAAACGCCTCAATCTTCACTTGATTCACAACAACTACAATCTTTGAGATGACATGTCCTAGGAATTTTAACATTAGTATCTTGAACTAATAGTTATAGAGCTTTCCGTAAAGTCGGTGCTCTCGGAATTTTTCAAAACCATCTGTGGGTGTATCACTTGATCTTCCTACGATGCTGAATAAATTAAGATTCCATTAATGAAGACCACTAACAAATAATCAATCTATGGGTGGAAGATTATTTTCATGAGTCCCATGAACATTGATGGGGAATTTGTCACACCAAATGACATCAATAAGTACTCCATCAGTCATAACGACATCTAAAATCTTTCTTCCAGATGTTCTTATCTCATACTCAAAGCTGGGGATATCATGATCTGAGGTCTATCTTCAAGAACTGTCTCACTCCTTTCAACTGATCGAAGAGGTCACCAATCCTCAGTAGAGGATACTTGTTCTTCATGTTCGCCTGGTTTAGGTGTCAGAAGTCGATGCATAACCTCAATTTTCCATATGAATTCTTGGAAAACAACATTGGGGATGCCCATAGTGAAACATGGGGAAATTACGACCCTCTTCATCTATATGGATTACAACTATAACATAAGCTCTCAGAGCTCTGTGGGAGATATACGATATGAATGTGTAGATATTAGTTATTCCATGAGGATCCTCTATAATGCCATCCTCTTAATTTCCCACCACTATAAGAAGTTATGGAATCTTCCCATCCACTGCACCGAGGGTCGCCATATCCAACTGATGAGTGATTGACTACACCGTCCTATGTGCGAGTCCTTCATGTGATTATTTGTTTTCCTTCTCACCGACAAAGGAAAACCAATTACCATCTCTACGGACACACCACACTGTGCACCTAAAATAGTTGATTTGAGCATGAACTACTAAAAACTAGTCCATACCTAGAATGAATTATTAAGGTCTCAATACAACAACTAGGATATCCAATCATAAGATCTCACCTCCAAGAGTAAGCTCACACTATCGGCACTAATGTCTGATCATCGAATACCCTACATTAGGAGTCTCAAATAGTAAGGATCAAGCTAATGACTCGATTGGGATCTCCAAGATCCGAAAATGGATCATAGTAAGGAATGAGTGACTGGAACCTATGTTTATAAGAAATGTATCTAAAGTAGGGAAGACATAGATCTTACCTCGTGTAATCTCTGGGATGTCAGCACCGTAGGCCTCGATTTCTTAATGATGAGACTTCCCTTGTCCACCTGCTCTTAGAGACTATGGTGGACCACCTAGAGGTGGTGGTGGGAGTACCTCAGACATATACCCACCTCCTGACATTTGTTTTGCTCCTCTACCACATACACTGCCTGGTAGACCGCCCTGTTCCAGTCTCTCCCACTACCTCAGCTGTCCCTCAACCATCTGTCGGTCCTCTATGTGGTGAGTTGGAAAATACCAATCCATGTGCCCCTGCCCTCCACACGTTAAGCATACTATGATCCTCTCACAACTCCCTCAGCCTCATGATCCTTGTACCACTGACCCAGAGTCCAGAGGATTTCATCCAAATATTATGGCCCACTTGGGCCTATGCGTCATCTGTCAGCTACCCACCATTGATGAATCATCCACTTGTTGCCTAGTGGTATCTCCCACTGTCAGTTCCATCAATGTGAGGAAGATCTACCCAAGTAGTGCTTTCTCTAGCACCCCATCCTACATAGGGATGCTGAGGGAGATCATCGATTCCCAGATCTCTTATTAGAGTCCCTACTGAATGGTTTTGGACCTGAATAAAGGGTCATGTATCGTATCCATAGAGTAACAGGAGGGGTCCAAGAACCTCGTAGAATACTCAACTACTGTCAGGCTGCCATGTTTTAGGTGAAGTACCTCATGTATTTACATTGAGAAATTTTTTGTTTGGAATAAATACTCCCTAAAAAGTATCTCATTATCAGACTAGGTGAGGGTCACCTACTCATGCGTCTGGATCTTCAAACTCCACTATCTCCCTATCAAGCCCTACAGAAGGCTCATTGCTAGAACTTCCATCTGGTCATGTGATGTTATCACTATGTCGAATACTCATGGCACTGCCTCTATACTATCCTTAGAGACCTACGATATGTCTCTCCCCAGAACCTAGTAGGTATTTGTCTCTAAAACTCATGTAAGGAACTGAGCCAATTTGTGTCCTCTACTGGAAGTACTGGTAAAAACTTCTAACCAATGGGTGGTGGTATTGTTGGGACAACACCCAAAGTTACCATCTCGTGAAATGACCCCTGTACCGAAGCCTCATCAATATTTGAACCATCCTTATGGTCACACACTGGAATATTCCCTAGCTATCTACATAGAGGAATCCTAAAAGAGATCAATATGAATCATGATTAATAGATAACACTTGTTGAGATGACTCAAAAAAGAAAGATTATGAGAAAATATTAAAACACACTTTCAACCAGTGTTTTCATGTACCAAGTCAGAATATATAATTTAGGGTCTTGGTGTATGGATACATCGGCCGCCACACCAAAACTGGACTCTCTGGCATGAATTTCGAACTCCAAACCCTTAATTTTATTGTCCCATTAAAATTTATAGGCTCTTAGTTCTTCTAGAAGAACTAACCGCACTATGGTATAACGTTGTCACAACCTTCCCCCAAAAGCCCATGTCGTGACTACCCCATTCTCTCCTTCCATATACTATGGGGTGGTGACTATAACTGAGTAGGCATATCCCTGAAAGGTAAGGCATTGCCTTTAAACATGGGAACACACCCAAAGCTCAAACTACAGAATGTAAGCACAATGTAAACCACAAATATAACTGAAAAAACTACTGATATTACAGTTCAAAATGAATGTAAAAAGGGGATGGAATATAAGACCAAAACCAAAAATGAAAGCACAACTAACTTGGTCTGTCTGGTCGAGGCCCAACATGACATGTAGGTGAAGGGTAGATGCCTATAATAATAGAAGTATGCCCATATATCCCATATCACTGAGAACCACCAGTTCCTGGACCACCAAGATATCTGTCAAAGCGTTGATCCCCAACATGAGACACGACACAGGTGGGAGAATCCTATATAGGGGTGAGTAACACAATACTCAGTAGGGAACCCAAATCACAATTGAATTACCACAAATAAATGCCACAATGATTGACCAAAAATTAATACTATAATACAAGACCAAAATGAAAAGAAAGATCACAACAGCTATAAATCAAGGTATAGAAAGTAATATTATCAGTCATAAAGTTGAATCATCTTGTACTACTAAGGGAATCATCCCTGTTGAGTCGTTGAGGTTCGCTCGACTACTAGACCACTAATGTACGCTATGTTATTGGACCACTGAGGTTCGCTCAGCTACTGGAACACTGAGGTCCCTCTTGTCATATCCTTTGCATCATATCCAACCATATGCTTCCCTCTCTTTAGTGCACTTGATTCCTAGTGAATGTAATACTCATGCCATTGGTTGAATATCGACTGCCATGAAAACTCACCTAGATTATAACCAAAGGACTACCTCATCACAAGGATCCCAACACCGTAGACGTCACATCAATCGAACTCTGAGTCCAAAATATATTGTAATTTTAGTAAATAGTGGCCGGTTACATTTGGGCCCGGTCCAACTAGGTCGGAATGATCAAACCAACCCATCCTGGGGTCCCACATGACATAACCCATTTTAGCCAACTCGACCAGACCCGGTTGGGTATGGGCCATCCTGTTCAGGCCTGGACCTGTGGGGCCATCCCGCCAAGTCACCCAACAACATGGCTCTCATCCAGTCCAGTCTAACTTAGTCGAACTAGTTTTGACCAGCCAGGTCACCCAACATATCGATTTATTCTATCGGCATAGGCCGCATTGAGGGGCTGACCTGGGTCTAGCTTGGACCCTCCCATATCGTCCTGTTATCGCGACAACATCACTGACTACCTCTGTCCACACTTCGTCTAGCATGGACTGTATGCTAGTGCACACCGTGAGCCACCCCACGGGCCGCTCCCCATGGTATCGTGCCCGACCGGTGTCGCCCCCCCCCCCCACCTCACCGACACCACCGCAGCCCCAATTGGTCGCAAACACCTCTTCCTCGGTGCGCCGCCTGGGGGCACACCGCCTCCTACCCATGACCACCACCGTGGGCCACTAATCATGCTCTAGTGGACCATTTTCTAACCCATGAGTGCCTCTAGGATCCTGGGATCATTACAATAAATTCTACAGGTTCAAAGATACCACGTCTTTGATCTAGGGGTTAGTTCATGAAGAACACAATATGTCCCACAATGGAGGGATCTTGGCATTGTCTGTGTCGGCCCGATCACTTCACATTAGAATTCCTAAATAGGTTTGAAGGAGGATTAGGAATCTAACATGGATCAAATTTCCTATGTCTCCCTACTTGAAAAACCCACTCCCATAAGATCCAATGAAATTTGGATCAACCTGTTATTGGTTTGGTCCTCATTCATTGTTTTAGAAAGAAGGAAGGGGAAATAAAATGATAGAGAATAAACCCTTTCCTAGAGAATAGGTTTGATCAGAGGAAGGATTCATCATTGAAGGCGACCCCTCTTTAAAATTCCTTGATCAATCATCAAGGGCGTGATCTCTTGAAGTAAAGGGGGAGTGTTCAATGTTGTTTTTGATTGTCATTCATTATTCATCAATGGTGTTAATCTAGAGATTCAGAGTGATTTTCAAGATCCATCTCTCATCCCAAATTGATGTTATCCCATTAAATGGAGAAAACTTTTTTCAACATTTCTATTATGCTGAGTCATTGTTGTTATAGTGTTTCATTTATGAAACAAAATTTTTTTTATTTTGCATTGAATCATTATTACATGGTTTCATTTAAAAAATGGAAACAGATGGATCATCATTTCATTGTATCAAAACAATTTCAAATAAACTAAACTTTTTATGTTTATTTTGTTATTTTTTTCTTAAAATGTCTTAAAATTAACATTTTCCATCGACCCATGCCAGTTGAGCTTAAGACGGTCTTAGGAGAATCCCGATTTTATGAGCTCAATGGTGACGTTTTATTTTTTATTTGTGAACTATTTTAAAAGTTATAAAAAACTTCTAGCATGATAATTTAATGAACTTTGAAAATAGTTCGAAAAAATATTCTGGCCATTATAGGCCTTGGAATCTCACACAATCTTAGTGCCTAGTCTTGAAATAATCCCATTTAATTTAAAAAAAATTACCGATAATTATGGGGTATTACATAAAAAATCTATTTTGGTCACATGAGGTGAAATCATATAACCATTATTGTCCAAGAACATAACATATATCCCATGCCCTAGTAACCCTGACTACCCATGAGTAAGGTGTTTGTGAGGCACCAGATAGAGTTTCATCACAAGATTACACATGTTCTTATATATCCAATAATACAAATACTCAAATTAGGACATGAAAATTTTATTTTATATCATGTTGTTACACACTGACCTGAGTCACTAGGAATGAGCTGATGTGACACATGACCTCATATTCCTCTCGTATTATAGAGGAAGTTGACCTGTAGTTAGAGTCAAAGATAAATAATAGAGATAATAATCCATCACTTAAAATTCACAATAATAGATAAATAACCCAACATGTCACTATAAAAAATAATTTTTGACAATATATAAACATACCACCTCTAAGTAATGAATTTAAAAATCAATATAATTGATTATTATACTAAAATACAATGAAATTGATTACCCACTGGGAAGATCATGTATATATGATTAAAAAAATAAATATATATAAAAATATATCTCTACTTGTAACACCATAACTATAAGGCCCCAGCCTTAAACCTTACTTAATCTTGAGTTATTACAAGATTACACATTGAGGATCTTTTCAGGTTTAGAGTTTTAGAGAATTAGATCATAAAACATGCATTACATTCCACATATAAACAAAGTGGTTACATAAAGATAGTATTCTTCATTCCCATCAATGGAAACACATTTAAAATAAAACATGGATTATTTCTTGACACATCCTTGACTCTATCATCTTATCATGTACCTTTCCCTTGACCTGTGAAAAACATTTCAAAAACTTGGGATGAGCATAAAAACTCAGTATGGGCTATAAAAAAAACATGGAAAGGAAACATGAGTTCATATATACATAAGAATGAAATCATACTTTACCCATAAAACATAGGCACTTTAACATACCTCATAAAATCATGAATAAATCATAGAAATCATAAGACATAAAGGTAACTTGAGGCATTCATAACATTCTTACGTAGGGAGTAACCCTCTTGGTTACGTTTGGAATACCCATCACAGTATATTACCTATAATCTCTTCGGAGAAACCTTAACGTTTCACTCCTTCACGTTACCCAATGCATTGGAGAGCTATAACGGGCTCACCCGCCCTTAGTTTATCACGGAACCACCCATCTTCATAATAATGCCGAAGAACCATAACATAATCATATCACATAAAACATGCATAAAGGAAACATAACGTTTCTACATTTCAATCACGAGATATCAATACAACACATTTATATAATAAAAACATTATGAAAACCATTTTCAATACCAAAATAAAAGAAAAGTAAAACATGGTATTTATTTTTCTTTTAAAAAGAAGGTATGGATTGTAGAGGAAGTCGACACTCAAATAACGGTTACGACGGCGGAGAAGTCGTTGTCGCCGCATACGTACGACAAAAACATTCCCTTTTGTCGCTTAGTAAACGCTTCGTATAAAAAATATTCCTTTTGAATAAACGTAAAAGTCAAAGGGGTTTATACACCATATAAAAGAAAGTTGTGTATAAAATAAAATATGCCTCAACGAAAGGAGATTGAGACGAAGTCCCATACCTCGTATCCGACTTGACCCGACCGTTCTTTAATCTCCTGAATAATAAACTTGAGTTAATATCTACTTGCTTATGAACCTTTTTCAAGTTTATTATTACTTTTATACCATGTTATGAACATCATGTAATCATTTAATTTAATAATGTTCATTTTGTCGGTATTTGGTTCTTAAGTCAAAAATAGACTTCTTATACTTACATGTTGTTAATTTGGTCAAAGGTTCATTATATCCAGAATTATATTAATGATTTGGATAACATATATATCATATATATTCATCATATACATGTATTTATAATATTACCTCACATTTGGAGTTAAGAAATGAAATGCACCGTTCATGGAGACGGTAAGCCGTACGTACGCATGAACGCTACTTCCATTTCTATTTCATATTTTCTGGAATGGAATCATAATTATATAAGAGTATATTATAATTCCAGTACAATAACATATATAATATCATTAACTTTATCCTTTACACATCCCACATATGGTATTAACGAATCAAATCACTTTCAGGGGGCGGTAGTCCGCACTTCCTAAAATGAAGATATCGTGTTTACCCATAATGGAAACCATAAAGGTATGCCAAAAATGAAAAAAACAGAAGCTTAAGGAAAACATAAACATATTATATATAATATATAAAAATAGTTACATCATAATGGCCACCTTTGAAGGTGTTAAATGAGTGTTGAACAATCATCGTTTCGGGAGGCAGAATTTCGCCATCCACGGAAACCGTATGTTCTTTAACCATTTGATGTAGTTGTGTGAGAGTGTAGCTCAAATAAATTTTATAAAAACATCCTAGTATATTGAAGATACTGGTGTTGTTACAAAACAATTAAATAAAAAGAGTTTAGAGGGTTGGAGAAGAAAAATAAAACAAATGAACAAGAGAGAATGAATTACCTTTAAAAGTGTCACTCCTTTTGATTTGAGCATAAAGGCTTCCTTTGAAAGGATTCTGCCCAAAGAGAATCCTCTAGGATTAGGAGAGGGATGTGGAGAGAGTAAATGGGCAGGGGTTGGCCGAGCCAAAGGCTTGAAGAGTGTGTGAAATGAGGTAGAGGTGGGGGCCTTTTATAAGGGGAGAGGAGGGGCACTTTTGGAAAGTAAAGAAATATTACATTATTTGAAAATGTGTTTCGGTTTTAAAAGGTCCCACATTGATATAATTCGTGGATAAGGTGATAAGGCTTCGAAATCCACTCATCCAATTGGTTTTGGACATGTGTAGGGTTTATATTTTTCATTATCTTTCCATTTTATTTAAATCGTCAAATAATGATGTCATCGCTGCATCATTAGTATGTCATGTATAATTAAATTTATTTAATGTCTAAAAATTATAAAAAAAATACTATGATATAGGAAATCTTTTTAGCTTTCCAATGACTATTTATAATCAAAATTTGGACTTGTATAACCCCACTTAAAAATTCTTTTCGCAAAACATATCATGTTTGTGTCATTTTCACTTTAACATTAAATAAAAAGTAATTTATGTCATTTCCCAACAAAAGTGGATCCATGGGGTCCCCAAGTTGACCCATGGCATTTAATGGTCGGCCATGACACAACAAATGAGGTTGGGAAATGTGGCTAGGTCATTTCATTTTATTAAAGCATTATTTATACCTTAAACTACCCTAATTACCACTAATCGCGATTAAGAACTTAATAAGGTACTATTCACCAAAAAATTATTATAATCTCATTGAACCACATTTTACTTCTTAATGACAACCATGTATGTCGGATTTTCAAAATTCAATACACATTAGTGGTAAAATTTCATTTAACTGAAAAATCAGTTTGCTTGATTACCACTTAGTGGTTTCACTATTCATCAAAAATTGAAGTTTTTCAGAAAATTACCAAAAATTCACCCTAAGCTATATTTGATATTCCGAATTCAAAAATAAAGTCTATTTTACAAAATTCAAAACATATAGGTCACATTAATTAATTTTAATAATTAATTCCCGCTGCCAGAGCAAATAGCGTGTTTTTACAAAACAATAAGTATCAAAAGATTGACACCAGTTAAAGTCTAATTTCAAAGTGAAATTGATTCCAATGACCACCATTGGATAAAATGGTAAAAATATATTATAATTTAACTTCAAAACCAATTCAAAACATAATCTAATCATATAAATAAATTAGATTAAAAAGCAGTTTTGATGCAGTATTTTTCACTATTCATTAAAAAATGAACATTGTCAAAAAAATACCAAAATTTCACACAAAGTAAATTTTGATGTCCCAATCATAAAGAAGAGTTATATTTGGTCCAAAATAAAGTATAAGAGTGATCAAAACTATATTTAATGTCGGTTCACCATTAAAAGGTGATAAGTGATCCTTTAGTGAAAATTAGAGTATATATGCCCTAAAATTGAACTCTTTCCATATTTTAAGCCTTTATCTTTTATTGGGTAAATGTATAAACATTTAAAAACGTATCTAATCATATTTTAGTTATTTCTATCCATTCCCGCCATTACAACGGATACATGTTAACAACCATTTAAAATAATATTATTTTATTGTTAGAGTGCAACGTAAGAATTCAATGAAACTCTTTGTTGTGTATCGGGTACGCTATCGAACATAGAAACCCTTTAAAGTAATATTAATACTTTATTCAAAAATATGGATAAATATGAAAATGTATATTCTTCATTTACCTGGGGTGTTACATCCTTCCCCCCTTTTGGGAATTGCGTCCTCGCAATTTTAAAATTGGGCTTGGTAACATCCTTGAAAGTCCCACATCGGAACAAGGATCGGTAAAACAATCACTTTAAAAAAAGAAAGATAAGTACAAAGGTCACCCGAGTTAACCCATACTAGGATTCCAAGTATGAAAACATGGACATGGAGGAGATAACATAGGGTCATGTTCTGATGGAGAGTGATAGAAAACATGTTTAGGAGAAAGTTAACCATGAGAGAATCACAAACTTGTGATGGGTTAAATTGTATTTGATTCCCTAGTATTAAAAGTTAATAGTCAATTTTTTTTTTAAGTTACTTTTCATTTAGGAATTTAGTTTTTGATCTTAAGGAAACATACTTGTCATGTTGACTTTCAAATCTTTCTAGGTTTCTTACACAAACTCATAATAGCATACCTTGATCATGGCGTCCACTCGGTTTCATCGTCATCTTGTTCACGTAGGTAGAAGTCCCATGCATTACAACAATGATTTAGAGATCCTTCAAAATCATTTTCTTCCTCCATCCAAATACACCTCGCACAACATGGGTCATATGGGTGTTCACAGAAAAACAGTTTTGGAAAATAATCATGTAGGACATATAATTCCAAAAATTCTGATAAAACATGATTTCTAAAAAATAGTCGGACCGAAATTGAGTTGAAACTTTCTATTATTGGTCCGTTTAAAATACCATAAGCATGTGATGTGAGACTATATTTTAAAAGCAAATATAAATAGGTTGCGCAAGGGTCCCCTTCCTCAGCACCATTTTGAAAATCATAATATGCTTCAAATTCTTGTGATAAGGTAAAATATTTGAAAATACCTTGATAATATTTACCTCTCTTGAAAACATGAGAATATTGTGAAAATAGTATTTTTCTAAAAACAACCCATGATCCACGATGATAACGAGGTATAGCGGAGGTGTTTGATATTTCAAACAAATTCTTGCAAGTGAGTTGTATGCTAGAAAAAGTTTCACAATCATCCGAAGATGACTTTGCAATAATTATTGCAAGCATGTCATCAGGGAGAGATAGGAATGTCGTTTGAGATCCTCCACCTTCCATTCGTAACCGACTTTACTTGACCTGAAAAAGTTTATAAAACAAGGATTTAACTGAAATAATAGTTATAGGGACTAATCATGTGCCTCACAAAAACTCCTAATCCCTAAAGTTGTCTAAACCGACCTCTGATACCAACTATAAGGCCCCAGCCTTAAACCTTACTTAATCTTGAGTTATTACAAGATTACACATTGAGGATCTTTTCAGGTTTAGAGTTTTAGAGAATTAGATCATAAAACTTGCATTACATTCCACATATAAACAAAGTGGTTACATAAAGATAGTACTCTTCATTCCCATCAATGGAAACACATTTAAAATAAAACATGGATTATTTCTTGACACATCCTTGACTCTATCATCTTATCATGTACCTTTCCCTTGACCTGTGAAAAACATTTCAAAAACTTGGGATGAGCATAAAAACTCAGTATGGGTTATAAAAAAAACATGGAAAGGAAACATGAGTTCATATATACATAAGAATTAAATCATACTTTACCCATAAAACATAGGCACTTTAACATACCTCATAAAATCATGAATAAATCATAGAAATCATAAGACATAAAGGTAACTTGAGGCATTCATAACATTCTTACGTAGGGAGTAACCCTCTTGGTTACGTTTGGAATACCCATCACAGTATATTCCCTAAAATCTCTTCTGAGAAACCTTAACGTTTCACTCCTTCACGTTACCCAATGCATTGGAGAGCTATAACGGGCTCACCCGCCCTTAGTTTATCACGGAACCACCCGTCTTCATAATAATGCCCAAGAACCATAACATAATCATATCACATAAAACATGCATAAAGGAAACATAACGTTTCTACATTTCAATCACGAGATATCAATACAACACATTGATATAATCAAAACATTATGAAAACCATTTTCAATACCAAAATAAAAGAAAAGTAAAACATGGTATTTATTTTTCTTTTAAAAAGAAGGTATGGCTTGTAGAGGAAGCCGACACTCAAATAACGGTTACGACGGCGAAGAAGTCATTGTCGCCGCATACATACGACAAAAACATTCCCTTTTGTCGTTTAGTAAACGCTTCGTATAAAAAAGATTCCTTTTGATTAAACGTAAAAGTCAAAGGGGTTTATACACCGTATAAAAGAAAGTTGTGTATAAAATAAAATATGCCTCAACGAAAGGAGATTGAGATGAAGTCCCATACCTCGTATCCGACTTGACCCGACCGTTCTTTAATCTCCTGAATAATAAACTTGAGTGAATATCTACTTGCTTATGAACCTTTTTCAAGTTCATTATTCCTTTTATACCATGTTATGAACATCATGTAATCATTTAAGTTAATAATGTTCATTTTGTCGGTATTTGGTTCTTAAGTCAAAAATAGACTTCTTATACTTACATGTTGTTAATTTGGTCAAAGGTTCATTATATCCAGAATTATATTAATGATTTGGATAACATATATATCATATATATTCATCATATACATGTATTTATAATATTACATCACATTTGGAGGTAAGAAATGAAATGCACCGTTCATGGAGACGGTAAGCCGTACGTACGCATGAACTCTACTTCCATTTCTATTTCATATTTTCTGGAATGGAATCATAATGATATAAGAGTATATTATAATTCCAGTATAATAACATATATAATATCATTAACTTTATCCTTTACACATCCCACATATGGTATTAACGAATCAAATCACTTTCAGGGGGCGGTAGTCCGCACTTCCTAAAATGAAGATATCGTGTTTACCCATAATGGAAACCATAAAGGTATGCCAAAAATGAAAAAAACAGAAGCTTAAGGAAAACATAAACATATTATATATCATATATAAAAATAGTGACATCATAATGGCCACCTTTGAAGGTGTTAAATGAGTGTTGAACAATCATCGTTTCGGGAGGCAGAATTTCGCTATCCACGGAAACCGTATGTTCTTTAACCATTTGATGTAGTTGTGTGAGAGTGTAGCTCAAATAAATATTATAACAACATTCTAGTATATTGAAGATACTGGTGTTGTTACAAAAGAATTAAATAAAAAGAGTTTAGAGGGTTGGAGAAGAAAAATAAAACAAATGAACAAGAGAGAATGAATTACCTTTAAAAGTGTAACTCCTTTTGATTTGAGCCTAAAGGCTTCCATTGAAAGGATTCTGCCCAAAGGGAATCCTCTAGGATGAGGAGAGGGATGTGTAGAGAGTAAATGGGCAGGGGTTGGCCGAGCCAAAGGCTTGAAGAGTGTGTGAAATGAGGTAGAGGTGGGGGCCTTTTATAAGGGGAGAGGAGGGGCACTTTTGGAAAGTAAAGAAATATTACATTATTTTAAAATGTGTTTCGGTTTTAAAAGGTCCCACATTGATAGAATTCGTGGATAAGGTGATAAGGCTTCGAAATCCACTCATCCAATTGGTTTTTTACATGTGTAGGTTTTAGATTTTTCATTATCTTTCCATTTTATTTAAATCGTCAAATAATGATGTCATCGCTGCATCATTAGTAGGTCATATATAATTAAATTTATTTAATGTCTAAAAATTATAAAACAAATACTATGATATAGGAAATTGTTTTATCTTTCCAATGACTATTTATAATCAAAATTTGGACTTGTATAACCCCACTTAAAAATTGTTTTCGCAAAACATATCATGTTTGTGTCATTTTCACTTTAACATTAAATAAAAAGCAATTTATGTCATTTCCCAACAAAAGTGGATCCATGGGGTCCCCAAGTTGACCCATGGCATGTCATGGTCGGAAATGACACAACCAATGAGGTTGGGACATGTGTCTAGGTCATTTCATTTTATTAAAGCATTATTTATACCTTAAACTACCCTAATTACCACTAATCGCGATTAAGAACTTAATAAGGTACTATTCACCAAAAAATTATTATAATCTCATTGAACCACATTTTAATTCTTAATGACAACCATTTATGTCGGATTTTCAAAATTCAATACACATTAGTGGTAAAATTTCATTTAACTGAAAAATCAGTTTGCTTGATTACCACTTAGTGGTTTCACTATTCATCAAAAATTGAAGTTTTTCAGAAAATTACCAAAAATTCACCCTAAGCTATATTTAATATTCCGAATTCAAAAATGAAGTCTATTTTACAAAATTCAAAACATATAGGTCACATTAATTAATTTTAATAATTAATTCCCGCTGCCAGAGCAAATAGCGTGTTTTTACAAAACAATAAGTATCAAAAGATTCACACCAGTTAAAGTCTAATTTCAAAGTGAAATTGATTCCAATGACCACCATTGGATAAAATGGTAAAAATATATTATAATTTAACTTCAAAACCAATTCAAAACATAATATAATCATATAAATAAATTAGATTAAAAAGCAGTTTTGATGCAGTATTTTTCACGATTCATTAAAAAATGAACATTGTCAGAAAAATACCAAAATTTCACACAAAGTAAATTTTGATGTCCCAATCATAAAGAAGAGTTATATTTGGTCCAAAATAAAGTATAAGAGTGATCAAAACTATATTTAATGACGGTTCACCATTAAAAGGTGATAAGTGATCCTTTAGTGAAAATTAGAGTATATATGCCCTAAAATTGAACTCTTTCCGTATTTTAAGCCTTTATCTTTTATTGGGTAAATGTATAAACATTTAAAAACATATCTAATCATATTTTAGTTATTTCTATCCATTCCCGCCATTACAACGGATACATGTTAACTACCATTTAAAATAATATTATTTTATTGTTAGAGTGCAACGTAAGAATTCAATGAAACTCTTTGTTGTGTATCGGGTACGCTATCGAACATAGAAACCCTTTAAAGTAATATTAATACTTTATTCACAAATATGGATAAATATGAAAATGTCTATTCTTCATTTACCTGGGGTGTTACAATAACATACATGTTCATGGTCATTAGACTCATAATGAGTTTCCCCGCTTAACAACCAAGCCCCTGCCTTGTTCCGACCTATACCTGCAAAAAGTGAGGGATGCACTAGCACCCAAGTGTCATGGATTCCCAAATAGGGTGTGAATACATCATAGGTGGGTACCATAAATGTGGTTACATATATATTTTATAATATTTAGTGTCTGTTCATGTGAAGATCACAATATAGTAATGATATAGTCAACACCAAAATCATGAAAGCATTTCCAGTAAAAAAACAAGATAGAATAAGAAAAAATTATCCATATTTCATGAAGATGTGAACTTACTAATCTACCATAAAATAGTATCCCTAACATATATGATATCATGAAGGGTGAATATCATTTTTATCATCATGTTATATATGTAATATCATAAAACTTCATCCACAATTATGGTAAATGCATGTTCCACATTTAAGTAACAACTATACACCCACCTTTAATGGAAAACTACTCACATTGATAATCACTACCTACTCACATATGATTATAAAAAAGCTTATAACACCACTAAAAATGGAACTCTATTATTCTAAAGGATGTTCCTGATAGTAGATCATAACAACATACATGGACTCTCTTCCAATAATGTATGGTGTTTCCCCTATACAAGCCATTATTAATATCTAACCATGCCACACAGAGCTATCCCCAAAGTGTTTTTTTCCACACTCCCCCTCTAAAGAGTTTTCTATGTCTATATTTGATAAAACTATAAAATAACATTTTACTTAGATTCCAAAAGAAATAAAAAATACACATTTAATTAATAACATTGAAATGAACATCATTTTACAATAAATAGTATGAATTCCATGAATTATTACAAATGTAATAAATGATACAACAAAGAAAATTATGTAAATATATCACAATAATTATTCTAGTGGATATTAAATATTACATATGTAATAAATGAAATTATAAGGGACAACATGGAACATGAAAAATTCTTTTGACTATGAGATAACAAGCTATAATGTGTCACATATCTGGGAACACACAATCCACAACCAAGAAAAGGTCTTATGGGATACCCACACACACACCCCATGTGATCTATATAAGTCACTAGTCACATGGAAAAAATGAATCATTTTTGAATAGGAAAAAATATATGGGGTCTATGTAATATAAGGTAATCATGATTTATCAAATCCCCAACCATCAGTAACAAACATAAAACTAGTGGAAATGGGTCCATTGTAGACCTTGGAACGTTTTTTTTCAGTTTCATTAGAAATGGTTATTTTAAAAAGTTAAGAAATAAATATCATTAAATAATTAAGTATCTAACATTGTTTTTAACACATTTGAAAATTAAGGGTTATCCATAAATGGAGGGAAAGTCCCCATCACATGCCAATTAACAATACATAATTTTATAGGGTTAAGTAAATGGGACCATCGAACTTAAACAGAGTTAACCCCTTGCAAGAAAATCTAAATTGCTTTTCCTCCCCATCCAAGTCCATTCATTCTCTATTAATCACCATGAGGTCCTAGCTTGTTACCAATCATTACAATTTAATTACTTATAAGTAAATAGTAATTAATTTAATTATTATAGGAATTAAAAAACCAAAATAAAATGTAATGTGTTCTAAATGACTCACTAGGTATCACTATTAATTTGGAACCACAACTATCCACCCATGGAAGATCCACAAAAAATGTTTTTCATCATCCTAAGGAAATGATGTATCACACAAAAACAATTCACTGGCCAAATTAAAATAATTTATTTTGAATTCAATGAGGACATAACTGTGTGACATACCTTAGTCATAAATTCATTCAATGTAGTTAGGGAATACTAAAACACTCTCTAATGTAAGGAATGTGAAATCCTAAAATGAGTTCCATGATATGATGGTTGGTTAAATTCAATTTGACTAAAAACATAGAATACATAAAAAAGACTGTCATATTTAATGAAACCCCTATCAACAGTTTATGTTCATCATCACATTACATCCTCTATCCATGAAAATTGAATGCTACATCATTCTTAGACAATTAAACCATGATTTCATTGAATTTTTATCTAATTATCTTATTTAAATTAATGCAATGATCAATAATTTTTATATATAACCAAGTATATAAGGAATTTAGAGGTAATTGAGACAATATTTTATTAAAAGGATAAGAAATTACACTAGGAATCATTGATGATGAACAACACAATGATCCACCACCACATCGGTAAAATGGTAGTCTGGATCAATGATGATTGAATAATATCACCATGATTTTCCAACAAATTACACATAGATCCATCACAAATCATGGGAAACTCATATAGGTATGAGTGAAGAAGAAACTAGGAAAATTGATCTCCAATATTTGAGTATGTAAGATTAAAAATGAGAGAGGATTGATGTCCCAAAAGACAAAAATACCCTTGTTTAATTACTACCCAGTGAACCCCATTGACTAGACAGTTAGGGGCCCCTAGCTAGACAACAACCAACTAGACATCTTCTCTATGATCACTAGGTGGTTTATGACTTAGTAAGAGCACATAAGCTACTACTAAGAACACAAACAAGCCGTTGTCCTGATACAAACTGGTCAGTGTAGTAGTAGAGGACCTGATTGACCTAGACAAGCGTCCAACCTTCTCCCATTTTCTAATTTTCCAACTGGGCTTTCATTTAGACTAAAAAATATGCATAAATATTTTAAAACATGTATCATATTTTTAATTACCTAGTTCTTAAAATGATCCATCCAATATATGAGAGGATCAAATTTCCTCTAAAATTCAAAACATGTAATAATGTGGTTCATTACAATTTGCATAAACATATCAAATAAAAAATTAAATATGAAATTACCCTATGAATTGATTATAAAAATTTAATATATATGTGTGTTTGAGACCGTTTTTGTTTCCAGAAATATTATCACCCACTTAATTTTGGAATAATATACTCTACATACTATATACTTGCTAACTATGTGATCCAATATAAAAATATTATTAATTACTCATTTGAGAATTAGAAAAGTTACCCCAAAATCTTTTCCTCTAATATTTAATCTATTATAAGATAATTTTGTTGAATTAACCATTAAAAAATGTAACTATATGTTAACTACATCATAATATCATTTGGAATAAATTTCCAAATAATAAATTTCTTATTATGATAGAAAATAATAACGGAATCATATCTAGAATAAATGTTTCACATATCGATAAAAAAGATGATGTAATATCTCATTAGAATGACCTATCATGATATTAATGGATATATGGAATTCATATTAGTAAAATGTGTTGATCACATGCACTTTATTTGTGAAATGATCATATTAAAAATAAAATAGGACATGATTAAGGATTTATAAATTTCAATTAATTGATATTAAATATGGTGGAAAATTATAATGTATAATTTAATTTGAATATATCTTTATAATAAGTAATAAGTTTGCATGTAGAAGTACTATGATAAAAGTAACTATTTAGTAACTTTATAAGTCAACATCTAAGAAACACATATGAATTATTATCTAATATTTCTTCTATTATCATAGTCTTAACCAACATTATTGAATCCCTAAATACATATAATAACATAATAATATATTTAAAAACTACCTTATATCTCCCTAAAATTATCAAATCGTATTCAATAATAAACATTCCTTAAATTAGCATGATATAATTATCATAAATTTTATAATAAATAATATTTTTTGGTTCATCAATTGACCTAACATATAATATTCCAAAATCTGATCTAATCAAATATAAGAAAAATATCGAGAACTCTATTTTCATGAATTTTGATTCATTTATTTATACCACATTCCATTACTAATATTTTTAACTCATAAGTCATTAATAGTGTCATATTCCAAAATATACAAACCATTTAAAAGTTTTTTTCTGTTCTGTTTTGAGACATGATGAACTGGAGTTCCATAAGAAATGTTATTTGATGATATACAATCCAAACATCAAACATTCCTTACTCTAAAATCTATATTGAATCTACAATTAAAATTTATCACATACTATAATATTTTTTAGTTAACTCCCCATGATTTCATCTAATAAGATAGGGGATAGTGACTGGAACTAATGTGTCAACTAAAAATATTGTGAGGCATTCCATTGAATAATAACATATCACCTATAAAATACATCATTATACACCATGACATAAATGAATATTTTAAATTAATATAAACTATGTTTATTAAAAAATCCCTATGATTCAACAAAATGAATTCAAATAAACACATATAAGTAAATAATATAATGTAAACTGATCTAATGAAATATATATAAGAGTAAAAATGTAGTCAATATTCCCATAATAATTTAGTATACAGTTAATTTTCTTGAAAATATCTATTAGTACCATGTTTATTTAATCACAATATAATTATGTAGATTGGTCTGAATGAATACAAGATATGAAAATATAAATGTGTATTTACGGTGGTAAATAATAAAAATCATAATATTTATCCCAAACCATATTTCATCCTCTAATAATCACTCATTTATATGTGTATTAAAAATATAAAGACTAAATGAAAAATTATTTACACACATGATAATCAATCATACTAATATTTATTATTAGTTATTATCAAAATATGTATATCTAACAACCATATTTCACAATAGAATAAAATTTTAATATGTTTATATAATGTTTTCATTGTCAATTACCATAATAGGAAGTACAACTATATTCAAAATATATTTAAATTTCTCATGGTTCCCATGATCTATGACTCATATAAAATCTTTTACATGGTCAGATAGAGAGAGATAATAGTTATAACACTTAATCCATCCATGGATTCATTATAAACCTCCCATTGATATATTTTGAGACTAGTTTACCCCAAATAAGAGAAATATACACTTAATAAAAAGAATATGTCTAATAATATTGACATCTACTCATTTATCCATAAAAATTATACTTCTGAATTTTCACCGTTGTTTACCCACCATGACATAATATAGAATTACCTATACTACTAATATTGTATGGGAGAAGGAAAATTATAGTTAATAATTTTTTGTTCCGATGAATATGTGTTAAAAACAATTTTTACTCAATGAATCATCATCAACTATAATCAAATAGTTATATGAGATAAAAAGTTGAACCACTCATTTTAATAACCATCTACCTAAAATTTAATTTAGTAACTAATTATAGGTATAATTAATATTTTGTTTCATTAATGATATCAAATCAACATGAATAGTTTAAATTATGAATAAATTTTCATATATTACATTTTCATTCACTACCCTAGTGAAGTTGGTAAAAATGGAATAGATTTTTTAATTTCACCCTATATATCTACTCAATACCAATGGGTGAGTATGTGAGTAATCATTATAATATATTTTGGTAATCATAATTCATTAACTACTAATCCTTATTAAAGATAATATTTTTTTCTGTAAAAAAACCTAGAAATAATGTGATAATATAATTAATTAGTATATTAGTTTCATTGAATATATAAGTAATAACCTGAAATACATCAAAACATTATCTTTGTTTTATCTAATGATAATTTTCCGAAATTCAATGAAATTATTTTTTCATTTAATGAATTGGTCAATTCATCAATTCACCATAGTAAGAATAATCATACCCATAATCATATTAGGGAATCATTTTAGTGTTATATTATTCTAAAAACATTATCCTACTTTACGCACAATTCTATGAGAAGATATATATCTTCTAAAATTGTAACAAAAAAATGTTTTTAATGGAAATTAACTTCTCATAAATATGCCATAAAATCAAATAATAATGAAATACTAAGTGATAAGTGTCCTTTAAACATAATTTTGTCACTTCTGTGTTTGGAATTTTGAAAATCTGACATACACGGTTGTGTTCAAGAGGTTTTTTTGGAGTCCCATAAGAAAAACATAATTTTTTTGGTCAATAGTAACCTACCCTAATGAATAGTAACATACCTTTATGAATAGTGATATAACCTAATGATTAATAACCTCAACTATGATAGTATTAAAATAATATTAATGTTGGAAGTACAAAATACTTATGTTTTAGAATGAGTTAATTCATGTTTTAAATATGGTTTTTGATAATAAATTATGATTTTAATTAAATATTATAATAATCATATTTAATTCTTTTTGAAAAATGGACTTCATTTTTGGAAACTACATGTCAAAAAATGGTTAGGGTGAATTTTTTATATTTTTCTGAAATACTTGAAATTTTGATGAATAGTAAAAATACGGTAATTTACAGTATATATACATTATATGCTAAATAAACTATTACAAGCATCAAGGATGATGTCACCACCCATGGTTTGAATTAACATGACCCATTTACTATTCTTGGTCATGGAATACTTACTATTATTTGTCTTGTGAAGAAATAATAAATTAAGGATTATAATATCATGAAATCCCTCCTCTCCTCCATTATAAAAATCCCCTTCACTCCGTCTTCTCTCTACTCATCTCAAGCTCCAAGACTTCTCTCAATTCTTCCAAAATATTTCCCTATGGTCCTCCCCAACTTTTAAAAGCTCTCAGCCTCCTCCAAATACCAAAACCTCTCCCCCTAAGAGGTTCTCAAAGGAGGAAGTCTCAAGAGGTAAATTCCTCTTCCCAAATTATATCTTTTCTTTTAAGTTATTTTCTTTTTAATTTATTTCCTCACATCCCTTAACCATAATAGTATGATAAATCCATTAGAATACATGTACTGGAATGTCTTCATGATAGTGGTATATTTCATTATCTTCTCTCCTTTCCCCACCCTTTTATTTGAACGAAATGAAAGCACCGTTTGAGGTGTGCTAATTTAGCACATTCAAGGACAACAGTTTATCAATTTATATTATTATCTTCAATTCTGGTAATGAAACAATTTGTGATATGGTTGAACCATATTATTATATATTTAATATATCCTATTTTTTGTTCTGTAATCCTTTGGGAAAAATGGAATTAAGTTATAAATCAAAACACATTCTTTGTAATCAAACCCACCGAATAACAAAAACGGTTATCCGTAAGGTTATATATGTAATAATTAAACATCACTATAAGTAACCTATTGAAAACTGAAAAGGGTTATAATAAATAAATTTAATATAGAAGAGGTTCTATAATTATTAATTAATAATACTAATTTTTTTATTCCGGTCATTTATAACAAGTGGAGAACACCAACAGATTTAAGGTAATGGATCCTCCCCTTTTCACTCTTAATCAAGATTGTTCTCTATGCTATGTTTTTATTGTGTAATACCAAGTTATGGGATATGTTTATACACCTTTCCCAAACTGCCCTAATGTTTTATATGTGACGAGAAACCGCTTCTCTCTCTCATAAACACCTCTTAGGTACACTCGACACCATGCCGGTAAAATCGAAACGAATTCTACCCAAACCTTCTTCGTTCTTTCGGGTTGCCTTATATTTATTTCATAATGGTGTTATCATATCTATTTATTTAAATCTTATGGATTATATATAGTTTTAAATTATTATAATATCAAGACCCCTTTATCACTTTCTTTTGGTGATATACATGTTTTTTGAAAGATTCCCTCCTTAGAAGTTTCCGATAAGCAAATCTGTTTTAAGGGGACTTCCCTAATTTTTACCCAAATATCAAGTTCACTATATCCTCGGTTTTAAGAAACCATTTTCTTTAAAAAATCAATGTTTTTTTATGAAAACCTTCTTGGACAAATTCTGGTGTTATATAAAATAATGTCCTCTTTTCTATTTGAAAATATCTAGAGTGTTTTCCTTAAAACCGCACAAAACTGTTTTAATGCTAATGTTTCTAAAATACATTTCTAATATTTTGTCACTTATGTTTGACACCACTTACCATGTTAAATGCTTATTTTACCCTATGAACGTCTGTTTATGTTTAATTATTTCATTATATGGACACTTTCATGATATGCCCATTGGTTATGATTGATGTCATGATTGAGGTACCCAATTCTTTTCATTGGTACCATTATGTTTGTGTATGGTTGAATATGCCTGATTGTATATGTGGTAAGAATATTTATGTGCAAGGATATTCATGAATATGTTGAGATGGGTGCGCCCAGATAGAGCTCCAATGCATTGGGTAAGGATAAGTCAAATAAGATGTGATGTGAAACGGGATTGGCGATTACCCTTAACCCGTACTAAAATTGGAAACGAGATTGGCAGTTAGCCTTGAACCGTACTACTGATATGATTTATGAATCTGACACATTTATATTATTCCATGCTTATATGATCCCATTCTTATATTAAATTGTTTCCTAAGTTTCCTTCTTTCGATATCATTATGTCATGCCTCTTAACTCATGCTCTGGAGATGTATCCTTATGTTAATTCCCTTACTGGGCATTTTTAGCTCATCACTTTATTCATGAGTTCACCAGGGTACCCCATGAAGATGTAAGGGAGCAATGGAATTTAGGATCTCATTATGGAGATTAAATAAATAAGTGTTTTTATCCCTGTTTTTTATGTTATATGGACCTAGTCTTCCAAGACACTAGACCTAACAATCATTGGCTTGTACTACGATGATTAATTATGCTTAAAATAATGAACTTTTATATGTAAAAGGCTTGGGTCACTATAAAAATAATTAGGATCATATCATTAAAACTCTCATACTTCAATATAATCACTTCATTGATTAATTATTTATAATACCTCCAAATGAAACTGTGCCAAAACTCAAATATTAATCACCATATAATACATATTTATACTATTTGAATAATTAAATTGGTCTTCATCATCATCATGAAGCTTAATCATACAAATGAATTCTCAATTCCTCATTCTAAAAAAAATATTCATCACCACACATCACGAATTTTTTTTATGAAAATATGTATTAGAATACTAAATCATATTTATTGGTTAAATATTTTATTCCTATATAATAATAAATTATATTTATCCACATTATTTTCAATAAAATATTTTTATAATGTGAATAAAAATTCACCTAAATTTATACTTTAATATCATAATTGATATATGAAATTTAACATTATTATTTACAATCAATTTTATTCAATTCATACCCTCTAAATGAAGTTTTTCTCTTCATGGAAAACTATTTCCATTCTACAAAAATTCATTGTGAGTATGGAAACATTAGTTAAAGAAAATATTTTTATATAATATTAAAATAAATCTATTGATAATTATTTTAATTTCAATATTTTACATACAAAAAATTATTTTAAATTTCAATTTTTTATAATTAATAATTCAATTCCCCCCAAAGATATTCCAAAAAATAAATGACCATTTTCAGTGTTATTAATTAAATTTTTACTTCTCAAATCATCAAAATATTTAATATTCAACTTCTTAATAATTATATCTTATAGCCTTAATTTCAAAAATAACTACAAGAAACAAAACATAATTTTAATATTATATCTTTAAAATATCTAAAATTTAACATTATGTAACATTTCACGGTTAATAAAAATATTTTTTGATCTTCTTATAATGGCCAAAACCATTATAAGTTTGAAAATAATGACAATAGTTGGGCTTCAAGGGGAATGATGTTGAGGTGAATGTTTATTATTAATATTGATAAATTTAAGGCAGTTAAATACATGTTTTAATTTGGATATATAGTTTTCATTTTTTGAATTATGGGTGGAAAATAAATGGAGGATTTTTTTTAGTGTCGGGTGATTAATACTGATTAATGGTTATCTTCACAAATCATTTAAAACCTATTGAGAATTTATTTGGTATCCATTGAGGTGAATATTATAGATTTCACACTACTTATTCCATTGGGTTGTTTGGGGGGTTATAAATTGTTAGTGGATAAGCATTTGGTGATTGGTGTAGTGCTAACAAAAACCGTATACTAACAAAGTCCTATTTATTAAAGGTGGATTTAAGAATTTTATTTATTAAATATATAAATTCATATATTTTTTCCTTTTAAGGAATCCACAAAATGGAAGAGGATGAAAATTACCCCTTCTATTCATCCTTTATCTCGTCTGATTGATTTTGTTATCGAGATGGTTTTCGACACCATTTTAATGTATGCACGTATGTCTAAAACTTAAATAATCTTTCCTTGTTGAAATATTAGATATATTCAAATAAATTTAGATTACATTCAAGATTCAATAATAAAAAAGAGGAAATGTTTCATATCTATATATTATAATGATATGACCTCTATGGGAGGATTATAGAGGCTTGATTTTTATCATTTCCTCATGATTCACTTTAGGTATCACACCTGCTGAGTTATTCATCGAAATTTTCTTGAATTGAGAAACATTGCTGGTTACATTAGATTCAATAAAATGTTTTTTATTAATAAGTAAAATTAAAAATGGTGTACTTTGTATAACCTTGTATTAATCTTCAATGTTGTAGGGCCACATATTGAATATTTCACTGATTATTTTTCTTATGAAATAATAATTTAAGATGATAAAATATATGATTATTAGAGTTTATGTATACATGGGATATTATTAGAGATGAATATTAAAGGTATGAGATTTGTTATGTTGTTACGATGTGAAAAATTAAATGACGTCTTTACTCATTAAGGATCATGATGAATAAGATTATATTGTTAATCTGATTAGTTACATTATTCCCGTGACCAATGATTATTATAACTATCATGAATATATATCAATTAATCACAATACATTAAAAATGGAATTATCACAGATCAACCAAATATAATATAAAGAAATGTATATCATTATATTCAATTGAATTTGTGTTATCTTCGAAGATAGATTATTTGTAACATATCTTATAGCTTTGATAAAGGTGTTGGTTAAATACATACTTTTTTATAATTAAATGAATTTATTCATAAAAATTGCAACTAAATAAAAATTTATATCCTGAAGTATTTCATATGAATAAGAATTTAGGGGTGAATTTCATTGGTTATATATGTTGATATTGACTGGCTAAAGATTACTGAGAAATCCATTTTAAATTGATAATTAAATAGATATTTAATGTTCCTTTCATATAATTGTAATGTTTTTTTTTGTTTTTCATAAATAGTTAGGTTAGATTCACCATACGTGGGTGATTATTGATTATAAATCCATGTTTGTTATTGCGGGATCTCTCTAAACTAATGTTCTCCTTATATAAAATCTTAGTTTATATTGTGTTGCATAATAATAATGGAATAATATGTAAAACCTTTCTATGGGAGATAGGAATTTTGGATAGGCTAAGATTTATTAATGGTCTATTAATAAAACATATTCATAGAAATCCTATGATATGATTTTATGGGATATAGATTCTAGGCCTCTTTTACCCCATATTTATAAACTGGGTCTTGAGGATTCAAATGTTTTTAATTGAGTTATTACATGTACTTTGTTATTAAAGTTCACAGAAACCCTTAAACTATATTGTGCAATTTATATTAATAAAATAATTAGTTTGATCATTCACCATTAGACTTAATATAGCATTTAATATTATTCAATACATTTTACCATCATTTATTCCATATATAAGTACCATATTTATTGAAATTTTTACTTGAGGTGAGGGTTTGGGAAAAATTATATTTAGTACATTTTATAGATAAGGATATTGAAAATATGGGAATGGTGAGCTGTCTCCTTGGTGATGTATGTTATGATTATATTAAGACTCCTCGTTAATTTTTTTAAAAGAGGATAGTGGGTTCAATCATTAATAATATTGTACATAATACAGTATATGAACTTCTTAGTGGTTATATAATCCTAGAATGAGAAAGAACAAATTGGAACTTATCCCATGTGGATGTGATCTTAAACAATAAAACTCATGAATTAGATAAAATTATAATATGAGGTAATTACAAGAAAAAAAATCAGGTTTGACTTGATATCATTTATTTTGGTTACATTTATATAAGGATTTTATATTTCTTTATTTTCCTAGAATATATTTATTGTAGTATTATTAGTTCTCTCTATATGGGTGGATTAAACAGAATGCAATGAATATATTGGCTATTGGGTGTGTGGTGGATGAAAAGAACATGAATTTTTAATATTTATACTATCATTATATGATAATAACATCTATAGAGATCTATATATTGAAAGACCATAGAGAGGAATTATTAAATTTAAAATTATGATTATAGATTATCCCGAATATTTTTCTATAGAGACTATACTACACAAATTTATTTAGGGATCTTACCCTATAATGATGTGATATATGTGAAATATCATAAATGAAAATCTAGATTAGTTATCACAGAAATTTTGTGAGGTTAAGAGACATGTGATCTAGATAGGCATGAATGATAGACTTTGTTATTAATGTTTATGGTCAATGTTTCTTGTTTTCCAATTAGTTTTATCATGATTTCACTATTTTATATTTATTTTATGTTTTATAAACTATTTAACTATAATTATAATAATTTTTTTATTTAAGGTATTATATCATAGTTGGAAAATATTTTATGTAATATTTTTTATTCATGTTATGATATATATTTACAATAATATTAATTTGTTGGCTATGTGATGGGAAATAAGTAGAAAAATGTGTCATGTGGTACTATTTGATTATTCTATATCATTGTAAAATTAAATATTCTGAGGGACTCGTATATTAATATTATACTGACTATATTGTATAATATATATTTAAATAACGGTATATATTTCTTCAGGTATATAAAATTAGAACATACTCCTTATTTGAAGTAACAATTGTATATATTCTGTGCTTGTGGGGGGGGGGGGTCTTTATAGAAATTATTATATGAATATTTACTGTAATCTATCAACAACACAGGGTTTGGATTTTTGGTTGTTGGAGTGGAACTTTAAAATGAATATTTCTTACTTCTACTTGATCAATCGCACTATGGAAATCTAGTTGAGTAGGGGAATCATACTAAGTATTTGGACTCAACACCATCTATTTAACATGTTATTAATTTTGTTCGAAATATTTTTACTTATGTGATCAAATATATGTATATGTAACTTTATTTAATATTATTTACTTTTATATAATTGAAAATGTGATAAATATTTTGGATATCAAATATAAATCCAATGGTTTTCAGAATGTATGATATATGTATGAGTTATGTAATTTTTTGAATATATAGACCATCATTATTAATATTTTATGGAGCAGTCTTCCAATGGTAATTTTAGTCCCTATTTAATAGTTATAAACCCCTGGATTATTAAAATGTGTTTTTAAGACCACATGGAACTATATATAGGGAACTATTTTGTAAAATACTTTTAGGGAGTTACATAATTGTATCAAAGTGATGTTTTGGTTAGGATAGAGTCATAAGGAGGTGTATATAGAATGTAGGGACATGGAAGGTTTATTGTTATTAGGAATGGGTAATATGGATTCTTTTTAATACCATTTACTAGGTGACGAATATTATTTTTAGTACGTAGTAATGTTTTATGGGAGGTATTTAGTAGAGAATCTACTTATATGAGATGTAAGACACTTGAAATGTTTTATTGACAATTAAGGACATATTTCTTACTTCTTATGCATCATGTTAGTGGAATTATTAAGACATAGTTCATACAACTAGGAGTCTTATTGTATGACATACTAAATTGAATCGGTCCATTATAATATATTTAAAAAATTATTATATTAAATACATTTTGAAATTGTTTTTATATGAGACAGAATTTATATACATATAATGGATTTATTATTTATGTATATTGTATTGATGATTTTTCTGAAATAATTATGTAATGGTTTCTATTGTTATTGGTTTTTGATAAAAATATTGTTTTGAAAGTGGAAACCCTTCCATGGCATAAAGCATGAATAAAACTATGTTATTCATTTAATTACACATAAAGTGGTTTGGATTATAAATATTTTAAAATTAAGTTATGGTTTGAAAAAACCATATTTTATAAGGAGTGTTTGTTTTGTTTTTTAATAATGGGTAAAAATATTTTCAAGTTGTTTTTAAAAGAATTTCCAATATGATTGAGTATTTTAGATTTTATAGACATTTATAATTTTAAAAATATTTTTTTAAATGTAATTTAATAATTTCATCTTTTCAACGAAAATGGGTGTTTAAAATTTCATAATGTGAAATAGATTCTTAATGTATTTAGTTCAAATAGAAAACACTTAAACACCATGGGTGTTTGTAATAAAAATAGGGTGATTTGATGTGTATGAATTTTTTGAGTAGTTTTTTAAATTTATAACCAATATTGATAAATGATTTTTTTTATTTTTATAGATTTAATATAAATACTCTAGTGGTATATAAATATTATTTCATGAATTTTAAAAACAAAAAACTATTAAACGACATCATGAACTCTAGTGGTCAAGTTTAGTTTAATGGATTTGAAATGTAATACATAAAAATGTAAAAAAACAATCACATATTTATTTAATTATCCATAATGTTATACTATGTATCATTATTATTATTTTAAATATTATTTAGACATTGGGAACATAAGAAAATGATATGGTCTTCTATAAAACAATGTAAGGTAAAAAAATAAAAACTAAGTATTACATATGATTCAAAAGACATAACATTATTTCAAAAAGAGTGGTATCATATATAATATATGTACGAAAAAAATAAAGAAGGAAATATCATAAGATCATGTTATAATAATAATTTTGACAAAAAAATTTAATTATAATAATAATTCATGAATTACAATTAAGACAACATAACATAGAATTTTAATCTCATCGCTCACACACCATACATCTTATATCAATAGAAGAAAATATTAACCAGTTCCTTAAAGTTGATATATAAGTATATTATAATCAATAAAATTATAAAATGTATATTCATATGCGATAAATGTAAGGAAACTAATCCATACATAATGTATAATAATAAGAAAACCAATAAGATGGAAATGGGATACATAATCAATTTTTGAAGAAAAACCAAATTGTATGGGATAATTATTATAAGGAAAATAAGTTATTAATGTTTTTAGATATTCATAATTTAATTTAAAATAATATTATCTAAATATTAAGTTCATTTGATATAATGTTTATAATAATGGATTTGGTAATTCGATAATGAAATTATACTCTTAAACAATGTTTTAGGAAATGAGTAAAGAAACAATTAAAAATTTATGTGAATAATGTTTTCCATAAAACTAAAAATTAACTAAAATAATTTTCCATAATATATTTAATATTTGGGGAAATTATAAAACCCCAAAGGAGATAAAAGGATGATACATGAAATGGAATAAGTAATATAAAAGATCCATTTAATCATGATTTTTTAAAAATAATGAGTGAGAAGAGAACTTGAAATATTTTATATCCTCAAAAAATAAAGGTAAATAAAGTATTTGTATATATGAAGAAATTATTTAAGGAATATATAATAAATTCATGTGAATAATATAAAGGGATAAAAATGGGAATAGAGATAGTAGGAATAACATAAAATAAAATAGGGTGCTTTGATAGTACTCTTACCTCGTGTCCCAAATAGATTACCCAGCTTATCGAGCATCCTAAATAAAAAAAATTAAATGTTACCCGAATCAAAACCTTTTTAGCATATATTTAATTTATTGTTATTATTAAAGGTCCATTTTAGATTATTTTTTTGGACACTATATTCATGATCACCATCATGAAAATGATAATTTCATGATTTTGAGGTCACATTTGTTTCATCATAATAATGGATTTCCTTTAAAATGAGTTTATAACTCTAAAAGAATGACAATATGGACTTGATTTAATTTTATAAGTTGAAGGTATATAAATATAAAAACATATATAGACTAAGTATGGTTCATAGTGTGAAAATGTTATTTTTTAATGATCAGTTAATTTAGGTTCGTTTTCTAACCATGAAAAACATAATCTTTTTTAATTAATATTTATGTATAATTATCCATTCAAGATTATGTGGTGCAATAGAATATTCTTAATATGATCATATCAAACCATAAAATTAATATTATAATAATCTATTAAGGATGTCATGAAATATGAATTCTATCACACTTAGAGTTGGTAAACCAATCATAATATCAGATATATTTTCATTTAAGAATAAATTAGTTGTTGATAGATAAGTATTATTATATTTATATGAAAAAATTTATGTTTTCTTATGAAACATAATTAAATATACAAATACTGATAGAATATAATTGTAGGAATTAATAATAGAGAACAACTCAAAATATATTTGTTGATATAGTTACCACTTCCTTTGAATGTCATCATTTAACACTCTACATGGGTTTAGGGACTAGTTTTTTATAAATTAAAAATCTATATAATTTAGAATGTTATTTTGGGATGATTTTTGATAGATATAGGTAAATTTAACGAAATTATGGTGTGAGAAATGGTTGGGTGGTGAACGGTGGTATATTTAAGAGGATAAAAGGGGAGTTTTTATATATATTACTCATTAGATGATAAATTTTTGTCAAAACAACAAATAGTGATGATTATTGTGTTTATAAATATTAATTGGTTAAATGTGAGGATGAGATGATGGTGTCTTTAACAACACAATCTGAAAATAATCATGTATTTTTCTTGTATGTAAAATACTATATTTTCCTAAATGTCTCTATTCAAAAAAAGTAAAACATTTCATAAAAACATTAAAAAATAACCCAATGATTTATTCAGTTTTAATATTATAATGATGATATTGAGTTTATCAAAAAAAGTCATATATATATTACATTTGACATTTAAATAAAAAATTTATTATTAACATATACGAATTTTATTATAATGTGATCATAATTATGACCGTTAGAAAACAAATATATAATTTAAAAAATAATTATATTTTTATATTTGAAAAGAAAAAATTTAAAAAAAATTAGGAAAATAAACTTTTATTTCAATGTTTTAACTTTTCTATAAAAATACATTTAAAAAAAATATATATATATGTTATCCCATTAATAGATTTATATTTTATTATTTTTAGAACTTTTATTTAATTGTACTATGATATTAATTTTACATATTTTTGTTTCATAAAATACCTAAAATAATATATTACTAATCCAATTCCCTAGTTACTATTTCAATGGAAATGTTTCTATTGTTAACGACCATGTTACTATTCCATTTTTTCTATTTTCAATTGTAAAAATTGCATTAAAAATCCTATAAATAGTGCATAGTTCATCTATTCTTCGAATACTACAACTAACATAGTGGTTATATCAATTATTTTTTAAAAAATTGATTACATTACTTTTGTGACATGCTATGAATAGTGATTATTTATTATATTTTCTTTTGAAACATAATGTGTTTGATAACATTTAATGCATGAAACACCTTACGAAAAATGGTCATAGAATAGTATATAACCATAAAAACATAGATTTATAATTGATAGGTCAAAATAAATGTAAAATAATTTTCCGATATAGGTAGAAATTAAAGTAATTTCCATTATTAAATCTAGGGAATTGATGAAAATTCAATTAATATATCTAAATATTTAATAAGACTGCTTATGATGTAAATTATTATCATTATATTAATTTTATTTTAATGTGTTTTTTTGGGTATAAATATATTTAGAATAAAATATATTAGTTATATGAATAACATAATATCATAAATTGCATTATAAATTGATAGGAAATATGAATAAAAATATTTCATATATTTATAAATTAATTGTCTACGGAAGATAGTTTTAATTATATTTTAATTTTTTTAATTAATAGATAATTTTTAAACATTTATAATATTAATATTTCAAAAATAACATAATTTTTTTATTTAGAATATAAATATTTTATAATTATTAGTTTTTTGTATTTTTTGATGTAGTTTTATAGTAGAAAGGGAAAAAATACATATATTTCAATATCCATAATTTTTATGAATCTATCATAATATAAGAATAAAATAAATGTATTTGAAATATTTTCTATATTAAAATATGTATTCATAAATTAGAATAAATTATTTTAAAATCATATGTTTAATTCATTAAACCCTTGTTTAATGTTCCAGAAAGATAATTAATATTTGACTCTAAAAATTACTTTTATTTTATTATATTTAAAATTACTTTTCTTTACTATTAGATTTAAATATATAAATGATTATTTCATATTTTAGATCATCACGATCATATTATGTAATAAACGAAATTTTATTTATTAGAATAAAATTATTATTAATAATATTATAGTTAATAACCATGAAAATTGTAAAAATGATATTATTAATGAGTTATTTTATTAAAATTGATTAATTTTTATCTAATTACATAAACTCATATCTTCTAAATGGTATGATTAATATAATTTTTAACCTTATATATAAATATATTATCCCAAATTCAATGTGTTATCAATAATAAATAAATTTAATAAACCTTATGTTGAAAACAACATTTGTATGAAAAATAGTTATCCAATATATTAATTGTTTTAATTTTATAGTTTACTAATATATTATATATAAATAAAAAAATACTATATGAAGCCTAAATTTGGGTTTATAATATAAAAATGTTTTTTAAAATATTACCTTTTATTTTTAATAATATAAAAACAAGAAAGCTAAAAAACAGTTTACAAGGTACAAAAATGGTAAAATATTAAAATATTGAGTTGAAAGGTTTGAAATATTGTTAAATCATATTAAAAATGGTAGTTTGAGGATTTCAAAAAATTATCTCACCCACACTCCATTACTTCAATATTTTGGATTCATGGACCCTTTAATAGTGTAATAATATCATTTAAAATTGTAGGGTACTCATAAAAGTTCCCTTCTCTTCACTTATAAATGGGAACACTTCCGACCCTAAATGACACATACATTAATTTTAATCTAATCTTGAATATATAAAATTTTTATCCTCTTATAAGCCTATATATTTTTTCTTAGGACTCTAGTCTGAATTTTTTTCATATTACGATCATTTACAAGGATACATTCAAGATAATTTTCAAGGTCCAAAATTGAGTATTACTTAATCCTTATCTTTTTATTATTAATATTTCTCTTCAAGACCTACACTAACTATTATAACATAAATAAAACCGATCATTAATAGAATAAATTATTAATAACTTAATGTAACTAACCCTATTTATTTATTGAAACCCACTTATAAAATCAAAATAACATTAAACACATGTTATGAGAACTATATCCTCCATGAACTAACCTATTCCATATTTCATATTGATTTTAATTATTTATCCAGTGATCCTAATATATGTTTCAACATAATAAATTAACTATATATATAATATCATTGTTCTTCTATTATAATGATATTATGTAATGTGTTACACTTTTATAAATGATATTCTATTTTTAATGAAAATTTTCTTCATTAAAAAATATTGTTATAGAATATAGATACACTAATTTGGTTATTTATAACCACCATGAAATAGATACCATTGGATTTAAAAGTCAACAAAGTATCAAATCCATTTATAATAAAACTATTTTATAGTAACTATTACAAATATTATAGACTGAGGATTAAGATAATGTCTAATTGACACTGACGAAATAAGCGATAACCATAATCGGTAGGATCATACCCATTGAATCCCATTTTTCAAAGCTTATGAGGGAGATGTAAAAACTATGGTTTTCAATTTACCAACAACATTCCAATATTAAATGACTAATGATGTAGAAAAAACATTTATTGGAAAATTTCAGGCTTATTGAGATCACGACCTAAGCTAAACATTACAAACACCCCAAGAAAGCCCCACCATCGCACACCATACACTTTGGGTGTATACATACGTAATAATGTGTGATGTATCAAGACCCTTGTAAAAATATTTTTTATACATTACATTAAATTATATAGTAATTATATTTATAACATTTGTTTTATTAGTTTATAAATGATTATACAATGAGTCTGGTAAAAGTTTTATTTGGATATGTAGAAGTCAAATTTCTATTTTTGGGAAATATATTTATAAACAAAATTTTATAAAATCCAGAATTATTGTAATTAATATCATTTTATAAAGATATTATTATTAAATGATATTAATTTATATATATTATAATATTATTTAGTAAAGTCTAATTTTATTTTTATGATTGTCAGAAAGATATTATTATCATAAAAACAAGTAGTCTACCACAAATAAAGTTTTACATATAAAAATTTTAATTCTAATATTATTAAAATTATTCTAATAAAATAAATATTATAATTTTTAAACAATAAAGCTTAAATTATCCAATTTATTATTTTAATAATTTTAGTACACAATCTATTATTTTGGGAAAATGATAAATACTGTAAAAATATTTGGTATCTCCTATGAAATCATAATTGTCTAAATGTGATGTAATAAATACTATAAAAGGTATCCAGGAATAAATGGATTTCACCTTTAAAAAATTCAGGTTTCTATGTTATTTATTGATTTTATAAACCTTTAATGAATCCTTAATAACCTTTATTTTAGTTTATGTATTTGAACTTTATTATTTATGAACATTACTCACTTCAAAAATAGAAATGATATTATTTTAATATGTTCACTTCACAACCTTATAAAATATTGAAAACCACTCCACCTTGGAAATATCCATGGGGAAACCATGATAAGGTTTTTGGTTTAAAATATTTTATTATATATAGACCAAACCCTAAGCTTAGAAATAAAAAATGAATTCCCCTCTCGTTTGATATAAATACCCACCCAACCAGACAATCATCACTAAAAAAATTATCATAAATGTATGCTCCCTTTAGATATATAAATCCCCTCATGGTGTTTTATAGATCAGAAGAAGATCCTCCCATGATTTTATCGGTGCCCTCTTGAGGTAATGTATTATCTTCCTCTTCATTCTATTCATGTAATTTATTCATATTAAGACTTTTTATTTAAAAATGTTTATATATTAATGTATTTATATACATCCCTTTACAACAATTATGATTTCAATTTAATGCAAGTCCATATTTCACTATCAATATCAAAATCCATGAAGCTTAATGTTCACCTGTCATGGTTCCAAATTCATCACTTATTTTCCCACACCAATATTTTTTGTTGTGAATACCAATCAACTTTTAGACTAAAGGGTATTCACATACATAAATCTATCAATCATTGATTTGTGTAATCCATTTATGTAACACACAATCCTTATTCAATGGATTTAAAAAAGACAAATTCAATTCTTATGTTTTATGATATACATGGAATTGAAATTCTTATACATGATATGAATGCGAAGGGTGGCCCTAAAATTATATATCCCTCCAATTAATTGTGTAATTTTTTATCTCTTGATATTCCATATATTGTTTAAGAGTGGTTAGCAAAAGAAATAAATGTTATGATGTCTCAATGGTTATTGTTGACTTGTGTTTCTAATTTCATGATTTATATTGTTTCCATATTCATATGTTTACCTGAAGTTATCATCATATATCATGATTCAATGATCATGTTTTTTATTCCAACTTTTATGAGAATGTTATAAGCTTATTGACCCATGCTTATTACATTCACAATGTTATTATTTTATTATTCCCTTATAGGTATTTATAGATCACCCTTTTCTTATGTACATACCCAGGTTATCACATGTAGTGTTGGAAGATCAATTGATTCTAAGTGCCTATTATGATGTTTTTTGCAATATAATTTATTCTTATTATATTTTATTATTAAATTTATCTAATATATGGAATACTCTAGGACTCTTAGACTTACAGTATTGTATTTTAGGTATCATAAAATAATAAATCATGAAATAAACTGTCTAAAAAATATAGGTCATCTATATAGGTATTAGAATAAGATATTTTTGGGATTGGGAATTGAAATCCTTAAAGAAAGAATCCCTAGATTATGGTAATATATAAATTCAGTGGTTTTATATAAATTAAATAATTTTCTAGATACTATATTTTGATGTGGATGTCGATCAACTGTACCTAGGGGAAAACCCCTAAAAATAGTTCTGTTAGTATTAAATCTATCATTAACTCATTCATAGAAAAGAGGTCTTTATTCACACCTACTGTGATGATCATTGGGAATATTATTTGGTAAATTTGAAATATTCTTATGAAACATTACGAAGAGAAACAAGTCCAATAAAATTTGATGTTAGGAAATAGACCATAGATAACATAGTATAAAACATAAAAACTTGTAACAAGAGGGATTTATGTAATTTATGAGTTATCCATTAACATCCAAAATTATCTCTTTTATATGATTAATTTTTTTAAAAATTTCATCCATATTTATAAACTTTATGAATTAAATGATTAGAACTAAAATCCGATAGTGAAAAGTGGGATTATCATCCATTGAATAACATTTTTTTTGTTACTAGAGCTCTAAAAATTCATTTATACCATGAATAATTAGTAAAAATTTTCAAACTCCACATAAAAACATATATGTGGATCAATAGTTGAAAACATAAAATGGGGAAATTTTTTCATCCCATGTATATAAATTCTCCATTTTCTATGTTTTTGGGATGAATTTTCCAAAAACATTAAGATACACCTATAGATGAATTCGATTCAATTATGTGCATGGATTGGTTTTAGTTTAATGGGGATACTATAAATTTCCAAAACCATAAAATTAACCTCCATATCAAGAATTTCTCTATGATTCTATAAAAAAGTAAATAAGAGGTTGAATCTCCTTTGGAAACAAAATATGAAGCATGGTTATTATTTCCCTCTAAGAAATAATATCTTGAAAAGATTCTTTATACTAAAGATAAGATCATCCTAGATGATTTTCTCATTGTATGGGAATATAATAATGTATTTCTTAATGAATTTATAGTTATTTCTCTTAGGTGAGTGGTTGAGATCTTAATCGATCTTATAACCTATAGTTATCTAATGTCCATGACTCTATATAGAATAGAAACTCTTTAACATGAAGATAAAAATAAGTATATATAGATGAATATAGATAAAGGGTTTATAAAACCAAGTGATTCACAATGGGGTGTGCCTATTTATCATAAATATATATGGGCCAATGTGACACTACATTTATTATCATGATCTCAATAAAATGATAATAAAAAATAGGTATACTATGCCATATATTGATGACATGTTTGATTATCTATGTGGATCACAATAATTTTCTAAGATAGATCATATATTTATATATTTTCATGTAATGGTGAAGAAGTTTTATGTCACCAAGATAGATTCCTGTTCATGGTAAAACCAAAAAGAGTTCATAGTGAATCAACTTGGCCAAAATAATGCTCCATCTATATTAATATACTTAATGAAGAGATTCACTATATATTACCTTAATAAATTTATAGTAGTAATTATATATTATGTTATTATGTACACTAAATGTGTGGAAGAACATGATGATAATTTGAATGATATTTTTAAGAACTTTTGAAAAAATATTATATTTGAAGTACAGTAAATGTGAGTTTCATACAAATAAAGTAGAATTAGTAGGGCATGTTATCACCAGAAAAGTGATATGTATGGATTATTCTAAAAAATAGGCTACTGATGGATTTTCCAAGAAAACATCAATAAAAATGATTTGTAGTTTTCTAGGACTAAATGGGTAATATCATATATTTATGTGAAACTTATCAAAATTGTGAATGACATTAAAAAATAAAAATTAAAAGTGATTAACATATGTTTTAAATGAGTAATCCAAGGAGAGTTTAAAATAGTAAACAAAGAGGATATTCACTAAATCAATGCTCAAATTACTTACTAGTGGGGATCTATTTGTGTTATAATTTGATATATTCCAAAAACGTATTGGGTATCATACTCATGAAAGATGAAAAATTTATAGCCAATGCTTCTCACCAATTAAATATCCAAGGGTAGAAATACCCAAAACATTTTCTGAAATTGGATGAAGTGATCTTCATATTAATGATTTAGTGAAATTATATTTATAGGAATAAGTATAATTGAATAAAAATCACACTCCTATATCCTATGATGAAATCATAAACATTAAATTTCTATCTTTTAGGTAGATAATTACGACCCAAATCTTTTCAACTAAACAATTGATTAAAAAAGTATAAATTGGATCACTTACAACCTTGATGGCCTTTTAGGTTTAATGTTATATATAATCAAGAAAAATTCTATCATAAATAATTCATGTGCCTTCAAATTATAGTTTTTCCCACTAAACAATAATTTTCATTTTCACATTAAGACATCATCAACATAAATATAAATTTCAGTGAAGACATATCTCATTCAACCTCATTCTTTATAACATGGAGGAAAGGGGCACATTAGAAGGGTGATATCAACTTCTAATTTAAGGAAGACATAAGAATTAAAAATTGGATGTCATAAGTGATCATAATAAATGGATAAGGGAATGATAACATAATCAAGGATCATGTTCACATCATAAAAGAACTCATACCTTTCAATACCTAGATGAAGAAATATGAAAAAAGGAGAACAAAATGGTTATCAAAATCGATAATCACAAGTCATGTTATATCAATAATCATCATTATAAACCTTATAAAATCATAGAAACCATAGATAAAACATATTGGTATCTTAGAACATAATCCCATATAACCCTTATAGATTCCTGAAAAAAACATTAAAATTGGAATAACCGTACTACTGTACTCTAATATAATTCTCTAGATTATATAAATCTATCCCAATGCATTGGAGTGCTACAGGGGTGCATCCATATTTTATAATATATATGATCGAGGACTTGAATAAAAAATATATTGAATTTATTCCATCATAACTATCTGAAACAAATTTTATTATAATCATATGATTAATAACCATTGTAAATGACATGGGTTCCATAAAAGTTTTTTAAATGTGATTAACACGTTGAAAATAAATATGTTCCATAAAAATATATATCAAAAAAGTCTTATTCCACCCAAATAAATAAAGTACAGTATAAAAAAAATACCCATGGTGTAAGATAAGTGAAATAATAATTATCGAGCTTGATGGATAGAAATACCAATAAAATGTTATTAAAAACAAGTGTTAGTAATACATCCTTTTCATTTTGAAAATAGATTTTAAAAAAGTAATAAAATGTGAAAATCATTTTTTTTAAAAAAATACATATACACATTTAAAAGACGTTTTCAAAATAATTTAAAAAATATATTGAATAAAATATTCGATCAGCTTTGAAAAAATGTTTTAAAAAAAATAGATAACTTTTTTATAAAAAATGGTTTTATAATAAAAAATGTTTTGTATTGAAAAGAAAATTTTCATAAAATCATTATTTTGAAAACATTATTTCAAATAGAAGAAAAATTAAGAGAAAACTTGTATTCTCAAAACATAAACAGAGGATACAGAATTACAGGAATTTGTTTTAGAGTTATATAGTAATATTTAATAATTGGAGACTTAATCACAAACAATCCTGATAAATGATTTGATTGTAACTTGAAACTCATACCACTATGGAATCATTGAATCGTAATCCCCATGAAAAGAATAAATTAAATAAAACATAAAATACCAGTATAATAAATAAATTATTGATATTAAATTTCAAAAGGTATGTATACACCGCTCATTAAAGAATATAGGTTCAAAACATGATATAAGTCTCGAAGAAGTAAAATGGTGACATAAATCCATTACTCTTTTTGTAACATAAAAAGCGTAAACCCCAAGAAATAGAGATCCTAAAAAGGATATCTAAATCCAAACATATTTAACGATAAAAATATTATATTACATTATTTTGTAGTATATACATTAGAGATCAAAAATAAATAGTGAATATGACATATATCTCACATAAATGAAAGTGAAATGGGGAAAAAATACATTGAGTCTAATTTGTCACACTTTTTATTTATCTTCATATATAAAAAAATAGGATAATTATTTAATTACATGATTAAAAATTAAAATTTTATTATTACATTTATTTCACTTATAATGATGTTATATTTATATATATTCATAATCAAATAATTTTTACTAGAAATTATGACCATATTCTTCTAGTGTCTCAAAAACTAATTAGGTAGGTTGAAAATGGTAAAAAAGTAATTTCATAAAAATATAGAGAATAATATTAATTAAATAATTATCATATTAATATATAAATTATAATTTTTATAAAAATAATTATATTTTTTATGAAAAATGAACCAATGTTACATTTTTGGAGACTGTAGGTCATGCTTACGCATGAGTAACATTTCCATTTTACAACGCTCATTATGGAATGAAGGTAAGTAATATTTTTCATTCAATGAATGATAATTATATAATAAATACCATTATATATAAATATATATGATTGTTATAAAATTCTTGTGCTGAAAAAGGAACCACATCATTTTGAGGAGGTGATGCAGCACACGTCAATGAATGATGTTATCACTTTTTCAATGTGTTAAATGGTAAGATGAAAATGATATATTATGGTTCCAGAAATATATTAATGTCATGTTTATAATATAGATTTCATTTATTTAATATATATTATTTATATTTACCCTTATTACATTACATGTAACATGTTAGTGAAAAATGATTCTCATTGCTACAAAAGGCGGTAGTCCACCTAACACACAAAAGATGTTGTCATATCCATTATTGAATGGAATATAAATAGGGATCATATGATATAATGAATATGGAGGTATTATTATGTAATGATTAAAAAATATCATATAAAAATTTTCTTTCAATCATTATTCTCAACCATGATAGGGGCAATAGATAAATGAATAATATCATTTCATGAGTTGGTAGTCTGGCATACACACGAGTGACGATTTCTTAACCAATTTGATGGATGTGCATGTGGCTGTTGGAATGAAATTAAAATAAAAATATATTAGAATATTTAGAATACATAAGTTATTATATAATAATTTTATAAAATGTATTGAAGGTTTTGGATATAGAAATAAAACAAAAACTCTTTTAGAAGAACACTACCTCTTCTTCAGGTATCCATTTAGGGATTCAATAAAAACATGAAAGGTTTTCCTTATTCCCAAATTAATTCTTATTTAATTAGAGGAATTTTGTTTGGATGTAATTCAGGAAGGTATTTTATGAGAAAAAAATGCTTGATATTTATAAATTATATGAGAGAGCGAGAGCCTTTTTATAGTCAAGAAGGTGTGACATTATAGAAAACACTCAAATGTTATTAAAATCAGGAGGTCTTATTTTCCTTGTATGAATAAAAATTGGATAATAATGGAGTTTATGTATTATTTGGTTGATAAAAACCTCCAAAAAATATACTAAATACATTTTTCAAAAAATTGATTCCTTAAATCATAAGATTCCTTTTATTTGTTTTTTAATAAGGTAATTAGTTTTTGATACTTTTTAATATATCCGTTAAACCTAAATTGACGTGATAGTTACTATAATAAAAATTAAAAATAAATTAAACTATTAAAACCAAATTATAATATAAAAATACTATTTTTTGGAAAATAAATTTAACAGAAGTGTATGTAATGAAAAAAACATTGTTTTAGCCCGAATCATATCAATAATGATTTTTCTATTTATTGGTCAATATATTCATTATAAAAGATCAATTATTATATAATTGAACCATGTGTTATATTTATTACAATTCAAAAATAACTATACTTAGTATATGTCATTTATTAAATTTAAATCATTAAGCAAAATATCATTTATAATAAAATAACATTAAAGTCAATTTTGACATTATTTTTTATTTAAAAAATATCATGAAAATAATATAACTAAGATAAATTAAGTTAAATTTTATGTATCCTTATATATTTATCTATAAAAATAATAGAACAAATTTGATCTATTTACCTAAAATTAAATATTCTTAGTATCATTTATTTTATTTTATTTTTGACTAAATAATCCATGAATTGACATTTATTTAAAATCTAAGTAATTTTTATCATCTCAAAAAATTCAATTAATAATTTTATGATAAAAATAATAATTTATATTTCAAAAAATATTTATAATTAATCATTGTTCATTTTTATATATCCCTAAATCTTTATATAAATTTATAGGAATAAACGAACAATGTTTTCTTTTTTATTTATATAAAATATTATATGGTCAATTTCAGGAAACAGTTTCCAAAAAAATAATATATTTTGACCCTAAGTCCATAAGGATCAAAATACATCTCTAATATAGGGTTTGGAGATGTTTTGTTTCATTTTTAAACATTATATTTCATGATTAAGCACTAAATAAACATGGATTTTCCTTAATTACTACAATTACATTTAATTATTTCCCTAATCACATTGGGAAAAAATTAAACTGATCTTATTATATTATATAAAATATTCTTATTCCAAATATTTAATATTTTTTTATTTTATTTCACATACATGGAAATTTAGAATTCCAAATCAGTCCCACATGGATGTCATGAATATTAGTTTTTAATGAGAAAACGATCAAATGATTGAAATGTTTTTATATCAAATTTCATTATTAAAATAATTAAATTCACATTAATACTATTAATATATTTATAAATAATATAATCTAACCTTAAATCAATGTTAAAATATAGATTATTATAAAAATTTCTTTATATGAAAAGTCAGTTTTCAATTAAAAATCATTATTCATTAATATACTTAAAAAATAAATCTTACCAAAAAATAACAATAATACACCCTAAGACAATTTTTCCTTTTTGGTTTCATAAATGATGTTTATATTCGTATGTAACGTTAATAAAATATTCAAATTGTAGTTTTAAAATTGGTGATCCATCCAATTTGGGCAAAACTGCCTTTTTAAAAATACAGTTCTTGTGCATAAAATTAATTTTTTATATCACGTAAATAAAACACAAAGAATGATTATTAAAAAATATATTGAATATATTATATATATTTCACTAATATCATTTAATAATAGTAATTAATTTAATTTAATAAGATAAAACTATTGTGGGCGCGTAAGAATAGTTTTTTTGTAAAAACATTTCCATTATATTTATTAGGTTATAAATTTTTATTTTTAATTAATTTTTATTCAATGAATTCATTATATAAACATGTTTACATGATGTTTTAAAATTTTAGTTAATCATATTAATTCTCTCAATTCCATCATTTTGGTGAAAATAATCATGTTAAATAGTAATATTAATAGTATATTGTTGTTCAGAAACACTCGGACATACATGTTATGGATGTTATTGAAGACACATGATGTTTTGATAAATAAAATTTAAACATGTTTTTTTGTATAATGAAATCTAAACAATCAATTTCATGTAATTCATGGTTAAAAATAATTTTAAAGAAGAACTTTCATAAAATTTTGGGATGTTACATCCTACCCCCCCTAAAAATGAATTTCATCAGCTAAATTAATCTTTGTTGTCAAATTATTAAATGTTTTTGTATTCCATTATTTAAAACATCATCGTATAAATGAAGTAATGAAAGTAAATCTTAAAAAAGAATGTGGGAACCATAGTAGTCACCCAATGTTACGTATAACTTTGACTCCACATTGGGGAACATTGGTGGGAAATTATAATATGTATTATGAAGGGAATACAAATTCTCATGGACTAATTGAGAGTGATATATAACATGTTCTTGTTGAAGTAAATGTAAATAAAAAAGAGATGGAAAATAGGTTTGGAAAAGGACATTGATATCATAATAAAATATGGGAACATGAAAACATTTTTTTTCAATTTTTTTTTCCTAAATTTGAATTATTATTTCGCCAACTAAGATAAAAGAATAATGAAATATACTTACCTAAAAAGTAAACTTTTTCCTATTAACCAATTTCCACCACAATCTATTATTTTTTTCTCCAGAAGATAAATATTCATGATGGACTTTTTCACACATAAAACACTAAAATATAATTTTAATGTCCACATTAACATAAAAGGGATAAAAATGTATTTGTATTGTATTTAATCATAAAGGAATAATTGGATAGAAAATGGTATGATAATTCCAAAATGAAAACACCATCATATGATAAATTAATATTCAAATTTAATAGTTGTTATGCATTGTTGGAGGAAAATCATTCCATAACCATATATACAAAACAATAGAAATAACCTCAAAATTAAATTGTGTTTTAACCTCAAAAGTTATCTCGTACCTTCTATATTTCAATCCCAAAAAGATGGTGATCTTATTTTGTATTATCAATAGTCACTAAGTTAATAAATCACTTTTCAATCATGTATTTATCTATATGAAAATATTTATGTTACAATAATTACCTAAATATCCATGATCATATAAACCCTAAAGGTTATCAATACCTAAAACCTTATTTCCCCAAAAAGTAGAGGAATAAATCTCATTAAATTCATGTTTTATATATAGATCATCATAATAAATTACCTCTTAAAGTGTCATTAAAAACCTAAAAATTCATTACAACTTTAAACCATCAAATAAGGTGTCTATGACATTGAAATTATTATCATCCACAATCTCATAGAACTGTGATGGTGTATATATTTTAGGACCCCGACTCCAGAAGACCAGGAGCCGGTGCCTTCTGAACATGATGTGTTGTAAATAAAACATGCACTGATAAACTATACATCATGTCCCATACAGATGATCGTGCGCAGTTCGGGTTCTGGAAAACCGGAAACTTCTGAAATGATACATCTTTTAAAAGCTGATACCTGAAAAATATTAAATCAAACGTAGGGTGAGCATTTAAATACTCAATAAGGGGTATTAAAAATAAAAAGAATGTAACTTTTTGAAAACATTCATTTAAAATCATTCTCTCAAGGAGAAACTGTAACACTTGTCATCAAAATGCTTAATCATGATTTTTAAGAAATATATGAAACAATAATGACATTTCTCAAAGGAGTAGTAATGGTCATCATAAATAAGAACGACATGTGATTACTAAAACATAAAATTAAACAATTAAGGTTAATGCATAATCAGAGTTGCACATAAAAGAATCAACTTAGATTTCATCTGTTGGTTACTATTTTACTAAGTGATAAACATAAATCATGCTCCAAACTTGTTCTAGTGAAATAAGAGGCTTATGAAAACATAAAGGCAATGGTCGTGAAAGAATGGACATATAATTTTGAAAAGAACATGTAACATAACATGAATTATGTGTCATCAATATTTAACTTAGACAATCATTTCCATATCACCAAGGTCCATCCCCAAGGCGTCATTAAACTAGTCATCTCTAGAGATTAATTCTTTACCCAATGCATTGGAGTACTATCAGGGAACACCCTTAAAATTTTTCTTTATTATTATGTGAGCCACATCGTTTATACTTTACTTAAACGGTTTGTATATTCAAGATGTCCCATACCACATTGAATAACTCATTCATTTTCATATTACCCAAGGTGTCCCATACCACTTTGGGTAATCTAATTTCTTAGTTCATTATCGTGACATATCATAGGCATGCATTATGTACAATAATAAACAAAATAAATAATGAATCATTACACATGTTGCTTAATACATGACGACAATTATCATTGCAAAGTATGTTAATAACTAATCAAAGGTATACATAGTTTAGTAAAAATTCTTTTCACATAAGCTAATTACTAAAGAATATAAAAGGATGATATAATAAATGATGAATCTTTAAAATTATTATTTCATGGAAATGAAATGCTTAAAGAAAACATTTTCCATTAGTTATGGTGATAAAAAAGTCATTAAACCATAGCTTGATTAACTAATAACATTCACCAAAGTAGGTTTATTGCATAATAAGATAATAAATGGACACCACATGATAACACGGTCCAAAAATTCCTAAATCCTCTAACATATTTTAATCAATCCAAAATACACACTTTATCTTAAAACACATCATGGTAATTTCAAATAAACTTCTTTAATAAAACATGATTCACATTAAAATAATAATTTACTTAATTATTGATATCCATCCTTTAAAAATCATAAATTTGACTTGTATTGGACTACATTTATGTGGGTACGTATATATATATATATACAAAGATTACAAAAAGGGTGTTTTTATGGTGAAAATAGTTTCAAAACAACCCTCATAAATATATAATACATAGTTTAACATTCTGGATCATATTGGAAATACGAAAATAGCTTGGTTTTGGGTTATAAATATATTTATATACATATACAAAACTGTATATTTCGAATATTTATATATTTATAGGTTTTATGAAATAAAACCGAATGAAAACAATAAAAATTTAACACCCAAACGCCATGTCCTACATAGGCCGATCCAACTAAAGAAAATATAACCTATAATATATATATATATATAGATCACCCGTATATATGAACTTTATTTTAAAGGGTTGGTTTTAAAACAAAGCAATATAATACCTTACACTTGTAATCTTTGTAGTAAATTTTAGGAAAACGCCCCGAAAACCATTTTAAAACTAGATGGTTTGCAAGATATATATATATATATATATATATATATATATATATATAAGCCGGTGTCACATGGTGACGGTCCTCTACCACCCAATATCTAGGAAATTGCAAAATATCTCCCATAGAAGGATATAACTCCCTTATTAACTGTTTCAGCTTTGACCATCTTGCTAGCCTTCAGCTAGTCTAAGGGAACATCGAGATTATCCTAGGGTGCTTCCCCACAACTACATCTACGTAACTACCTATAATTTTATATTTCTAAGTATCATATATTCTTGGTCAAATTATAGACCAAGATGATTTGGTTAAAAAAACTTTGCACCTGGCCAAACTCGAGAAAATTCATGTTCACAAGGATGTACTTTAGCTTCTTTACCTAATAAAACAATCCTCCATCAACTAGGTTTACTAAGAGAACATTTTTAAGATCATAATAGAGTTTCTATCCATTTGGAGCTCCATATTGACTGTTTCACCATTCTAATTGATGGTAGGCCTTAAGAGATGAACCCTGGGGAAAAAATCATTGGACTCTCTATCTACATCAATGAGTTCTTTTCCTCCCCCACATAATCATGCATGATATGGGACTTGGCCATGGAAGATGTGGCTGGGAATTAGAGTTTGATTTTCTAGGATCGAAAGAACTTACAAGACCCACACACGACAAGAATATCCCAGCTGTGAGGTGTCTCCTTGCACATTTTTCATTATGTTCCCACACATTTTTGGTTTCCCAGAGGTGATGTTTATAAGAGCATCAGATTGATTGAGGTAGTCATTCCATCCTCAGTCATGGGAAACCAAACCATCAAAATGTCTTACTATTTCAAGATTAACTACCATACTTAGTTATAGTTGTCCATAAGAGCTCTCATGGGGGAAGTCTCATCACCCACCTGTCATGAGATCTTGGTTACATTAACACAACTAATACTATTTCCTCATATTTAATGATGAGGCCCATTGATATCATAATGATCCACAATATGTGATCCTTGTGGCCCGTTAAAGGAGATATCAGTGGGCCCCTGAGTACATGGATGACCCAGAACAAGCCTCTACCTAAGAACTGCCTACCCTAGCAATCAATCCACTTTTTTTTCTCTTTCTTCCACCACCACATCCCCTCCCTCTGCTGATACCAACTATTCAACATGCCTTTAAAGAAAACTTCTTTGCATGACACATAAAAACCCACCCCTCTAGTTTCATCATACCATAGGCCACTTTGGTAGGTTTTCATTGAAAAACCAATATCATATATTCCTCTACCTCTGAATTCCCACTATCACATCATACTGTTTTACCACCGCGACCAACCATAATACACTAATAATTCATAGAAAAAACCCAAAAAAACATAAAGTTCCTCAAATATTCAACCCCATATATGACCCCCCTCAACGTCCCTCATGATCTCATAGCTCCTACTGCCTAGCATGTGTTTTTATTACAGGAGGCATGATGGGGAAATGGACCCACACATCCATCTTAATTTGAGGTTATGTTGAATGATCCATCTACTAGACATACGATCTAATTATTGATCATAACCATTCATCCTCCATCCTTTAAGGAGCCTACTTCCATAACTATAATACCTGATATGGTTGTCAATGCATATATCCTTTAAACCAAGGATGATTTAAATTTGGAAGAGTTTATCTAGATACCAAATGTATGGGAGGGGATATCTAATACGGAGACTGAGACACATTCCCCATCATTATAGATTTCCCATTTTTCTTCCCACATGGTGTACTTCTTCTTAGTTCTAATTTTTAGAGTACATATATTTAATATTCACTGATGTATCATTTATATATATGTATGTGTGTATGGATGTGGTGTATATTTTTCCTACACTTATTACTTGATTATTATAATTTATTACATATACATTACATTATTAATGTATAGATCTTATACATCTACTATGGTCACTGCTGAGTCCATCAGGCCACCACCCAGCATCCCACATGGGATGGGTTAGCATTTTCCTTCCATATAGAGATATCATGATGAGATACATCTCTAGGTATGTTCATAGAAGTAGCATCCTCAATGATGATTAAAATAGATATTCAAATAGCTTTATCATCATGGATGGTAGATTTATGAAGTGTATAATCCTACATAATATCATAGTGAACTCGATGAAACTACCTCTAGTTCCTAAATGTGGAAGACATGCTCTGATCCAATAGGTGGAACTAACTTCTATTTTTTCATCTTTATATATGAGGAATTCATAGTTATGACATTATAGAAGGAAACCCATTTGTTTCTTTTCTTTATTTTCATTGTATTCTTAGGATATTTGTTTTTTCTATAATTTTTTTCTGTAGGTTATCCCAAACATCAATTTAGTCACATACTTCATTTATCTGAGTTGTGTTCTTCAATTTTGTGTAGTATACACCTACCCATTTTAAAGATATTGTATTGTTAACCCCCTTGGGATAATGATTTATCTAGTTTAATTTTCTTTTTCAAAAAATATTTTTTGGTTGAATAATTTTCAAGAACGATTGAATAGGTTTCACCATGGAATGAATTTCACAGTACAGATCTCTAGATTCTATAATTTCAATTTTAAATTTTCTATATAATTTTTTCCTATACTTATTTTTATATCTCTACAATGATTAATTTTTATGAGTGTCGTAGTAGTCTCGTTTTATGTGTAAGGGAGTATTTATTGTGATTTAATGTCGACACAAATGGATTATTTTCTCTCTCCACATATCTAAGAGACATTTTTCATTTTAATAATGTTTTAAAATTGAAATCACATTACTCCCATTGAATGTAAATAAAATATTAGGTTTATGATTTTTGAAATATATGTTTTATTCCTATTTAGAGTTTTTGAATTGACTGTTGAATTGATTAATTTAATTATATTTTCATATTCATGCAATTAAATTAGATTTAAATATTATTTAATACATTGACATGAGTAATTTAATGTTTTTTATACTCCCATTATAAATATATTTATGGACATATATCATCATATATTTTTTGATCATATTTCCTGAGAGATTCATGGGACATATAAACCTATTAGGACATGAATTGAGAACTTATTGAGGCTATGAATGAATAAATATACAACAAAAATTATTGAGAAAATATTTTATGGTCTCATTTTCATGAGACTAACATTTACATCATTATTTATCTATCTAGTAGTAGACATAAACATATATGATAGGATGGATCAGTTTTAATCCTATTATCCCTTCCTACCCAACTATTGGAACAATAATTGGTTATCATTTGAATATTTGTGGGTGAATATTAAGTGATGATGGGTAGGGGATGTAGATAATGAGGATACATAGGATAAACCATCCACAACATTAATACCATATGGTCTATGATTTATTTTATAATTTTCTAGAATTACACTATTCATTAAAAAAATACAAAAAATAAATTAAAAATAACAAATAAAATATTGGGTTTTTATTAGGAAGGAAAAAATAACTATTACTAGACTGATGAATCTTATAATGAATCATATGTGGTTAGATGATGGATTTGATATTTTCTTTACACATGACATTCCAAAAAAATAGGGGAAAATAAAGGAACAATGTACATTTATCAAACATACTTGGAAATTCATAGAACCACATTGTAATTTTTTGGAGAACGGACACATTTTTTCTAGAAGATTTAATTAATGGAATTATTCACAATTATTATGTTTTATTCTATAGAACCTACCCTCCTTTTGGATATTTATTTAGTAATTTACCCACTTACACTTAGCCTTATAGTCATTAGAACATTTCTTCTAAATAAGTCATGATTTATTTTGTATTTGTCTTTTTTAGGTGAAGATGATAGATCCAATGAAATCCTATAATTAATAAAATGTGTTCAAGAAATCATTATAAATCTAGTTATATTTTACCTTGAGTGATGACAAAAAAATTCATTGTGATGTAAATTAAAAAATGGGTGTAGACTCTAAGGAACACTTATAAGATTAAAATGAACAGAATAAATAACTAGAGTAAAGAACATAATTATGAAGAATGTATAATTTTTATAAAGGATTACTTATATGAGGATTTATTTTTTTATTGCACATAGAACTATTTTCTTAGTTTTAATGCATCTTTCCAATTTCAAAAAGTTTTTCTTTTTAAATTTCCCTTGAGGTGTTTTTTTGAGGTTAATTAATTGATCAATTGTGGGGGAATTTGATAAGATGAATTTATATACAAATTATTGGATAAAGTTTATCAAGGTTACATCATCTTTTAATCTATCATTCATTGTGTTTTGGATTTTTTGGGTTGTAATTACAAATTTCTAGTATGAAATTAAAAATTTTATAAAAATGGTAGAATTATTTATTACACATTATGAATCTGAAGTACAAGATATCTACATTTAGATCAAGGGACCCATGAGAAAAAGGCCAACCCATCAATCCCAAATCTATGGTGTAAACCATGTACCTGATGTGTATGCTAATTAAAAATCATATAGGATTACAATTTCAATCCTGAGGAAGTGTTCAGGGAAATAACTCATTACACATTTTGAGACGTTCAAAACCTAATCTCCACCAAAGTTTCAAGCCGTAAAATCAAAAAATATATATAAAATATTCAAGGATATTTTCATATCTTCTGTACTTTACATGTAAACCAGTTACAAATGATGTAAGTGTCGAAGTAGTGGCCACTAAAAGAAGATACATGACATAACCATATACATGTCATTTACATTTCAGAATCTATAAATATTTTGAAACCCATCTACATACATGCAGTTCAGACATCGGGTTTTCCATCTCTCATTCTTGTCTATTTATATTCTTCTTTCAATCTTATCTATCTATACTTAATTCATTAATTATTTCATGTATTTTTCTCTTTCTATATTGTATTTGATGACTTGACTGTTTTTTGTTGATGTTCGTGTGTTTTTTTCCAATATTTATTACTGTGTAACTTTCATTTCACTATGTTCATCTTCAATTCCTCTCCCATGTTAGTTTTTAATGGATTTCATATAATTGAATTTTTAATTTCAATATTTTAAATCATTAAATGATTATTCCAACCATATTTCCATCTATTTTCCTAATTAATATCAATAATGTCATGCATTTCTAATCTTCATAGGGTTTGTGAAAGAGATTAGTGGTTATTTTATGTTAATTAATATAAATAAATCAAAATGGGTTAACCCCATGGCTAGTAACAAAGTTTTGAATAATTATCAAAATCATTCTTTTGAAACTACCGTGACCATTGAATGAAATATTTGAAAGATAATAATCTTGTTAGAGTTGATTAGGCTTGGACCAACAACCTGTGAATATTTTTTCATAGAAACTAACATTACTGCCCTTAATTCTGCATTTACTCTTGAACAAGGAAGATTTTCCAAATTAGAAGGACCCAATTAGTTGTAACAAGAGTAATTGGTGTCTTTTTAACCACTTTTATATTTATTCCATAGATCCATCTAGAATTAGAACTTGTATTGTCATCTGGATTTCCCCTAAAATTAACCCCACACCATTCATTAATCTAAATTAAATCATAATTTTTTTTGTTTTAGTTTATAAAAAAATTAAGAGACCAAACATGTTGAATCCTACCAAATATGTTGTTATCAATGAGTTTCTTGTCTAATAAGACACCTCTGTGGGTTCAACCCTAGACTTCTACATACTATGACTTATTTAAAATTTTATTAAAAATACAATGATTTAAATTAATATTTATTTTTATGAAATATATTAATTAGTTAATATTTTATGTTATTATAATTTTTAGATAATTTTTTGATACCATAATTATTATTCAAAGATTTATAAAACTGGTTATAATATTTAAAAGGCGTTTTTAGAATAAATGAAAATTTTAATTTGAAAATAAAAATCTCAAATTAATATTTTTTTTCATAAACTAGAGTACCTTTATAAAATACACATGTCCAAAAATGTTTAGGGTATTTTTTTTGGATTTTTATGAAATAGTTGAATTTTTTATGAATAGTGAAATACAATAGTTTACAATATTTAACTTTATAAGTAGATAAATGAATTATTGAGTCATGATTGATTTTTGGTTGAGGAAATCACCCATTATTTATAACTCACATTTACTATTTGATGTTTTAGAAATAAAAATCCACAATACATATATTCATGATTCAAAATAATAAACTATTTAATAATAAAAATAAAAAAACACCCCTCTCCTCCATTAAAAATACCACCTTCACCACTCATTATCCTCATATCATTTAATACCTGAATCATTTATAAATTCAACCAAACATCCTCCAAAATTTTTATTCCCATTTCCATGGTTTTATGTTATTACTAGAACACCAAATCTAAGTTTCTTGAGGTGGTTTCCATGGAAACAATATTTTAGAGATACAATAATCCATCATTATATTCTAATTTATTTTATTTTCTTATTCTACTCTCACCTGCCCCATTAAAATTGTAATAAAAAATATATTATTATATATATAAAATAATATTATTATTTTAATGGAGTAATCATCATCAAATCTCATAAGATCTTTAATTAATAGAAAAAATTAAATCAACGTACTTGAGTTTTCGATTCAAACTTTCGTGGAGGAAAAGTTTTAATTTTCATTACCACTGTCAAGTCTGGTCATGAAAACATTCTTATTGTTAAAATGATTATAATTTGTGTATTAAAAATTATTCAATGTTCTAGAACAAATATACAACATAGTATTGAAAAAAACAATACATGTCTTTGATGGTCATATAACCCACCAAAATAAACAAATCCTTTTTCATTAAAGTTTTATCTAATGAATCATAATCATACCATATAAACAAATTATATAGAGGAACATTTAAAATTATATAAGAATATTAATATCTTTCCATACCATAAATGGAGTTTTTCATTCATTTTCATTGACCTACAATAATTATACATAAGGGAACCGACCATAAAACCATGAATCCAATACTCCCAGAACAACAAAATTAAACATTATGACTAATTAAAAATGACATAAATGAACATAATAAATTTTTAATAAATATATTACATGTTTAATATGTTATGAATTATATAATTAATGATTCTAATTTTATTATCTAGGATATTAATTACAAGTATGGAATACTTTTAGACATAAGGTAAGGGACTTTGTCTTAATCTCAAGTTCATTGAGAAATAATTGGTATTCTACAATAAATGAATTTTATATTGTGTTTATACTACCATTTTAAGCTAATTTTCCATTTGATATTATATTTTTCTTAAATATCCTTATTTACTATATCATGGATTTGATTATTTCTTTGTGCATATACTATTTTTTACATATTATTTTAACATTGATTGTTCTTTAACTAACTGGGAAATACTGTCAAATACAATTCTTTTAATCAATATGGATAATAATTGATAAGGAATATTTCATTAATTAAATAAATAAATCATTTTAATATTTGATGAATAATTTTGATATGAAGACAATGGTACATCCCGGTTATAGACAGCTCCTCGATGCGTTGACATATATATTGAGATAAAAATGTTCGAGACAAACCATTCTCATTTGTTTCCTAGAAAAATATGATTATTTTATAACCCATGGAATAAACTGTATTAAGAAATATCTTAATGGTAGTGGTTAATGTTTCAGATTCATGACATCCAATAATTAATCATTCCCTTCATTCAATATTTAGTTAATAATATCATGAGATTATCAATATTAAAAAATTATGGATTCATTTTCATTCATACTTAATTAATTAAATGGAATTTTTTTAAAGTTTTGCCAAATTTAATTATATTTCACTTATTATTGATGCATGATTCTATTATATGTACCCCTTAATAAGAATTTGGTGTCACCCTTTTATTTCATTCCCTCCCATAATTTTTGAAGATGAAGTCTTGGAATATGTATGAAGAAACCCATTTATTTTACTTTGTTATATTCTATGTCTTATTATAAATGTAAAATGGAGAAATTTTATGTGTCTAGTTCTTTAATACTACAAAATTGATCTATCCTTGGGTATACGATCTCTTGTATCTATTCCAATATAAAAATATAACCTCCGACTCTAGGCTACTGGGGTTGGGATTGTTACAGTTGGTATCAAAGTTGGTTTACTAGAAACAGTTGGAATTATATGTTAAATAAATATGTTAAATTTAATATTTGTTATAGAGAAATATTTGTCTCATTAATCATGATGATTATGAGATAAATCAATGTTTTTCATTATCTATTCACGCTTCCTAGTGGAATAAATGTAATAAATACCCATAGAAAATTTCAGGATTTCACCACTGAGTAAGTCAATATATCTGGTGTTGGATTTGATTAGATAATGACCATATTAGTATATCATAATTTTTTTATTAATAGAAAACATAGTACACCTATGTTAGATCGTTTCATGTCATAGATGATCCTATCTTTTTGTGGGACTAATAATCCAGTGGTAGCTGTGTAATGGGTCATGTCCTATGAAAATGTTTTTATTCTATTTATATATGATGAAATATAAAAGATAGCACTATAGCTATATTTAATCTAGGTAAATGATGATCATTGGTGGTATTTGATAAAAAATACTAAGTGGAAATATGAAATATATGAAATTGAATGATGAACTTTTAAAGAAACATTATTTGTAAAATATTTCCCTCACCATTAAGAAACATAAATAAAGAAAAACATATTTATCATAAATACAATGTAAGAATTTAGTGTTGAAGTGTTTGATTATACCTTTAAAATACTATCTGGGTTTTATATATATTACATACGTGACTCCAAGAACAAGATTAATTGTTTTTTGAAGTTCTTAATCCTTGTCACCAAAGGGAAATATCTTCTAAAAAATTTCACCATGTGATAAATTTGTTTAAAGTTCCATCAAAATTGAGAAGTAATATTCTAGATAATATATGTTCATGTTATACCAGGATAATAAGAGTTATTCTGATAAAAATAATAATGTAAAATCATAAATGAATAATAGAAGACAAATAAATTTCAATTATATGAATATTGTGAAAAAAACCATCTTGGGAAATGCTTGAAAGGTATTGGAGTTCGTTTTTTGTATGGAGAAAAGGTTCATTGAGATAATTAATTAAATAGAAAAAATAAATCAATGATTTTTAATGTTTCAATTATAATGAAATGGGGAATTATTCATACAAATGTCTCATGTTCCAAGGAAATATACCATAGAGGAGGCCATGAGGAGATGACCAAGCTTATGAAATCACTACATCTGAAGTAGATATTCCCAATGACATAGCAGAAGGTATATTAATCTAATATTCAAATTTATACAATTATTTATTTGATTATAGACCATCACACTATTTTAAATCTACCCATTAATCCAAGAAAATAAAAAATTTACCTTCTTATTTAAAAATGGAGTTGTCACTAAAAACTCATAAGGGAAGTCTCATTGAAAAAAAATGTATTGGTAAGTCCCCATTAAAGAATATAAAGGTGTTTTATTTATTGATATTATCATCATACCAATGTATATTTTTATTTATTACTCGTTATGGGATGAATTTTTGAATATGGTGAAAAATTATTTACAAGAATAATAAAATTATAATTTTTGAGTAAAATATATAATCCCTTATCTTTAGATGAGAAGCTTAATTATTTGATTCTTAACTAGATCCACCACTATTAGCTCTACTAAATTAAATTCAAAGTGTAAAAGTGAAAAAACCATCTTGGGATAAAGAATGTAATCTTCAAATTGTGGATGTTCTAATTATATATGAATATTTTGATGTTTTCATGAGGAATTACTTAGACATCCCTTAGAGGGTGAAGTTGAATTTAACATTTATTTAATTCTCGATGCAGCACCAATATCAAGGAAACCTTATTGAATGGACAGTATGAAATTAGTGCAGCTGAAAAACAACTAATGGAGTTGGGTTATAATTTTTTAGTCTCCCTAATGTTCCTTAATAGGGATAATGAGTTCTACTTATTATAAATAAATATGGATCCATGAGTCTATGCATTGACTGAATAGGAATTATTAATTTTTAAATGAAGAACAACTATCTTCTACCCTACACTGATGATTTATTGGATTAACATCAAAAAGATCAATATTTTCCGAACACTAATATTCTATATTGGGTATCATTAATTGAATGTAATGAATTATTTCATTATGAAAGAAATAATTTAGATGATGTATGAGAAATGTTAGTCTATAGTAATTCTATTTGTATTGAAAAATGTACACAATTGTTTATGTATAATATGAATATAATACTCCAGGAATATATTGATTATTTTTTGTGGCATTCAATAATGATATTTTTCTATATTATAAGAAATATGAAGACCATGATAATCACTTGTAGACAATTTTTTTATTCTTATAAGGATAGAGTTATATTTTAAAATTATAAATTGTGGATTATGGCTGCTAGAAATCTATTTCATTGGGAATATTTTCTTTAAGGTTGGAATCATAGTTGATCTTATAAAGATAATGGAAATCCAATATTGGACTTCACCATCAAACATAACCATGGTAAACAGTTACATTGGTATAACAGGTTACTATCAATGTTTCATTCATAATTATTCTCGATTGGACATCACATTAATCAAGATCCTACAGATAGGGGTTATTATTGTATGGTGAAAGGAATGTGAAAAATGTTTTGAATAATCGAAGACAATATTAATCATTGCATCAATTTTTAATCAACTATCAAGAAATGATGGGTTTGAGATATACAGTGATGCATTAAAGAATGTAACTAGTTGTGTCCTCTTGAAAAATGATAAAGATGATGTATATGCATCATGATAATTGAAGATTAATGAAAAAAATTATCTAACTCATTATCTTGAGTTAATATCAATTATATATTCTTTGAATATATGAATATACAATATATATAGTGCCAAACTTTGATATATATATATATATGTGTGTGGATCACGAAAATTTAAAATACTTATTTTCCAAAAAATAACTCAACATGAGGAAAAAACGATGTCTTAAGCTACTCAAATATTATAATTTCTAAATATATTACCTCCCATGAAAAGAAGATATGGTCGAATTTGAATTAAGAAGAAATAATCATGGAATTTAAACCTAAATAGGGATAGAGAAAGACCCTATGCTCATGGATTTAATAAATAGGAACATGGGGATTGTTAAAGAAGGGGGAAATACTCCAATTTCAAATTATTGTGAAACCATATTTATTGGAAATGATACAAGGTTTTCAATATACTGATGAGAATTTTTAAAATAATATTAAATCCTTTAAGGATGGAAGATTAACATACTTGTGTGTGTGGATGGAATTTTGAAATTTTGAAATAGGTCATGTGTTCCGTAAAAACCCGAAAAAATGGAACTATTTAATGAATGTCATATATCAAATTTCCTTATACCACATGGTATTAATAAGATGTATGGAGATATAAAGGAACATATTTGGTGGGAAAATACAAAGTGGGAAATTGATGACTATGTGTTAAGATGTCCATTTTTTCAACAAGTAAATGCAAAGAGACAACATCCTAGAGGAGTCATTAAATCCATACATATTCTTATGTGTAAGTGAGACGACATTATTATGGACTTCATCATAGAATTATAAAATCCCCCCAAAATAATGATACAATATGGGTTATTGTTTATTGTCTTAAAATTTCGGCACATTTACTTGCTATAAGATAATATTTACTTCTTGGGTACCTAGAAAGACTCTATATAAATAAATTTATAAGAATTCATGGTGAATATATATCTATTGAGGATAATCAAGATCCCCATTTTACATAAAAATTATATAAGATCCTTTAAAAGGATTTGGACAATTAGCTTAATTTGAGTAGTTATAATCACCTTCAAGATGACGGATAGACTAAAAGGACAAATAATACATTGTAGGACATGTTGAGATCAGGATCACTAAAATTTCAAGGTTTGTGGGATCAGTATTTACCTTTTTTAGAGGTTTTCTACAATGATAGTTTACATTATAGTATTCAAATGGTGCCATATGAATCATTATAAGGAAAGAGATATCACACACCAACATGTTGAGATGATGTTGGTGAGAGGTAAATTTTAGGCCTAGAACTTATTGAAGAGAAAATGAAAAAGGTAAAGACTATATAGGCTCATATTAATGTATCTCAAAGTAAGAAAAAGAGTTATATGGAAAATCAAAGAAAGGTTTTGGAATTTAAAATGGGAGAACATGTATTTATGAAATCATAACAAGGGATGGGTTTTATATGTTTGGGTAAGAAAGATAAACTGAGCCCCATGTACAATAGACCATACAAAATTCTGGATGAAATTGGAGCTGTTGCATTCTAATTATAAATATCTACAATTATCTCTAATGTTCAAGATATTTTCCACACATCATTATGAAAGAAGTTAAATACATACCCAACACATCTACTAAGCTATGAAAAATATAGGTGGAACCTACTTTCTCTTATTGTAAAGAGCCTATTGAGATTTTTGAGACTAGAGATTAACTATTGATAAATAAGTTTAATTGACTAGAAACATTTCATTGAAAAAACTATAATATGGATGAATCAATGTGGTAAATTTAGAATGTTATAAATAAGAACAACCTCATCTATTTAAAATGAAATACCAATGAAAATTGCAAGGGAGAAATTTCCTAATGGAGGAAAGAAAATAACACCCCATTATTTTACGGTTTGAATCTTCATAAATAAATTCAAATTATTCGATACTTTATGTTGTACTAAAAAAATGTGGTATACTGTTATATGTTAATAAAACATTTATAATTATAGTGTCATAATTAGGAATAGTAATTTGGATCATATAATAATAACATCCCTAATTAAATATATATACAATTTTTGCCTCTCATAAATGATGTATGATATATTTTTACCAACGACTTAGTAAATAAATGTTTAAAAAATTATAAATTAAGTGTTTGGATAATTGTGAAATATAAATTTTTATTTGAATTTTATAAATAATAATGTTATTTTAATGAAAATTTATTACCATAAAATAGATTCATGAATTAGTATGTTGTTTTGCGATAATTTTAATATAATTTTATGAGACATTTTTCCAAGTGTCGTAAAATCAGTACTAATATTAAAATTGATATTTTTCGAATAAATGATGATTTTAATTTGAGGTTTAATTTTACATATTCATAAAATTATTTAAATAAAATAGAGTCCATTTTTCAAATCTACACATCAAAAAAAATATTGTGAGTTTTTGGGACTCTTCAAGAATAGTCGATTTTTTGGTGAATAGTGAAATAAGGAAATTTAAAATAGTTTACATTATAAGTAAATTAATTAAATATTGATTCATGGATAATGTATGGAAGAATTAATAACCCATTAGTTTGAACTGACATGCACTATTTATTGTATACAGTCACAATAATCAATATTAATGATATTCTTGAGCCAAAATAACAAACTATTGGGAAAATAATTAAAAACACCCCTATAATCCTCTAAAAACCCACCCTCAAAAATAATATTCCCCACATACAATAACTAATTGTGTTACAAAATCAAAAAATCCATGGGTCTTTTGGAGGTTCCCAAGGAGATGATATTCGATATGTAAAATATTCCTTCATTATCTTTTATTTTATTTTATTTTATTATCCTATATTAACCCCTATCCAAAGTTTCATGGTAACTCCTATATCATATGTATACTAATATTGTATTTTTTTTAAATGGAGTAATCATAATCAGATCTATTCTAATCGAATCTTAATTCTAAAAATTAAAACATCACCTCTAAGGTGTTGATTCACCGCCTTCATTGATTATAAGTTTTTATTTTTTTTATTTCTGCATTCACGGATAATCAGAAAACCATTTATATGGTAAAAAATTATTATAATATGGTTTTCGAAAATATTTAATTTTATATAATGGGTATATTAACATAATACTAAATAAAATTATAATAGTCTATGATAGTCATAAAAACCTCCAAAATAAAATAATAATTTTTCATTAATGTTTTTTCTTAGAAATCATCCTAAAACCATAAAACAAAATGATATATGAGGAACATTTAAAATTGTAAAAGTATATTAATATCAATAAATTCAACTTATAGAGTTTTACTTCCATATTAAAAGTACTCCCATAATTATACCCAAGGGAACCGACTATAAAACAAGGAGGTCAATGCTCCAGGAACAACAAAATTAAACACTATAACTCATTAGAATGATCATTAATGAACATAAATATAATATTTGTTTATTTGGTTCTAAATTAATTTGTTAATGAATCTAATATGATTATAAAGGACATTATTAAAACTACATAATTCTTTTGGACATAAGGTAAGGGACTTCATCTCAATTTCCATTTCATTGTTACTTAATTGGAATTAGAGACCAAATTATTTAATGTGGTGTGTCTACTACCATTTTGAGATTATTTTTCATTTTACATTATATCACTCTTAAATATTCATATTTATTATATCATGTATATTATTACCATAAATTTTGTATAATTTTTTAACATACATTGGTTATTTTGAGTGTTATTTGATTAATTGGGAAATAATGTTATATCTATAACTATTAATTGATATGGATATTAATTAATAAAGATTGATAATTTAATGATTTGAATTAATAATTTTTATATTTTTGGAATGTTTTGGACATTAAAACATAGGTGGGGTCTGATTATAGATAGTCCTATGATGCATCTACATGTCTCATGAGACAAACAATTGGCGATAAACCCTTCATTTTTGTTTCCAAGAAGAATCAGATTAGTTTCTACGCTTAGAAAAAAACTCATTATGAAAGTTCTTTATGATAGTGGTTCATATTCTAGATACATGATGTACAATAACTAATCATTTTATCACTATTCATGATATTTACTCTTCAGAAAATATTTGGATGAATATGCATTCTTAGTTTATTATATTTTTACACTCAATCAATCAATTTCTTGATTGATTTGAATGTGTTTTAAACTATTCCTCATTTATTATGATTCAATTATTATTGATTCTACTTTCATCCATATATATCCCTTTCTATGAATTTGACCTCACCCTTTTATTTTTTCCTTCCCTATGTAATAAATATGTAATGATTGAATAAATTTCCCGGAAGTTATTTATTTTCAATTGTTATCTTCATTGATTAATAAATAATGTAATAAGGGATCCATTTTTGTATATAGTGATTAAAGACTACTAAACTGATCAATCCATGGAAATGAGATCTCTTGTATCTATTCCATCTTAATAAAATTACCTCTAACTCTTGGGTATTGGGGTCAAGGTTGTTACAACACTAATACAAGACTTATGTTTATTTGGAAGTAAAATTATATATATAAACCATGGGTCATTGTATTCTCCCCCCATTAGAAATTTATTATTCAAATTTTACTTTAGACACAATAATTAAAATATATGGGGGTTATTTTGTTTTATTTCTTATTGAGGGTCCCGTGATATTTTCTGAAGTTATGGTTCTGCCAAATATTTTGATATGTTGAGTTTTATTTTTCCATAGAACATTTTCTCTATACTCAAAGGTTTTTATAAGGATATAAATATGATAAACGTAAAGCTCTAAATACACCACCTCTAAATTTAATAACTTCTATGGAGCTGGTATGCACATCTTCAAGAGAAGTATGTGGAACACATTATATACTTAAGAGAGCTTTGTTGGGAGTTGTATTTTTTATGTGAAAATTTTTATGTGATTAACAATACTGTAGGGAACAATGAATCTCGGATATAGTTTTCCCTTATTTATAAACCACATGAAATTATTTCACGTGAGTACAAGATAATTTTTTTTAATCCTCAAACTCCATGCCACATTGATGAAAGGTATCACATCTCTTATTTCGACTATACAATACCTAAAGATTTTGTGAAATATTTTGTTTCGGTTAAATTTAATATTTTTTATATTTTTATTACATTCAACACAAATTTTATATTGTATGACATGAAACATTGGTTTTATCTTGTATTACACTGAATATTTAGTTTTGTTATAGTTACACCCAACCCCATGTTTAAATGAAACATGACATCCTATTAAAATATTATTATCTATTATGATAGTTATCACATATACATTGGAATGGTGGGTATGAATAAGGCTAAATAAATTATGAAAATATATGGACTACACATGTATAAAAAATTAATTATTTTTTGACCAAGTAAATAGAAATTAAAATGAATACTATTTAAAAATAATGGAATCCTTTTTAAAATATCTATTCTTTTGCACTCAAAAAAAAATTAATCTAAAAAATTAAATAATTCACTTTTTTTAAATAATATTAATTAAATTTTTATATTAAACATTAAATAAAATGGTAAAAATTAATCTTATTTATTTTCAAGAGAAAAATAAAAAAAACAAATTTTATGCTAAAAATTGTATTTTTCAAAAAAAAATGTTTTATTGTCATTTGTGAAATTAATTGGAAAATTATTTTTTTTTAATTTCTAAAAATTTATTTGACAATATTACATTGAATTATTTATTCATAATACAAAAACAATTAAATTATACTAAATTTTAGAGAATTTTGTGAAAATAATATTTTTTCTATTAGTAGTGATAATGATAAGGTTTTTAAAGAATTTTTATTTCTTTAATGAATTTTAAAAAATTATATTTGAAACTGGTTTATTATAAATTTAGAATACAATATCGGTCATTGGAATAAATATTATATTGATTTTTTATTTAAAATATTTTTAATCTTCTTAAACGTTTCTCAATAGAAAACCCCTTTCTCTCCACGTCTATGAGATTAATATTAAATAAAAAATATCTACTTCTGTTAATAGAATTTGGATAAATAAATTCTATATTATTATAAAAATAATTATTATTACCTAAAAATATCTACATAATTTTTAACCATACATAAATGTTAAAAAAATATTATTTACCGTAGTTAAGGATAAAATGGGTTTACTAAGGGTAGACTAAAAGGATAAGCTGTAAAATGACCTATAATCTTGTACAAAACCAATTTTATTGTTATATGTATAATTTATAACATATAATGTTTTATATTGGCCCATTTTTTATCTTTTTTTATTATAAAAAACATTGGTACAACATTTTGCTTCTAATAAATTTCAAGTGTACATCTCACTAAACATATGGAATGCCACCCCATATCCTATCTCCTTAACAAAACCCAAAGAATTTTTATTGACCATGAACTAAAAAACTATTTTACTTCATATCCTACTATAATATTATAATAGTTTTTTTGATATAAATTAACCCCATGAAGGATTTTGTTTGCAAACTGAAAGAAGATTCTCAATGAAGTGGTAGCATCCATCATCAAGTGTTTAATTTTATATCGTCCTCCAACTATTTAAATACTCATAAAATAATGAAATTATAATAACCTAATTATATTACATATATATACATTTTCTATATTAAGATAATGACCTGAAACTATCACTTCCACCCTAAAATTGGAAATGAAATAGTAGATCGTGTGTGTGGTGGACTGCATCCTTGCCAACAACCATAATTCGTTTCCATCACAACTTCCCATAGAGGGATATAATAAATAATACAATTTATATATATTTTATTTATTATCTAACTATACTTCTATAATTATAATTTCATATATACCATCTTACATTCCACTCATTATAGAATTCTATTATATAATTTATGTGTACGACGGGCTAGTGCCTCGTGAAGCGAAGCATATCAGTTTTCGCTAACTATTTACATGGATCATAATTAGGTTAAATGTAATGATCATATATGATATATATATATATATGACATTAAAATAATTAAGGATAGTTAACAAATTATTTACCTCTTCTACATTTTATTCTTTGAGAATTGTGAAACAACACTCATGAGTACGTACGATTTACTATCCCAATGAACAATGAATTCATTTTTCCATCATTATCATTTAAGTATTTATTTAAATAAATTTATAAAAAATATATAATATATTAATATAATGGTTAATAATTTCTATATTAGGGAACCATGATTAACGAAGGGGGTCAAAAATAAAAAATTGAAACATACACAAAAAACAAAGTAGTTATTATCCAAAACATGATTTTAATAAAGAATTTTTAATAAAATGGTAATAAAAGGTCATAAGTAAAAAATATATGGTATTGTATATATTTTTTTTGTTTTAAAAATATTTATAAAAATCATTTAATTATTTTACAGTATTTTTGATCATATTTGATGAATGTTGAGACTTACGGTAAGGTTTTCCCTTCTAACTTTTTACTTATGTGTGACACATTCAATATCCACAACCTATTTCATTTATGTTATATATATAATGAACATAAATTATTTTTATTACTATTATCATGAGAATAATTTTTATTTACATAAACTTTTGATGATATCTCTTTCACGGGTTTTATGGTTTAAATGTTACTAAAGCGGTAATAGATATTTGTCTCAAATTTCCTTCTTTGGGACATAAGATTTTTTATAAACCTATATTATTCTATAAGGTGTATTGAAATCCCCGTTTACATGTTTAATCATGGAGATATTTATATTTAATATATTAAATGTTTTATTGCAATTTTTTATATGATGGGGAATATAATTTAAAATATACTAATGTGGTGAAGGTTTGATATAGAAATCTCATAATTTATTGAGATTTTTTATGATTGGGCCTTTTTCAATAAAATATTATGTTACATATCCCAAGAAACTGATATCATTTATTTTCTTCTAGTAAATTCTTCAAAATAATTGTTTTACCATAATTTTACTCCATTTATTTACTCATGATTAAAAATTAATTTTTTAAGGAATATCTACTATATTTTCAACATTGTTCAAAAATAATCTTCCATCCATATAATTTTATATGATTTTTATTTTCAAATATGTGTATATTTTATTAGTATATTTCCTAAAATAATATTTATAGATATTTTTATTTCATTAAATAAAATAAAAAATAATATTTATGTATTTTTCAAAACAAGTCCCTCTTTCCTATTATTACTAATTTTAATGGAATCTTTGTTTCAGTGTGTATGGAATGAATTGTATTTCCACCATCATGAACTTTATTTTTTATAAATAATAAATAATTTTTTTATAAAATGTATTATTCAATAAATAATATATTTAATGTGGTATATATTGAATTTATTTTCAATTTGGAAAGCATATTCTCTTCAAGAAATTTTCCAAGTGATATTTGAAAAACATATTCCATCTATGATGATACCACATGATGTTAATTATTCTATAAAGAGGATAATATTTATTAATATCGCCCTTATTCATTCATTGGATGGTTAATTTTTACATTGATAAAAAATTTATGATACCAATTTGTTTTTTATGCGTTATTATATAGTGAATTGATGAAATGTTTATGAAACCAATTTTAAATTAAACTTGTTATTATGTGATGGTATGATGAATGTTTTATGATATTTTGGAACAACTAATTATAGTTTTAATTATGATAATTTTGGGATGTGTATCTCTCTCCAATTCAGTGGGTAATTCTTTATATCTCATTGTATAATGAAGAACTTTTTTTATAGGATTTATATAATATATGAAACAAGTGAGTCCTGATCCACTATAGAAAATAAGTACATCCTGATCCACAATGAGAAACATGTGATAATTAATAATCCTTTATAGGTAATGTTTACTTATCTTATGATAAGTAATTATCTATATGGTATTATGGTTAATGATTGATTTATTATGATTTCATACTCTTATAGGCCATGTTTTCTAATATGATAAATATTTATGTGATGACTCATGATTATGACCTATGCCAGGTTGGGTATGAACTTTTAATATATTTCCACAATATAAAAAACGTATTCTTATCATATTCTTTCATATTATCAATGATTGATATCTCTTATGTTTACCCTCACTGATCATCTGAGCTCACCCTTCTTAGGTTTCCTTCCACATGTTATGAAAAAAGGTTCAGGTGGGATATAGCTAAGAATATTAAAATGAGAGATTATCATTGTATTATATGTTTCATATATTCTCTAAAATAATAAGATATTGTTTCTAGTATCCAAAGACACTAATATTGTAACACCCAGAGATTTTAAATAAGGAAACTATACTCGATAGCGTGTTCGTCACATAAAATTGAGTTTAAAATAATAGAGAATAAAAGTCCACTGTAGCGGTGCCATTAAATTTATAGGTGTGAATAGTATTATCTAATATATAAGGTATAGGTTTATAAATTTCATACTGAATGAAAATTTTATGTAAATTTTTAGTAAATAGTCAATCAATTTTAATAAATTAATTTTAATCTTCAAAAATATTTTCCCTTAAAAAATGATTCTTTTTCATAATGAAATATTATAATTAATTTTCAATAATTTTAAAAATATATTTATAAGATTGAATATAATTTTCTGAAATCACTATATAAAAATTAACTTTTGCTGCAATGTTGGGATGTTTAAAAAAATATTGATTATTTATTTAACTGTGAAAAATCCAGTTTTTTGAATGTCAGATATTGGTAGTAAATTAACCAATTTAAAATCCCCATTATGTTATCAATATGATTTAGTGTAACATAAAAAAAATTTAATTATATTTAATCCATTTTTTTTTATTTTAATCATATTTATTAGGGATTTTTATATACATTTTTTGGGATTAAAAACAGTATTTTTCTAAAAATTATTTCACCATGCATAATGTTCCTAAATTCAAATTAAATTAAATAATACCAATAGGGGAATGTTTTAAAATAAATGCATTGATTTTATATATAAAAATATTAATTTTTATTCATACAAGGATTATTATTAAATATAATGTTAATATAAATCATTTTTCCTTATAAATATTCTTTTTGAAAACATTCATCTCACCGCGTCTAAGTGTTTAATTTTAAATTAAAATTTTCAAATCCTATAAATTGAATTTAAAAACTGGATTCTATATTTGGAATAAGAATAATTTATATTATATTATATTTTAAAATTAATTTTTTACTATAATATACATTAAAAATAGTAATAATTAATTACTGCGGTTAAGCTAAACATGGATTAACTATGGGTTAAAATAAAATTATAAGGGTAAAAATGACCTAAAAACATATATAAAATATTCCTAAAGGTAATATTTTGAACATATAATGTATAATACTCAATAATCATCCCTATTTACCCTTTTGTAAATTGAGTACCCTAGGTTCATGTTTTTATTTTAAAAATTTACAAGTTTTCCACTCACCTCAGTTATAAAAGGAAACCCCATATGCTCTCCTCTTAACATTTTAAAATCCATTTTGATATGAAAATAACCACCAAAGTGTCTTCATTAATGGAATTCCCACAACTTATGATCACTTATTTAGAAATCCACAATAATATGGATTTTGTTTCTTACCTACAGGGGATTCATGTAGAAAAGGTTTTCTGCTTAACCTAGCATCATTATTTTATTTAAAATTTCACCCCTTAAAATATTATCCAATTATTATTATATAGTTAATCTAGTGTCTCGCATATAATAATATCTTATTATTTTAATTTAATTTCATAAATAAATTTCCTCTTCTATTAAATGGCATAGGAAATCAGTATTCACATGTATGGTAGAATTAATGCTTGTAGACCGATGTCATTTGTTTTCCATTATCACCTATTTGGGATTGTTTAAATGGTGTATTTGATGTATATATATTAAAATATTAAAATAATAAAATTTTTATTTTTATATAATACTTTTATCCCGCACATCTTATCATTCTCTATTTTTTGGTTGATCCAATATTTTCATGTATGTGTATGAAAGACTACTTCCTCAAGAAGCGATGTGATTCATTTTTCTATGATGTTTTACATTGAAGGTAATAATAAAAACAGTAATAAGTATATATGATAAAAATTAATTAATAATAATATTTTTTACATATTTATCATTATTGAAAAATATATATCATTTTCATTCTTACACTGAAAAATGATAGCATCATTGGTCTACCTATGGATTACCACCTCCACGAAGCGATTTAATTTTTTTCACCTCCAAAACACCTGGATGAAATATATTATTATGTTTATGATATTATTATTAAATTTTTAAACATAAATTATTAATTACGTTAATTCAATAATTATCATTGAAAATTAGAAATTTTATACATGCATACAGATGACCTACCGTCTCCAATATTTTAACATGGTTTATTTTTCATTACCATATTTCCACATTTGTTTTAAAAAGTATTATTAATGTATAATTATGGTAAATATTATTTTATTATTATTCTATATATGTCAAATAATCACCTATTTTTCCAATAATCAACCTCCTCTTGTAATGTTTTACACATGATACAATTATTGTCTATACACACAATATAATTTTCATTGATTATATAATTCTATATTACTTCGAAATATATGAAATAAAAGTACTAATAAACTTTAAAATGTTTCTCAAGAATGTAAATTATTCTCATATATTTATTATTCGGTAACATAAGAATAAATGATACAATTTGATCCCACGTTAAGGTAATTCCACTCAATTTCCTTCCACTGAGCTATATTTTTTATGTTAGATATCTATTCTATTTTAAATTTTTTTATAAGAACCATTTTAAATTTTATGTCCTAAATTTCTCTATTATAATGTTTTTAATAATTTATTAAAATTATTAATATATTGGGTTTATTTAACAACAATGCGTTTTTATGAAATAATTTTTAAAAATTTAATTCTTCAATAGATTTAATTCCATACAATCACGATTTTAAAAGAACCATAATACACCATTAATATAAAATTAACATTTTAACATATTTGTTAGGTTATAGGGAATAAATATAAATAACTTAGGAAAATTTATAGTGAATTCATTCGCTACTATCTATTTCTGAGAAAATATAAATTAATTATATATTTGTATTATTATTTTAATACATTTAGTGAATTACTAATAGTAAATGAAATAAATGAAATATAGATGTTAAATACTTAATAAAATATTTTTTATTTTCATATAATATATATTTTTGTCATAGGGTATTAATAAACCCTATTATATATATAAACATATATTTTTTGTAATGGGTATTTTTCCCCCTTTAACGGAGAACAAATTTTAAAAAAAGATTTTGAGAAATTAACATACAAAAAAATTTAATTGAAAACATCTTTTTACATCCAAATAATCTATATTGTTAAATCTTAATATTGAATTGTATTAAATTATAAATATTATATATTTTAATAAATAAATATAATTTATTTCATTAGAATTAACTTTTCATTGAATTCAGATGTAAAAACATATCAAAATTTTACAATGTTTTAACATTTAAAACTCATTATTTTATTTAAAAACGGAATTAATTATAAATTTATTACTAAAACACGTGTGTTTTGAAATTGGAAATTTTTTTCCTTATTTTTAATCATCATTTATAGATTATGTAAGTATATTAAAATTTTTTGGGTACTATGAATAGTAACATTAGTAATTTTTATTAATATATTAAAATAGTAAATTAGGTAATTAATGGTAACAATAATATAATGAAATTACCCGAAAAGTCCTAATATAAAGGGAAGATTGTGTTTCTACCTAAGTGATCCTTGGATAGAAATATGGTCATCTGGAAGCCACATGGGTGAGATTAGAACATTTAATTTATTTTTTCAAAGAAAAGATAAATGTGCCTTAGTCAAGTTTTAATAATTATATCATTCTTAATATAAGTAAATATATAAGATAAATTTTATAGTACATTATAATTTTAAATATAATTTTTTGTATCATGATAATTTATTTATAATTTTTATCAAAAAATAATAATTACCTTAAAGGAATATACTTTAATAATGCATAAATTATTTAATAAATGTGAAATCAAGAAAATAATAATTATTAAAATGTTAATATATATTAAAAGACCAAAAAACATGACCAAATTTTATTTTGAGAGTATATATTTTCCATAACCATACAAGGGTCGAGTTATTGACCATTTTGAGCCTTATAGAAGAGATTATGACACTAAAATAATCTTTTCAAAGTGATTAAAAAATTATCACATTCATGTTTTTATAAATATATCATTTTTTATGATGGATTATAAAAAATATATATTTTATTATAAATATTATCCTAAAATATATAGAATTTATATTTTTTCATATTATTTATTTTTTTATTTTCATGAAACAAGTAAGATAATTGAATAACTACACAAAACTATTGTAGTAGTTATTTTATTAAGGGAAATTTCTAATTAATTTTATTATATTTTAAAAGAAATATAATTTTGGCTAATTAACATTTTAAATTAATTTTATAGATTACCTTTCCCTCTTAGATATATAATAAAATAATTTGTTTGAAATAACATGTTGTGTGAATATTTAAAAAAATAGTGAATTTAATCGTGTCAAAATTGACACTATTTAGTGTTAATCAAAATTGTGTTTTATTAAATTCTTTATGAATCATTAAATTTATATTAAAAATATATATTTATTATTCTATGTTATTAAATATTTTATGGTATTTATTTACTGTATAATTAATGTAAAATATGTAAATATTTTTCCATTTTAATATTGACATATTTGTTACCCTAGTAAAATATTATATAGAATAACTAAGTGTTAATTAAAATGATAAGGATAAAATTGATAAAAAAACATCTGAAAACATACTTTTTGGTAATAATATAACCATATATCTTATAATATTCTATATTGGGTCATTTTGGAAGTTTTATTATGGTTTTTATTTTATTATAAATTAACATTTTTTGAGATCCCAAAAGTGCCACTCACCCCAATAATAAAAGGGAACCCCCACCCTCACATATTAACTTCAATTTGAGCCTCCAATATTGGATATCCTGAAATAATTTTCTTTCATTACATCCATAGTTATATTTTATGGGTTATTCAATTCTTCAAATACAAACTCTAGTGCTTTAGAAGTAGCTTTAGAGGGAGAACTTCAAAGAAGAAGTAATCTCCCCTATCAATTTTTTCAAACTTCATTCTTCTTATACTTCTTATTCATTAGTTTTTTCAAAATAATTTAATAACTCAATTATCACTTATATACTGAGATGTTATTATGATTATGAAATAACCTTATTCTATATTCTATCCATCCTACAAAAAAAGAAATCACCATGCGTGCGTACGTATGGCTTACAATCTCCACGACAAAGTGTAATATATTTTTCACCAGCACATTACTAGGATAAGTATAATTGTTTTAATAATAAATAAATGTGATTATTATAAAATTATATTTATTATGAAATATTACACTCCATTCACATAAATACCACTCCACATTGATGGGAATTATATCGTCGCTTGTGTATCTGTATGACCTACCCTCCCCACGATGCAATGTGATTAATTCTACATGATCATCATTAAAGATTGATTATATAAATTAATGGAATAAAAAATATGATATATATTATACTAATATAAATCTTTAATCGATATAAATATAACCTAGGATGAATAACAAGAAATTATCTGACAAAACATGTATAAGAAATTAATGAAGTTAACACCTAATGGATGAGCAATATTGTTACTAACAAATGGATGATAATATGAACATATATGATATCAAAAAAATTATTATTATTCTGAAATAAGGATATGACATTTTTTAAAACATTATACTAGAGTTTTAGATACATTAAAATAGAATCATACCATTGTTAAGGGATAATTTCACAATATCATTATTATCCAAGATTATTTATATGTAACTATTTACTGTAGTATATTTGTCATACATGTCAATGTTTCCAAAATATCTAATATTATTTCAATTCTTATAAAAAAATTTAAATTAAAAATTACCCATTTGTGAATTTTTATTAAAGGATATGAATGAAATATTTTATCATTTTTCGATATGAGGTACTTTTTTGACTTATCATACAAAAGTACGAGAATAATTTTTTCTTTTAACTTATATGGCACGAAGGAGTTTCACCTTTTCATAACCTTATATTTCAACAAATCTTACTTTATAATATTTATAGTTTTAATTCTAATAAATTAATTTCATTTAAATTTGTTTTTCATTTTGAGAAAAGAAAATTTTTTTGAATGAGAAAGTAAATGTTCCTCAAGAATTAATTAGAAATGTTCAATAAAATTTATTTTCCTTCTATGAACGAATTATTTAATAGGGTTATGTTTCAAGTATACTATAACTATTTTTATTATGATTGTATTAATTTTTTGTGGAATTAAATTTATGAAATCTATTTTTTTACATTCATTATGTTTTGATAAAATGATGTTTATGAAAAAAATTCATCAGGTTTTGTTATGATATATATAACTGTGACACACATAAGATTGATTTAATTATGAAATTTTTTGGACCTAAATCTACCTAAAATGAATTTGGTAAAGATTTATATCTCTTGAGATATATATGAAAAGAATAAGAAATGAGATAAGTTCAGTATTACCTGGATTGAATGAGGAATGAACTCCGTTTAGTAATAGACTTTTTCCACTATGATGGTCATAGAAATGATGCTTGAATAATATTAAAAGATATTATAAGATAAGTTTATGCCACAAAATAAAATGTATTACTTTATGAGTTTTGGTATTATGTTCAGTGAATCTAATGAAAATTTATGATTTATCCCATGGCATGATATCATGATATTTCATATGCATGATATGATTCTAACATGTTATTTTAATTTGTTTTCTGTTTATGATATGATTTATATCTTCTTTTGTTACCCTTAATAAGAATCTAAGCACACCCTTTCATATGTTTCCTTAACCCAGGTCATGAAGATAGGTATTAAGTAAGATATGTAAAAAATTGGAATAATTATGATGAAATAAGTGGCGGACAATAATGGTGACTTCTGAACCATTTTTTATGTTTCACAGTTTATAAAGGCACTATACCTATATGGTCCTTTCATGGACTTTTTATATTTTACAATGAACATTATTCAATTTTGAAGTAATAAAAATGTTTATAAACTATTTTTTAATATTGTTTGAATTAGAGGAAATCTATATTTAACCTTTTAAAAGTTAGATGAGAAAACATTCATAAATAACTCTAAGGATATGTCAAAGTATAGGTTACAATCCCAATGTTTTAGAAATGATATTGAGTAACTGAGTATAAAACAAAAAGTGACCTAAACTGAATTATTTGTATGATTTTGTGATTTTACAATATGAATAGTGATACTCATTATTTGGTTCATGGTTTTATTTAGTGGCTGGAACATTGAGGAACTATATTAATGATGAATGTGATGGGAAATGAAATGATTTTCCTCCTGAGAAACCAAATGTTTTGGGAGAGGGAATGAAAAATGTTGTAGCTATGCTCACAAAACATTATCAGGCTATGAATCATGTTGTACTTCCAAATGAGAAAATCAAGGAACAAAATTCAGTTGAGTCCTTAATAAGGAAACGTCCACCTTCTTTCACTGGGTCCTCTAACCCATTAGTGGTTGAAAATGCATCAACAGAAATGAAATTATAATTTCAGTACTCAAATGTTCAAAACATGATACTTTGATATTAACAGTCATTCATTTGGAAGGTAATATTGATCAATGATATAACCTTAAAAAAAATATGAGGAAATGAGATGAAATCTAATCCATGAAAATTGATGATTTCAATAACTTATTTTTTAATAAGAACCATCCTCATTTTCTTTTCACATTGATGGATAAGTAGTTACATAAGCTTAAGAAAAAGGATGATTAATTCATTGGTACCTATGAAGTAAAATTTAAAATAATTGCAGGATAGTATTATGGAATTATTATCCAATGTGAGAGTAAATATGATCAGTTAACTAGTGGATTCAAACCATGTTTTTGAAGGGAATTATCCATAAGGGTATTCAACAGCTATGAGTAAATCATTCTATGTAAAATAAATGTTGATATGGATATTGGAGTAACCAATTAGTATTACTGGTTTTATATGAAATGAAAAATATAAATTGTGGGAAAATATACATTCCACACTGAAAAGAAGATAATTTTTCCCTTATTCTCAAAATTTGGAGATAAACATGAAGTAAATGGTATTAAAGGGACTATGAAATGTATTATGTGTGGGAGAGAAGGTCATCGGGTAGTTGAATGCTAAATTGATGGGTAAAAAATGTATAATTATGAAAATAGAGAAAATTATACCTAGAATATACCTCCTACACTTTAATGTTACATGTTCAAGGAAATGGGGAATTATTCTAATAAATTCCCTAACCAAAGGTTTATAGACGATGATAAACACCAAAAAAAAACTCTTAAGTGAAAATAAAATTGCATGTATCATGTAATCACTATTGGAAATGTGAATTGTGATAATAAAGAGGTGAAAGGTACAAATACGTTAGCCAATAAAGTATAAAATAATTTATTTTATTATGGATCAACCAAATCTATTATTTCTAGAAGATTTTATAAGGGTATCACCATATTACCTGAGAAATTTGATGTTGAGTTAGCAGTGACAACTCCTAATGAAACAACGGTCACCTCAAAAGTTTATTATTCTTCTCTAGTTGACGTTTGTTGGAAAGTTCTTCTAGATAATGTTGTGATCCTTCCTATAGTGTAATTTTATGTGTTTCTTGGAATGGATTATATTTTTATATATAGTGCTCATATCAATTTCCATGGAAAGGAAGTCAAATTTTATATCCCATATCAATCTATGAACATCTATCAATTCAAGGATGAATATGACCTTCAATTGGAAATTTATTCCAACTTATGGATATTTATTCCTATGAATGAAGGTAATCTATCTAAAATATTAGGGGATAAACTCACCATTAGAAATTCCCCTACTATAATAGAGTTTTATGGTGTCTTTTCAGAAGAATTTTTAGCTCTTCTACTGAATGGTGATGTTATGTTTTTATTATGACTCATACCATGTTCTATATCTCTATAAAACACACCTTAAATAATATACCAAATTGAGTTTTAGGAATTGAAGAGTAAAATACTAGAGAATATTGAAAAGGGATTCATACACACTAGTGCTCACCTTGCAGTGCACATATTATAATTATTAAGAAGAAATATAGATCAATGAGTCTCAAATTCCTTATCGAAAACATCACAATTTCAGTATCAAGGAAAAATATCTTCATCCCTGTATCTATTACTTATTTGACCAACTACACATAGCACAATAATTATAAAAGATTGATATTCATTTAAAATATCATCAACTAAGGGATAAAATGTAGGATATACCAAAGATATCACTCCGTAAAAGTTATGTAAACTATGATTTATATTGATTAATTTGGGTATTACTAATTCTCATGCTATATTTGTAACACCCTGAGAAACCATGGAATGTTTCCCTTTGAATAATGAAGTATATTTTGTTGTACGCAACATGGGGTTTTAACACACCACGACCAATCAATCTAGCCATTATGAATAGTAATACCCAATTTTTTTAAATTTAATAAATTTTATTTTTCTAAATGGACTTCATTTTTGGATTCATAATATCAAAATTAGATTAGAGTTAATTTTTGGTATTTTTATGAAAACATTCAATTTTTGATGAATGGTGAAAAACATTATGTTATTGTTTAAAACCAACTTTTTATTTAAAAAGTTAGTTATTTTATTTAAATTTATATGAGGTAAAAACAGATACATAATACCTCTATATGTTCAATGTTATTCATTGGAGTCAGTTTATAATAATATTAGATATATATAAAATTTTATTGAACTTTTTACCGTCTTTTACCCAACTTCTAGGAGCATTTGAAAATTATCGTAAAATGTAATTTTACAGCTTCTATGAATTAAATTTAAAAAACCTAAGAGACATGGTCGAAATTAGTATGTAAAATTTGGTTCAATAAAATGAATTTTTTTTGGTGATTAGTAACTTTTGATTATTATTTACCACGGTTAAAATTAAATAGGGTAATTAAAGGCAAAAAATGATATTATAATTACCCTAACACATGTCCTAAATCTATTGGATAAGTTTATTTAGACCAAAATCATTATTTAGAATAAAATATTATTCTTTTTGTGCACTTGGATTAGATTAGGACATTTATTATTATTTTATTTAAAGAAGAGTTAAAAGTGTTAAATTCCATGTTTATTAACAAAACCATTTTTAATATAGCGCTTGGAAAAAGTTAAATTCGACTATAAATATTCTCTATATATATAAATATATTTCCTACATAATTGTATTTTATTTTTAATTTTTATACCTTATATAATTAAATTTATTTATGATACAATGATGATGTAGTAATTACTTTATTAATGACAGAATAAAAAAATTGATATTATAAATATCTAAATAAATATAAATTGGGACTTCTGATGAATTCCACTAATTTTAAAGGTTAATACTATATTTTTGGATTGATGAAATAATTTTTTCATTGTGATAATTTTTTATGACTTTAATAAAAAATACCAACTACTGTCAAAATTGACATAAATGAGTTTTTAAAACAAATACTATAATATTAATTGATATAATATTCTTAAAAACCTATGGTTTAGAAAAAAATACATAGATAAGGATATATATATTTATAATTAACCACTTTGTGTTCATTTGTCAGTTTATAGTAATTTTATTAACTATTTGTTATAATAATACAAAAATACATGGTAAAAGTTAAACTATTTATCTAAGAGTTAAATCTAAATTATAAGTTTAATAGGGTAACCTAAACCATTCTAAAACCTATTTGTTGAAATTTTTTTACCCATCCATAACTTAGACTCTAAATAAATCATTTTAGAGCCATTATAAATAGAATATGAGAATATAATAAAATAATATTTCAAGCTTTTGTTAAAGTGACCCTCACCTCTCTTATAAAAGGGTGCTTCCCCTTACCTCAAAATCAGACCTCCAAAGCCATTTGCCTCCACCAAAACCTACTCAAATATCCTCCCAACTACTCTCACTTCTACTTAGAGGCCTTAAATTGATCATAAACCCAACTTAGTGATCTATTTTGATCATCTGAAAAGGAAACACCTGAATAAGACATAATAATTTCACCACCTCTTCTAATGTTCTTTTCTTCTTACACTTTCTCTTTCATTGTTGTTTTCATAACAAAATAATAACTCACATAACTTATAAATATTGTGATGTTATTATAAATATGGTACAAATATATTCATTATTTTATTCATCCTATAAATGAAAAGTCACCATACGAGCGTACGCACGGCTTACCATCTCAACATCGTGGTGTAGTTTTCTATTCAAACACTTCATTTTTTGGATCGGTATAACAATGAGTACACTCGATGTAAATAATAAATATAAAATTTTAATGATTCTTTATATATGATATACCATCCAATTACATAGGATTTCACCATTAATAGTATGATATTGTCACACATGCGTACGTACGGATTACCGTCTCCACGAACGCCATTAAATTCATTCCACATCATAACCATTAAATAATAGTTTTCATTTTATGAATAAAAATAATTTTTAAGAACTTAATATCATTCTAGATATAAATAAAATACACTTTATCCATAAAAAATGGTTTACGTTTCCAATCATATAAAATAAAATGAATCAATTAACCGCAAAAAAATGATACTACTGAAATATTATTAACAAAGAAATATTATAAGATCATATATGATATCATATTTATGTATTTGTTTCTTTTATAATTTAATATTAATCATATAATTATTATATAGGAGGTTAACATACCCTCGATGAAGGAAAATTACAAGGTAAGGGTTAATTCTACAATCTCTTCATTATCTGATGTTATTTATACGTGAGTATCTACTAGGACCTCTTTATCATCCATATCCATGATTATTAAAAACGTATTTCAAATAATTATTACTATTTACTAGACTATGGGTTAAAGTTATTTATACATTTTTTTGACTTTTTATGAGATTGTTATAAATTAATCTTCCCGTCGTTTTCCAAACAAGATCCTTTTTGACCTTTTCGACAAAATTATGGAAATAATGTTTTTTAACTCATACGGTGGGTGTAACTATTTTTCACCACTGTAACACCTTAGAAACATCTCTTAAAAGCTTATGAGAATATTTTAAAAATAAATGTTTTCTTTTAAAATTACAGGAATTTTAAATGATTTCAAAATAAAAAGAGATATTTCTCTCAAATAGTTTTGATGTCATCTATGTCAACATAATTTGATGGATTTTACAGTTGTTTGAAGTTGATTTATTAAGATACAATATTCTATATTATATTGAAGGTTTTGTGATATGTTTGACAATGGAATTTCTATTTTTATACCATTCATGTTTTATGGTTATATTATTTAAATTCTTTATGCTATTTTTAATACTAATGTTTATCTTAGGTTTCATCATTTTCGTATGGGGTATGCATTGGACTAAGTAAGTGACAGTTGGAGCCCACTATAACTCCTTGATGCATCGATAGGTCTCATGAGACAAACTAGTGTGTTGGCACAAGTCCTTGACAAAATCTTTTTTGTAGTCTTATCATGAGGCCTTGACTATGTGGTTATGATATTTGAAATTATGCATTCCATCATTATGAAATTGGCTATTGATATTACATGAGATTATTTTACTAGTAGAATATCCATGTGAATAAGTAAATAGAATTATTTGATTTATATTTTCCATTTTATGTTCATGTTTAAGTTTAAAATTCGTGTGTTTTAGTCTTATACATTTCCTTTAATGTTTATTCTTATTTAATAATGTTTCTGTTATATTGTTATCCTTAATAATCACCTGTGGTCACCCCTTTCTATGTTTTATTTCTCCTTGGATGCGAAGAAGTATATTATGACTGAACTCCAGGAATAGTCTAAGGGATATGAATTTTTTAAAAGGAGACACAATGCAGTTTTTTTATTTCATGATGTAATGTAAAACTTATGTATCTATCTAGTACTTCTAATGATACTAAATTGATTAGTCTTTCTGGACATGATTCCTTGTATCCTGCCAATGTTATGTAATAATGGAACGACTCTTGGTAATTGGGGTTGAGTCGTTATAGTTGGTATCAGAGAATGTTTAGTATAAAACATGGAAGCTGGATTAAAAAAACTGATTAGAGATGAGTATGTTGAGGTGGATCTGGAACAGATGTACCTAGGAGTGAAAACTCTATCATTGAGTTTCAGGATTGACCTGGGGTATCCTGGTACATGACCACAGGCCTTGCTGCAATCTTGGTTACGAAACTCCTGGGGGATATTTTTAGGATAATTCATATTTTCTTTACAATACATTATGAATGATTTATGAGTATATACCAACTCAATGAAATCATTTTTATGATTATGGATTATATCTACAAACTGTTCAATTCATGTTAAGTGTTTTACAAGTTTGGAATTATGTATTGCGATATATAAACTAATATAGTGTATGAAATTGTTTAGAAATGGTTCCTAGTGAAAGGAATGGAAACTATATCAATGAATTTAATCCATGTAGGTATTTCCCTCCTACTCAAGATAATTATAGTGAAGCTGGTGATGCAACTAGTACTGATCAGCTTATCACCATACAAGGACAACTCACTCAGGTAATGAATTATAACATTACCTGTATGGAGAACCCTAATCACCAATGAATAGGATCAATGTTATACTGCTTAATGAGGCAAAACCCACCAACATTCAATGAGATCACAAATCCATTTCTAACTAAATAATGTATGAGTTCCTTAGATAAAATATTTCATTCTTTGGGGAGTAGGGAAATGGAAAAAGTTATCAGGGTAGTTTATCGCCTCATGGTAGATGCCAGTAAATGGTGGTCATTAATTAAAAACATAATGGAAGATGAATAAGTATAAAGTATGTAATGTATGGAATTTGAAGAGATTTTATTAAAATAAATAAATTCCTCGTGACCGTTGAGTCGATATGGAAAGACAATTTATGTGTCTGAGGTAAAAGAAGGATGATAATGTCGCAATGTTTGAGGCTAACATTACAAGGTTAACAAGGCATGCAGAAGATTATATACATAACCCAATGAGTATGATTGATTGATACTTAAATGGGTTAAAACCATTTCTCTATCGATCATTAGTCTCACAATCCTTCTCAACATTAGAAGATATTGTCTAATGTGCTATCAAAACAGAAAAATAATTCACTAAGTCATATGACTTTAAATCAATGCAAGAGAAGAATACATCAGCAGAACACACTGAAACTGGAAATATGTGGAGGAAGGGAGAAGATGAATATCTATACCATAGTAAATTTGTGAAGAAACATCCTAGTACTTGCGTAAAGGGAATGAGAGTCTATTATAAGTGTGGTGAAAATTCTACTAGGCTTGTGGTTGTAAGGGAAAGAGAGACGTTGTTAATGTTTAATGCTAAAATTGTATACAAATGGGGCATTATGAAAATTAATGTCCAAGACACCAAGGATTCATACCTCAAAAAAGGCCAATGGAGAAAGACCAAGTTTATGTGAACACTACTGCAGAGGTTGCAGCTCCAAATGATGTGGTGGTATGTAATTTAATGGTTTCCTAAAAATTTTCCAATGATTTATTTGATTCTAGATCATCACAGTGATTCATATCTTCCCAGTTTTCTAAGAAAATTAGATATTTCAAATTTGATTTAACAAAGAATTTGTTAGTCAAAACTCATAAGGGAAGTATCATTGTGAAAATATTCTGTGAATCAGTCCCCATTAGGGCATATACATTTTCTTTATCTACCGATCTCATCATCATAGCCATGATTTAATTTGATATAATCCTTGAAATGGAATGGATTTTAGACCATGATGCAAAAATATCTTCTAATAAGAAGGTTGTTACAATTTTCGATGATGGTAAGAAGTAACTTATCTTTAGAGAAGAAATGTCACCACCAAATTACTATCTAGATCCACCCCCAGTAGCTAAACTAAATTTAGTTATTGGGGAGGAATAGAGTGAAATATCTATGGGTAAGGAAAATAATTTTCAAATAGAGGATGTACCTATTGTGAAAGAATATGTTTATGTGTTTCAAATTGATTTACTTGGACATCCTCTAGAATGAGAAATTTAGTTTTCCTTTGACATAATTTATGTTTCAAGGCCCATATCAAATACCTTATCTAGAATGGCCATTGTGGAATTAATGGAAGTAAATAAACAAATAGAGAAATTGAGTAATAAAGGATTTACTCTCCCTGGTGTTTTTCTATGGGGGGCCCTACTCTTTTTTTAAGAAGAAAGATGAATCTATGAGGTTGTTCATTGACTACATGGACAACAATTCTATAAAAATAAATAGAAAGTATCCCCTACCTCTAATTGATGATTTATTCCATAAACTTCATGGAGCTCAATATTTTTCAAAGAATTAACTTCGATTTGCATATCATCAGTTGCGTGTGAAAAATGAAGACATTCCAAAAATAGTATTTTGAACTAGGTACGAGCATTACAAGTTTACAGTAATTTATTTTGGAAAGACTAAAGCACCCTTCGTTTTCATGGATCAAATTAATAGAGTTTTCAAAGAATATCTTGATGAATGTGTAGTGGTATTTATTTATGAGATCTTAGTTTAATCTAAAAGCTATGAAGATCTTGAAAATCACTTTCCCACTATTCTGAAAACCCTCTGATGAAATGAATTATATTGGATGTTTAGAAAGTGTGAATTCTAGCTTCATGAGATTTCTTTTCTTGGCCATATTGTCTCTAAGGATGGAATCTCCACTGATCCTTCTAAGAAAAGAAAAATTTCAAGAATGTCCAGCATCAATGAGTATAACTATGGTACAATGTTGTATTGGTTTAGTAGGTTATTATTGGCGTTTCATCCAGAATTTTGCCCAATTAGCTAGCCCGTTAACCAAGATCACACGTAAAGGGGTTAAATTTTATTGGAAAAAAGAGTGTTAAGAATTTTTTAAAGAACTAAAGAGAAGATTAGTCAGTTATACTATCTTGACTCTACCATTAGGGAATGATGGGTTAGTTTTTTATAGTGATCCTTCAAATAAAGGGCATGGTTATGTCATTAAGAATAATTATAGATTTATTTCTTATGCCTCACAACATCTAATAATTCACAAAAAAAATCCCACTCATGATATTGTGTTAGCAGCTGTAATCATTACTTTGAAGATATGGATACACTTTTTCTATAATGAAAAATATAAGATATATACCAATCACAAGAGTTGTAAGTATATTTTCTCATAGAAAGAACTCATCTTGAGGAAAATATGATGGCTTGAACTACTAATGGATTATAATGGAACTATACACTACCACCCAGAGAAGGAAAATAATGTAGATGATGCTTTGAATAGAAAAGATCATGGAGTTTTGAACAAGATGAGAGTTGAAAAAGTTCCTATGTTTAAGGATCTAATAAATATGGATATGCAAATAATCATGGATGGTGAAACATAAATTATATTTCAAATGTTTTCAAAAACATCTTTACTAGAAAGGATAAAATGTTCTCATACTGATGATGATGAGTTTGAAAAAACAAATTAAATCTGTGAATGATGGGAGATTGTTTGACTTCGTATATTAATATGGGATTTCGAAATGTCGGAAGAGACTTTGTGTTCCTGACATACCCTGTATAAAAAGGGAATTTTTGGATAATTCTTATAGCTCCAATTTATTTATACACCCTAGTAACACTAATATGTATAAAGATTTGAATAAACATTTTTGGTCGGAAAATATGATGAGAGAGATTGCTGATTATGTGTCACGATGTAGGGTTTATCAACAAGTGGAAGTTGGAAGACAATATCCTAGAGGAGTTATGAAACCTTTTACCATTCCTGAGTGGAAATGGGATGATATTATGATGGAAATTTTCATGGGACTACAAAATTCTCTTAGAAGGAAAGTTGAAATATGTGTCATTGTTGACCATCATACCAATATAACACATTTTCTTGCTATACTAGCAGATTTACCACTTTAAAGTCTAGCTGAAGTATATATTAATGAAGTTGTAAGACTTCATGGAGTACCCCTGTCAATTGTTTCTGATCGTGATCCCTTTTATACATCAAGATTATAGAAAAGTATTCAAAAGTCCTTGGATACTGAACTTCATTTGAGCACTGCCTACCACCCTCAAACTGATGGACAATCAAAATGGACTATTAAAAAAATAGAAGACTTGTTGAGATCTTGGTCACTTGAAATTCAATGTCCGTGGGATCAATATTAACTTATGATATAATTTTCCTATAAAAATATCATCCATTCATGTATTAATATGGAAAACTATTGAGCGTTATATGGAAGAGATGTCGTACACCAACTTTTTGGGTTGATGTTGGTTAAAGAAAACTCATAGGTCTGGAACTTTTTGAGGAAAAAATGTAAAAGGTGAATGTTATCCAAACCCACATCAATGCAGCTCAAATTACGAAAAATAGCTATACAGATAACCAAAGGAGGGATTTGGAATTTCAATTAGGATATCTTGTTTATTAAAGGTATCCCCATCGATGGTTGTCATAAGTTTCATTAAAAAGGCTAAATTAAGTCCTAGGTACATCAAACCTTTTGAAATTATTGGACGAATTGGAGTTGTAGCTTATCATTTGGAAATTCCACTAAGTATCTCTAAAGTTTGTGATGTGTTCCACGTATCACTGTTGAGTAAAAACAAGCTTTACTGAATGCATGTACTCACCTATGAAGAAATAGAACTCAAACCTGGCCAGTCTTATTAGGAAGAGCCTATCATAATTCTTGAGACTAGAGAAGAAGTGTTGAGAAACTAGCTGACTCATTTGGTAAAAGTTCATTACAGAAATCATAAGATAGAAGAGGCAACATGGGATCACAAGGAACTTATGATGAAGAACCACACGAATGATTTTATATAGTAATATTCTAGATTAATGAGGATAAAATTATTTAGAGGGGAGAATGTAAAACCCCAAGCTTCCATCGTACGTTTCCCTTTGAATAATGCAATAGCTTGCGTTGTACGCAACATGGAGTTTTAACAAACCAAGACTAATCAAAGTAGCTTTTATGAATAGTAGTACCCCTTTTTTAAAATTTTATAAATCTTGTATTTCAAAAAAATACCAAAAATTCTACCAAAGCTAATTTTGATATACCAAATCAAAAAATGAAGGCCATTTTGAAATACAAGATTTATAAAATTTTAATAAATTATGATCCTTTTGGTCCAATTGGATTGGATTCAGACATATATTATAATTTTATTTAAAGAAGATCTAAAAGTGTCAAATTCAAAGTTTAATAACTAACTAATTTTTAATATAGGTTTATAAAAAAGTTAAATTCTACTATAAATATTTATTAGGGAGAAAGAAGTATTTCATACATAATTGTTTTTTATTTATAATTTTTAGAAATTAAATAAATAATTTTATTTATGATTTAATGATGATGCGGTAATTACCTTATTAATGAATGATTAAAATAAATTATATTATAAATATCTAAATAAATATAATGTGAGACTTATAATGAATTAAAATAATAATATGGGTTAATATGACATATTATGGTTGACTAAATCATTTTTTTCTGCGTGATAATGTTTTTCTGACTCTCACAAAAACAAAATACCAAGTAGTGTCAAAATTGACATAAACGAGTTTTAAAAAAAATACTATATTATTAATTGATATAATATTAATAAAAAACTATTATTTATATAAACGACATATATAAGGTTAGATATATTAATGATGAACGATTTGGGGTTCTCTTTTCTTTTTTTAGTATGTTTATTAACCATTTATTATAATAATACCAGAATATAGTGTAAAAGCTAAATTACATAACTAAAAGTTAAATCTAATAGATAAGGTTAATAAGTTGATGTAAACCAATATAAAACATATTGGTTGAAAGTATTTCGACCCATACCCTCCTTAGCCTCGAAATAAATCATTTTGGAGCCATTATAGACTGAATATGATTGTATAGTAGAATTATATATCAAGGATTTCCTGAAGTGACCCTCAACTCTCTTATAAAAGGGTACGTCCCCTTATCTCAAAATCACACCTCCAAATCCATTTGTCTTGGACTAAACCTACTCAAATATCCTTACAACTATCCTAAATTAAAACTACAAGCCTTACTGTTTTCAGAAATCCAACATAATGATCCCATTTTGATCAACTAAAATGGAAACACCCGAAAAAGATATAATAATTTCATCACCTCTTTCAAAGTTCTTTTATTCTTCCTCTTCCATATTCTTTGTTGTTTCCATAAAAAAATAATAAATCTAGTACCTTATACATACTATGATGTTATTATAAATATGGTTCAACCATATTAATTATTCGATCCATCCTATGAATGACATGTCACCATAAAGAGCGTATGTATGGATTACCGTCTCTAGGTCGTGGTGTAGTTTGTTATTCAAACACATCCTTATTTATATGGGTATAATAAGGAGTCTAAATGATATAAATAATTAATATAACATTTTAATTATTATTTAAAAATTATATAACATCTAATTACATATTATTTCACCATTAATAGAATGATATTTTTGCTCATGCGTAAGTACGGATTACCGTCTCCACGAACGCAATGAAATTCATTCCCCATCATAACCATTGAATAATAATTTTCATATTACGATTAAAAATAATTTTTAATGACATAATATCACTATGGATATGAATAAAATACATCCTATACATAACAAACATTTCTTATGTAATGATTTATATAAAAGAAAACGAATCAGTTAACACCCCAAACAATGATAATACAGAAATATTATTAATAATGCAATATTAAAAGATAATATATGATATCATATTTGTGTATATGGTTGTGGTTTAATTTAATAAAAATTATTTAACTATTTTAATGATGTTTAACATATCCTCGATCGATTAAAATTATAAGGTAGGGGTTAATTCTACAATCTATTCATTATCTAGGGTGTTTTATAAGTGAGTATCTACTGGGACCTCTTTATCATCCACATCAGTGTTTCTTAAAAATGTAAATCAAAACATTTTTAAAATTTTGTAGACTATTGGTTAAAGTCATTTTTACCCTTTTTGACTTTTTAAGAGATTTTTATAAGGGTATCTTTCTATCGTATTCCAAACAAGGTCCTTTTTGACCGATCTGGAAAAATTAAGGAAAGAATGTTGTCTTCACTTATACGGCAAGTGGAACTATTTTCCTTCTTTGTAACACCTTCGAAGATTCCCTTACAAGCTTATAAGAATATTTTGAAAATAATTGTTTCCTTTTAAAGTTATATACCTTTTAATTGATTTCAAATTAGAAAGTGATAATTCTCTCAAATAGTTTTGATTTCATCTATGTCAACATCCATTAATGGATTTTACACTTGTTTCAAGTTGATTTATGGTGATAAAATCGTCTATATTGTATTGATTATTTTTTGATATGTTTGAATGTGGATGTGTTATTTTTATATTATTCATAGTTTACGGTTAAAGTATTAACATTATGTATGATAGTTTTAATATGAATGTTTTTGTTATGTTTTAACCATTTCAGATGAGGAATGTATTGGACTTAGTAAGTGATGGGTGGATCATTGTATAGCTCCTCGATGCATAATAAGGTCTCATGTGACAGAATAGTGTCTTGGATGAAGGCATTGACAAAATCTTATTTGTAGTCTTGTAATGAAGCCATGACTATGTGGTTATGATGTTTGAAAATATACATTCTATCATTATAAAATTGGTTATTGATATTACATGTGATTATTCAACTAGTACAATATCCATGTGAATAAGGTTATGGCATTTTTTTATTTATCTTTTCCATATTTTTCTCATATTTATGTTTAATTGACTTGTGTTTTAGTCTTATACATTTCCTTAAATATTTATGCTTATTTATGAAAGTTTCTGCTATAATGTTATCCTTACTGATCACTTGATATCACCCCTTTTTATGTTTTATTATTCCCAAGATGTGAAAAAGTATATTATGATAGACCTGAAGGGATACACTAAGGGAGATGATTGTGTTAAAAGGAGACAAAATGAATTTTTTTTTATTTCATGATGTAATGTAAAACTGTTTTATATATCTATTACTTCCAATGATACTAAATAGATCAGTATTTCGGGTCAAGATTCCTTGTATCATGCCAATGTTATGAAATAATGCACTGACTCTGGGTAACTGTGGTCCAGGCGTTACAATATTCATAGATCAAATGAATTTTTTATTTATGAAATATTGTAATAAGTTTTTGGTAGTATTTATAGATGATATTCTAGTATATTTAAAGAGAATGTAAGTGCACCAATATCACTTGATAATTTTGCTAAAGGCAATGAGAAATAAGGTTCATTAGGACAAATTTACTAAGTGAAAATTTTGGATTCATAAAATTTGTTTTTGTGTCACTTAAAATAAAGATAGTGGATATCAAAGGATCTAAAAAATAGAAGTTATTGAATGTTTTACAAAACCAAGAATGATATTTTATATCAAATGTTTTCTTTTTTTGGTTGGATATTATAAAAAATTTGAAATATTTATCACAATTATGTAATCCACTCAGTAAGATGACTTGGAATGGAGTTATGTTTGTGTGTTTGGAGCATTGTGAAGAAAATATGAATAAGATAAAAAGAAGGCTAGCTAGTGCTCCTCTCCTCACACAGGCTTATAGTGAACATAGGTTTGTGATATATGATTATGCATCCGAGAAGTTGATATGATTTTTTCTCGTCAAAAATGATATGATGACAACTTATGCCTTATAAAAATTTATAATCCATGTGAAAAATTACCCAACACGTGATGTGGAGATAGCTGTGGAAACCATTTCACTAAAAATATAGAGGAATTATCATTATAGTGAATGCAGTGATATTTATACTAATCATAAAATCTTGAAGTATATTTTAACACAAAGGGAGAAAAATATGAATCAAGGAAGATGGTTGGAGTTAACGAATGATTATGACTGCTCAAAAAATTACCACACTTGGAAAGCGAACATGGTGGAAAATTCTTTGAGTCGAAAAGACCATGAAAGCATATCCATGATGAGGATCATAAAAGATCCAATATTTATGGATTTGAAAGGGTGGATCGTGAAATTTTTATTTAATGGAATAAATCATATGTTTCTCAAATGAGTGTTCAACTATCTATACATGTGAAGATTGAGGAGGCGCAGAAGGAATTTGTAGGGTTAAAAATGAATGTGCGAAATGTTCCTGAATTCAACCTTTCTTGCATTAGAATAATAATGTTCAAGACCTAAATTTGTATTCCTCCTATACTAGAATAACATAAGGAGCTTCTAGATGAGGATTTTAGTTATTCATTCTCTATCCATCCCGTAATCACAATAATGTACAAGGACCTAAAATATTATTTTTGGTGGGATGTCATGAAAAGAGATATTATAGAATATGAATCGTGGTGCTTGGTTTGTCCGAAAAAAATCATGAGATGCATAATTATAAGAGGATGTTACAAACATTTCCCATACTAGAAGAGAAATGGGCGAACATCACTATGGATTTCGTTAACAGACTTCACAGAACATCTATTGTACATAATGATTTATGGGTTCCTATTGATTGCCTTACGATGTTAGCACACAAAATTTCTATAAGAGAGGTTTTATCTCTTTATCAGCTTTCCAGGATATATTTAAAGGGTGTGGTAAGTTTTCATGGGGTACTACATTGCATTATATCTCATCGAGATCTGTGGTTTACCTCAATGTTCTAGAAAAGTCTTCCGCATTCTTTGGATACAATGTTATATTATATCACTACTTATCATCCTTAGATAGATGGTCAGTATAATAGGAAAATTAAAACTCTAGAAGACATGTTGAGAGCATTATCTATGTATTTACATGGTTTTTGGGATCAAAACATACATTTTGTGGAATTTTCATACAATAATATCTTTCACACTAGTATTCCAATAAATCCTTATAAATCACTCTATGGAATGAATTGCAGCACTCCAATTTCCTGGGTTGATTTTGGTGAATGAATGATATAAATATCTCATCTTGTTGATGAAATGCCATTAAAGGTTAGATCTATTCAAAAACACATTAGAGAGGCTCAGAATCCACAAAACAATTAAGCTAACAACAAATTAAAAATCAAGAGTTTAAAGTGGGTGATAAGGTGTTTATACAAATATATCCCTCGAAGAGTGTAACGAGACTTGGAAAGAAGTGAATATTGATCCCTATATATATGATTCCTTTAAATAATTTGGATCATTTTGGGAAGGAAGCATACCGATTAGTGCTTCCACCTAATATCTCTCATGATCATGATCTGTTCCATGTATCTCTCCATATAAAGTACATACCATATCCTTAACATGTACTAAAATCAAAAGTTGTACTGTTGTAGAAATATCATTCTTATAATGAAGAAACGATAGTGATTATGGATCATATAGAAAATGTTATTTGAAGCAGGACCACTCACTTGGTTAATGTATTATTACAAAACCACCAATTTGCATAAGATACATGGGATCTTGAGGATAAGATGAGGCAAAAGTATCCCCATCTATTTGTTTCCAAATGAAAAATTTAAAGGGTGTAATTTAGCTTAAGGGGGTAGAATGTAACACCCATATTTTTTTTGAAATATTTTTAATATTTTTAATTATTCAATAGATTGCATTGTAGACAATCATGATTTCAAATGAACCATGATATTCCCTCAGTATAAAATTTCCATTTTAATAAAGGAAATATGTTATTATTAATATATATAACTAACTTTTGAAAATGTATTTTGAATTAATTGGAAAATAATTGTTTATGGAAAAAATATAAATCAATTGTATATTTGTATTTTTATATTAATAAATTGAGTGAATTAATATTATTTAATGAAATTATTGAAATATATGTGTCATATAATTAATAAAATGTTTATGATATTAATCCAATATATATTTTTTTCATTGCGTATGGATAAACCCAATTTCATGTATACAAACCTATATTTTTTCAATAAAAATATTTTATGAATTTTAATGTTGAACCCATTTTATAATTATATTTTGACACACTAATAATTATTATATTAGAATATATACATTTCATTTGGAATAGGGATATATAAATTTACTTTGGGTGAATATTTTATATTTTTCTGCTCACTAACATGTTTTGATGAATAGTAAAAACACAATAAATTTTAATTGAAAACATATTTTTTCATCCAAATTATTTATATGGTTAAATTATAATATTGAACGGTCTAAATGTATAAATATAATATATATTTTTATTTAATTTAATTTATGTCATTTTCATTAGTTTTACATTTAATTCAATTGTAAAAACATTTAACTCTTTTACAATGTTTTATCTTTTAAAAATGGATCTCTCTTTCCGAAAAGAGGATTAATTTTAAATTACGTACCACAACATCTACAATTTTAAATCTGAAAAATAGATTCTAGAATTTTAATAACTATATCCAAATTATGGAAATAATTTTCTTTTTTTGGGAGTTATTAATACTAACTTTAATTTTTATTAATATCGTAAAAGTGTGAATCAAGTAATTAATGGTAAAAATAATATTATAAAATTACCCTAACACTTGTACTAATATCATTTGATGATTTTTTTCACCTAAATCATAGTTGGGTAGAAATGGTGTCCATCGAAAGCCACCTGGATGACATTATTCCATTTATTTTATTTCATATATAAAATGTAAAATATGTCTTACTCAAATTTTAATAACTATATCATTTTAATTATATGGTTATGAATAAAATAAATTATATTATAAAAACTAATATTATAGATAAAATATTTTTATTTATCATGAAATTTAATTATAATTTTATAGGAAATAAAAAATTACAATAATAACTAAAAATTTAATAATGTAGAAATTATTTAATTGATCATAAATGAATAAAATAATTATTATTAAAATCATAATAACTGTTAAAAGACCCAAAATATTGAACAAATACTGTTTTTTGATTTTTTTCGACAATAACCATTAGAGGGTCGAGTTATTGACTATTTGGAGCCTTATAGAAGAGATTATGACACTTATATTATTTTATCTAATTTTATGATAACCTTGTCACATTCATATTTTAATAAGTATAACATTTTTTATTATGGATTATACTGAAGATATATTCAATTATTAGTATTCTTCTTAAATATAAATATTTAAATGTTTCACTATATTTTGTTTTTATTTTTTATTAAAAAAAATTATGAATATTATATAACCACACAAACTATTGTAAAAGTTATATTATTAAGAGAAATATCAAATTAAATTGTTTACCAATATTAAAATTGATATATTTTTGCTAATAAATTTTTGAAATTTATTTTTATATGACTTTACCCTCTTATTAATGTAGTAAAATAGTTGGTTCGATGTTAAGTTCTTATCTTAATATTTTGAAAAATTAATGAACTAAATAGCGTCAAAATTGACACTATTGATTAATTATCAAAATAAAATTTTGTTAAATTATTTTAAAAGAATATATTTTTAAAAATATATATAAAATAATTATGATATGGTTTATAATGTTATATGGTATTTATTTAGGATCTAATTGACATAAATTAAGAAAATATCTATCCCTTTTAATATTGAAATATTTGTTACCCAAGTTAAAAATTATTTAGAATTACTAAGTGTTAATTAAACTTTAATCTTTAAATTGAAAGGAAAACATGGATAAACATTATTGGTTGATGATAATATAACCCTATATCATCTCATTTTACAAATTGGTGTATTTTGGATTTTATTATGGGTTTTGATTTTATTATAAATTAATATTTTTGGAGATCCCAAAAGTGCCCCTCACATATATTATTAAAGGGAAATTCTTCCATCACCTAATAACTTAAATTAGATCAATTATGAATTTAAATCCCCCAAATGTTTCCTTTATCATCTTACCTAGTAACATTATAGAGTTTCTGTTAATATTCAAAGACAAACTCTAGTACTTTGAAAATAGATCTAGATGGACCGTGTCAAAGAAGAGGTAATGTCTTCTACTCACTAATTAAAAATCATTCTCCTTCCAATTCCTCTTAAAAATTTGGTTAAATATAAATAAAATAACTCCAATATCACTTATATTCTTATATTTAATTATTATTATGAAACAACCATATTCTATCATATAACAATCAAACAAAAAATAAAATATCTACTTGTGCGTACATATGGCTAACCGTCTCCATACTTTGGTGCAATATGTTTTTCACCACCACCTTACATGGATGAGTATAAATTGTAAAAAATAACTATATATGATTTTTATAACATTATATTTACTATGAAATATTTTACAATATTCACATAAATAACACTCAACAATTATGGGAATGATTTCGTCACTTGTGTGTACGTATGGATAACCGTCTCCATGATGCGATACTATTCATTCTACATGATCTTCAACAATGCCTTAGTATATAAATGAATAGAATGAAAATATATTATATATACTAAACTAATATCCTTTTTTATATGCTATAACTATAACTCAATAAGAGGAATAAGAAATTATCTGATAAAACATGTGTAAGAAAATAAATAAGTTAACACCTAGTGGATGAGTAATAATGTTACTAAAGAATGGATGATAATATGACTATATAATATCTCATAAAAATTAATATGAATCCAAAATAACTCAATGAAATTATTTAATTCATTATACATGAGGTTAGTATACATAAAACGGAAATCAGAACTGAGTTAAGGGATAATTATGAAATCTCAATATTATTCAAGATTGTTTATAAGTAACTATTTATTGGATTATATTTATCATAAAATCCCATGTTTCATAAAAATTTAATATTATATATATTATGGTACAATTTTTGAAAGTCATTTTTACCCATTGGTGAATTTTTATTAAATGTTATAAAAGTAATATTTTTTCATTTTTTGTTACGATGTGCTTTTTGACTATCCGAAAAAAGAATGAGAAGAATGTTTTATATTAAATTATATAATATAACTATTTTTACATTCTCATAACACAGTATTTACATAAATCATACCATACCATATTTCAAATTTATTTTAAAATATATTATTTTATTTTCATATTTGTTTAGCATTTTAGAAAAGAAAATGTTTTTGAAGAAGAAATGATATTTTCCACAAGAATTAATTACAATTGTTCAATCAATATTATTTTCCATAAATAATATAATTATTTAATAGGGTTACATTTTTAAGTATACAATCCCTATTATTATTATGGATTTATTTTTTTTATAGAGTCATTTTTATGAAATCAATTTTTTACATGAGTTATGTTATGATCAAATGATGTACAAGAAACCCATTTTATTCATTGGGTTATTATATTATTTATGTTTGGGTAGAACATGTAAGAATGGTTTCATTATAAGATTAATGGGGCCTATATCTCAATAAAATGCATTGGGTAATTATATATTTCTCATGGGATATGCATGGGTGGAATAGGAAATGATATCGGTTCAGTAGAATAGGGATGGAAGGAATTGTGAACTCGATTCAATAAGGGAATTTGTCTGCTATGATGGTATTGGAAATGAGACTTGACTAATATGAAATGATATACTATTATAATGTGAATGAAACCAAATTCTATGTCTTATTTTATGAATTTTTTGATTATATTTATTGATTTTTATGATCTTTTATGATTTATTCCATAACATTATATAAAAATATTTTATATGCATGACAATATTTTTAAATTTTATGTTCTTATATATTATGATTATGATAAGATTGATATCTCCCTTTCTTACCCTTACTAAGTATCTGATCTCACCATTTCATTTGATTCTTTTTCCCAGGTCCTGAAGAATGGTATTAAGTATGTTATGGCAAAAATAAGTATTATTATGACGAAATAAGTTAGAGTCAATAAAAAGGTATTATGAACCATTGTTTATTTTCCCCATTTATTAAATACACTAAACCTATATGTTTCTATTGTGGATTTTTAATATTAAGAAATGTATATTCATAAATTTTTAAATAATATCAATGTTTGTAATGGATGAGTCTTTATACTTTATGATTCATGTTTTTCACAACTGATAATATATATTTTTAAAATAAAATACTCATTTAATGTTTAACTTTTAAGTCTTTCACATATATTTATATGTTTTAGTATGATTTAATGAAATTGTTTTATGGAAATAAATTATCTATAATGTCATTTTTTATATCATTTTAATTTGCTTCAATTTTATTCATAAGTAAAATTCTCATCAGTTTTATACAGAACAATTTGTCCAATAATAAAATGAATGTCATATTTTTAAAGTATATGATGACAATTAATTTTTTCCTTTTCTAAGAAAATTATATGAATTATATATTCTATTACAAGTTTTCTGGTTTTCTTCATGGAAAATCTATATTTTTCATTATCAGTTAATTTTTGTATAGATATTTTCATTTTAAAAGAAAATGGTATTTTGATATCCAAAAGTGATATGGATTTTAGAGTATTAGAGTTTTTATATTGAATATGATAAAAATATGAAATAATAAAATAATTAATCATGATATGAAACTTAAGAATTATATTGGAAAAATGGGTGTACCCAGATAATGCACCTAGATTGGGCTAGGTGAGCCTATATATCTTAAACGATGGGTGTGCCTATATAACATTAAAATGAATTGGGTAATTTTTTTTATAATATAAACAAAAGATGAATTTTCAATATCGTTTCTCGTATTCATTTAACTATGATTCAATTTATTTGGAAATGGGTTTAAAAAGGGATATAATTATTGTTCTCTAGTTACCAAAAAAGGTTTTTAATTGATTGCTATTGTGTTATTAGATTCTGATAAGAGAAAAACATGTGTTAATTTTCATTGGAATTTCTTTTTTATAATAAAAATGAAATTTGAACCTAATTGTATAATTTTATTTAATTTTATTGTTTTTCACAAGACTAATGATTTTATTTCATTTTATTTACCCTACTGAGCTTTTGTGCTCACCCCACGTGTTAATTTTTTTTATAAGGCTTATGTACGACTAATGGAAAAGAAGAAGTCATGTTTAATGTCATGACGATTTTAGATGACAGAAATAATTTTTTAAAAGTTTAGGATTTCGGGATAAATAGTTACTAATATAAATTATCTAATTTTTATGATATGATTTTTTATCCAAGTGTTATAACCTAATTATTTAGAAATATAAAACTAAAAAGATATTCAATGTTAAATAATTTGAAGTCATTTCTAAAACCCATGATTAATTTTTACTAATGGATGGGTCATTATATTTAGTATCATAGGTTAATTTATATAACCTTATCATTTATTATAATAATAATAACATTATCTTAAATTATTTTATCTTATGGTTATTTTAAATTGATATAGATTTTTAAGATTACTTTGTTTAAAATGGATTTCCACAGAGTCAATAGGGAATCTATAGTGAGAATGAACCCATAGAAAAATTATATCATCTATTGTTTTTGGAACAGTTGAAATTCATTGGGAATTGGATTTTTTTTCTTTATGTGTATGGTCCATTGAATAACCTCTGCATTGAGTTGTAAATATTCATTGTGGAATACATAAAAATGTTCTCATACGTAGTTAAGTGATTGAGAGAGGTATTGGATTGTTTATTGAGTTTTGGGAGAACTAGACTCTGATAACTCAATGTTTTAGTTAACTAGTAAGGGCACATGGGTTATCTGAAACCATGAAACCCACTAGTTTAAACTGTGAGAATTCTTTAGGTGAGAAGAAGTTTTCCACAGTGGATGGACATGGGTTACCAAATAGATTTCCTAGACCACAGTCTTAGTTCCACATAGAAAGTATATGTGTTATATTTTACGCATAGTTAGAACATGGTCTGGACAAACCATATAGAAAATCCATGAAACCATTCCCCTTCAGAAGTTTCCCTTAAACGGTTTGTGCACCGTTTAACCAACTATGTGGCTAAACTATTAATCACATTAATGGGATTAAATTATAAATTTCCCATATTTTATTTTTTCTTTTCCTTACTTCATTTTTATTCCTCCTCCATGAATATAAACCTCATGTATGGCCATTCTTCTATACCTCTTGGAATGATTAGATATCCCTCAATTAGCCGTATAGTGCATGAGAAGCGTCTTAGAAAGTGTACAAATCCACTCACTTCCATTATTAGTTTATCATTACACTAGTTGTACTATTTTTGGTGTGAGGTAATTCACCATATTTTATGGTATTCATAGAATTCATTGACTTATCTTGAACTAGACCAAATAAATCCTTGGTAATGTACATGTAAGTCATCCATGGTGTAAGGTTGATATTATATATCTTATCTTGAAATGATTTATTGATTTACAAACTATCTCAATTGTGTTACACTATAGAATAACATGGAGTCATAGTAGAATAATTAATTTCCTGGAATATAATTATTTATCTTTATTTTTGATGCATTTAGAACCTCTGTGGTCATAGGTTATGAAATCAACCCGAACCACCCCATTGGGTGGGATCTTCTAGTCTGCATTTTTCATTAAATGTTTTCCACCCTTGTTAGAGTCACACCTTTTGGGTGTTCCTTTTATTTGTATGTGAAATTTTGGTGCTCTTATGTTTTATTGCCACCTTGTGGTCGGATTTCATGTTATTTGTGCTTGGATTTCCTATATTGAACTAAATGAATTAATTAAATATCAATGGCATGTTTTTGAATAAAACCCCTCAACGAGGTGTGATGTATTCATATTTTAATAGTGATTATCAATTAAGATATGTTTGTTATTATTTGGTGAATGTTTCCATGGACCTCCCTATTTAGTAAATATGTAATATTTTCAAATTATGTTCTAATATGGTGGGATTACTAATTAATGGTTGAAGATATTTTAGGTCATTTATGAGTGCATGACCCATTGTTTTTATTTTAGAATGAAATATAAAATCTGAGGGGCCCACATGTGGAAACCATCTTTTCTTATTATTTCATGTTCTATATAATACCATATTTAATTATTTATTATTAGTAAATAAATTAATTGTGAATCTAATGAGTGATACTCTGGTTTCCATCCATGAAACACCAAGGATGGGCTCATCATGTTTATGATCAGGTTCACTAATTTATTGGTTATATGCTGGGATAATATTAGTATGCTAGGATGGGCTCACTTTTCATTATTTTTTACCTCATCTTGAGATATTTCAGTTCCATGGGAGAGAAACCTTAGACGGGCTCAATGCATATATGGTTATAATAGGTCATGAGTGGAACTCAACCCCCTATGTGAGATACCTAGTATGGGATCTAAGGTCATATCACCTGACATTGAGAGTGACAATTGTGAATCCATTCATGGATCTCTTTGGATAGAATCTGATGATATTAATCACTTTTGGTGCTCATAGTTCGATACATTGGTTCCTTGGTAAGGTTCTACTTGGACGAGTCCATGAAACATCATTTTAAAACTTGGTAGTAACATTAATAATAATGGGTGTTGATACATAATATGAACCGAGGGACACTTCTTCCATGCCTACTAACATTCTTGGTTTTGGTACATTTCATTATACATATTGTATGATATTTTTTATATCTTCCATATACCTCATATGTACAGGTTTTTGATGGTTTATACAATTCTGGCATGGGCCAATGCAGGTTTGAATTGGCTAGGTGTCCTTGAACAAACCATTCCTGATATTTTTATTTATTGATTTCACATTTATAAAATATTTTGATATTCACGGACATTTATTATTTTATATGCATGAAATGTGTCATAATTTAAACCCCAACAGTGGTGGCCTACTAAGTATCTATCACTACCTTCTTTGGATTTCATAACAAATGGGTACCCAATAAGATATTCTTGTTTGTTAGTCCTTCATCCTTTTCTTGTTAAATTCATTGGCATTGGAGTTAGGAGAAAAGAACTGATATAGTACATAGTATTCTATAGGTGACCACCCTTGACTCCTTTTTATTATTTTTAACAGTTTGATTATTGTATCATATCTCCTTATATATGTTTCCTTATTTATTATGTATTATCATGAAAACATGAAGGCATGGTTAATTTTATAATGGTGTTCGCCATCTTATTTAGTATTTATATTTATCTTCCACCACTTTCCATTTATTTTACAAATTCTTCTACTTTATATTTATTAATTTCTGATAATACCATTTTGATACTCTGATCCATAGGGATTAGAATCCCCACCATACCACAATTGGAAACTATCTTCTAGTCTCCAGCCTCTTGCATAGGGAGAGCTTCACTTAAGGCCATGTGAGAACCACTGGAGCAATAATTTTTGTGTTCAGTTAGGTTAAGAAGTTACGAAGTGCTATCAATGTTTTATTGTTTTTATTATTACATTATTTTTTTATAAGAGACTAGGAAGGTGTAGGTTATTATAAAATAGACAAACATGTGATTGATCAACCCACATATTTGATAAATTCCAAGCGGCCTGTGAGGAGACTATTTTTTGTGTTGTTCATTATTAAATTTAAATTTAGTTTCTACTTTAGTAAATGGAGTACATTTATATACTTATAGATTTATGTGAAGAAACTATTTACCATTGGACTGGTATGAGATGGAATAATAATTACATGCATCATAATAGTAATATAGGAATTCAAATTTCTTGTCATGTATATGGTAATTTTGGGATATTTGAAATTTTTTATGTGAATTTGGTAATATTCCCCTACCTATCATATGCCATGATATGTGTTTTTAGTACCATGGTTATCTATTCACTTTATAGATATTTGATTATCTTTCTTCTATGATTTAAATTTATTCAATTATTATATATTCAAAGGTTGAGTGTTTCCTTCATAAGAATAAGAATTACATGCTTATTTTATATTATTGTGGTTATTTATAATCCCTAGTGATTCATTATCATGTTTACTTACTTTTAATTCCATAAATACTATTTTTATGTGATTATATAATTGTATTTGTCCAATTTTCACACTATTATTCTTGTTTACCATTAGATAAAACATGTTATTTGTAATTAAATGGGAGTCAATTTGAAATATGTAATGTGGATGGGTGCTATAAAAATTGTGAAGTGGTAACCCATAAAACCGTAATGTATTTTATGATATATTTATATATATGGTTAATTTTGTAAATATAAACATTGTTAAATTTTAACATAATTTTTTTCTTTATAAGGTATTTTACCTCTATTATATGGGAATTATGATTATTATTAATCAATTTCTATATGAAAAACTGGCCCCAAGTATGCCTGTTAGGTTATGTTTCTTCAAGAATGAACCGATAAGGGTGTTTTAAATTCTTAATGTTTAAAATGTTTGGGTTTCTTTCAGTTGATACTAAAATGGCATTATGGGACCCTTATAGGTTGCCTTTTCTTTTGGCATGCATTAGTTATTTGTTCCATGGGGGTGTGATTATTCTATGTGTTGATGGAATTTTAATGCATCTACTAAAATATATATGTGTTTTCATGTAAATCTAAGATAGAATTCATTTTTGAAAAACCCCATCAGTTAATGTACGACCTACTATATACTTATTAGATATGACTTAAATGTGAGGCATTAGTCAATAAAAAATTAATTTACAACCTAAAGGGTGTTTTCCTCTATATATTGATATTGATAATGTTTAACTATGCTAACTTTTAGGACTTATAAATAAATTAGTGATGATTAAAATTGGGTATATTTAATTAAACGAATCGGTTATAATGGGCTATAAAAAATAAATAATTCTTAAAATGAAATTTGGATATAAATTTCCTATTCTACATTGTGGAATTATCCTGATACATTTTACTTGTGAGTTTTATTAGTTTTTATTTAAAAAACACTTAAAAGTTTAATGAATTATAAAATTAAACATTAAGACTTTTTTTAGTTTCTACCCATCTGTAAGGGTGGTTATGTAATTTTCCAAGGTGTTTATTTTAAACCGAAATGTGATTGTTACCATAGGCCTCAATTTCTATATTCTAGATTCAGAAGTTATGCCCTTATGACTGGTTACTTCTCCTTGAAAATATTACCCCTTCTTATAGTGTGACCATCATGTAAATATCTTTTTTAGTGGGATAGACATACCTAGTGCATGGTTAGCCAATTAGTAGGTCATGTGACCCTTCATGTTTTTCTCTAATGGTGGACGACTAGATATATCATCTGGAAATTTAACATCTGTATGGGGTAATTTGGAATTGGGATCGCTATTTTTTGGCCATCTGATTCTAGAATTCATTGGATGTTACACCTTTGGATACTTTCATGGATGTTTCATTTTACGAGTGAACCTCGAGGTAGTATGCATTGATACAAATGTACCTCGTCAGGTTCTAGAATAAGACAACATGCCATAAGAGTTTGTTGGTGCCTCTTTAAGCCCTGGAATTTATTGAATCATTCACATTTCATATCTATGTTAGAGTTACCTAGAATTAATATGTTGTTTTTTCCTAATGGTTGGGATGATTTTCTATTTATGATTAGGTGTTGAAATAAAGATCATTTATGTTGGACCTTTATTCCCAATGTCTAAATTCATGGAATACATGGTCATATAGTTAGAGGATTTATATGAGTATGACTAATGATAATCATTCCTAGAATACTTGTAAACATCTTGCCTATGTCCTTTTTTGTTTAACACTATCTAAAGAATCATTTGCATTCATTTTTTTAGTGACTGACAAACAGGACACCCCTATTGTGGGGACCATTATTTCAAATATGTCAAACATGTCTTTCCACGAAGAATGGTAATCATAATACCATTTAGAAATGGTTATTATAATTTGAAATTATATTGTGGCAAACAATCACCCATTTTTACTGATTTATTTATTGTAATGCCTAAGATGAAATTGTAATCTATGTATGAAAAGTGAGTGTTGGATTTCCGTTGTAGTGGTAGATTGATAGTGGGATACATATGTGATAAAGGAATCATATTTGGGTAGTTTTATGTTTTAATAGCATAAGCTGTGATTTTTTCAAAAGTAGTCAACCATTAGTGGATCGATTATTATTCACTTTTTATGCGCTATTTAGTTTGGTTGGTTTGAAACTATACTAAGTGCTTCGTCTATGTATTCATGGTATTTTCTATGGCCTATCATGTAAATCTTCTTAATCTCTCAGTTTACCTTGTATTAATGAATCTCATTTACCTTGTCTTCACGTTGTCTTGGTACACTAATAGAGTATTAATTATACTAAGCACAAATATTTATAGTCCTTCAGCATTAGTGGGTGAACTCAATTAGATTATGTTTTTGTAGGAATGGTTTTTTTAGAAGTATGGTTGGTCCTTAGTGATACCATGTTTTTTCCATGTAAGAAAATCATGGATAAAATCATGGACACAGGCTATTCCCCTTGATATGATTGTAAGAGGATATCAATTGGGGTTATTCAATGCTCTTCATATGTTAATGTACAGATTCTTACCAATGTCTCACTTATAACTATCAAATCAAACCTTCCATGGATGTGCTCCTTAGAATCCAATTTTTGACCCTGAGGTTACCCCAGAATTCAGTAGGGCTCAGAAGGGGTGTTTTAACTATGATAATCCGAATGTGTTGGATTGAGAACATTCCCATGTTCATTCTTGAAAAAACAATTTAAATTGATATTTGGGATAGAGATGTCATCATATGTTAGATATGGTAGTTGGTGATAATTGTTGGAGAAATCTTAGTGTTACATCATCTAATGGGGATATGTCCCTAGATTTGAAGTGAAATGTTTTTCTACGAAGAGTTTGTTTAGGGAATTTAATCAATTATTATTCATCTAGTTATCCCAATATCAATTTTTATATGGTTTTTGAGAAATATCATAGTCCCAATGTTTTAAATTAGTGAATAAAAGTCTATTAATTTCATGAAATGTTATCTTGACATGACATTTAAGGCCAATTGAGAGTCAACCCAATGTTTAATCTATGAAACAAATTACGTGCATCATTGGAGTGCTAGGGGAATTCTTTAATAGGTAGTTCCATCAATGGAATAACATGACTCAGTTTGGTCCTTGAAATTGATAGAACATATTGGTAATAGATAGGAATAAATAATTGTGTATCGAGTAAGATGAGCTTGGGTAAGCGTTGTCTTGGTGTTTCAGTTCAGAAAAGCAAGTATTGGATTAAATTTATAGGGCTTATGCACCATTTTTTAATGAGACGTTTGGAGGTATGTTGGGAATTTGAAAATGTAATACAACCATTAAAAAAGACCTATCTACCCATGTAGTTTGAATGATGTTCTTTTTTGCTTCACCAATTATTATCGGGGAAATAATGTATTACGATGGGGAGATTTTTGTGTCTTGTGTTTTTGGACCGGATGATGTTCCAAGGGATTTTGAGTTTTATCATTTAGAGGATGTTGTGTTATTTAAAATAGGACATCGGTAGTAAATTATAATTTTAAAACACTTAATATTTTTGTTTTTAGATTTGGTTAAGAGCCCATGATAGGTCCCAGGTGGTTTGATGAGTTTTGAGAGCACCAGGCTCAAAAAACTCATAGTTTTGTCTCACTGGTAAGGGAATATAGTTCCCTTGAAACCGTGTGGCCAACCATTATAAACCGTGAGAAATGTATAGGTGAGATGTAGTGATACACATCGGATATACAAGGTTTCAAAAACTGTGTGCCTATCCCGAATTCATAGTGACACATAGGCATTATGTGTTCATAATTTTTTGCATGGTTTGCACATGGTTTGTCCAAAACTTGTGGCCAAACTGTGCGACCCCTCCCCTTATGTAGTATACCATGCATTGTTTGTGCACGATATTTAAAATTGTGTGGCCAAACAATTTTCATCAATAATGTCAAAAAATTAACCTTTCCCTCATTTTCCTATTTCTTTTCCTTCCTCCTTTCTTCTACATCATCCGAGCGTAGTATCCTCCTCCGTGGGGATTATTCTCCTCTGTATGGTATGAGGATATCTCCCTCATATGGCCAATTATTTTAGTGATGTCAGGTGAGATGGAAAAGTATTGGTAATTCTATAACTCATCTGACATTAGTTCAAAGTTTATAAATCTACCTCTTGTGATATTTTATTTAGAGCCAATTCACCCAATATTAGGGAATTTTCCTACTTCATAGTTTATAAAAAACTAGGACAAATTAATCCATGATATTGGATGTGTGATTTATTCATTGTATATGGTATTCATTATATATCTTATAGCATAATTTCTCTTTGATTTATGAAATATTTTCTCTTTATCCCATGTTGAAAATTATAAATGTCACTGAAAAGTAGTAAATTTCATTTAATTTAATCTTTTATATTTATTTGTAATGCGTTTAGACCCTTTGTTGGTGGGGTTGGAGTTTATGACCACATCCTAATCCACATAATTGGGTGGGTTTATCTAGTATCCCTTTTTATTTAAATGTATTCTACCCTTGTTAAATCAACCTATTTTATCTATGTATATTGTTTTTATGTCAAATTAGAATTAATGTATAATTTTAAATCACCTTGAGCATGGATTCCATGTGCTTTGTTGATGGATATCCTATTGTGAACTAAAAGGATTAATTAAACATCTATTTATTTCATTATAATAAAATACATAATTGAGGTGCATTGTCTTCAAATAAGATAAATAATAATGTGATATTCCCTTCTTGGTCTTATTGTGTGAATCTATCAATGACCCTCCTTGCATAGAAATTTTTTATTCCTTTTAAAATCTAATTCAATGTAGTTTCCTTCTTAATTAATTATAGCAGATATGCCACATCTCGATTGAGTTCATGACCCTTTATTTTTATTCAAAAAATGAAATAGAAAATGGGAATGACCCAAATGGGGATTCCTTATTGTCAAATTATCGTGTGTTTACTATAATTACCTTTTCAATTGTTTAATATAAATTAATAAATTAATCATGAAAACCATGAGTGATAGTTAGGTTTACTTACACCAAATTCCAAGGACAAGCTCATCGAGTTTATAATCAGCATATATGATGGATTTGGTATATGAACGGGTGATATTGGTATGATAGTATGGGACCACCACACATTCCTTTTACCTCATTTGGATGGATATTCATTCCCAAGGGTAGAACCCTTGTATTGACTCAATGGCTAGATGATTAAATTTTCCCGTGAGTAAAACTCACCCACCTATGTGAGATACCATATACGGTCTCATTGTTCATTTGACACTAGGATATGAGTGATACTGGTGGATCTATTCATGGATCACATTGGATAGGCTTTAATTATAGTGAGCATGTATGGAAATCCAGCTAAGATACAAGGGACCCTTGATATAGTTCAACTGGGTGTTGCTCAAGATGCTACTTATTAAATCATGGTAGTATATTTTATAGTGAAGGATAGTAATACATAATGTTTTCTAGGGGAAACACCCTTAATTCATAATAACATGCATGTGTTTTTTCCATTTCATGATACCTATTTTATAATGTTTTTCCATTTGTTATCTATATATCATATGTACAGTTTTTCGATCATTTAGTTATTTGAACATAGACTGAACACTATGTGGAATGGCCAGGATTCAGTGTGGAACATATTCCTGACACAATTATCTATTAATTTCTCAATTTTCATTTATTTTAATATCAATGAATACATAATATTTTATATGCATAAATTGGGTCATTCGTTAGACACCATTAGTGGTGACCTAAAGAGTGTATAAGACACCTTTATTTGGTCTATGTTTCACTAGTGTACCGGAAGAGATCATGTTTTTCATTGTTCTGGATCCTTTGCATATGTTGTGAATTGTACCTAGGAGATATGAGAATGGGGCTAAAGAGTATATATGAAAACTTTCTTTGTTCTATGTTTCACTAGTTTATTGGAAAAGATCATATGTTTCATTGTTCTTGATCCTTTGTATATGTTGTGAATTGGACCTAGAAGATATGAGAATGGGACTGAGATAGTACTTAGGATGCTCAAAGAGACCGCCAATAAGGCCTTTTTCCTTTTTTCTTTTTCCATGTACTGTATCATATCATCTATTATATATTTCTGAATTTATTAAGTAGAATCACATATATATTTATGCAAGGTCAGTTGTATACTAGCATGATACATCTTAATCTGTTATTATATTTAACTTCTATTGCATGTCATTTATTTTACTAATTTTCCTAATGTCTATTGATTTGGGCCTAAAAATTCAATTTTATTACTCTCATATGTAGTTTATAATCTCCCCGAAAAAACCCACCATTATACCCTGACTATTATTTGGTTGGCTCATGGGTACAGGGATGAATGCTTGAGGTCATGTGGAAACTATTATGGCCACCATATTATTTGTCTTCCACTTGAGAATTTACAAAAATATCATTCTAAGTCATCATCATAAAATGGTTGGAATCAGAATAGATTAGTTTTTTTCTACATGGGGATCATTTGACACAATATATTAATAATGGTGGTATCCTTTCTAGTGATTAAATTAATCTACCATGAAGAATCATTCATATAGTGTACAATATAATGAGACAATATCCCACACCATTCAGTGGATCATCAGAACTTGTGGTAGATGTAGGTTGGATTAACACCCTCAAGAATATATTTAAATACATTTTATGTTTAGATAAATAAGAAGTAACTATTTACATTTATCGTCTTTAGGGTGAAATTGATTGATGGTGGTATTTTTTTAAAATTACCATATTGAAATATGTTCATAATTCCATGGAATTTGAATCAGTTAAAGATATTTTACATGAGAAATATTTCCCAATGAATGATTAATATATAATGCAGAAAAATGAAATTGGTGAAAATAGTTGAATATTTTTAGCTAAATATGAAGAGAACATAACAGGATTGTCCAGGTGTGTGTAAAATTTTATTCTAGACAATGATAGTAAAATTAATAAATTTTACTCAGGGTTTAAAACAACTGTACCACTATCATTATCCACATGAGAATTGAAAATTTTGGAGAATTTGGTTTTTGTGCCGAATAATATTATATGGATTTTACTAACACATATGATCATTGAGATGAAAATAATATGAAATGGCCATGGTCGAAGGAATTATATAAGAAACCTTATAGAAAATTGTAATATATGTATAAAACAATTTCAAATTTCAGTAAAATGAATTTTTATGGATTTTTTTGGATCTAGAATGTTTTACCGGTGTAATATGTAAAGACCTGTAAAATTCAAGGGAAATTGTTTTCTTAATTTTCTTTGGAATTTAACCATAACGCGGTTTCAGACAGCACTTGATTCCGAGGCCCGGAGTGCCCGGAATTTCTATCTGAAGTTTAGCTCGGGTACGTTCAGTGAACGAACGAGCGGCATTTTCTAACATTTGAACCAGTGCCCGGAATCGAATTCTGAGGGCACCGATGGAACCACAGCGCCGGTAATTGCTTAGGAACTCCTGTTCCGGAGTTGCATTATCACGGGTGTGGATGATAAAAATTGTGGAAGTTAATTTATTATTATTCTACAATTTTTATTCTAAGTGTTTAGTTCTTGATGGAAGTTGGGTAACCACCCAACCTCCCTTGGGAGGTTATGACGGTGGTGGGGCCCACAAGAACCCTTCCCCTTCATATCCTCTAAACCCCCTCAACTCCCATTTAAATGTTTATAACTTAAGTTTATCAAACATATGGTTTTAATGTTGAGTGTTTAATATAAGTTTTTTAAATTCAAACCTTTGAATTTCAAAAGCTTGTTGTGTTAATAAAATAAGATAGGAGCTTATTTTATTTTGTTGTTAGAGTTTTATCGTTGAGAGGTTTTAGGAAGAATATATTCTCCTTCGATGAAGAATGTGAAGAACACCTCGGACTCCGAGGAAGAACATCGTTCTTCAACAAAGAACATCTCTGCCGAAGAACGCAGAGAACTTCTTCCACGACGTTCTTCTTCTGCAAAGTTTCTTCTTCGGACACACCTCGACGACAACGGAATCGATGTTCATTTTTCCGCGACGCCCGACCTCCGCAATGCTCGTCTTCCGCGGATCATTGACGTTCACCGTTCTTGAAACCGAGGTAGGGGTTTTATTTATTTAATTTTTTCTTGTTTACATCCCTGAATTTCTTCGTGAAATTTTAACCAATAGCTATCGATTAACGTGAGGGGGGCCGGACCGCACAAACACGGCCGACCCACCTCCTTATTATTCTTGTTGGATTCTTTTGGTTCGATATGGAAGTGGCGTGGTTCCATCGCACCGTGTGGGTTTATGCGGCAAGAAATACGCGGTGCCGTCGCGCCGCGCCGTGAATTAATACAAGGATGTGACGCCATCACGCCGCGTCGGTGACACCCGAAAATACCGCGACCGGTACCGGGGCCGCGGCAGAGGGGCGCGGCGCCGTCGCGCCATGCCGGACGACAAGGGCCACGGCGGAGCAAGGTGACCGGCGGCCGGACCAGGCCGCCGGTGTCAGAGCTGGAAGGGGACCGGCCATCGCCGGTCCCGTTGAGCAGGAAGCGAACGGCCAGGTCGGGCCGGCCAGACAGGGAGGAGCCGGGGGAGTTAATTCCCCCGGCCGGAAATCAAAGCGGCCCCAATTAAGGGGTCGCGGTTACAAGAAAAGAAAGGGGCACCCCCCCCCCCCCCCGCGCAAGCCAAAACGGCTCGCCGTTTTGGCCGAGCACCGACCAGCACGCCCAGCGCGTGGGTCGCCGATCCGGGCCGCCGGGCCGGGCCGACTCGGACCCGGGGCAGGTCGACCCGGTTCGGGCCGACCGGGGGGTCTCGGGCCGAGTCGGTCCGGGCCCGAAACCCCCGTTTTCGGACCATTTGGGTTCAATTACCCATAACTCAGGATACAGACCTCCGATCGATGCGCCGTTAGCGGAGAAAAGATCATTGGAACAAGACGGTTGTTTCGGTATATCGCAGTCAAGGTTTCGTAATACTTTGAGTTCGTCCGGGTTGGTTCGTACACGAAACCAACCGGGCCCTCGGAGCGGAAACGCTCATATCTTGAGCTTCAGATGTCCGATTGACGTGCCGTCGACTTTGTTGAATTCCTCTAAGTGAGATGAATCTTATGGCTTACTCCGCACGAGGTTTGGACGCATGTGGAATATAGTTGGGTTGGTTTTGCCTTTAAAAACCAACCGGGCCCCTAGGACGAAAAAGCCAATAACTCTCAGACCGGGTGTCTGATTGATACGTCGTCTGCGACGTTGAGTTCATGTTGACGATACAGAACTTTTGGATACATCAACACTGGACTATGTGTCAGTTGATGTATCAGCCTCTCGGCTCGTGGAGCGGACCCTCCCGAATGAGCTTACTGTGTGCGGGAACCCTAGTGCTGGCTGCGACTGCGACTGCTACTGTGATGATGACTCTACAGAGATCCTCAGTGGATTCGACGACGACGACTACAACACTTAGAAATCCTATGTGGATCAGTGCTACCAATCTTGTGTGGGTCTGATCCTATGTGGGTCAGCGCTCAGCGGTTCTGTGTGAACCAATGCCTACAGATCCTGTGTATGTCTGATACTGTGTGGGACATTGCGGGGGTTAGTACCTATCGATCCTTTGTGGGTCCGACGACTTAGATGGATCAGTGATCATCTCTATCGTCTTTCGAAAAAGTATACTTGTGTGAGCTGAATCCTGTTTTACTTTCCTGTGTGGACTGTGGTGTGCTATCCTGTGTGGATTTACATTTTGCTTTCCTATGTGGATTGAGTTGTTCTTTCCTACGTGGATTACATTTTTCTTCCTGTGTGGAATACGTTGCTTTCCTATGTGGACTGGGTTTTACTTGGGCTCGGATGTTGGAGCTGAATGAGAATTGATGACTTAGGTATATGTATGGGCATATACCTAAGCAGTGTCGGATGTTACTTCGTGATTGTATCATTCCTTAGTGGTTTATCCTTTGTGGATTTTGGGAGACCTTCGGGGGTCTCGGGGTCCCTACTGAGTAGCTTATACTCACCCCTGCACGGGCTATGCCCGCACTACGTTGTGTTGGTTACAGACGACGGACAGTGTTGATCGTGTTTGAGGTTTGCAGAGCAGGACGGTACCTGGAGGTAGACCACTGGGCGGGACATACTCGGTGCGGACGGCGAGACCCGAGGAGCAGTGGAGCTATCTGTACCCACCCTTCAGGTGGGATTTCTAGTGGACAGCTCGGCGTTGTGGCTTTACTTTACAGTTGTTGTTTTCCCTTTCGAGTTGTACTTTACTTTCAGTTTGGGTTTGTATACTCGCCAATTTACTTTTTCCGCACTTACTCTAGTACCAGCTTTTACTTAGTGTTTACTTCTACTGCATGTTTACTCTGTGGTGTTTGATTAATTTAAAAAGGCAATGCCTTCCCTTTTACCGGGATTTTACGCCTTGGTACTAGTCGCCAGCCCCTGGCCTATGGAAGGCGGGCTTGGAGTAGTCACGGCATGGGCCCCGAGGACGGGTCGTGACAAATTGGTATCAGAGGAGTTCGGTTCTACCGCAGAACTTGGGACTCTGATCTTTTCTGTGTGAGGCAATAATGTTTAGAATATTGGGTGTTGTTATCAGTCCAGGGAGTCCAGTGTTGGTGCGGCGGCCGACGTATCCGTACACCAGGACCCTGACTTCTGATTTCCGACTTAATACACGAAAACATTGATTGTGTGTGTGTTTCAAGTTTTCTTTGTGATTACTTTGTGTCACCTCATCAAGTATATTGTTCTGACCGTGGCACACCTGTTTCCTTTTCAGGTGGCCCCACGACGACAGCCAGCTAGGGTTCCGAGAGTCGAGCGTGTCGACATCCCACCAAGCGACGAGGCCTCGGTGCAGGGCCCTTTCTCATCAGTGGCACCAGCGGTAACTCTACCCGCCGAGCCACCGATGCTTCCAGCACCAGCCGCTGACGATGCACGTCGCCTTAGTGCACTTCATGAGTTCCAGCGCCAGCGACCGCCCAGGTTCCGTGGGGAGCCGGACCCCCAGGCCGCCGAGGACTGGCTGGAGGCAGTGGTGAGAGTTTTCAGGTTAGTGAGGACACCAGCAGACCTCATGATGATCCTCACAGTGAGCCTACTGCACGAAGAACTAGGAAGATGGTGGAGCTTGATGCTCCAGGTGCACGATGAGGAATCTCTTCTCTAGATGGACTTTGAGAGCCTCTTCCGCTCAGAGTTCATCCCAGCCACCCTCCGTGCGGTGCGCATCCAGGAACTTCTTCAGCTACGGCAGGGAAGCATGACGGTCGTCCAGTACTCGGTGTGATTTTCCGATCTCTTGCGCTACTCTACAGACATGGTACGTGACCCATTTTTCTGGGCCCGGACCTTTGAGCAGGGATTGAGACACGATATCATGGAATCGCTGATCTCCCTCAGCATTCCGACTCAGATATGAGTACTGGAGCAGGCCCTTTTGATCGAGAGCTTTCTTACTGAGTCTACACCAGCGCCAAGACCCACCGCAGAGCGGAACGTAGCAGAGTCTTCTGCAGCAGGCAGTCGACGGATGACACATGGGTCCAGGCAGACCAGACCCTCAGGTAGACGACCTCAGGACACTGGCTCAACAGTGTGGGGGCACACAGCACGGAGTCAGTCTTTCGAGTGGCAGGTAGTGCTACTCATGCGGCGGGCAGGGCCACATGGATCGTGACTGCCCGACCCGCCGTGCATAGGAGCAGTAGTCAGTTGAGGGACCACCGAGGTAGAGGCAGAGGGTCGACCGTGGCGGTCCGCAGGGAGGAGGTGGACGAGGCAGAGGAGCTGGCCGAGCAGCAGGTGGTGGGTGACTCTTTGAGGCTCTACCACCACCACCACCAGGAGGTCCACCCCGACCACAGGGAGCTGGCAGGAAGAGACAGGCACAGCTCCAGGCAGTAGAGGCCTACGACCACAGCGCGCCCGAGATGATTCAAGGTATTATCTGTGTCTATTCCACCCTTGCAGTAGTTCATATAGACACAGGAGTGAGTCACTCTTTCATAGCCTCTGCCCTTGTTCGGAGCTCAGAGATTCTGATAGAGCCGTTGGCTCGATCCTTATGGTTAGAGACTCCTACGAGAGCAGACTCGACGATTACGCACTGGTGCCGGCAGTGTGAGCTTACTCTAGGAGGCGAGAGCTTCGGCTGGGATCTTCTTGTAGCGGCGTCAAGGCCTTATGACGTCATCTTGGGCATGGATTAGTTGTCTACATCCCATGCACAGATTGACTGTATTAGGCGCAAGGTGCGATGTGTACGCACCGACGGGAGCAGGTTCACCTTCACTGGCGAGAAGGGAGCCTTTGCAGCACAGGATGGACTTCCGCGGAGGAGAGGACAACCCATCACTCATTAGTTGTCTAGCCTCATCCTAGGAGCAGTTGACGTGCGGAGTCCTGGTTTTCCTGCAGTGGTGGATCATTATGCGGACGTTTTTCCTGACAACATTCCAGGGCTACCTCCTCGCAGAGAGGTAGAATTTTATATTGACTTGTACCCTAGGACAGCCCCGATATCGACTCCAGCATATCGGATGGCTCCCGCTGAGCTTCGAGAGCTACGGGTACAGTTGGAGGACTTGCATGGAAAGGGGTTCATCCGACCCAGTGTTTCACCCTGGGCTTCCCCGATATTGTTCGCCAAGAAGGCGGACAGGAGCTTGCGACTTTGTGTCCACTATCGTCGCCTGAACCAGGTGATAGTGAGGAACAAGTATCCGCTACCAAGGATTTATGACCTCTTCGATCAGCTCAAGGGATCACGGTGGTTCTCGAAGATAGACCTCAGGTCAGGCTATCATCATCTCAGAGTCTGAGACGAGGACGTGTAGAATACGGCCTTCAGATGTCGGTATGGACACAATGAGTTCTTGGTTATTCCACTCGGCGTAGCCAATGATTTAGTAGTGTTCATGGCCCTCATGAACAGGATCTTTCAGCCATACCTCGATTGATTTGTCGTGGTCTTCCTCAATGACATTTTGATTTACTCGACGACTGAGGAGGAGCATGCCTACCACTTACAGGTTGTACTAGACACACTCTGAGGGCACCAGCTTTATGGAAATCTCTCGAAGTGCCAGTTCTGGATATGTGAGGTCCACTTCTTGGGACACGTCATCTCTGAGGCGGGAGTTGAAATGGATCCTGCGAAGATCGAGGCAGTGTTAGCTTGGGAGCCACCCAGGAGCGTGATGTAGGTGTGAAGTTTCTTGGGTCTAGCTGGATACTATCGGAGATTTGTGCCAGATTTATCTAGAGTTGCAGCACCACTCTCAGCTTTGACGAAGAAGGGTAAACCCTTCTTGTGGTTAGACAGATGTTAGCAGATCTTCCAGGAGCTGAGACAGAGATTGACCAGCGCACCTATCTTGAGGTTGCATGAGGAGGGAGTAGGGTACGTAGTCTACTGCGATGCATCAGGGACCGGACTCGGATGTGTCCTGATGCTGGAGCGGGCAGTGATCGCCTATGGATCACATCAGTTGAGTCCGCATGAGAAGAACTACGCTCCCTATGACCTGGAGTTAGCATCAGTGGTCTTCTCCCTGAAGACGTGGCGACACTATCTGATGGGCGAGTGTTTTATAGTCTTTTCTGACCATCAGAGTCTCAGATACATCTTCTCTCAGAAGGATCTGAATCTGAGACAACGGCGATGGCTTGAGTTCCTCCAGGACTAGGACTTTGAGATAGTCTATACTCCTGGGAAGGGGAATGTGGTAGTCGGTGCTCTCAACCGGAGGACGGGCATTCAGCTACTCGAGGAGGCGATAGAGAAGCTATCCATTTTGCGGATATCCTTTGTGGATAGGGATGGAGCAGCCTTCCTTCAGTCTCTCACAGTCTCTCCTCCATTACTGCAATGGGTCAGAGAGGCACAGCATGGGGACGCTGACTGTGAGATGCGGCGTGCACAGATATCCTCAGGACAGGCACCTGATGGTTTCTCCTTTGAATCAGAGCATGACATCCTTTTCAGAGGACGTACCTTGGTACCGGTTGCTTTACGGGAGGAGGTGATGAGAGAGTTTCACACTTCTCCTTTGGCAGTACATCCTGGAGTGGCGAAGATGTTCCAGGACCACAGACGACAGCACTGGTGGTCGGGCATGAAGAAGGTTGTGGCGGAGTTCGTTTCTCGATGCATCACCTGCCAGCAGGTGAAGGCATAGCACCAGGTACCAGCAGGCTTGGTATAGCCCTTAGAGGCCCCAGAGTGGAAGTGGGACAGGATATCTATGGACTTCGTGACTGTAATTCCACGTACTTCCAGAGGTCACGACTCCTTTTGGGTGATTTTCGACCGACTCACCAAGTCGGCGCACTTTCTACCCATCAGAGAGCAGGGCTCAGTGGAGAGCTTCGGACGACTTTACGTTTAGGAGATAGCACGGCTTCACGGTGTGCCATATTCTATCGCCTCCGATCGAGATGATTGCTTTACTTCCCGGCTATGGAAGGGATTGCAGGAGGCGTTCGGTACATAGCTACGTCTAAGAACAGCCTTTTACCCTCAGACGGATGGTCAGATGGAGAGGACCATTCAGACTCTCGAGGACATTCTCCGCGCATGCGTCCTCGACTTTGGTCGCAGCTGGGAGGACCACCTACCCTTGGTGGAGTTCGCGTACAACAACAGCTACCACTCCACCATAGTGATGGCACCATATGAGGCATTGTACGGCCGACCTTGTAGATCTCCTTTGTGCTGGACAGACCCTGGGGAGTCAGCACTTGTGGGACCGGAGATGGTCCAGGCCACGACAGAGAAGGTCCAGGTCATCCAGGAGCGGACGAGGACAGCTCAGAGCCGGAAGAAGTTATATGCTGACAGGAGGTAGAGGCCACTAGAGTTTGAGGATGGCAACCACGTATTCTTGTGTGGCTCACCTCGACGTGGATTACGGAGATTTGGCCGAGGCGGCAAGTTGTCTCCACGCTTCATCAGACCATTCCAGGTCCTCAGCAGGATTGGCGAGGTGGCTTATCGCCTGGCTCTACCACCTCAGTTGCACCGGGTGCATGACGTCTTCCACGTATCTCAGCTGAGGAGATACGTGCACGAACCGATGCACATCATTGACCATGGGGAGATTGACTGTGATGATGGGGCGACTTTTGCGGAGGTCCCAGTGGAGATCGAGGATCGACAAGACTGGGTTCTACGTGGACGGTCGATTCCTCTAGTGCGCATCAGATGGCAGCATGGGAACCTCCAGGAGAGCACTTGAGAGCGGGAGGCTCAGATGCGTGCTCAGTACCCACATTTGTTTCCCTAGTTTTCGATGTATCTTTACAGGGACGTAAAGCCCTGAGGTGGGAGTAATGTAAAGACCCGTAAAATTCAAGGGAAATTTTTTTCTTTATTTTCTTTGGAATTTTACAAGAACACGATTTTAGACGGCACTTGATTCCGAGGCCCGGAGTGCCGGGAATTTCTATCTGAAGTTTAGCTCGAGTACGTTCAGTGAACGAACGAGCGGGATTTTCTAACTTTTGAACCGGTGCCCGAAATCGAATTCTGAGTGCACCGATGGAACCGCAGCGCCGGTAATTGCTTAGGAACTCCGGTTCCGGAGTTGCGTTATTACGGTTGTGGATGATGAAAATTGTGGAAGTTAATTTATTATTATTCTACAATTTTTATTCTAAGTGTTTAGTTCTTGATGGAAGTTGGGTAACCACCCAATCTCCCTTGGGAGGTTATGAGGGTGGTGGGGCCCACATGAACCCCACCCCTTCATATCCTCTAAACCCCCTCAACTCCCATTTAAATGTTGATAACTTAAGTTTATCAAACATATGGTTTTAATGTTGAGTGTTTAATGTAAGTTTTTTAAATTCAAACCTTTGAATTTCAAAAGGCTTGTTGTGTTAATAAAATAAGATAGGAACTTATTTTATTTTGTTGTTAGAGTTTTATCGTTGAGAGGTTTTGGGAAGAATATCTTCTCCTTCGACGAAGAACATGAAGAACACCTCAGACTCCGACGAAGGACACCGTTCTTCAACGAAGAACATCTCCATCGAAGAACGCGGAAAACTTCTTCCACGACGTTCTTCTTCCGCGACGTTTCCTCTTCAGACGCACCTCGACGACAACGGAATCGACGTTATTTTTTCCATGACGCCCGACCTCCGCGACGCTCGTCTTCCGCGGCTCGTTGACGTGCACCGTTCTTGAATCCGAGGTAGGGGTTTTATTTATTTAATTTCTTCGTGTTTACATCCCTGAATTTCTTCATGAAATTTTTACAAACTGTTATCGATTAACGTGAGGGGGCCGGAACGCACAAACACGGCCGACCCAACTCCTTATTATTCTGGTTGGATTCTTTTGGTTCGATATGGAAGTGGCGCGGTGCCGTCGCACCGAGTGGATTTATGCAGCAAGAAATACGCGGCGTCATCGCGCTGCGCCGCGAATTAATACAAGGATGCGACACCATCGCGCCGCGTCTGTGACACCCAAAAATACCGCGACCAGTACCGGGGCTACGGCGGAGGGTCGCGGCGCCGTCACGCCGCACCGAACGACAAGGTCCGCGGCCGGTTCTGTGCCGTGGAGGAGAAAGGTGACCGGCGGCCGGACCGGGCCGCCGGCGTCGGAGCTGGAAGGGGACCGGCCATCGCCGGTCCCGTTGAGCAGGAACCGGCCGGCCAGGTCGGGCCGACCGGATAGGGAGGAGCCAGGGGAATTAATTCCCCCAGCCAGAAATCAAAGAGGCCCCAATTAAGGGGCCGCAGTTACAAGAAATGGGAGGGGCAGCGCACCCCCACGCGCGAGCCAAAACCGCTCGGCCATTTTGGCCGAGCACCGACCAGCGCGCCCAGCGCGCGGGTCGCCGGTCCGGGCCGCTGGGCCGGGCCGCGCCCAGGCCGGGGCAAGCCGCACCCTGCCGGGTCGGGCCAGGCCAACCCGAACTCAGGGCGGGTCGACACGGTTTGGGCCGACCGGGGGGTCTCGGGCCGGGTCGGTCCGGGCCCAAAACCCCCATTTTCGGACCGTTTGGGTTCAATTACCCATAACTCGGGCTATGGACCTCCGATCGACGCGCCGTCAGTGGTGACACAATCCTTGGAATGAGACGGTTGTTTCGGTATATCGAACTCAAGTTTTTGGAATACTTTGAGTTCGGCCGGGTTGGTTCGTACACGAAACCAACCGGGCCCTCGGAACGGAAACGCTCATATCTTGAGCTTCGGACGTCCGATCGACGTGTCGTCGACTTTGTTGAATTCCTCTAAGTGAGACGAATATTTTGGATTACTTCGCCCGAGGTTTGGACGTAGGTGGAGTATGGTAGGGTTGGTTTTTCCTTTAAAAACCAACAGGGCCCCTAGGACGAAAAAGCCACTAACTCTCAGTCCAGGCGTCCGATTGACGCGCCGTCTGCGACATTGAGTTCCTGTTGACGATACAGAACTTTTGGATACATCAACTCTAGACTATGTGTCAGTTGATGTATCAGCCTCGGCTCGTGGAGCGGACCCTCCCGAACAAGTTTGTTGTGCGCGGGAACCCTAGTGCTGGCTGCGACTGCGACTGCTACTGTGACGATGACTATATAATGATCCTCAATGGACTCGACGACGACGACTATAGCACTCATCAATCCTGTGTGGATCAGTGCTACCGATCCTGTGTGGGTCCGATCCTGTGTGGGCCAGCGCTCAGCGGTTCTGTGTGAGCCAGCGCCTACAAATCCTATGTGGGTTCGATCCTGTGTGGGTCATTGCGGGGGTTAGTACCTATCGATCCTTTGTGGGTCCGACGACTTAGATGGATTAGTGATCATCTCTATCGTCTTTCGAAGAAGTATACATGTGTGAGCTGAATCCTGTTTTACTTTCCTGTGTGGATTGTGTTGTACTATCCTATGTGGATTTACTTTTAGCTTTCCTATGTGGATTGAGTTGTTATTTCCTTTATAGATTACGTTTTGCTTCCTGTGTGGAATACGTTGCTTTCCTGTGTGGACTGGGTTGTACTTGGGCTCGGATGTTAGAGCCGAATGAGAATTGATGACTTAGGTATATGTATGGGAATATACCTAAGCAGTGGCGGATGTTACTTTTTGATTGTATCTTTACTTAGTGGTTTATCCTTTGTGGATTTTGGGAGACCTTCGGGGGTCTCGGGGTCCCTATTGAGTAGCTTATACTCACCCCTTCACGGGCTATGCCCACACTACGTTGTGTTGGTTGAAGATGACGGACAACGTTGATCGTGGTTCAGTCTTGCAGATCAGGATGGTACCTAGAGGTAGACCACTGGGCGGGAAATACTCGGTGTGGACGGCGGGACCCAAGGAGCAGTGGAGCTATCTGTACCCACCCTTCAGGTGGAATTTCCAGTGGATAGCTCGGATTTGCGACTTTACTTTACAGTTGATGTTTTCCCTTTCGAGTTTTACTTTACTTTCAGTTTGGGTTTGTATATTGGCCCATTTACTTTTTCCGCACTTACTCTTGTACCAGCTTTTACTTAGTGTTTACTTCTGCTGCTTGTTTACTCTGTGGTGTTTGTTTACTTTACAAAGGCAATGCCTTCCATTTTACCGGGATTTTATGCCTTGGTGCTAGTCGACAGCCCCTGGCCTATGGAAGGCGGGCTAGGGGTAGTCATGGAACGGGCCCCAAGGATGGTTCGTGACATAATATGTCTGGTATTAGGGTTTTTAACTACAAGAAAAGAGTATTCAATACTAAAATAATGAACTAGTATATATTCAATAAACACTGAAATTATTTAGCTGTAATGAGTTGGGAAAATATGTCAATTTGTGTCTGAAGTTAATTAGTAATGGTGGAAATTATCTTGATAAAAAACAGAAAGGTGTGGAAAATCATTTTTTATACTACAGTTGACATTAGGTCATATAGTGAAGTTCTAAAAACTCAATGAGGTTGATATTTTTCAAACATTAATCATATGTTAAAATTTTTAAACACTCCTTATAAAGATTTATTGGATGATATAATAATGTCATTAATGTCGTTCTAGGAGACTTTTAGATAGGTTTATGTATATGTAAAGATCATTTTTAACATAAAGTATGCATTATTGTTTTTTAGAAACTAGTATTATGTTATAGAGAACCTTTAGGGTTTATATTATCTCTTTTCATAACTATTATTTTTAAGGATCTCCATCTAATTATAAGAATATTATAAAGATGAAATTTTATGAAAAAAGATTTCTCAATGGATGGGAAAGAATCCATCAAAATTGGAAACGATACGTGGCTTTAACCAACAAACGAATGTCAATATGGGTGAATATCCTACCAATAAAAAATTTGACTTCATGGTAAGTACTAAATCATTATATTAATTTAAATGCTCTGATTGGTAATTATAGTGTTTATTTGTAGAACATATGTTTTATCATATAGAAAATCTTGGGATTAAAACGTTATATGATTATTTCTTGATTAATATTGTTTCATAATAGGACCAATATGACATTGGGATAGATCATGCCTTATTCTAAATATTTTGGTTGTGGTTAATATATAACAATTTGAGTGAATTTTTTTATCCTTTTAAGGATTTGATGATATTGTATATGTATATTTTTATTACTTGAATCATGAAATATTTATTTTGGATACTTGTCAATTGATAAAATATTAGAGTATGATGAAAATTCATTAATGTATATAATTCAATATGAAGATTATGTATATTAGTTTATTATATTAGTCAACATATTAAAGTAATTTATCTACTCTAAGAATAAGATCATAAAAATGAAAATGTTATGCCATTAAATTATTTTCTTCTGAATCAAATGTTATTTTAACTAATAATTTTTTTGTCTTTGACTTTCTTAGCTTTTCATTGTTCATTCACTTTCTTATGATCAAATATCTGTACCACATTCTATCATTTTTTGGACATTATAATTTTTTTCATTGTCCAAATATTACATTAAAACCAATTATACATACCTATAAACCTAGGTATGGGTTATTATAGATGGCCAATGTACTTAATTGTCTATCTTATCAAAGAGAAGTTTTATCAACCCTTTTAATGATGTCTGTTCCAAAAAATGTATTTTCAAAAATATTAATAGTCATTACTATGTGAATGTTAAAATTACAAATATTAAATATATTATTGGGTGGTAAATGTGAAAACATGGAATTTATTTAATATAGAACTATGTTCCATATCGATTTAAACATGAAACATAAATCTTAAACTACACTTGAAATAGATAACCATTATAAACCAGCCATTAAATTAGAATGTATGAATAGTATTAACCAATTTATGAAATATATACATATGATTATATATATATATATATTGGAAATTCACACTAAATAAATATTATTGAAAAATTAAGTGTATATAATCAATCAATTTTCAGTAAAGTAATTTTAATCTTTAGAAATATATTTTCCTCAAAAAAAATGTACTTATTTTTTTTAAAAATATTATATGTAATTGTATTTAAAATTTAAAAAATATGATTAACAAAATAAATTTAATTTTCTAAATCATCATATTAAAATTAACATAAAGAGATATTTTGTGATTTTTGGGAAACTATTCATTTTCAGTGAGTGGTGAAAAATAACGCTTTTAGTAAAAAAATCATTTATTTTTAATAATTTAATAAAATTAAATTCATTATTAATTTTGTAAAATAATTCAATGTAACTTAATTATTAATTATTAATATTTAATACACTTAATTACTATATAATCAACATTATATAAGATTTTATTATATATTTTTTGGTTATAAAAATATGATTTTTCTAAAAACTATTTTAAATTGTATAATGCCTCTCCCTTTTAATTAATTAGATTAATCTCCAATGATGATTATTTTAAATTAAATTTATATATTATGAAAAAATAAATATTAATTAATATTTATAAAATGATTATTATTAACCATTGTCTTTATATAAAACAATCTTTTTCTTGCATAATATCCTTCCTCAAAATCCACTTTTTCATCGCATCTGGGAGTTAAATTATAATTTTAAATATCCCACATATGTGAATTTATTTTTATAAAATAGATTGAATATTTGGAATCAAAATAAATAATTTTATCTAATAATTCTATCATAAATTTTTACAGAAATGAATAGTGATAATAGGGGAAATTAGTTATCATATTTAAGGTGAAAATAAATTTTCTGAGGATTAATCTAAAATGATAAGGATTAAATTGAAATTAAAACCTATTTAAAATGTATTTTTATATTATAATTTTTAATGATCTATAATGGATCATATTTTAACCCTGTGGAATTTGAAAAATGTTGTTAATCCTTTTTATTTATGAAAATTATATGTATGCCACTCACCTCACTTATAAAAGGAAACCTCTATCCTCTCATATTCAGACCTTAAAATACATTTTATAATATACTAATTATAAAAATATATTCATTAAACATATTTCAATATATTTTTGTCATTTTTTAATAAAAAATTATCTAATGAAGGTTTGTTTTCGTAACTAAGGAAGTTTCACAAAAAGGTATCATTCTGAACTGACTATCATTATTATATTTCTTCTTCCACATCATCAAAATCTTATGAAATGATGAATATATAATATAAATTTATATAAAATATATTATGATGTTATTATGTTAATTTAACGACCTAAATCTATATACTCTTCCATAAAATGGAATATGAAATAATCATTCATGTGTACATTGGATAATCACATCACAAACCCATGTCATTTGTTCTGTATCATCACATCTCATGGATTGTTGTGATAATTAATTCATAGAATATATATGAAATTTTCAACATAGTTATACTTATTTATATAAGATATAATATCACCTTATGTTCCATTCAGTAGAGGATATAATAATATTTCTCATGTGAACAACAATGTGATTATTCTGAACGTTTTGAAAAATGAAAAAAGGAATGTTTTATTTTTAATGAATACGGTGATGATGAAACTTTTCACCACTATGAAAATTATTTTATTTATAGATTCCACTACAATATTTCATGTTTTATTCAGATAAGGAACCCTATTACCCTTTTAATATGCATTTTTTTATTGAAAATGTTGATTTAAAAAAATTGGTATTTTGATATCCAAAATTAATTTTCATATGTGATTAAAAAAGTCTTTCAAATATTATATAATTTAAAAGTGAAAGAATTAAAATTGTTTTCCTCATTATATAGTAAATATGAATTGTAAATTAGAAATGGTTTCTCCTTGATAGCTACAAGTGAGCATATTATAGGTTATATGATTGGTGCGGCCAGGTAATACTCTGTGAGGGCACAATAGATTAATCATTTTGTGAACCCAAATATAACTCCAATGAATTTGGTATTATTCCATGTATGAAGTTGAAATATATAGGGAGTTACAAAATCTTGTATCCTATTTATTTAACTGGGATCGAGAAACTTTTTTCATGTGTTTAAAATAGGCTATTAATGTGATGCTCAAAGTTAACAAAAATTATTTTTTGTTATTTGAAATGGGTATTAAAGGCTTCAGTTAAGTTTTTTTGTTTTCTTCATTGTTAAAATATTTTATTTCCTACATAAATGATCATTGATGATAAAGGTAATTATTACATGATTTTTTATGATTTTCATTTCATTAAATATATTCTTTCTTTTAATGTACATTACTTATATTTTTAGGCTCATATAGAATGGTAAAAAGTTTTTCATAGAGTTTAAAGATGGATAATGGAATGGAAGAAGTCAAGTTGAAAGTCATGAATAACTTGCTTAAAATTAAGTCATGGTTTATAATTAATGTTTTATATATTTTATAAAATGGATACTATTTAGAAGTGACCACTTTTTATTATTTGGTTTTGTTATGTATGATTTATAACCTCATTTAAAAAAAATAGTAAAGATCCAAAAAAGTTAATGAATGTGAATTATTTTCTAAAACTAAATATTATGATATGTTATTTTCATGGATTTATAAATCAATTATAGTCTTCAGGCATGTGATTATTAAATTTATTAAAGATTTTTTTTAAAGATTTGATATTAATGATTTAAAATCCCAGTAGCATGTTGCTGGTTTTAAAGGAATGGTTTAGTCAATATTAGTAGAATATTAATAGTAAAACATTAGTTAATTCCCTAGGGATATGCATATATATAAATAGGTATATTACAAGGGAAATTTGTAATAAGAAGTATAATTATGAGTCAATGTATAAGAAAATTGTATTTGAATTATTTTAAAGGATAAAGAGAGTGGTTTTGAAGAAATTATGTCCCTACATGGTTATTACTAGTGGATGTCAGAATAAGAGAGAGGTACCTAGTGGTAATAGCTCTAAAAAAGAAAAATTTAGCTAGATTAGATCGTCTCATGGTGATCAATAATGAGCCTTTTTGTATGACTATTTGGACACACCTAGTGGATGTTATTTTTGGAAATTCAAAACCTATTTATGAACCATCATAAATGATTTGAATAATGACTGTGAATGTCATAGTTTAAAACTAACAAGTAATATATTGAAAATAAAGTATGATTATTTAGAAATAATATATGTTTTTTGGGTTTAATCACTATGAATACTATTTATTACACTACAATTTTGGTTTTAGTAAAGTGATAGTACCGAAAGTAGTCATGTTAATATTAAGTGCAACAAAATATGCAACGATTGTACTCATAAGAATATAATTATTTTGGAATATGGATTGAAAAATATAATTTATATTCACACAAAATTTTCTAAATATATGAATCATGAAGAACCTCCAAACAAGAATCATAGGGTACAATATTCTATTGAATCCTTCATGAGGAATTACCCACATTCTTTCAGTGGTTTTATTGATCCACTAGTTTCTAAGAAATATAGTAGTACCAGTAATAATATATTTTACATTATACAATATTTAGATAATGGACAATTAATTTTTATGGTCTATCACTTGGAAGGGTAAGCACCACAATAATAGACTCTCATAATGAATATTGGTTTATATGAAAAGTTGACTCCATGGAATAAAATTATTTTAGAAACACATTTCTCAATAATTACTTTCCTTATATTAATCATACAAAATTGGAAATTTATTTCCTTAATGAAAAACAAAAAGATAATGAATCGGTTAGAACCTATGGGGAAATATTTACATATATTGTTAGGTATGCTTCTAGTATCATCATTTGACTTGAATGTAATGATGAATGACTTAACAGTGTCTTAAAACCAATCCCTTTAATGGATTTATATATAAGGGACTTAGATAGTTGTGAATAAATAATTCACTGTGATATCTCAGTGGATACAAAGACTTTAGGTAACCATAAATCCAATATTTTTGTTAAAAATATGATGACGGAATTCAAGGGAAACTCTAAAAAGCAAAGACAAATGAACTTTATCATTCATTTATAATAAATAGATAAAAGGAAACATGGAGGAAATTGTATGAAAGGAACTACTAAGTAAATTATGTGTGTAATGGGGTTTCATCGAGTGGATGAATCTGATGTGATGGTAAGATGTAATATATTGACACAAATAGTTAGAGAAATCTGCATAATTCATAACCCACACTCCAGCGATTCAAGTAAAAGGAGTTTGGAAACTATGAAAAATAATTCCCCAATCTAAGTGATAGTTTGGATGATAATACAAAAATACTCTAAATAATAATGATAAAAGTAAATCAGATGGATTAATAATTGATGAGTCGAATAATAATAATTAAGGAACATTTATTGTCCCCTCTATAGTTGGGAATTTCAGGTTTTATTTTTTATGAATAAGCCTTTTAAAAATATTATATTAATCCTTTAATGAAATTTCAGGAGATTATCTATTAATACATGGATTATGAAATAATGAAATCACTTTTCATATACTATTATCACGTGGATGAACCCACAATTTCAATTAAAAGGTTTTTTATAACAGAATATCTTATATAAGGAATAGAGGGTGAATGAATTATTGGAAGTTTATATGTATCCATGTAAGATTAACATAATAGATATGGATAACATCATGGGCTTATGAGTTCAAGTTTTATCATAAGAATAGATTCATTAACACCCCTTTTAGATTTTATGTGATATGATATTATAAATATTAAATATATTTTAAGACACATTAATAGAAATACGACCCTTCCGTTTTTTATATGTATTAGTAGAATATATATTTGAGGATGAATACCTTTAAGCACTGTGAAAATATGACTAAATTCACTACTATCCTTTAGGTTTTATATTAACATTGATGTTGATGTTATTTATTATGTTATTATATGAACTTAAAAATCCATTACACATAGTTACACATAGGATAAATTCTATATATATTATTTTTCCATAATATACGTTAATAAAGTGGTAAAGTTTCATTAATTTCCATAAAAACTTGTATATATTTGGGATCAAAATTTTATCTTAGTTTTTCTGTGAAGTCTTATGGAATATAATAATATGAAGATTATTTTAAACACCTCAAATCATCCTCACATAGATAGTAATTTTGTGAGAACATTTCAAACCCTAGAGAGTATCCTTAGATAATGCTCTATGGATTAAATATGTGTTTTTAATAAACATATTACTCTATGTTATTTTTCTTACTAATATATCATTAACTCAAGAATTTATATGGATCCTTATGAAGATATTTATGAATATAAGATTTTAAATTAAACACACTATAATGATGTTTTAGAAATAATTCTATTGGGACATGAGTTAACATTAGAAATAATATACAATGATAGATCCATTTTGAAACATGTATAGGTACAAAAAAGTTGAAAAATGTTACGTTGATAATCATTGAAACGATCTATAATCTGATGTTGGTGAAAGGGTGATTCTATTAATTTCACCATGGAATAAAAAAGGGAAACTATCCCATATTAATAGTAATCCGTTTGAAATTATTGATTGTATCAGGACCGCAGTTTATCTCTTAGAACATCCAACAAACTATTCCCATGTTCATGATGTGTTAAATATATTTCTACAAATAAATTACATACATGATCTAGAAAATATACTGAACTTATAGTTTGTACCATTACAGCATGATCATTATTTTGAGAAATAATTTGTTGAGATTATAGGTCATAAAGATAAAGTGATATGAAAAAATACCACCCACATGGTTAATGGTTTTTGGTGAAACCATGAGTTATAAAATTTTACATTGGAAACAATGGATGTGTTTTGTTATATATATCCTCACTTTTGGTACCAATGTTATTCATTTCATAGGAGAAATTTATTTTAAAGGGGGAATAATGTCAAAACATATGATTTGGTGAAAAATCATTTTCAAATATATTTAATATTTTCAGTATTTTATATTACAAAATACATTGATTTTTTCCTGCATTGCATATATTATAAATTTTAGTATGAATTACATGCAACATTGATTTTACCTTGTGTTACATGCTACACCGAATTTAAATGAAACATAACATACTATTAAAATAATATTATTTTATATAGACATATCACTATGTTTTTAGAATAGAATGTACGAATAATATAAAATAAATTATGAACATATATGTTTTATTCATGTATATAAAAGTAATTTTTTCATGACTATGTAATTAAACTGAAAAATAAAAATTATTTGAAAACCAAGGAAATCATTTTCTGAAAAACAATTCTTGTGAAAAAAAATTGTTTTAACTAAATAAATTTAAAAAATAAATTTTGTAGAATTATTTTAATTTTTTTACATATTATACATTCAATAAAATATTTTACATTAATATTATGTGTTTTTTTGACAATAGACAATAATTAATCAAATTTTAAGGTTAATAATTATATTTTTCTAAAACATACTTATATTTACCTTTGGAAAATTATTTTAAAAATAATATTTTCCAATTTTGAATGGTTATTTGAAAAAAAATTAAACATCACTTTTGAAATCATTATATTAAAATTTTCAGGGTTTTAAATTTTGATAATTTAATGAAAGTGTAATTTTTTTCGATAAATAGTTTAATTTGATGGTTTTTATTACTAATATTCCTAACGTTTAATGAATTTAATAAAAATAAAATGGTTTTCATATGTATTTTACACTAAATTAATTTAAATCACATAAACACTAATATCATTTATGTCTTTCTATTAAATCACATTTTGAATCCTGATGTAAACTCTTTTTAATCTATTCAAACTTTTCATTTTGGACAATAGATTTTTCATTTTTTCGGTAGGAATAAATATAAATATAAATTTTTTTCTTATAGAAATAAAATTTGTAAAAATATATTAATTATTTTAAAATAGAGTGATTTATATTACCTAATAAATTCTACTAAATATTTTACCTTAAATAATTGTAAAATTAATAATATATTTATCTCTAATAAAGTTAAAATGAGTTTACTTGGGGGTTAAAAAAGCTAAGATGTAAAATAAAATTTAAACTTATCTTAAACAATTTTTGGGTCCATATTTATCTCTTATAAACTATGTGGTTCAATAATAAACCATTTTTAGTCGTTTTACTTGTGAAAAACGTGGTTACAACTTCTTTAAATTCAAAAAATGAATTTATTCCACTCACTTTCATTATAAAAGACAACATGATATCCTTTTGTCTCAACACATTAAAAACCAATTTGTTCATCTATTCCTTAAAAAATAACTTACCTAATTACTCTATTCATATTAGAATTATTCTTGTCATTGATATAACCTAGGAAAGAATTTTGTTCAAAACAAAATGAAGTTGTTTGAAGAAGTGGTAACACCCCTTTCCAAGTGTTTTATTTTATTTCCTCATACATCTCCTTAAATTCATTTTAAACAACGATGATATAAAAAATTATTATATAATATATACTTAGATGTATTGATGTTAATTAATATAACTAAAACTATATCATTCTCCATTAAATGGGAAATGAAATTATTGATAATGTGTATGGAGGATAACCACCTCACAAATTGATGTAATTCATTTTCAATTACAGCTTCATTTGAAAAAATATAATTTGGTATAAAATATATATATTATTTTTAAGGTATGATTATAATTATTTTATTATAATATCAAATATACTTTCTAACCATTCATTCCTTAGATAATATGGTATAATCATTCATGTGTACAGCGGACTATCGCCTCATGTGATGATGCGATTCTATTTTTCAATAATTTATTTCATTGATGATAAAGTATAAATATAATTAATATTATATATATATATATATTAAATAATTTTTTTCATAAAGGTAATAAATTATTTACATTTATTTTATTTTATCCATTGAAAAAATTAATAATAGTATTTATGCATACATACGACCTATCACCACTATGTTCAACATATTTAACATTATTTCTACATCACTTATGGATTAATATAAATAAAAATATTATAAAAATTTCAGCTATTTATATAATGGTAATAATTATGGTGATTATGGAACCATGATCAAATTAATAGATTCGAAATTAAATAACAATAAAATACATGAAAAACAAAGCAGTTATTTCAAAGAACATGATTTTAAGAAGGAATTGTTATTAAAATTGAAATAAAAAGGTGTTTGTTAATCTTATATACTATGATATATATAAATATGTATCTTTAATATTTTTATAATAATCATATATTTATTTTATATAAGGTTAGAATGTATATGAAGTAATTCAAGACTCAAGGAAAAGGTTTTTCATTTCACTTTCTACTTCTCTAAAACACATGCCATATTCAACACATATTTCATTATTGTTGTGTATATACTTTCCATGAATGTATTTTATGATTATTATCCTAAAAATTATTGGTAATTACATATCTATTTTATGAAATTTATTTTATGGGTTTTATAGTTCAAAATGTTCTAATTTTGTAAGGGATATTTGTCTCACATTTGCTTCTCTGGGACACAAGTTTTGTTATGAACCTATCAACATATATAATTTTTATATATTTCATATTTAAAATTTTTTATCATTAATATAATTAATTTAATTATATTACAATTTTAATTACTAGTTATCCATAAATGGGGAATATGGTCCAAAGTTACCACATTGGAAAATGTCTCATGTTACAATGTAATTGTATAGTGAGATTGTTTATGATTATTTTTTTGATGATGATATATTGTGATTTATCTCCAAAAAATCCTTATTTTTTCTTCACATATGGTTTTTTCTTGAGATTAATATTTTTTCATCAATAATCCTCTCATTATGTAATCATGATTCTGAAATAATATTTTTAAAGAAAACCATATTTATTTCTATATTCGTCTAAAAATACTTTTTTCTTCCATATGAGGTTTTTTAAAAAAAATGTGTTTATAAAAGTTAAAATATTCATGGGAAATATTTTAAATCCATTTTACCCGTATTTTACTTTTTATTATAATTTTTTAAAAAGGAATCTTTATATTTATTTAAAATAGGTCCCATTCTAATTTTTTCAAAAATATGAATGGAATCTTTGTTTTAACATGCATGGAATAATAAGATTTCCACCACCATGGAAATTATTCCATTTTATTCTTTAAATATATTGTATCAAAGGTTACAATCAATAAAAAAATGTTTTAAAATGTTTAATGTTTAAAAATGAGTTTTTTCAAACTAGAAAGGGTATTTTCCTCAAGGAATGTATCATGTGAGCATTCAAATTAATTTTCCATATAAGACGAAATCTGTTTTTGTTAATTAAATTTTGCATGATATAATATTGAGTGATACCACCCTTAATCCTTTATGACTATATAAATATTTTTGTTGATCATATGTTTGTTAAACCCTTTCATTCATCATTGTTTATGGTATGGTGAATTGATGAAATGTTTAGGAAATTGATTTTTATTTACACGAGTTATTATTTGATGGTATGATAAATATTTTTTGAAATTGTGGAAGACGTAAGTATAGTTTTCATTATGATATGGATGGTATCAATATATACCTCCAAATTTTTCTAATTATTTATATCTCATAATAAAACCGTGGGAAAAACTCGATGGGCCTGATCCACTAGGGAAAATAAGTGAGTCTCAATACAATATGGGAAACATGTGCCACATAATTCACAATGGGAAACTAGGGAGGAGTCCTAATATAATATATTGGTTGTTCTAGTAGTTAACCTTGACTTATAATATTGGTTTCTAAATTTAGGATGGTTCCACTTTTTTAAGACATGATTTTGTTGTTACAGATGTAATTATGATTGTTTATCACTTATATGGTCCATATTTTCTATAATGATAATATTTTAATCCATCAATCATGTTTACGATCTTTAAAAGGCTGTGAATGAATTTAGTATGTTATTATAATGATAAAATACCATAATTATTAAGTAATGGTTTGATATGACCATATATTGATATTTTCTATGTTTACCCTTACTGAGCATCAGAGCTTATCCTTTTTGATGATTACTTCCATAGGTCATGAAAAATGGTTTTTTAGGGTACTCATGCAAGGATTACTATATGGGGAAATATTTTTGGGATATGTTCTATATAATTAATGATATAATAATATTGTGTTTCTTTTCTCCAAATACAGAAAACTATTATGGTCTATTGGCATGTTTTAATGAAATGTATAGTGTTTTCTTTTAAAATGAGGTGAAATTTGTTTATGAAAAGATAAGGTCCTTCTATAATATATACTATATTATGTGTTACTGAATATATTTGACCTTGTCATAAATTTACTCTAGTGGATCAGGCTCATTGAGTTTTTCCATGGTTTTATAATGAGATACAAATATTTAAAAAATAATTTGGAGGTATATATTTATATCATCCATATCATAATAAAAATAATACATACATGTTCCACAATTTCAAATATATATTTATCATACCATCAAAAAATAACTCATGTAAAGAAAAATCACTTTCATAAACATTTCATCAATTAATCATACTATAAACAAGGACGAATGAAAGGGTTTTATAAACATTTGATCAACAAAAATATTTATAGCACCGAATGAATTAAGGGTGGTATCACACAATATTATATCATGTAAAATGTTATTAACAAAAAAGGATGTTGTATTATAAGGAAAATTAATTTGAATGCTCACTAGATTCATTCCTTAAGGAAAATATCATTTCTAGTTTGAGAAAAATCATTTTTAAATATTAAACATTTTACAACATGTTTCTACTGAATGTAACACTTGATAAAATATAATGTAAGATAAAAATAAAATAATTTCCATGATAGTGTAAATATTATTATTACATGCACTTTAAAACAAATATTTCATTAATATTGTTGAAAAAATTTAAATGGGCCCTATTTTGAATAAAAAATAAAGATTCCTTTTGTAAAATTATAAAAAAAAGTAAAATATGGGTAAAATGGATTTAAAATATCTCCCATGAACATTCTAGTATTAATAAACACATTTTTAGAAAAACTTGATATGGAAAAAAAAGTATTTTTGGACAAATAGATAAATAAAGATTGTTTTCTTTAAAAATATTATTTCAGAATCATAATTACATAACGAGAGAAAATTTGAGGGAAAAATGTTAATCTCATGAAAAAACCACAGGTGAAGAAAAAATATGGATTTTTTTGAGATAAATCACAATATTTCACCATCGAAAAAATAATCATAAACAATCTCATTAAACAATGAAATTATAACATCAGAAATTTTCCAATGTGGTAATATTGGAAATGTTATGAAGTAACTGGTCACATTAAAATGTAAATTTCAAAAAGATGAAGTGAAAAAATTGGAAAACATTTACTTTTTAAAACATCAAGTATACATCATTGAAAATAGAAAAAAATTATCAAAAATGAATGTGGAGTGGAAGATGAAATCTTCTGTTTGGAAATGATGGAATGCCATTTTTTATAAGTTTAAATTAATTTTTTTTAAACCAACATTTTAATAGAATATAATAAAATCATTTATTTTAAAATAGGATAAGGTTATTAACAACGTTAAATGAATTATTACCTAGTTGGGTTTAACATATATTCATGAAATATTCCATAATGAAAATATAGACCGTGGAGAAAAATAATCATTAAATTGAATGATAATTATTCTTAAAAATTATATAATTTTTATAGAATTGATATTAGTCTAGAAGGATTATTTTAATCAGAAGATTCTTTCTTCCAAGAAAGGAAAATAATGTACTATAAATTAAAACTTTTATAAGAAAGTACCAATCTTAGATGAAATAAGTACAATAAGAATCATTAATACATAATGAAGGGGGTTGAGTTATAGGATCTCTCTATTGATTATGGATAATATTTTGGAAACACCTTTGATGGGGATCCATTGTGGCCTATACATTTAGGGGCCCCCTGAATGTATAGATAAACATGAAATATATGAATAAGTTCAAAAATTATATGGATACACTATATTAGGTTCCAAAAATTGGAATGGGATATGACGTAAGGGGGTTGGTTAGGCCGCAATGGTACCCCATCAAAGATGTTTCCGAAATATTATCAATAATTAATAAAGAGATCCTATAAACCATGAAATTGATCATGGTTAAAAAAATTTCAACACTCCATAACCTCATATCCCTTATATTGTAACTATTTTATAGTCACTTCTCTATGATTTTGTAACATTAATATTAGTAAAACCACCTGAAATATATCATCCATCCCTTATATCCTAGACCACACTCCATGCCACATCTATTACATAATATCTTGAACCATAAATATATATTTTTATTCCATAGTTCCCTAACCATGATACAACCAAAAACTACACTATGAGAAATAATAAACACATCACTGATTCTGAATTCACATATGAAACTAGTCCAATATCTAATTTTTTCCTAGAACCAACCATATACCATCCCTCTAATATAGCAACCTTACCCCATCATCTGGTCCCAGTGTCATGCTACCAATACATTGGCATCTGAAAGAAGTAAATTTTGTCCCAAAAGAGTGAATAATTTTGTAGTATTGTTTAACCAAATAAATAAGAGAGTGTTTTATTATAATGTAATACAATAATTATTACATATTTATTTACTATTGATGGTATTAAAATTATTCCATCTAGTATATCATTACATATCATTATTAATACACATTATAGAATATAGGGGAAAGGAAACCCAATAAGGGTGAGTTCAAATGATTAGTATGACTAATGTACAATAGATGTAATAATGAATCAAGGACCAAAATCAATATATAAAGGTAATAAATAAACAAACGTTCCATATAATCGATAAACTAATATAAAAGTGCATAAACATTATGTAATGGTGAATTAAAGATAAAATTCTATTTAAATAAGTACATAAGAAATAATCAATATGTAAAGGTAATAAATTGAAAACACAGTACATTTAAACAATATACCGAGAATAAAATGAATCCATAGATATGATAAAGAGAAAATCCCATGGATAAGGATAAAAAATATACTCACAATAAGAGATATGTTTAATTATAAAATATCATGTATCTAGAACAGGAGCCATTATACTATCAAGATCTATCCTCAGGAATGTTTATGTTTGTAGGAATAAGACCTTTTATTCTTCTTGGAAGAAAAATCAATGTATTTTTTACCATCTAATTTCATCTAATGATTTTACTAATGCATTTGGGGGCTTACGTTAAATAGTCTCTAACCTATACATCTTGAAATAACAGTTCCCCAACCCATTGGGATTGCATTTTCTAGTACCTAAACCTTATATTTCATGTCTAAAGCACTCTCCACAAACTGAAAAAATCAATTTAAATAATGAACAATGTGGGACATAAAATATACATATTAAAAAATTCATATTGATTTATCAATATTTATCCAGATAATAATATAACTATCAAATTAATTACCATATATAAAAATGATATATGTTTTTGAAAATAAATATATCCATGATAAATGATATGGAAAATTAGTGGAAACTCAATATTCAATGATCATAGGGAATTTAATATTTCAAGGGGACATAACGGAATCAAGCTAGTGAATGTTAATAATGTCTTTATAAAAATAAATTAAAGACCACATAAAATAAGAATAAGAATTACATCAATAAATGATATCTACAGAGTTTTAAAAAAAATGTTTTTATCATTAATGAACATTAGTATTATAAAAAACTTTTAAAATATAATTGATGAAAATATCGTTTTCAATTTGAAAATTTTTTATAGTTATTTTATATGAAAATCACTTTTTGGAAAAAATTTATTAAAAATTAACCTTTTAAAATTATTATGTACACTTCAAAAAAATGAAGATAAGTAATTATATACATTTCATATGAGGAAAACTGAACACTCATTTGTTAAGGTAAAAGCTTAAAAAAGTTCCTTATACAGAAAGAGATAAGATTATTACATTGAACAAATATATAAAAAGAAAAATGGTAAATTTCATTTAAATAAATTATTTTGTAATTGTTAAAAAACAAATTTGAAAAAACAATTCTAAAATAGGGAATTTATAAGAAAACATGTTCTTTGACTAAGGAGAGAAATGATACAAAGTTTTCATAGAATACATTTCTAAAACATTTTGAGTGAAAAAATTATGGGATAGTGGTACTATTAATTGAAAATGTTACTGAATAAAAATAGAAGAATAAAATTATAGGATTTTATGAAAAATGATTCAATAATTTACTCTAATGTAAATTCGTGTGTAAATAATCCTGAACTATATGATATTGTGAAATAATCTCTTAAAAAGGCCATAATATTGATTTGAGGATAAATAAATGACTCGATTATGTGTGTCAAATTTATATCCACATTAAACAATTATAAATAAAAAGAATTATTAAAAACATAATCTTAGAATATTTATCACAACAAGGGAGTAATTAACCCAATGAAAATGAATCGGGTGATGGAATTTTGTACGACGTGGCAACATTTAACTAAAATCCCCTTACAAGAAATAATTCAAATTTAAACTTGAAATACCATGAATATAAAAAAAATTATATAATATATAAATATTGGGAATAGATACAACACACATAATAAGAATGTGGTGAATATGAAATTTATCTCATAGATGTAAAAAGTAAGATTAAGGTCTCTTCCCTTGCATTTCCATTTTAGGCGAAAGTCCATTAACCTCATGTATACTATTTTAAATAGATTTATTAACCAATAAAAGAATAATAATAATATTTATAACCTCATATATTATCTTATTATAATACATTATTACAGATTTAATAACAATGTTTCCTTATTTTTACTATTTTTGTTGGCAATTTATGTGTTTTTCGAGTATATTTTAACATGATACTTATTATTCCAATTACTAAGATCACGATTTCAAAATATACAAAATTTAAATTATGATTTAATTTTAAAATATATATTTATTATATATTAATTTATAATAATCAATAATATTTTGAGATATGAATTGAAATGCACCATTTTGGGAGATAGTAGATTAAACGTATGCCTGAGATCCACTTTCATTTATTTACACTATTAGTAGAATGAAATTTAAATGATATATAAGTGTATTTTTTTAATTACAGTATAATATTTATTTCCTATATGTAACCTATTTTTATTAAAATCATATTTTATATTATCCATGTATTTTATAAACAAATCACATTGTAATGAGGAGGCGGTAGTTCTCACATCCACAAACTACATTATCGTATTTACAGAAAAAGAAATGCATAAGAGTATTTGTAATATTAAAAAATAAAAAATCATAATTAATTTAAAAATATCATATATATCTCATATAAATAGTTTTTTTTCATAATTCCCACCATGATAGGTGGTAATAGAAGAATGATCAATAATATTTTTGTGAGGCAGTGTCCTCTATACACACAAATTGTACATTCAATACCCATTAGATGGAAGTGCAAGTAAGGGATGGTATAAATTATAATATAACAATGTGCCAGAATATTCTTTATACATAGGATTTTATTTATTCAAGAAATATGAACAATTGATGAGGTGGAGAATGAAATAAAACTGAAATTATTATTAAATACGATTACCTCCTTTTTGAGTAACTCCTTTTAGTTTTCAAAAAATGACTTCCTTCGATGCGTTTCTGACTGATTTTTGGCATCTAGGTTGAGTGTATGGATGATCCAATCTTAGTTTATCTATGTTTTGGTGATCCAAATGGCATTATATGTATGATTAAGTGGGAGGTGTGAGTGACATTTTATAATGGCGTAGTGGAATTATTATAAATTTTAAATGGTAAACATTATTGAGAGGACTCCATTAAATCATGACCCTACGAAAGTAGTCCAAATTTGAGAAAAGAAAGGATATGGTAAAAATATGTTAATAAAATGAATTTTGGAAAAGTTTTATGGTAATTTTTTCATAATCATTAAATATTATATCAATTTTATGTTAATTTTCTTCATAATTGTTGTAATTAATTTTATTCACATTTATTAATAATTTTCATAAAAATTAAGATGAATATATTATAAATTATAAATTTTTTTATTCAAAATTTGGAATCCATTTCTCCAATTTCTAATCAAAGAAGTGGACTAATTTTATTTAATTTTCATCTCATAAACTGGTTGACAAAGAAGGTTTTTAATTTAAATATTGTTCAAAACATTAAGATGTTTTTATATGTAATTTCAATGAGATATTTATTATGATTATGTAAATGGGATTAATTTTTTTAGTATTTATATATTCTGAATTTATACTCACTTAAAATATAATTTAAAATTATAAATAAATTATATTAAATATAGTTTTAAAATATAATTCAATATTTTTTACTATTTATTAAAAAATGAGATATTTATGAAAAATACAAAAAAAATCTTCGTAAATTAATATTTATGATTCACATTTACCAATAAAGTTTATTTTTACGTAGAAAATATATAAATTTTATAAATCAATATTTCAAATTTGTTGTCAATTAAAAGGTGGTAAAATTCCTTATAGAAAAATTTAGAGTTTTTTGTGTAATATTTTTTTTTCTCTTATATTATGACTATATAATATATTTGATGAACATAAAGACAAATTATTTGATATATAATATTTTTATTATAATATTTTTATTAATACTACTTGTAACCATCAATTTCATAGCTATGTCATATCTCATTATATTAAATAACAATATTTCAAAAATATATTGTCCTTCAGCAAAACCGGGACTTGAATATTTTAGAAGACATTAAAGAAAATAATTTTTTCAAGAAATGAATACAAACTTAGTGTCACATAAATTTCAACCTATATTAAAGATCGATTATTGTTTAAATTGTAAATATACTATAATGTATTGGGATATTATATTCCCTTATGCAGTTTGTGTTGCATGTCATACACAATATCAAATACAATATTTTTACATTATAATTTCATGGAATTATATTGTAATACATTATGTTAATTTCATAATCAAAATATAAAATCAACATTGGTAATAATTTTTTTTGAAATTTTCAATGTTGAAATCCTACATCGAGAGATGGGTTTGAAAAAAATCTTTTAGAAAACAGAGAATGAGAAGTACAATGTTCACATGTACTAACTTATAAGTGGGTCTCCATGTAAGATAACACTATTTGAATTTGGAGATATGAAATTAGAATGAAATCATAACTAATTATAGGTGGTTATTGAGGTCCTGAATCAGAAACATGAGAATGATCAATGGAATGTTGAGGGCTGCATAACCATAAATTTTTGATAATTTAATAGGCCATCAAATCAAAATTTTATTTCAAAATAACAATTTTTTACCAATTTCCTCATTTTTAGTAATTAATTTTTACCAAACAATATAAAGGAATTTAATTACATGATATTTTACAATTTCATAAAAAAAGTTCCATCTTTTTGTTATGATTTGATCAAATTCTAATTCATCTCTTAACCCTTGAAATGTATATTATATAATGAACCCCCATTTTAAAAGTAATAAAATATTCTTTTAACAGATCGTAATACCTATAAAACAATCACTATATTATTCTCTAACTATTTTACAAAACCAATATGTTTAATAAAATAATATCCAAACAAAAATTTAACATTAATGTTTTACATTTATATATATTCGTCAAACTGTTTATCAAAAATCAATGACATAATAACCAAGACAATGCAATGACCAGTGGTAGGATCAAAACCCTTATCTACTATCAGTTATGGGTTTAATACCCACCACTTTATAGGTTTTCTTTTCTAAATCCATATAATTTAAAAAAAATTATGATAGACATCAATTAACTTTAATCATTAAATAAAATTTCAATAATACATTTTAATACAAAACCAATACATTAAGACTTCATCCATTTATTTCTAGACAACTCATCCCTTGTTCTAGGGATTATCCTTTAGAATACGTAACTGACTTGGGTAATGCCTAGGTTTTCTATAATTAAGGCAATATACTATAAATGTATCCTTAGAATGAGTTTTATTTACATCCATCATACCCATCATTTTTTCACAACAATTATTTTCATTGTTTTATTATTTCTCACACCTAAATCATATATCCATTATTCAGAAACATTCCTAGGTGGTTTCTTCAAAATTTATTACATAATGAAAATAAAACCATATTCTCTCTATTGTATCAAAAATATGTTCTTGTAGAAAAATCAATACTTATATAATTTAGTGAGTTATAACTTGGTTGAAGTATATGTTTTTAATCATAATTTAGGAAAAAAATTGGAATAAACAAGGTATTCTTAAATCCAATCAATATTATGTTTGGAATCTTGTTTCCACCACCTTTTATTTCATTTTCATTGTTAACATTACTCCTCTAGCTTTCATCCATTGAAAAAATAGAAATCATAGTGTGAGAAACAATTATAATAGTTGAAATCCATCTAATTATTTTCTGGATGTCTATATCATAACACGTTATTTTAAATCTAATAAGCCTCAAGTTTAACATAGGTTATTCATTTTCATTTTCTATTCAAATCATTCATAATGGTCTGTAATTAAAATATTTATTATCTGAAGAACATCCCCTTGGAGTTTCAATCTAGATGCATAGTAAGGGTCATTTTCATGTATGAGGTTATCCTCAAGTCAGGCTTGATGCACCTTATCAGATTTTCTAACCTTAGGTACATATTTTTCAAGAACCACGTCCACTTGTCGTATCTAATCAGGGACGTATTTCTAGGAAGACCCACACAACATCTACCATAAAAAAATCTAGTATGTTCTTATGTACTAATCATATATTTCAACCATAGTTCTATGTTATCTAATCTATGTCTTCCTAAACCTTGTTTGAATGTTTTCTATGAAACTATATTTAATAAGAATTTTAGTGTCCTGACCCCAAAATCCTGGATTTTATGTCATGATAACATCAAATTGGCATAAAATACATATAAAATGCATCCTAAAAGAAAGAATAATTTTTTAGTATGGGTAATATATATACATTCATGATTCATGTATTAAAAAATGACTAAAATAATTATAACATATTTTTTATTTTTGAGGATAGTAACATTATTCTACATAGTGTATCCATGAATATATTTCTTAGTTCTCTTTAGATAATCCTAAGGAAAATAATCATAATAAGGGTGAGATCATATGCTCAGTAAGGGAAAAGTATAATGGAAGAAATAATGAATCCTTGACCATATTCAATTTGGTATAGTAATAAATAAACACACATGACAAACAATCAATAAAAGGAGAAGGAAGTGCATAAACATTATGGAAAGGTAAATAATTGAAAATACATGACATTTAAATAACAAGATAAGGAATAAAATATATAGATAGGTATGAAACTAAAAACAAATGGCATTTAATCAATAAATTTGGAATCAAATTCATCCATAAATATTGGAAAGAAAAAATCTCCTCGATAATGATAATAACTGAATTCTGAATAAAGTCAATAATTAATTAGTGGATATTATGTATTTGGTACATGAACTATTATTCTGTCAAGATCAATCTTAAAGATTATTTTTTTGTTACTAGAACCCCTACAATTCTTATTAGAAACAATCATGAATTTTTTATCACTAAATAATTTTGTTGCATGACACTATTGATTCATCAAAGGGTTTACCGAAAATTGTCCCAAACCTGTAGGGTTTGTATTAACTGATTCCTAACTGATAGGACATTCACTAACCAGTTCCCAATCTGTATAGAGCATTTTTACTACATTCTTGATATAGTGAAATAATAAAATAAATTATTTAATAATGCGACTTAAAAATAACTGTATTGATTAATGGATAAAGATTTTTTAATATTACCCTATATATTCAAATAACTATAAAATTATTCCTAGTTTGTAAAAATAATATATAGCTCAGGAAATAAACAGATTCATGAAAAATAATGTTGATACTTATGTGAAATTCAATGTTTAATGATCACTTGATATTAAATATATCAAGGGAGATAAATTGAATCAAGGAACTGAATGCAAATACTATAATTAATAAAAGAAATAATAAACCATCTAATATAAGTATAAGGATTATATAACTACAATATATCCCATGTCGTGTAAAAATAAAGGTTTTTTGTAATTAATGAATGAAAATAATTTAAAAATATCTTTTAAAAACATTACTATGGAAAATATCATTTTCTTTCTAATTTTTCGTTGAAAATTACTTTTTGACAAAAATTTTATTTAAAAATTATCCTTTTAGACATACAAATGCAGCATCAAATAAAATACAGTAGGGAAATATGTACATTTCATACAAGGTAAAAATATAAACCATTTATAAAGGAAAGAGGATTGCAATGATACATATTCAGAAATTGAAAATATGATTCATTTTAAAACATTTTTAAAAGAAAAAGATGGTAAAAATTTCTATGATAAATAATTTTGGAATGTTTTAAACAATCTCTTAAAACATTTTACAAAAATAGTTATTTTATAAGAAAACATGTTCTCTAGATAATTAGAGATATCATGTTAGGTATTCATAAAAAATTATAAAACATTTTGGGTACCAAAGAGTGGGTAAATAGTACTATTAAATGTAAAAGTTATTTAATAACCATATGAGAAGAAAATTAAAGTATTTATTAATAAATGATTCGAAAATTCCATCAAATATAAATTCAAGTGTAATAAATCCTGAAAAAAAAATGAGATTATGATGTAGACCATTGAAAAGACCATAATGTTGATTTGAGAATCAATAAATGAATATATTATGTGTGTCCAATGTAAATCCATATAAAACTGGTTTATATATAGAGATATACATTAATAAGTTATTACACAAATAGTCATAGAATATTAACAAAAACTAAGAAGTGATATAAACCAATGAATAGGAATCGTGTTATGATATTATCTACCACCTAGTATATTTTATCTCAAATCCCCTAAGAAGAAATAATTATAATTGGAACCAAAAATACCATGAATATAAAACAATTCATGATATAATATATTATAATGAGAAGTATATACAGCATATAAAATATGTATGTGGTGAATATGAAATTTATCTCATGGACGTAAATTGTGAGGTGAAAATCCTTTACCTTATGTTTTTTTTTGGGGCAACAGCCTTAAACACAATGTAAAATCACATAAATAATGTTATTAACTATTAAAATAACCATTAATATTTTTATAATATCATATATTATCTTCTTATAATATCATATTACACATTTATTATCAATATTTCAATGTTTTCACTATTTTGCGTGATAATTTCATTGTTTTTCGAGTATCTTGTTATTTTTTACTTGTTATTCCTATTACTTGGTTCATGATTTATTAAAATAAATTATATAAACCATTATTTAATTATAAAAACTATTCAGTATATATTTATTTATTATATTCTATAATATTTTGGGATAAAAAATGAAATGCACCATTTATGGAGACAGTTAGTGAAACATTCATATGAACACTACATTCATTTTTCAATATTAAAAGAATAAAATTAAATAATATATATGTATATTGTAGTTACAATATGATATATTTTTCATATATGTCACATATATTTATTAAAACTATCTTTTACACATTCTATCTATAGTGTGATTGAATCACATCACTGTGATGGAGCGGTAGTTCACACATCCAGAAACGATGTTATCATATTTACAAAAAATGGAAAGAATAAGGGAATCAATTATATAATAATTAGTTAGGAAAAAATTTTAAAACATATTACATATATTATATAAAAAGAATTTCAATCATAATTCCTACCATGACAGGTGGTAATTGAAGGCTGAACAATCATCATTTCATAAGGCAGTAGTCCACCGTACACACGAATGGTCATTTCATTAAACATTAGATGGATGTGTGTGTTTGTTTTGGTAAAAAAGTTAATATAAAAACATATATGTTTATTTATGATACTGAGGTTATTATTTTATCATGTAATAATAATATTTTAGTTGGTGTATAAGGAAATAAAACTAAATTTTTTCCTGAATAAGGTTACCCCATTTCTAGTAACTCTTTATTGATTTCACCAAGGGAATTCCTTGGATGATCTTTATCCCAATATGAGGATTATAGGTTTAGGGTAGGGAATTATGGATCTTATGTGAGAATTTTTTTTCGAAAATATGGGCTTGAGATGTGTGATTATGTGTAAGGGTTTAGTGCCTTTTTATAATGGAGGAAGAGTGACATTCTTGTAAATATTAAAAGGTAAACACTATTGAGATGCATCCCTTACATAATGTGCCTAAAATAACGGTACCTATTAAAAAAATGGAGTATATTTTCTAAATATTTCTATAAAGGGTATTTTTTGATATGTTTCTAGGTTAGTTTTTCCTTATGTTTAACTTTTAGATTTATGTTATGCAAATTTTCCACTGAATCGTTGAAATTAAATTTTGACATAATCAAAATTATTTAGTAAAAAAACTATGTTTGAATTTTTATTAATGATATATTATTCTTATTCTCAATATTTAATACATTTTTTCAAATTAAAATCTAATATGTGGGATAAATTAATTTAAATTTAATCCCACAGATTGGATGAAAAAGGGGAAATTTAAAGTCAAAATATTCAAAAATATAAGATGTGTATATATAGAATTTCAATAAAAAATTGATTCCAATGACCTTATTTGGATTAATTGTTTTAAAATTTATATAATGTAAATTTAAAAACAATTTAGTATATAATATATCATTATAAATTTATTAGATGAAAAAGCAGTTTTAAATTATGATTCTGTATTTTTTACTATTCATAAATAAATGAAATATTTCATAAATATACCAAAAATTAACCGTATCATAATATTGATATCTCACATTCAAAAATTAGTTTTTTACATATAAAATATACAAAATAACAAAAATAATTGTATTTAAAAAAAGTTCTCCATTAAAAGTCCTTACAATAAGCTTTAAAAAATATAGGTTTTTATGTGTAATATTAGGTTTGATCTTATCTTATGACTGTAAAATATATTTGATGAATGTTAAAAAATTTGACTAGATACATAATATATGTTCTAATAATTTAGTTAATACTACTCCAAACTGCCAATTTAATGGCTAGGTTATATATTATTATATTAAATAAAAATATTTTAATAATATATTATTGATAGGTAAAACATGGCCTTGTGTGTAACACAATAAATTCAAGAAAATAATTGTTTCATGAGACACATCATAACCTTGTATCAAATTAATTTCATGATATATCAAAGATTTATATAATTTAAGTTATTAAATACACAATAAATTATTGGGATACAATATTCCCTTCTGTTCTTAGTGTTTTGTGTCATACATGCTATGGAATACAACATTCATACATTAGAATTTAATGACGTTAAATCTATGATTACTTATCAAATAACTCAATCCACTAGGCTCAAAAATCATACCCCTAATCTCATTTTCTTCTTATAATGTACCATGATGGCATAATAATCAAAAAATTGGAAAATTTACTCCACATATCATCTTATAATTCCAGTAAATAATCAAAAATGGCTATTCCATAAGTGTTTTCTAGTTACAAGTAAAAATCCTTAAAATTGATCACATTCGTAGAATGTATACTATACTTATGAATCCATGAAACATGGAACACATCATGCATCCCTCGATAATATAAAAGATTTCATAGTCAGTATGAAACTTATCTGATACATTATGATATCATGAATGGTTATATAAACTACTTAGTCTCTCGCATTGTGAGAGTCATCTCTCCTAGGATATCCTAGGTTTTTTGTTTTTCTCCTACCCTGCTCACGGAGTATGCATCCAGTTCACTGTTCGACCGGATGAGCGACGGCGACCAGATTCCCGGTGATCCAGCCTTCTTCCTCGGATCCCCTTTTCCAACCACAGATCTTTTTTCTTCACCCATGGACCAAGCCTCCACTTTCTTGGTATCTTCTGAGTCCCATTGGATTCTGACTCCCAAACCAGACTCCCTTGTGCTGAGGGGTTTACCAGTCCCGATTCCTTTTCCCTGTGTCTGAACTCGGCCCTCGACACCATCGATTCAGAGGGGAAGAACCATGGACTTGGTTCCAGCATCTTGTAAATGGACAAGTTTCTTTCGATTTCATGAAGCAGGTCTCGGCTACGACCTTTCACGCTGCATCGTGGACTTTAAAATCGGTGACGACTCTTCTGTTGGTCACCTAGACTATCGAAGATCGTGATTGAAGGTACGGTTTCACAAAGGAGATTTTCTGATCCATTTTCATTCTGGGAGGTCGTTTCCCCAGATCGGCAATTTACGGTAGTCATACTGTGTGGGACATTTTCCAGATCTGCGATTTGCAGTTGTCAGTAATCATCATGGTCTGTGAAATACACCACCCATAGGATGGCGGTGAGGTGGGATTCTAGGTCGTGAAGCCAACTCATCCTGATCTGCTTCGTTGGGTTTGTCTCGCAAAGAAGCCTCCGGAAAGATTCAGTATTCGTGAAGAATCCCCAGTCCCGCTGCATTGGGTTGTCTTGCGAAGAAGCTGCCACAAAGAATCATTGTTCACGAAGAATCCTCCGTGTTGGGTTTGTCTCTCGAAGAAGCCACCACGAAAAATCATTGTTCGCGTTGAAGCCACCGCGTTGGCGAAGAATCATTTTCCGCGAAGAAGCCGCCGCATTGGTTCGGTTCCCCAGATCCACCGTGCTGGGTTTATCTCGCGAAGAAGTCCCTACGAATAATCATTGTTCGAAATAATCCACCGCGTTGTGATTGTCTCACATATAATCATCTGTGAATATCTAGCCGCAAATAAAGATAGCAAAGTGCCCATCGCGTTGAGACGTTCCATGAACGCTGGAGTGCGTCGCGGTGAGTTCAATCCAAGAGTGAGTAAGGTCATAGTATCCCGGACCGTGAACCGTGAAGGCACTTCATGAACGTTCTGATTGTGTAGGACTGGTCGTGGATGCTGGCCGCGGAGGGGGGGTCCGGTGCAAGGGCCCTTTGATTGGACCGAGCCTAGACAGTGTTTCTTTGAACTGGGTCAGTCCTCATTTTTTCCCTGTTTTGACGAGGTCCGTGAATCTTATCTGTGATCTTCTGAGGGTTATCACTGTAGTGAGTCCCGGATTCTGGGGCAACATAACCACCATTAATTTTCCCAAGTGGTGTTGAACATCGGGCGCTTTGTTTGGAGCACTTTCCCAACCCAGGCGCACTGATCCATTGAGGCGGATTTAGTGAACCAATGGAAGAGTTTGTCCCTAACGGATAGAGAGAAAGCAACAATCGAGTCCTGGGAAAATGAAGATACAGTATTGGAAAACGCATATCTCTGCTAGTGGTCAGAAAGTTCATGGAGAATATCTCAGTTAATCAGGGGGCCTCCAAAACACCCTCCAAACCCTCTGGAAACTAGATGTTGGCGTAGATATTCGGGAAGCGGGGAACAACCACATTGTTTTTGACTTCTTCAACGAGAGAGATAAATATAAACTCCTTATAGTTAGACCGTGGTCCTTCGACAATAAACTTCTCCTCATGGAGGAATAAAAAGGGGGGCGATATACATCACATTAATGTCACCTGGTCCCCCTTCTGGATTCGTATCAAAGGAATCCCCTTTCACGCACAAACAGAATGAGTTATGAGAGAAATCGGGGAAAAAACTAGACAATTCCTTGATTGGGACTGCTCATACCCTATCCAATGGGGGCATGAGGTTCAAATTAAGTTCGAAATGGAAGTTTCAGATCCGCTGATGAGGGTCAGGTGTTTGAAATTTGAGGACACCAACACCTAGATATCATTCGCATTCGAGAAACTCTCAATCTTCTGTTTCTTTTGTGGACGTCCCGGCCATATGGGAGGAGGATGTGTCTCAAAGCAAAGAATGATTCAGGTATTCTCATCCATCAATATGGCCCATGGCTCCAAGACAAATCGACTAGATATGCCTTCATCGCTAAGATAGAGACACAAAAGTACTGTGACCATCTCACACGGGCCCATACTAGACGGGAGGAAACTTTACATGAAAACGTATTCATGCTTTGACCACAAAAAATCTTTAAAGATGGACCCACCACTCAGAGGGAAATTTACATATATCCAAACTCCCTGAAGGGAACTGTCCCAACATCTATAGATCCAGTGACAACGCCAGAAGACCCACCAGAAAAAATCCTGAAGCCAAAGCAGATACACTTTGAACCACCAGACCCCGACCCTGGTCTGGAAAGGACCAACTTAGACATCCTACCACAGGGTGAATACAGGATGACAAGAACTCGACCACCTGGCCCAATCACATGTCGAACCTAGAAAAGGGTGCAACATGAAGAAAAAGAGGATAAACCGGAAGACCCTAAACGCAGGGAACTGAAAAGACGAAGTGAAACAAGCCAGTCAATAGGGAACTCCCCAAAAAGATGGAAAATGATGGGTGAAAATTCATGTTCAGAGAGCTCAAAGGCGGAGGCGGGTGAGACCCAGCCCCACCTAGATCAATTATTTTCTTATGATGGAATTGTCGTGGGCTTGGCAACCCATTAACGGTACTCATGATCTGTAACACCCTGAGATTTTATGAAAAATATTCTTTTAATTTCATTAATGTCTTGTGTTGTATTCTACACCAAGATTACCTTGCGCTATACGCAACACCGTATTAGCTTGCAGTATACGCAACACTATTCTTGGATCGTGTTACACACAATTTTGATAATAGTTATTCTACGCAACATTGAGTATATATATATATATATTAAATTTATAAATGAAATATGGTTGGATTCTGTTATACGAAACAACGAAGGATTCTTTCACAACACGCAACCCTGACTTGGCTTGCATTACACGCAATCGCGACCTTCCTCGATAGCGTGTGTTGTACGCAATACCAGATTTTAATAAACAATGTTATATTATTATAATATTGTCATGAACTAGCCGTTATGAATAGTATTAACTAAATTTTGAATTTTATAACATTATTATTCATCTTACACATTTCTAGAACATGTTATAAGAACAAAATAAATTTTTCGGGTAAAATAAGTATTTTTCAAAAAATGCAGTTTTACCGCCTTTTGTTGGCGCACCCACTTTAAATATAGTTTTTGACATGTTTATATGTTCAATTTGACAAAATAATATTCTTCTTTTGAATCAGGATGTAAAAATTTACATTAGATAAAGTTTTGATATTTTTCCGACAACTTTCATATTTTAATGAATAGTAAAAACACGCTATATTTTAATTAAAAACAACTTTTTTCATCGTAATATCTTATGTGGTTAAATTATAATATTGAATGGTTTTAAAGTATATTTAGAATATATTTTTACCACTTAATATAATGTTGGTCATTGGACACAATTTTGCAATTAAACCGAACATAAACAAGTGTCAATCTTTTGATAGTTATTATCTCTTAAAAACACGCTTTTTGTTTTGACAGCGGGAATTAATTTTAAATTAATTTCTGCCACATCTGTGTTTTGAATTTAGAAAAATGGATTCCATATTTGGAATCAGGATTTTCAAATTGTGTAAATAGATAACTTTTATTTTTAGACATTTTGAATAATTACTGCGGTAAATATTTTATTTACCATGGTTAAGGGTAAATCCAGTAAATAAGGGTTAAAATATAATATTATAATAATATTAAATTACCCTAAAACGTGTCTTAACCCCATTGGTTGATACATGGTCAACCATGGGCATCTTTGGGTCGATTTTGGGACCCCATTGATCCACTTGTAAGTGATAATGACACTTTATTTTAATTAAGTTAAAATGAATACAAAAATGACACAAGCATATATCTTTTAGCAAAACAATTGTTACATAGGTTTATATTTGTTGGATTTTAGATTATAAATATTCATTAGAAATATAAAAAGATTTCCTACATTATGGTATTTTATTTGTAATTTTTAGACATAAAATAAGTTAATTTATTTATGACACAACAATGATGCAGTAATTATCTTATTAATGAAATATTGACATAATTGATGTTATAAACACCAAAATAAATGTAATTTGAGATTTTTTATAAATTACACTAATTTTCTAGGTTACTATGATATATTAATGTTGATTTAATCAACTTGGTTCGAACATTTAATTCTGTTATGACTTTCACAAAAATCATATATCAAATAGTGTCAAAATTGACACAAAATAGTTTTTAAATCAAATATTATATTATTAATTGTTATTGTATTCCTAAAAATCTAAGGATCGACCAAATGACATAGATAAGGATATATATATTAATAATAAACAATTTGGGGTTCGTTTGGCATGTTATAGTAAGTGTATTAACCATATAGTGAAAGAAAACAAAAAGACACGGTAAAAGTTAAATTATTTAACTTGGAGTTAAATCTAATTGATAAGGTTAAAATAATATACTAAACTTGTCTAAATTCTATTGGTTGATAGGATTTCGACCCATCCCCACCTTATATTCTAAATAAGACCCTTTGGAACCATTATAAACCGATTTTGACTTTAATATAAAATAATATTTTGAGATATTCCTAAGGTGCCCCTCTCCTCCCCTATAAAAGGACACCTCCTCCCCCTCCTCCTCACACCAATTTGAGCACTCAAGCTCGGCCAAACCCTGAAAAAATCTCTTCTCCACTTCCATAGCAACATCCTAGAGGTTCTGGTCTTCCTCAAAGACCAATTTTAGTGCCCTAAGAGGAGGTCTCAAAGAGGCACTTCAAAGAAGAGGTAATTACCGTTACCAATTCTTTCATCTTTATTTCTTCTTCCACTTCTTCTTCTTAGGTTGTTTCATTATGAAGTAATAACATCAGTATCACTCATATACTGATATATTATTATAAGTATGAAACAACCCTATTTCACCATCTATCCATCCTACGGAAAAAGAAATCACCGCGCGTGCGTACGTACGGAATACCGTCTCCACGCCGTGGTGTAATCTATTTTCCACCACCACCTTACATGGATGGGTATAATGGTGTAAAGAATAACTATACATAGTTATTACAACATCATATTGATTCTGATATATTGTATAATCCACTCCAATTCAATTCAATATTTATAGAAATGATATCATCGCTCGTTCGTACGTACGGACTACCGTCTCCACGACGCGATGAGATTCATTCTCCATGTTAACCATTTAAGAATGATTATAAAGTATATATAAGAAATAATAATGAAATATATGACATTATAAAGCTACTAGATTTATGTATATATATAAATATGTATTTCATCTACTTACTTCCATTTCAAGACAATAAGGAAAGGAAAACAGCGTTCATGCGTACGTACGGACTACCGTCTCCATGAACGGTGTTTTTCATTTTATTTATCTACCTATTATATATATATATATACTGAATATATATGATATATAAATCATATTTTATATTCTGGAAGTAAGTAAATCATGATATAAGTAATAACGATGTCAAGAACAACAAGTCAAAACACCTACGATAAATGAAACGATTTTACCCAAAACGCTTCTTTAACATGGAATTTACAAAAGAACGGGTAATATAATGTCATAAGTGAACCATATATGATATCATAACAATGAATATGATTCTGTAATAAGTCAATAACATGATTTAAATCATTATACAGGAGGTTCGGACACTTACAAAGCAAGTCGGACCTAAGGTAAGGGAAATATCACAATCTCATTTTTTATTCGAGATTGTTTATTCGTAAGTATTTATTGGGGTGTATTTTATCATCCACGTCCATGTTTCATCAATATTTAATATTACTTCCATCCACCTACAATTGTTTAAATCCATTTTTACCCTTCGGTGAGTTTTTAGTAAAAGAAATGAAAGGAATCTTTTGTCGTTTTTCGTACGAGGTACTTTTTGACTTTTCCGACAAAAGTACGAAGAATGTTTTTTTTACTTATACGGCATGAATGGATTTTTAAAACATTATTTCCAAGAAGCTTCCTTTACAAGTTTTCAAGTTTATTTTTAATCAACTTCTTTTATTTTAAAGTTTTATGACATGTTATGAAAGGAAAAATGTTTTTAAAGTAGAAAGGATATTTTCCTCAAGAATGAAGTTCAAGTGTTTTATCAAAATTATTTTCCATCTAAGATAATAAAAGGGTTCTGTTTTTATCCCTATTATTACATGGATTTGATTATGTTTTGATGGAAACATTTTTATGAATTCATTTATCTTATAAGAATTGTTTTACGATGTCATGTTGTTTAAGAATCCCATTTTTATTACATGGGTTATGCGATGATGTATGATTTATGATTATGTGGCACACATAAGAAAGGATTCATTATAAGATGGGTGGGACCTATATCTCCCTCCAATGAATTGGGGAAAGATTTTATATCTCATGAGATAGACATGGCTGGAATGGTAGGTTATACCGGTTCAGTGAAACAGGACTGAAACGAGGGTTACTCGATTCAGAAAGGGACTTTGTCCACTAAGATAGTCTTGGCAATGAGTCTTGACTAACAAGAAATGATTCTCTATGATTATGTGTGAATGCCACAAAGATTCATGTTTTAAGTTATGATTATTGTGATTACATTTCACTACTATGATTTATCCCATGTTATGAAATTATGCTCTCTTTTGCAGGTTAAGATTTCCAAAAGTTATGTTCTTATGAATATGATGTGATTGATTTTTCTTTTGTTTACCCTTACTGAGCATTTGAGCTCACCCTTTTATGTTTTCTTTTCCCCAGGATATAAAGAAAGGTTTTAGGTAAAAAAAAAGGGAAGATCTTTATGGGAGATATTGAAGATCTTTCACCACGATTAGAAGATTACGTTCCGAGTTTCCGAAGACACTAAACTATTACGATCCTTGTGTGTGTGTTTTTGTTATGTACTAAGTATTCCGCAAATGTAATGTAATGTCCATGTAAGTCAGGCTTCGGGTCTCTACAGTTGGTATCAGACGAAAAGGAGGTAGGAATGTATCCGATCCTTGGGAACTCTCACATGTGAGCGTTGGACGAAGCATGGCTCTCCGCCCAAGGGCTTCATGAGGAAATGGCTGCCACTGGGGATGGTGATGTGTCCCGCCCAGGGGGTGTAGCCACCCATGGAGTGCCCTGATAGGTATCAATTGTAGTCCACTGGAAGTAATTCTAGACCGCTACAGTTGGTATCAGAGGAAAGGTTTAGTCAACCTTTGGAAACTAGGATGCGAAAACGTTAGTGAGATCCCTAGAGATATTTCTAAGGTATGTCTAGGGATGTCCCTAAGGTTAAGTATACGTATAGGTTATAGTACTAGAATTACGCTAACGATCATAGAATTAAACCTAAGATGTTAGATATTGAAGGTACTCCCCCTTTATTATGTTGTTTTCCCTAGCATGATTTTTGCCTCTCACACTATTCTTTTTGGGTTTTAGACGATGGCTATAACCCGAAGGAACCGTGTTGATCAATGCAATGGACAATGCAATGATTGTCCTCCTGAACAAAAAAATGTTATGGGAGATGGAGTGCAAAATCTTATTGCTATACTTACACAAGCTATGAATCATTCTGGACATCCAAATGAGCAAAGAAGGGAACAGTATTCTATTGAGTCCTTCATGAGGCAACGTCCACCTTCTTTCAGTGGGTCTTCTGATCCACTTGTGGCTGAACAATGAATCAGTACTACTGAAAAGATATTTTCAGTTCTTCAATGTTCTGAACATGATAAAGTCATCTTAGCAGTATATCGTTTGGAAGGTGAAGCTGGTCAATGGTGGAATCTTATCAAGAATACGAGACCAAGAGATGAAATTGAGTCCATGGAATGGGACGAGTTCAAGAACTTGTTTTTCAGTAAGTACTTCCCTCGTATTCTTCGAACAAAGATGGAGAAAGAGTTTCTTGAACTGAATCAAAGGGACGATGAATTTGTTGGTACCTATGAAGCAAATTTTACAAGACTTGCAAGGTATGCTTCTGGTATTATCATCCAACCTGAAAGTAATGTTGATCAATTTTTCAGTGTCTTAAAACCAAGTCTTCGAAGGGAATTAGCTATAAGAGACTTCAGTAGCTATGAAGAAATTGTGCATTGTGCTATCAAGGTAGAAATGGAAGTTGGTGTTACATATCAATCTCATGGTTTTGACAAGAAACGAAAGATGGAGGTCAAGGAGAAATCTCAGAATAATGGTGAAAAGAAGATGAATGTTTCCTTATGCACAAAGTGTGGAAAGAAGCATGGTGGAGATTGTCTTAAAGGGACTAGAAAATGTTTTAAGTGTGGAAAAGAAGGTCATCGAGCAGCTGAGTGTCGATGTAATGGAAAAAGGGTTTCTAATGATGTGAATAAAGCAAACACTGCAGAGAACGCACCACCAACACTTCAATGCTTCAAGTGCAATGAAATGGGGCATTATGCTAATAAATGCCCTAATCCAAGGGTTAGTGATGATCGACATGAGCAACCGCTTAAGGCAATGGAAAAAAGGGAAGTCACATGAGATCACCATTGGCGATGTTGAATATGATAACGATGTGGTGGAATGATTACGTGTTTATGTAATAGGATTCCAAAATAATGTTGTATCATGGATTATTGGAATATTTATGTATTGGTCTAATGTGGTATTCAAAGTGATTGAGATATTTTTTGGAAATAAGATGATATGTGCATAATGAAGGGATAAGGAGAAAATGAAATGTTTGACAGTATTCATGAGCTCATGATTGATATAAGGACTAAGTGATATCATGGTTTGAGTATATAGAATTTTCAGGATTTTAGTATGTGGAAGGTGTTAACTTTTAACTGCATTCATGTTTTCACAAAGGTATTCAAGAGAATACATGATTAAGGACTTTGAATGTTTGAAATGTAACCAACAAAACATATCTTATGATATATGGGAATTGACGATGGTATTAAATCTCTGGTAATCGTTTTCACTATGTTATGAGAGTGGATTGCAGTATTATGGATAATCCTAAAGATTGGAATGGATTATGTTGGACAAAAGTTAGTATTATTTAAGGATATAAGTTTTCTCGATGTTATTGATGGGATGTTATAGTAATATAGTTTTAGAAAAGGACAACCTGCAGGACGGGCGACAACCCATCGCGTCGGACAAGGCTGTGGAAATCGAACCCACAACCAAAGTGTGAATGGCCTTTATTGCCTACCACTGGCCTACAGGAAGTCCCGGTTTATTAGAAACTAGTTTTATTATATTAAGCAGTATGATATATGAAGTATAAAGTCCATTTTAGGAACCATATATGATTAATCTCACTATGGATCGACTTATGTATATAATTTTTGCTAACCTTTTGTTTGAGACAGATGGAATGACCTGTCATTCTATCACATGATCTGCTCACACATCACGAATAACAAATTCAACTTCATTTCTTTAAGGGAAGAAGTGTAAATTGTTCAATTCACGAACAACAGTGAGATTATACCAAAATCAAGTAAGTATTTCTTCTAATTCAAATTTTTCAACTTTAGGGAAATGATATTGAAAACCAAAAATGTTGTCCTAGTGATCTTATATCTGATGAATCGGATGGTACCTTAGATCGTCACAAATTTATGGCTTTGTGATTGCTAGCTTTTCCATATCCATGTTCTCTACCACTCTCCATCAGAACATGATTGTTAGATTTCTCTTCCATATCCATATTTTAACCTATGTGGAAACCCAGTGATTAGTTTATTTGGGTAACCGTTACGTTTCAAACTTTTGTTTTTAAAGATAAGTTTTGGTATTCATTTTACGATGTGGGTTTCTATCAAAGAAACTTTCAAATAGTAAACCATTTATAACCTCGACGAATTTCGAGGGCGAAATTCATTTTAAGGGGGGTAGAATGTAACACCCTGAGATTTTATGAAAAATATTCTTTTAATTTCATTAATTTCTTGTGTTGTATTCTACACCAAGATTACCTTGCGCTATACGCAACACCGTATTAGCTTGCAGTATACGCAACACTATTCTTGGATCGTGTTACACACAATTTTGATAATAGTTATTCTACGCAACATTGAGTATATATATATATATATATTAAATGTATAAATGAAATATGGTTGGATTCTGTTATACGAAACAACGAAGGATTCTTTCACAACACGCAACCCTGACTTGGCTTGCATTACACGCAATCGCGACCTTCCTCGATAGCGTGTGTTGTACGCAATACCGGGTTTTAATAAACAATGTTATATTATTATAATATTGTCAGGAAGTAGCCGTTAAGAATAGTATTAACTAAATTTTGAATTTTATAACATTATTATTCATCTTACACATTTCTAGAACATGCTATAAGAACAAAATAAATTTTTTGGGTAAAATAAGTATTTTTCAAAAAATGCAGTTTTACCGCCTTTTGTTGGCGCACCCACTTTAAATATAGTTTTTGACATGTTTATATGTTCAATTTGACAAAATAATATTCTTCTTTTGAATCAGGATGTAAAAATTTACATTAGATAAAGTTTTGATATTTTTCCGACAACTTTCATATTTTAATGAATAGTAAAAACACGCTATATTTTAATTAAAAACAACTTTTTTCATCGTAATATCTTATGTGGTTAAATTATAATATTGAATGGTTTTAAAGTATATTTAGAATATATTTTTACCACTTAATATAATGTTGGTCATTGGACACAATTTTGCAATTAAACCGAACATAAACAAGTGTCAATCTTTTGATAGTTATTATCTCTTAAAAACACGGTTTTTGTTTTGATAGCGGGAATTAATTTTAAATTAATTTCTGCCACATCTGTGTTTTGAATTTAGAAAAATGGATTCCATATTTTGAATCAGGATGTTCAAATTGTGTAAATAGATAACTTTTATTTTTATACATTTTGAATAATTACTGCGGTAAATATTTTATTTACCATGGTTAAGGGTAAATCCGGTAAATAAGGGTTAAAAAATAATATTATAATAATATTAAATTACCCTAAAACGTGTCTTAACCCCATTGGTTGATACATGGTCAACCATGGGCATCTTTGGGTTGATTTTGGGACCCCATTGATCCACTTGTAAGTGATAATGACACTTTATTTTAATTAAGTTAAAATGAATACAAAAATGACACAAGCATATATCTTTTAGGAAAACAATTGTTATATTGGGTTATATATGTTTGATTTTAGATTATAAATATTCATTAGAAAGATAAAAAGATTTCATACATGATGGTATTTTATTTGTAATTTTTAGACATAAAATAAGTTAATTTATTTATGACACAACGATGATGCAGTAATTATCTTATTAATGAAATATTGACATAATTGATGTTATAAACACCAAAATAAATGTAATTTGAGATTTTTTATGAATTACACTAATTTTCTAGGTTACTATGATATATTAATGTTGATTTAATAAACTTGGTTCGAACATTTAATTCTGTTATGACTTTCACAAAAATCATATATCAAATAGTGTCAAAATTGACACAAAATAGTTTTTAAATCAAATATTATATTATTAATTGTTATTGTATTCCTAAAAATCTAAGGTTTGGCCAAATGACTTAGATAAGGATATATATATTAATAATAAACAATTTGGGGTTCGTTTGGCATGTTATAGTAAGTGTATTAACCATATAGTGAAAGAAAACAAAAAGACACGGTAAAAGTTAAATTATTTAACTTGGAGTTAAATCTAATTGATATGGTTAAAATAATATCCTAAACTTGTCTAAATTCTATTGGTTGATAGGATTTCGACCCACCCCACCTTATATTCAAAATAAGACCCTTTGGAACCATTATAAACCGATTTTGACTTTAATATAAAATAATATTTTGAGATATTCCAAAGGTGCCCCTCTCCTCCCCTATAAAAGGACACCTCCTCCCCCTCCTCCTCACACCAATTTGAGCACTCAAGCTCGGCCAAACCCTGCCAAAATCTCTTCTCCACTTCCCTAGCAACATCCTAGAGGTTCTGGTCTTCCTCAAAGACCAATTTTAGTGCCCTAAGAGAAGGTCTCAAAGAGGCACTTCAAAGAAGAGGTAATTACCGTTACCAATTCTTTCATCTTTATTTCTTCTTCCACTTCTTTTTCTTAGGTTGTTTCATTATGAAGTAATAACATCAGTATCACTAATATACTGATATGTTATTATATGTATGAAACAACCCTATTTCACCATCTATCCATCCTACGGAAAAAGAAATCACCGCGCGTGCGTACGTACGGAATACCGTCTCCACGCCGTGGTGTAATCTATTTTCCACCACCACCTTACATGGATGGGTATAATGGTGTAAAGAATAACTATACATAGTTATTACAACATCATATTGATTCTGATATATTGTATAATCCACTCCAATTCAATTCAATATTTATAGAAATGATATCATCGCTCGTGCGTACGTACGGACTACCGTCTCCACGACGCGATGAGATTCATTCTCCATGTTAACCATTTAAGAATGATTATAAATTATATATAAGAAATAATAATGAAATATATGAAATTATAAAGCTACTGGATTTATGTATATATATACATATGTATGTCATCTACTTACTTCCATTTCAAGACAATAAGGAAAGGAAAACAGCGTTCATGCGTACGTACGGACTACCGTCTCCATGAACGGTGTTTTTCATTTTATTTATCTACCTATTATATATATATATATACTGATTATATATGATATATAAATCATATTTTATATTCTGGAAGTAAGTAAATCATGATATAAGTAATAACGATGTCAAGAACAACAAGTCAAAACACCTACGATAAATGAAACGATTTTACCCAAAACTCTTCTTTAACATGGAATTTACAAAAGAACGGGTAATATAATGTCATAAGTGAACCATATATGATATCATAACAATGAATATGATTCTGTAATAAGTCAATAACATGATTTAAATCATTATACAGGAGGTTCGGACACTTACAAAGCAAGTCGGACCTAAGGTAAGGGAAATATCACAATCTCATTTTTTATTCGAGATTGTTTATTCGTAAGTATTTACTGGGGTGTATTTTATCATCCACGTCCATGTTTCATCAATATGTAATATTACTTCCATCCACCTACAATTGTTTAAATCCATTTTTACCCTTCGGTGAGTTTTTAGTAAAAGAAATGAAAGGAATCTTTTGTCGTTTTTCGTACGAGGTACTTTTTGACTTTTCCGACAAAAGTATGAAGAATGTTTTTTTTCTTATACGGCATGAATGGATTTTTAAAACATTATTTCAAAGAAGCTTCCTTTACAAGTTTTCAAGTTTATTTTTAATCAACTTCTTTTATTTTAATGTTTTATGACATGTTATGAAAGGAAAAATGTTTTTAAAGTAGAAAGGATATTTTCCTCAAGAATGAAGTTCAAGTGTTTTATCAAAATTATTTTCCATATAAGATAATAAAAGGGTTCTGTTTTTATCCCTATTATTACATGGATTTGATTATGTTTTGATGGAAACATTTTTATGAATTCCTTTATCTTATATGAATTGTTTTACGATGTCATGTTGTTTAAGAATCCCATTTTTATTACATGGGTTATGCGATGATGTATGATTTATGATTATGTGGCACACATAAGAAAGGATTCATTATAAGATGGGTGGGACCTATATCTCCCTCCAATGCATTGGGTAAAGATTTTATATCTCATGAGATAGACATGGCTGGAATGGTAGGTTATACCGGTTCAGTGAAACAGGACTGAAACGAGGGTTACTCGATTCAGAAAGGGACTTTGTCCACTAAGATAGTCTTGGAAATGAGTCTTGACTAACAAGAAATGATTCTCTATGATTATGTGTGAATGCCACAAAGATTCATGTTTTAAGTTATGATTATTGTGATTACATTTCACTACTATGATTTATCCCATGTTATGAAATTATTCTCTCTTTTGCAGGTTAAGATTTCCAAAAGTTATGTTCTTATGAATATGATGTGATTGATTTTTCTTTTGTTTACCCTTACTGAGCATTTGAGCTCACCCTTTTATGTTTTCTTTTCCCCAGGATATAAAGAAAGGTTTTAGGTAAAAAAAAGGGAAGATATTTATGGGAGATATTGAAGATCTTTCACCACGATTAGAAGATTACGTTCAGAGTTTCCGAAGACACTAAACTATTACGATCCTTGTGTGTGTGTTTTTGTTATGTACTAAGTATTCCGCAAAATATAATGTAATGTCCATGTAAGTCAGGCTTCGGGTCTCTACATGATCCATCGTAATTGCACCCAAAGTCACTCTTGTATGGTTTTCCTATCTGAAATCATATTGGAAAATAATGACACCACTTGCATTGATTTGAAATGAGGCTTCCAAGGCTGCCTCCTGGTTTCTAGACAAGGCCATTCTGGGGCATTCTATCCCCTATGGAAGGAAAACATCGATGACAAGATTTTTTCCATCTCCTCGCACCATATGGCAGCAACCATTCAGGCGGACCATACCCTACCTTGGATGTTTGTGGGATTCTATTGCTAGACATCCCATAATGAGAAGGGGAAATCATGGGAGCTTATATGCAAGATGCATCATCATCTTCCAAGCCCTATTCTATTCGGAGGGGACTTCAACGAGATTATGTTCCACAAGGAAAAGTGGGGTGGAATTTCCCAACCCTATGTGTCGATGTATAATTTCATGTATGCGGTCTCTAGGGTGGACCTGATCAATCTGTGATACACGGGTAATCCCTTCACATGGTTCCGAGGTAATACGGATGGAACCTTCATTTTTGAGCGACTTGACAGATTTCTGGGCTCAACTGATTGGATAAATCTCTTCAGCATGTTCCACACTGGCCACATGACACTCAATTGTTCGGACCACTACCCAATTTTCATTGACTGCACTCAAGGTGACTGTAACAGGCATTCCAGTAGACCCTTAAGATTCGATAACTTCTAGTTAAAATACCAGGAATGAGAAGAGGTGGTCTGATCAATATGGAAGAGTTCTCACGAAGATGTTGGCCTCAATATCCAACAGGCACCATCCGATCTGAGATCTTGGAGAAACAATAAATTCCACCACCCTGACAGGAATTGTGATGCCCTTGAAATAAAATTGCACAACCTACTCAGGAAACACCCATCCAATTGCATTCTATCCAATATTGGATCCAATCAAAGAGAGCCAGACAAGGCCCTACATGTTAAGGAATGTTTCTGGGCTATGCGGGCACAAGACATCCACATTAAGGAAGGGGATGCTAATACAATGTATTTTCACCATAATGTTTCAGCTAGATGCTGGAAAAACACTATAACAGAGATCGCACAACATTATGGAAGAAAAGTTGCTGACACCATTGGAATTCATGATATATTGACATGCTACTTTCAGAACCATTTCTCTACAGGAACTCCTTTCATGGCTGCTGAGGTGGAAGAATACACAGACCAGTGATCACTGAATAGATCAATCAGCAACTTACCAAATATTTGACGAATGAAGAGATACGTCGGGCTATGAAACATTTCCACCCCACTAAGGCCCCGAGACTGGATGGATTCCACACCCTATTCTTTAAAAAATACTAGCACATCATAGGTCCCGACATCTGCAAAATGATAAAAAATATTTCTCCAGGGAATACAATCATTTATTCCATCAACGAAATGGTCCTTGTCCTCATTCCCAAAATAAAATAACCTCTGGTGATCTGTGATTTTAGACCAATCAGCCTCTTTAATGTCTCTTATAAGATCTTCTCAAAGATCCTTGTCAATCGGTTGCGCCCTTTGCTTCTTGATATTATCTCAGAAAACCAGATTTCCCTCGTGGACAAGAGACTAATCACTGATAATGAAATTGTGGCCCATGAAGTGTTCCACTCTATGAAAACATGCTCCACCATGAAAAGAGGAACCATGGCCTGGAAACTAGATATGACCAAAGCTTATGATAATGTGGAGTGGCATTTTTTTAGAGTCGTGATGCTGAAAATGGGTTTTTGTACTAAATGGACAGATATAGTCACGCACTGCATATCGACTGTCTCCTTAAGAATCAAGGTCAATGGGGAGCTCACCCAAGGATTTTCCTCAACCCGAGGCCTGCGCCAGGGAGACCCCCTCTCCCCATATCTCTTCATCATAGTGGATGATGACTTTTCTAACCTTATTTTCAGGGCTGCATCCTGTAATTCTATTCATGGGGAAAAGGTTTGTCGTGAAACCCTACTAGTGTCACATCTCTTCTTCACCAATGACTGCATCCTTTTCTATAGAACAACTATAAATGATTGTCATGTGATTAGCCATGCTATCCAGCAGTATGAGAGGGTGTCTGGACAGTCTATCAATCACGAAAAATCAGAAATCTCCTTTAGTGCAGTGGTGCCTCTTACCAAGAGAGATGAACTCTATGCATCATCATGCATCAATATGGTTGATAAAAACCAGACGTATCTCGGGCTACCCAAAATGATTGGTCGTTCCAAAAAATAAATCTTTGAATCTCTGGTGGATAGGATTGATAATTAAATTTCAAGGCTGGAACCCAAAAAAAATCTCCAAAGCAGGCAATGAACCCTCATTAAAGCTGTCATCAAGTCTATCCCTAGCTATTTTATGTCCATGTTTAAGCACCTGATGGCCATGTTCAATCAGATCCATTCATGTACTACCAACTTCTGGTTGGGGAAAATGATGGAAGGAATAGACCCCACAGGATGGCCTGGGAGAAGCTTTGCAAACCCAAGTAAGAGGGAGGTATGGGATTCCGGAATCTGTTTCTCTTCAATGAAGCACTGTTGGCCAAGCAATGATGGCCCCTTATTAACCGTCCATCATCTCTCTGTGCACGGATTCTCTAAGCTAAGTACTTTCCCCACACGGACTTCCATGTTTTCTCTCTTGGCCCCCCGTCCTAGCTTCTTCTGGAGAAGCATTTGGGGGGCTCTAAATCTATTGGAAAAAGTGTTGGGCTGGAGGATTGGGAATGGCTCATCTGTCAACATCTGGACCGCTCTCTGGCTAATCGATAAGGATGGTATGCAGGCTAAATCCCCTGCCCAACTGGGTCTTGAAGACGCCACATTCTGCTAGCTCCTTTCAGACCAGGGACAGGGGTGGTGTGTGGAAAAGAAACCTGAATGGTTTAATGAAAGAGACCAAAGAATTATCCTGAGAATCCCCTGGGTCCCAAGTGCAATCCCTGACCATCTTTTCTGGACCAACGTCATTTCGGGCGACTACACAGTGAGATCCGGTTACAGACTTGCTCTTGGAAACCACTCTAGCGACCGGGAAGAGGGTCCATGGAAATCTCTTTGGAAACTCAACGTCCCCCAAAAATAAGCCAATTCTGGTGGCAGGTGTGCATGAGAACCCTCCCTACCATGAGCCTCCTCGTTTTCCGACATATGGCCAGTGCTGAGTCCTACCCCTTCTTCACGAATATTCCAGAAACCCATTTGCACACTATCATTAACTACCCGGGATCTAAGGACATTTGGAATAAATGGGGTCTGGCTTCAGATGCTTCACTTGAAATTGCCTCTGACCTCCCCGATCTTCTGATGCGTTGGCGCTCTTCTCTCTCAGCGAACAACGCAGGCTCACTCTGCACCCTGGCATGGATCATTTGGGTCTGGTGTAATGATTCTGTTTTTCACCATGTTCATAAACCTCGTGAATTCTGTATTGAACGATACATGTCATGGATTGAGGGATGGAAGGACCACAAAGGACACTTTTTCCAAGTTGTAACCCTCTCCTTTCCCCCTCACTGGAATCCCCCACCGAAATGGATTCTTAAGCTAAACATGGACGCGTATCTCTCCAAGGATGGGCTTGTTTCTCTCGGTCTCCTGGCCAGAAATCACCTCGGGAAAAATCATTGCTGCAAAACATGAGTCACATCATGCCTTCTGAGAACCTACAGCTGTTGAGGCCTCTTCCATCCTGGAAGGTATGATTCTCGCTATGGAACGTGGATGGCTTAATATCATCATCGAGTATGACTGCATCACCGTAATCAATGCTATTAACCACAACGACGGAGAACTCCAGTCATTTGGCTTCTTCATCATGAAAATTTACTCACTTCGCCAAGGCTTTCCTCGATTCAAATTCTCCTTTACCAAAAGCGAAGGAAACAATGCGGCCCATCAGCTAGCGGACTACGGCCCCTTCGATGTCAACCAGCTCTGTCTGGACAATTTCCCTTCATGGTTTTGCATTTGTACGTCAGTTGATCTTATTCATTAATTTTATCTGTCCTTATTTCCAAAAAAAATATATACATATAAAAACTACTCAACCAATTTCCCTTTATTCATAAATGAGTGTTCCTTAATTATGGTGACACTCAATATAATTCTTGATCACCCTAAATAGTATCTAATGTTTTTAACCTCAGTCTATTATATAGTTTCACCATACAATAAGTGGTAAAATCCGACTTTTTGTTCAAATGAACTCTCTAGAGTTCTCCTAGACTATACTCAACTCAATAATAAATACCTCTCTCACCTCATTCCAACAATGGGTTGAATAGAATTACCAACCATAGATATCATCAACAGGAACCATCTATGTAAAATCATGGAAACCATTTTAGTAACTATTCTATATCACATCAATTTTCTCATCCCATTTTTCACTAAAGTCAAATATGTAGGCCCAATGCATATCCTCAAGGATCTGAATTTTCCAATCAAATATTTCATCCGTATATGTATGATTTTATGGTTTTGGATTCAACCTTATTCATAATTCCTTATAAATTCCTTGTCAAAATCATGACATAAAACACATGAAACTATTCAATATGATAATGGAAGGATCCATAATTAGTTATAAAATATCCTAGACAAAATGTTACCCAACCCATCTATAGACGATTCTATTGAATCAAAAATATGTTTTCAAATTTTTCCATCCAATCAACTATCAATGATACCACATCAAGAAATATTCAAGTTCATGGTTATCCTATCATGGAGTTCATTTTCATTTCATCAAATTCCATATAAGAATAGTAGTTGATGACGAAAACCACAATGATAATGATGCATCACCTTCATCCTCTATATGATAATTTATTATTAAAAAGATTCACTATTTTCTCTATCCATACCTCGCACAATAATATGACATCATGTTTAATTGTTCATATTCATTGACCTTGGATACACCACCCATTTCATAAAATGATAATCCCTCATTAGATCCTCCCTCATGGCAGATAACATAACAACTATCCCATGGATACATATCACATTCTAAATGTCCAAAGACTACCCCAAAATAGAATCGTCTACCTCCAAACATCCTTGTATCATTATGCAATCAATTTCATACAATTATATCAGTTTCGTAATGTCAACCATAGATGGTGTGACAATAATAGGTGAATATGTATCTTTACTATGGTTGTATGATACATTCACTAAGAACAATTCCATACAACCCATCGAGGATGTCAATTTTGTAAAGGCCTCTATCCCAGCTCCTACTATAACGACACATGTATTTATAGAATAATATTTTTTGATATAATTTAAAACTTATGAATGAAATATTATTTCTATATTAATGGGGATGCTTCATCTCATAGAGTACTCAACATGCGACAATAGGTTTTGTTGAAAAATTATGTTGCACAAAACATGGAGTTATACCGAAAAAAATATAATATTATTATTATTTTAAATGAAATTTAACGCCTATACATTGTATTGGAAGGAATTAACAAAACTAAATAAAATATTATTATACATAATTGTTAAATTTACATACATTTATCTGATAATTTTTAGTTGCTTAAAATAAGAATGAATCCAATTTTAGTAATTAAATACTATAATATTTGTAAAAGGTCATTTTACCGCCTTTTGATGGTGAAACCTTTTTAAATATAGTTTTTAATACATTTATATGTTCTATTTGAAAAAATAAAACCATTTTTTAAAATTTGTACATCATAATTTACATTGGATGGATTTTTTGGTATTTTACTGAAAATGGTCATTTTTTAATGAATAGTGAAAAATACCGCATTTTAATTCAAAACTGCCTTTTCATCTACTTTATTTATATAGTTTAATTGTAATTTAAATTTTTTTAAATTTTAATTTGGATTAAATTTTTATAATTTAATAAAACATTGGTCATTGGAATTAATTTCACATTGAAATTGGACATAAACACATGTCAATATTTTGAAAGTTTTTACTTCTTATAAACATGTTTTTTTTGTTTTGAAAACAGAAATTAATTTTAAATTAAATAATGAAAATTTTTTGTTTTTCATTTGAAAAAATGCATCCCAGAAATTGAATCTAGAGGTCTAAATTTTTTAAATAGGAACCTTTTATTTTTAGACATTATGAATAATAACTTTAGTAAATATTTTATTTTCAATGGATAAAGGGTAAATTATGTTAATAAAGATAAAAAATAATATTATAATAGTATTAAAATACCCATTAAATGTGTACTAATACTATTGTATGATATATTTCCGACCTTGGAAATCCTTGGGTCTATTTCGGGACCCTAGGGAGCCACTTGGATGTGAAAATGACATTTTATAAGAATTTATTTTATGTAATAAAAAATTTAACATAAACATGTATCTTTTAGTAAATAAATTTTTATGGGGTTATATAAGGGATATATTCGACTATAAATAGTCATTAGAAATTTAAAAGGATTTCATAAATCATAGTATTTTATTTATAATTTTTAGACATCAAATAAAAAACTTTATTTATGACACAATGATGTTGTATTGATTAACTTATTAATGAATGATTTAAATAAATGAGATTATAAAAATTAAAATAAATTTATTTTGAAACTTTTTATATAAGGACTCGGCCTTAAACATTTCTTAATATTGAATTAAATGAATAATTCACATTGAGGATCTTTTCAGGTTTAGAGTTATAGAGAATTAGAACATAACTACTACATCTCAAAAGATTACAAAGTAGACACTTCTACTAAGTTTCCATAGAATAAAAAAACTCTTAAAAAGAAACATGTCTAGTTCCAAGTTTTATATAGCATGACTTTCCCTTGATCACATCCTTGACCCTATTCCACATTTGGTCTTGTGAAAAACATTTCAAAAAAACTTGGGGTGAGCATAAAGAGCTCAGTAAGGGATACGCAAAGAATGAAAACTGTTAGTTTATCAAAACAACAAGTAAACCATGTATACTTTATCAAAGTAATACTTTTAACCTTTATGAAGTAGTAAAAACTCTTCACTGAATAAAAGATCATTACTTACCCTGTTGTAACCAAAATATTACCATAAAACCCATAAAAATATCACATAACATATAAAGGTAACTTGGGACATAAACATACTTAAGTGGAGTAACCATACGGTCGACTTATACACATATCACTTAATGGAATAGCCATACGGCCAACTTCCATACATAATTAATGGAATAGTCATACGGCCGACTTCCACACCCAATGAATTGGAGGTTATAACGTAACCACCCGTCCTGGTATTCATGGAACCACCCATCATATGGTTTATCACATAACCACCCGTCAAATGTCCAAGTACCATTATAAAATCATAAGACATAAATCGAATATAATGGAAAGAAAACAGATCCACACTTTAATCACAATATATCACTCAAATATATTGACATAAAAAATCCATTACAAAAATAATTTTCAATACCAAAATACATAAAAGAGTATATGGTATTTATTTCATTTTCAAAAAACATTACGGCTTGTTCAGGAAGCCAAAGACAAAATAATACTCGCGGCGGCGGAAAAGGTTGTTGTCACCGCGTATGTTAAAAGAAACATTCCTTTTTGTTGTTTTATAAAACGCTTCGTAGAAAAAGATTCCTTTTGTATAAAAGTAAAATTCAAAGGGGTTTATACACCATATAAAAGAAAGTTGTGTATAAAATGAAATATGCCTCAATGAAAGGAGATTGAGACGAAGTCCCTTACCTCGGGTCCGACATGACTCGATCGTTCTTTAACGTCCTGAATAATAAACATGAGTTAATTTATACTTGCTTAAGAACCTTTTTAAATTTCATTATTCCTTTTATATCCCTTATTTTCCATGTTATAAACATTATTTAACCATTTAAGTTAATAATGTTTGTTTTGTCGATATTTGGTTCTTAAGTCGAAAGTGGACTTCTTACAATTACATGTTGTTCGTGTGGTCAAAGGTTATTTATATCCAGAATGACATTCCTGATTTGGATAGAATATATATCATATATATCCATCATATACATGTATTATAATACTACATAATCATTTAGAGGTAAGAAATGAAATGCACCGTTTATGGAGACGGTAAGCCGTACGTACGCATGAACACTACTTTCATTTATATCTCATAATTTAATGGAAATAAATTATAATGATATATAGGTATATTATAATTAAAGTATAACATCATATATAATAACTTAAATCCATCCTTTATACGTCCCACATATGGCATTAACGAATCACATCACTTTGAGGGGGCGGTAGTCCGCACTTCCTAAAATGAAATTATCGTGTTTACCCATAATGGAAACCATAAAGGTATGCCTAAAATGAAAAATACAGAATCTCAAGTAAAAAATAAACATATTATATATCATATATAAATATAGTGACATCTTAATGGCCACCTTTGAAGGTGTTAGAATAATATCAAACAATCATCGTTTCGTGAGGCAGAAATTCGCCATCCACGGAAACAGTATGTTCTTTAACCATTAGATGTAGGTGTGTGTAAGTGTAGCTAGAATCCTTATTATAAAAACATCATAGTATATTTATTATACTGTAGTTGTTACAAAATAAAAGAATAAAAAGGTTTTAGGGGGTTGGAGAAGCAAAATAAAACAAAAGGACTCAAAAGAAGACATTACCTTAAAATCAGGTAACTCCCTTTGGTTTGAGCTCAAAGGTTTCCTTGGGAAGACTTCTACCCAAATTGAGGTTTCAAAGAGTAATATAGGGAAGTGGAGAGACAAAATGGGCATGGGTTGGCCAAGCCAAAGGATTTGGAAGTGTGGGTAAGGTGGTAGAGGTGGGGGCCTTTTATAAGAGGAGAGGAGGGGCACTCTTGGAAAGTAAAGATAAGTTACTTTATTTTAAAATGGTATTCGGATTTAAGAGGTCCCACATTGATTTGTTTCGAGGATAAGGTGATAAGGGTTCGAAATCCACCCATCCAATAGGTTTTGGCCATGTGTAGGTCTTAGATTTTACATTATCTTTCCATTTTATTTAAATCGTTAAATAGTGTGGTCATCACTGCATCATCATGATGTCATTAATAATTTAATTTATTTAATGTCTAAAAATTATGAAAAAATAATATGATGTAGGAAATATTTTTATCTTTCTAATTAATATTTATAGTCAAAAATCTGACTTGTATAACCCCATGTAAAAATTGTTTTAGTAAAACACCTCATGTGTGTGTCATTTTTAATTTAACATTAAATAAAAAGTTATTTATGTCATTTCCCAAACAAGTGGCTCCATGGGGTCCCCAAGTTGACCCATGGCTTGTCTTGGTCGTCAATTACACATCCAATAAGGGTAGTACATGTGTCAAGGTATTTTCATTTTATTATAATATCATTTTTGCCTTAAATTGCACTAATTACCTCTAATCACGATTAAGAACTTAAAAGTTACTATTCACCCAAAAAAAATATTTTAATCTCATTGAACCACATTTTACTTCTTAATAACAACCATGTATGTCATATTTTTGAAATTCAAAACACAGAAGTGGTAAAATTTCATTTAAACGAAAAATCAGTTTTTATAAGTACCACTTAGTGGTTTCACTATTAATCAAAAATTGAAGTTTTTCAGAAAAATACCAAAACATCACTCTAAGCTATATTTGATATTCCAAATTCAAAAATGAGGTCCATTTTACAAAATTCACAACATATAAGTTTAATTAATTAATTTAATAATTAATTCCCGTTGTCAGAGGAAATAGGGTGTTTTTATGAAACAATAAGTATCAAAAGATTGACACTAGTTTAAGTCTGATTTCAAAGAGAAATTAATTCCAACGACCACTATTGGATTTAATGGTAAAAATATATTCTAATTTCACTTTAAAACCAATTAAAATGATAATCTAATCATCTTAAAAAATTATATTAAAAAGAGGTTTTGAATTAAAATACAACATTTTAAACTATTCATTAAAAAAATGAACTTTATCGGAACGATACCAAAAATTTACACAAAGTAAATTTTGATGTCCCGATTCTAAAGAAGATTTTTATTTGGTCCAATAGAATGTATAAGAGTGATCAAAACTATATTTAATGACGGTTCTCCATCAAAAGGTGATAAGTGAACCTTTAGTGAAAATTAGGGTATAAAAGCCTAAAATTTAATTCTTTCCGTATTTTAAGCCTTTATAATTTCTTGGATAAATGTAAAAACATTTAAAAAACATATATAATAATATTTTAGTTATTTCTATCCATTACCGCCAATACAACGGCTACATGTTAACTACCATTTAAAATAATATTATTATATTACTAGTGTGCAACGCAAGATTTCAATGAAACTCTTTGTTGCATATCAGGTACGCTATCGAACATAGAAACCCTTTTAAAGTAAAATTAATATTTAATTCGTAAATATTAATAAATATGAAAATTATTTATTCTTTATTTACCTGAGATGTTACATTTTATTCCAGAAATAAATTTTATTTATGTTTACGACATGTTATATTTGAATTAATTAAGTGTTTTAGAAATAATCATGTTGTTATGGATTTTAAAAATATTATGATATGAATTGTATAAAAATTGACATAAATTAGTTTTTAAAACAAATACTATTTTATTAAATGGTATAATAGTAAAAAAATATAATATTAGTCAAAATGACATATATAATGTTTAATATTTGATTAATTAACTACTCTAGGTTCTATTTTTAATTTATCATAACTTTATAAACAATATAGTATGGCTATACAAGAAGACATGGTAATTGTTAAATTAGTTAACTAAGGGTTTAAGCTAAAAGATAAGTTCAATTATGACCTATACATGTGTAAACAAATTGGTTGAGTGGTTTTCAGCCAAAAAAATATTAAATTAAAATAAATAACCTTGAGACCTTTTTAAATATTGAATGATTTTATAATAAAATAATAATTTTAAACAATCCTAACGAACCCCTCCTTCATCTTATAAAAGGGAATCACATATACCCTTTTAATCACACCTCTAATACCACATGGCACATCCAAACTCTGCCCAAATAATCTCCCTACATCCCTATAATCCTCTTATATGCCATACCAAGGGTATAAGGAAATTCAAGAAATCCATTTGGCTCAAATCAAATTGAGTTACACGTTTTAAGAGGCAGTGTCTTCCCTAAAGTTCCATTTCATTATTTTACTTCTTCACCCGTTATTATAATATCACTCCGTGATTATATAAAATAACCACTATCATAAATATACTAGGATATGAATATGAGAATTATTCTAAATAAACATACACACATCTACATCTAATGGATGTAAATATACTGTTTCTGTGGATGGAAAACTACTGCCTCACGAAACGATGATTGTTCACTTTTTCCTTACAACTATCATGGCTGCCATTATTATGGACGTATATTTATATATGATTTATATTATATTAATATTTTCTCTATGATTTTGTTTTTTATTTAAATCATACCTTTATACTTTATATAATTTGTAAATACGATAATTATATTTGAGGAAGTGTGGATTGTCGCTCCCTCAAAGTTATATGACTCATTCATGCCATACATGGAACATATAAAGGATGGAGTTAATAAACTTTTTTAATATATATAAAATATGATATTATCTTGGAATTATATTATATCTATGTATCGTTTAGTTTTCGTTCATTTAAATAAGATAAAAAAATGAAAGTAGCGTTCTTTCTTACGTACAACTTACCGTCTCCATAAACAGTGCATTACATTTCATATCTCAAAATGTTCTTGCTATTATAAATACATATATATAATAGATATATATAATATCTAAATCATGAATACCATTCTGGAGAGGATAGAATTTTTACAACATGGGAAATTTGTAATTATAACGAGTTCATTTTTGACTCAAGTATCGAATATCGACAAAAGGACCGATATCAACTTCAATAACAATTTAATGGTTATAAAGTTGTAATAAGTGATATAAAAAGGAATAATAAACTTTAAAAATATTATTAATAAATTATAAATTAACATATGCTTATTATTCAAAAAGAACAAGGAACATAGGTGACGAGTCAGGCTCAAGGTAAGGGAACTTGACAACCAAATTTCCATTATTTTGGTTAAACTTCTACTTTTTTATTATGTCATGCTATGATTATGTACGAAATAAATTTTAATGTACTATATTTTATTTATAAATTAATTTTTTTTACTTATAGTGAATACACATAATCAATCTATTATATTTAAAAAAGGATCTTTGTGCGGGACATTGTCTCAATATTCTTTCATTGAAGCGTATTTTGATTTATCAACCACATTATTTTATACATTTTATAATCCAATTTGACATTTATTTTCATTAAAATTTAATATTTTTCACTATGAGGTAGTTTACTTAACGTCAAAAGAAATGTTACATTTTTTAACGTACGCGATTACAACGGTCCTTCCGCCATAGTGACCATTATATGAAATCTAGATTCTTTAACAAGCTGTAATGTTTTTAAAAAAGAAAATAAATACCAAATACCATTTTCATGTATTTTGGTATTGAAAATGATTTTTATAAAGCCTTGATAATGTCAATATCCTGATATGTTTTATTATTATTGGAATGTTGAAATGTTATCGTTCTTTTATGCTTATTTTATGTGTTAAGATTGTGTTATGGTTCTTGGGAATTATTTAAATATACTGGTGGTTCCTGATAAAAAGAGGGTGGGTGAGCCTAAGATAGCTCTCTAATTCATTGGGCAACGTGATAGATGTAAACATTATTGTTTCTCCTAATAGATTAAGTGAATATACCGTGATTGGTATTCCAAATGTAACTCCCTATATAGCTGTGAAAGCTGCAATGTTAGTATGTTACGGAGGCAACAAGCTATGATTATGATTTATGATTTCTATGTGTTATTCAAAAATAATATGATCTCATAAGGTATGTAAAAGGGATTATTTTTTCTGAGTGAAAATTATGATATCATTGATTTGCATGTATTGATGGACTATAGTTTTCTTTCATTATTTTAAAACCCTTACAAAGATTTTTTATGATCATCGCTAGTTTTTGAAATGTTTTTTACAAGGTATAAGGAACGGTAAGAGAATTTTATAATTCAAAAAGATTTATGTCAAGAAAATAATTCTTGTTTGGTTTGTTTAGTTTTATTATTGTGAAAAATTAGGATATAGTAGAAGTCTCTACCTTGTAATCTTTGAGATGTAATGTAATAGTTATGGCCTAATTCTCTAAAAATCTAAACCTGGAATGATCCTCAATTCCAAATACTCGACAGAACTCAATATTATGTTATGTTTGATGATATGGGAATATAGTTGGTATAAGTGTTCTATTTAGATAACTTTAGAGGTTAGGGTGTTATTTAAGCTAAAGTGACATGTTTTACATTAACCACAATTGTTTTCATATTAGAAAGACTCGTAGTTATTTTAGATAAATTTAATTATTTTAAGATAACATGAATAAGTATATCTATGTGTTTACCCTCCTCATAAGATAATATATAATTATTTTACTAATTTTCTAACACTAACCTTTTTTGTTTTTTAATTGGATAGATCTAGAAGGAACCAATGTAAGAATGGATGTGAAGGAAATTGTGGTGGTTTTCTGAATAAGAAACCAAATGTAATGGGATCTACAATAAGAATTGTTGTGGTTATTCTTATCCAACTTTCTGGAGTCATCATTGACCACTTGAAACTTAGATACTTTTCTAAAGCATCGTATATGTGAGAAAAAAATTCCTATGGAAGATCATGAAATAATCATAAAGGTAAGTATATTAAAAAACCTATGTGTCCTGGATGTGGAAAGATACACTAAAGAAAATGCTTCAATAGGATGATAAGATTTTATTGATCTTGTAATGAATGACATAAAGAAATAACCAGCCATGAAAAAAAGGAAGAATTAAGTTGAATCTAGTAAAGGGGAAGTAGTTCTTTCTGAGTGATCAATCGAATGTTTTAAATGTGGTGTGTATTGTCATTACGCAAATAGATTTCCTACGAAGAAGGTTCAAGAATAGTATTTACAAGATTGTAAAAATATATGTTTATGAATACTTAATTTCATACCAATTTAGGATGAGTAAAGTGATAATGACCTATGAACTGTATAGATTATTTCTTATCTGATGTTTTGACATTAATGAATATTAGGATCTGATTTTTTATTTTGTTTGCAAGAAAGAAGTATTATAGAATAAGTTGGAAAAAATGGTTATGGGATCATGGAGAATGCAGGATTCTTAATATGTCAACATTATAGAAATTTTAGGGTTGTGTTTTATATCTGGGTGATGAAATGTTTAAATGTTTTAATGCTATTTTGTTAATGGGATTACTTTGGAAGGATTTTCTCTTGTATGTGTAACCATGAATTTTGATATGTGAAAATTCTATTTGAGGAATAATTACCTTTTAATTTGTGTATATTGTTATAAAGAACCATTTTCGGTTTATATGATCCTTGAATTTTAATCAATTATGGGTTATTACCTTTTGGGATACAAATGTGATGTATCAGATAACTTTTGATGTTAAAATATGTTATGGTAATTTCTTAGGAATTTATCCCATTTTTTAGAATGTTCTACAATTATATATTTTTTTAAAATGACATCAAGCAGGTTGTGTGACAACCTATCATATCGAACAAACCTATGAGGAATGAACCCACATCCAAAGTGCATTTAGTATTTATCACATACCACTAACCTACATGAATTACCTGTTGATTATTTATTATTCATTTTTGTTAAATTCTTTTATTGATTAATAATAAGTTGATTTTGGGAAATTATGTTTTATCAATTGGATATCAATAGTATAGGAAAATGATTTGGTGATTAAGTCATAAACATTATTTTGGAAGACATTTAATCTTTAGGGAACACTACACGCCTAAGGAAAATTGAATACTATGGGATTTCATTTGAGGGGTAATGGTTGGATTTTATTTTGGAAGAATCTGTGTTTTTATTGAGGAGACAAGGATATTTTGGGTTTTTTATGGAAATGATGAACCTATAATGAATATGTGATTTGGTTAATTATATTTCAAAATGAGACTTTAATAGTAGTTGATGTTATTTAGAGATAAATGTTAAGATTTATTATTGAAGACTATGTGACCAAATACTTTGGAATTTTGGGTTTCCATCTTAGTTTGAATTATATTAAAACTTTTTAAGGATAATTGTTTATTTAATGGTATTTGATGAACTTTGGGTATTGTTTGTTGAATTTTGGAGATTAAAGGATTATTCTTTTAGGGGGATTATTTGATCCTGTACTAACCATTTTGGTTTTCGTTAATATCTAATGAAATTGGAAATATATATTTTATATTTTTGGATTATGTGATTCTTTATAAGTTGATTCTAGTGATTTAGGTATGACCAATTAATCTTGTGTACTCTTTATTTGGAGAAAAGATGAGTTTGTAGTAGAAATTTATTAAAGGATTAAACTCTATTTTAAAATTTAGTATATTTCTTTATGTTCTTAGTCAGCTCATAAATAAAGTCATCAACATTATGAAAAGGAAATTAAAAAAACGTTTTCTATTTTTTTTTACTTGGGAATCAAATATTGTTCAACCCATCACATTTTTCTGTCTTTCTTGTTGTTAAATTTCTACAAATCATGTTTTCCATCCATCTCCATTAGAACTTGCATGTTAGTTTCCTCTTCCATATCCGTGTTTTCATGGAATCATAGTATGTGTTATCTCATGTGTCCTTTTTTAATTCTCCTTATTTATATTACTGTTATTTTAACCTCAACTATTTTTATAATTTGGTACTTTCAATGACGTTTCTGAGCCTAATTTTGAAATTATGAGGATGCAATTTCTAAAAGGGGGAAGGATTTAACGACCTGAGTAATTATCAAATATTTTTTTTTCATTTCTGTTAATACTTATGAATAATATATTATTTTTACATTAAAATGGATGCTTCATCTATTAGTGTACTCAACACAAAACAACGAGTTTCTTTGAAATCTTATGTTGCATACAACATTGAGTTTTTCCAAAAAAAACAATATAATAATGTTATTATTTCAAAAGGAAGTTAACGCATAGAAATTATATTAATGAGAATGAATATAACTAACTAAAATATGATTATATATATTTGTTAAATGTCATTACATTTATCCAATAAATTTTTGAGGCATAAAATAAGAATGGATCTGATTTTAATCATGAAGTACCCTAATATTTTTAAAAAGATATTTTACTACCTTTTGATGGAGAACAATTCATAAATCGAGTTTTTTTCACTTTTATATATTCTATTTAGCAAAAGAATTTATTTAGAAGCAGGTCATCAAAATTTAATTCAGATGAAATTTTGATATTTTTCTGATAAAGGTCATTTTTTAATGAATAGTAAAGAATACAAAATTTTAATTCAAAACTGCCTTTCCATATAATTTATTTATATCAAAATTTTGACCTTTTAAATGGATTCAAAGTGTAATTGGATTATGATTTTATCATTAAATCCAATTTTGGTAATTGGAAGTAATTTCAGTTTGAAATTGGACATAAACCCATGTGAATTTTTTAGAAGTTTTGACTTCTTAAAAAAATGCTTGATGATTTTGACAGTGGGAATTAATTTTAAATTAAAATCTGAAATTTTAGTGTTTTAAATTTTGAAAAATGGAGTCTATATTTGAAATCATGAGATCCAAATTTTTTATATAGGTATCTTTTATTTTTAGACAATTTCAATAGTATATTTTGTAAATATTTTATGTACCACAGTTAAAGGGTAAATCTGGTAAATAAGGGTAAAAATTAATATTATAATAATGTTAAACTAAACTAACACGTCTTTAATACTATTTTATGAGATAATATGGACCATGGGAATCCTTGGGTCTATTTTGGGGCCCCATAGAGCCAATTGGATGTGTAAATGACATTTTATAAGAATTAATTTTAAGTAATGAAAAATGAAACATAAACATGTCTCTTTTAGTAAAACAAATTTTTATAGGGTTATATGATCGATATTTTATACTATAAATTTTCATTTGAAAAATATATATTTTCTACATAATGGTATTTTATTTATAATTTTTTGGCATAAAATAAAAATGAATTAATTTATGATACAATGTTGTTGTAGTGATTACATTATTAATGAATGATTTAAATAAATGAGATTATAATTATTAAAATAAATTTATTTGAAGATTTTTAAGCCATAAAATAATTTTATGGATGATTACTAATTTTTATATTTGAATTAATGATGTGTTTTAGAAATGATCATGTTTTTTTATATTTTTAATAAATATGATATGAATTCTATAAAATTGGCCGAAATGAGTTTTTAAAAAAAATACTATTTTATTAAATGATATAATAGACATAAAAATATAAGATTATACTAAATGATTTATATTATGTTTAAAATTTATTTATTCAACAACTTTAGGTTCTATTTTCATTTTATATTAACTATATTAACCATATAGTATGAATATACAAGAAGACATGGTATGAGTAAAATTATTTATCTAAGGGTTTAAGCTAAAAGATAAGGTTAAATTTGTGGAATAGACTCGTCTAAAAGATATTGGTTGAGATTTTTTCTACCAAAAAGAATATTATATTTTCAAGAAATAACTTTGGAGTATTTTTAAATTTAAAATAATTTTATAATAAAATTTTACTTTCAAATATTCCTAACGTAGCCCTCCTCCATCTTATAAAAGGGGATCACCTCTACCCATTTAATCACACCTCTAAGGCTAGATGTATCTTCAGAAATCTACCCTAATTATCTCCAAACATATCTATCTTCCTCATAGAAACATTACCTTTGGAATAAGGAAATTCAAGAAATCCTTTTGGCTCAAATCAATGGGAGTTACACGTTTTAAGAGGTAGTGTCTTCTCTAAATTTCAATTCAATTATTTTACTTCTTTACTTCGTATTCTATTCTCATTGTTTGATTACATAACAAAACAAGTATCCTAAATATACTAGGATATTTTTATTTGAATTATTCTAACTATAAATATACACATCTACATCTAATGGATGTGAATATATTGTTTCGTCGAACGACAAACTACTGTCTCACGAAATGATAATTGTTCAATTTTTCCTTAACTCATCTCAAGGTGGATATCATGATGGAACTATATTTATAAATGATATATATTATATTTACATTGTCTCTATGAATTTTTTTTATTTTAATCATACCTTTATACATTCTATAATATGTAAATGCGATAATTTCATTTTAGGAAGTGCAGATTACCACCCCCTCCAAGTGATATGACTCGTTCAGGCCATACATGGAACGTATAAAGGTTAGAATTAATGAAATTAGGTAATTTATGAAAAATATGATATTATACATGAATAATAATATATCAATGTATAATTTTGCTTTCATTCATTAAAATATTTTAATGAATTGAAAGTAGTGTTCATGCGTACATACAGATTACCATCTCCATGAACGGTGAATTTCATTTCATATCTCCATATGTAAGGTAGTATTATAAATTAATATATATATATATATATATATTATATTTAAGTCATGAATTTCATTCTAGAGATAATTAAAATTTTAACACTTGGACAATTTGTAATGATAACAAGTTCATTTTTGACTCAAGTGCCGAATATCGACAAAATGATCGATATTAACTTAAATAATTATGAAAATTTTATAAAGTGGTAATAATTTATATAAAAATAATAATAAAATTGAAAAAGTTTATTAATCAAGTATAAATTAAATTAAGATTATTATACAGGAAAACATGGAACTTATGTGATGAGTCAGACTCAAGGTAAGGGAACATCTCAACCCAATTTCCATTATTTGGGTTAATCTTATAGATTTTGATTATGTCGTGCTATGATTATGTATGAAATAAATTTTTTATGTTCTATATTTTATTTAAACAATAATTATGTGTACTTATACGGAATGCACATAATCGATCTATTTTATTTACCAAAATGATCTTTTTGAGAGACTTCGTTTCAATCTCCTTTCATTGAGGTGTATATTTATTTATAATGATATTATTTTATATATTGTATAAACCCATTTGACATTTAATTTCATTGAAATGGAATATTTGTTTCTATGAGGTACTTTAATAATTGAAAAAATCAATGTTTCTTTTTTTAATGTAAGCGATGACAACAACATTTTCGCCACCGCGAGCATTATTTAATATCCTACTTCTTTAACAAAAAGTAACATTGTTAAACTAGAAAATCAATACGAAATACCATTTTCATGTATTTTGTTATTGAAAATGGTTTTGTGAATGTATTTATTATGTCAATATCCTAAAATATTATATTTTTATTGAATGGAGAAATGTTATATTTCCTTAATGATTGTTTTATGTGTTATTATTATGTTATGGTTCTTGGGAAAAGTTTATGTATATAGGGGGTTGTGTGCTAAAATGAGGGTGGGTGAGCCCGAGATAGCTCTCCAATGAATTGGGTAATGTAATATAGGTAAACATTAATGTTTCTCCTGATAGATTTAGTAAATATACCATGATGGGTATTCCAAACGTAACTCCCTATGTAGCTATGAAAGTTGCAATGTATGTATGTTATGTATTTCACAAGCTTACATTACAATTTAAGATTTCTATGTGTTATTAGAAAATATTATGGTCTCATAAGGTATTTTAAAGAGCTTATGTTTTCTGAGTGACAAATATGATATCATTGATTTTCATGTATTGATGGAAAAATGTTTTATTTCATGATTTTATAACTTGTATTGAGCTTTTTATGCTCATACATTGTTTTGGAAATGTTTTTACCAGGGTATTAGGAAGGGTAAGAGATATTAATATTTAATGAATATTTATATAAAGAAATGAATTGTTGTTTTTTTTAAGTGTTTTTATTATTGTGAAAAAAATTGGATAGAGTAGAAGTATCTAATTTATTATTTTTGAGATTTAATGTCATAGTTATGGCCTAATTATCTAAAAATGTAAACCTAAAAACATACTCAATGTTTATTTCTAGACATAACTCAATATTATGTTTTGTTTAAGGCAATGTCCTTACTATTTTTATAACAGTTATGTTTAGATAACTTTAGAGTTTTTTGTGTTATTTAAGCATAAGTTACATGTTTTACATAACCACAATGGTTAGCATATTAGAAAGACTCATATTTATCTTAGATAAATTTAATGAGTTTAAGATAACATGAATAAGTATATATTATCATTTACCCTCCTCATTAGATGGTATATGATGATTTTACTAATATACTCACACTGACCTTTGTGGTTTTTTAAGTGGATGGATCTAACAGGAACCAAAGTAAGAATGGATGTGAAGGAAACTGTTATAGTTTTCTGAATATGAAACCAAATGGAATGGGATATATAATGAGAACTATTAGGGCTATTTCTAACCAACTATTTGGAGTTAGGATTGACCACTTGAACCTTGGGGATATTTATAAAACATCGTATATGTGAGAAATGAATCCCAATGGAAGATCAAGTAATAATCATAAAGGTATGTTTATTAAAAAACCTATGTGTCAAGGATGTGGAAAGAAATGACTAGGAAAATGATTCAAAGGGACGATGAGATGTTTTAGATCTGGTAATGAATTTCATAAATCCATAATCATCCATCAAGAAATAAATCATCCAGTTGACACTAGGAAAGGGAAATAAGTTTTTTCTGAGTGACCAATTGAATGTTTTAAATGTGGTGTGCATGGTCATTACACAAATATATGTCCTACGAAGAAGGTTTGGTAACATGATCTATAGTACCATTCAAATATATTTTTATCAATACCTAATTCCATTCTAATTGATGATGATGAAACTGAAAATGAACTATAAAAGGTATGTATTATTTCTTAACTGATGTTTTGATAATATTAAATCTTAGGATATGATTCGTGATTTTTTCTGTAAGAATGAATTATTACAGAACAAGTTTGAAAAAAAGGTTAAGGGACCAAGGAGAATCCTGGATGATTATGATATCCACATTTTAAAAATTTGAGAGTTATGTTAGATATTTGGGTGATGAAATGTCTAAAATAATTAATGCTCTTTTGTTGATGGGATTACATTGGAATAATTTCTCTTGTATGTGTAACCCTGGAATTTGTATTGTGAAAATTATATTTCAGGAATAATTACCATCTATTTTATGGATATAGTAAAAAAGAATAATTTGGGTTTATATGATTATTGCATTTGAGGCAATTATGGGTTATTACTTTTTTTGATACAAATGCAAGGTATGAGAAAACATTTCATAGTAAAATATGTTGTGGTTATTTTTGAAGAATTTATCTCATTTTTGGGAATTCTCGACAATTATATAGTTTTTGAAAAATGAAAACTTATAGACCGTGTGGAAACCCATCGTGTCGGACAAAGCTACAGGAAACGAACCCACAACCAAATTGTGATTGCGATTTATCACCTACCACTAACCAACATTATATCCCTAGTTAGTGTGACTTATCCTTTTTAGTAAAATTAATTTATGGATTAATAATATGTTTATTTTGGGAAATTATTATTTAAAAAATGGATATCCTTAGTATGTAAAAATGATTTGTTGATTAAGTGATAAACATTATTTTGGAAGATGTTAAATATTTCAGGAACACTATATTCCTAATGAAAATAGAATACTATAGTATTTCATTTTAGGCGTAATGGTTTATTTTTTTGGAAGAATATATAAATTTTTATTGAATAAGTATGTATATTATTTGTTATTTATATAAATGATTAATATATCATGAATATATGGTTAGTTTAATTACTTTTCAGTATGACACTTTAAGAGTTGTTGATGTTATTTGGAGATAAATGATAAGTTTTATTATGGAAGACTATGTGACCAAATCTATCAGAATTTTGGGTATCCAACTTTTTTTGGATTGTTATAAATAATCTTAAGTATATTTTTTTATTCAATGTTCTTTGATGAACATTAGGTATTGTTTGTTTAATTTTAGAGACTATAAGATTATTCTTTTCGTGGAATTATATGATCTTGTACTAACCATTTTGGTTTTTCTTAATATCTAAAGATAGGGGGAATATATAGTTCATATTTGTGGATTATGTGATACTATAGATATTAGTTATAGCTTTTTAGGTATGACCAAGTCATCTTCTGTACTCCACATTTGTATAAAATACGAGTTTGTGGTAGAAATTTGTCAAAGGATGAAACACTATTAGAAAAGTAAGTATATTTCCTTCTGTTCTTTGTCAAACTCATAAATAAATTCTGTAACTTTATGAAAATGAATATAAATAAAAAACATTTTCCATTTACTTTTCCTATATGGTAATCAAAGACTGTTTAACCGATCACAAGTTTGTGGTTTTCTTGTTGTTAACTTTCACCTAATCATGTTTTCTATCACTCTCCAGCAGAACTTGATGGTTATTTTTCAATACCATTTCCATGTTTTCATAGAATCCAAGTATGTGTTATCTCTGTAGACCTTTTTACTTCTATTTATTTATTTTAATTTGATAGTTTTATTGAATCTTTTTTCTGATGTGGGACTTTCAAGGACGTTTTTTAGCCTAATTTTAAAATTGTGTGGACGCAATTTCCAAAATGGGGGAAGGATGTAACGACCCATGTATTTATAAAATAATTCTTCTTGGTTTCTATTAATACTTATGAATAAGATATTATCATTAAATTAAAAATGATGCTTCATCTTATTTTATACTCAACACGCATGAACATGTCTCTTTGAAATCTTAGGTTGCACCAAACATTTAGTTATACCGAAAAATAATATAATAATGTTAATATTTAAAATGGAAGTTAACGCCTACTCATTGTATTGGTGGGAATGAATAGAAATAACTAAAATATGATTATAAATATTTTTTAAATGTCCTTACATTAAACCGATAATTTATAGAGGCTTTAAATAAAAATGAATCTGATTTTAAGCTTGAAGTACTCTAATATTCTTAAAAGGTCATTTTACCGCATTTTGATGGAAACCCCTTTTTAAATATTGTTTTTGTCACATTTATGTGTTTTATTTAACAAAATAAAATTCCTTTTTAGAATATGGACATGAATATTTACTTTGGACGAAAGTTTGGTATTTTTTCTAATAAAGTTCAATTTTTAAATAATAGTGAAAAATAACACATTTTAATTAAAAACTACCTTTTAATCATATTAATTTATATGTGTATATTGTTATTTTATTTGGTTTTAAGGTTTAATTGGATTATATTTTTATCATTTAATACAATTTTAATCATTTGAAGTAATTTTACTTTGAAATTGGACATAGACACATGTCAATATTTTGGTAGTTTTTACTTCTTAAAAACACACTTTATGGTTTTGACAACGAGAATTATTTTTAAATTAATTTATGAAATTTCTGTATTTATCCTTTTGAAAAATGGATTCAATATTTTGAATCAGGAGGTTTAAATTTTATAAATAGTTTCCTTTTAATTTTAGACAATATGAATAGTATCTCTAGTAAATATTTTATTTACAAAGGTTAAAGGGTGAATCTGTTAAATAAGGGTAAAAAATAATTTTATAATAATATTAAACTACCATAACATGTGTCTTAATTCTCATTTATGAGATCTTTCGGACCATGTGAATCCTTTGGTCAATTTTGGGACCCCATAGATCCACTTGGATGTGAAAATGACATTTTGTAAAAATTAATTTTATGTAATGAAAAATTTATCATAAACATGTATATTATAGTAAAAAAATTATGGGGTTATATAAGTGATATTTTAGACTATAAATAGTAATTATAAATATAAAAATATTTCATAAATCATATTATTTTTTATAATTTTTAGGCATCAAATAAAAATATTTATTTATGACACAATGATGATGTAGTGATTACCTTATTAATGAATGATTTAAATAAATGAGATTATAAATATTTAAATAAATTTATTCTGAAACTTTTTATGCCATAAATAGATTTTATGGATGCTTATGAATTTTTATCGCTGAATTAAAGATGTTTTTTTAAAGAATAATGTTCTAATTAATTTTTAAAAAATCAGGATATGAATAGAATAAAAATTGACATAAATTAGTTTTTAAAACAAATTCTATTTTATTAAATGATATAATAGCCCTAAAATTCTATGATTCTTCAAAATGACATAGATAATGATTAACATGTCATTATTGAACCACTTGAGGTTATTTTGAGATTTTATATTAACTATATTAACCATATATTAAGAATATACAAGAAGACATTGTAAGAGTTAAATTAGTTTCCAAAGGGTTTATGCTAAAAGATATGGTTAAATTTGTGACGTAGACTTGACTAAACCAATTTGATGAGACGTTTTAGACCCCACATAATAATATATTTGTAATAAATGACTTTGGGTTATTTTTAAACTAAAAATCATTTTATAATAAAATAATAATTTCAAACATTCTTAAAGTACCACTTCTCTCTCCTATAAAAGAGAATCAACTCTACCCATTTAATCACACCTCTCAAGCCCCTTGGCTCATATAACCTATGTCCGAATAATCTTCAACATACCTATCTTCATCATATAATCATTACATTTTTCATAAGGCAACTCAAGAAATCCTTTTGGCCCAAATCAAAGGGACTTACACGTTTTAAGAGGTAGCGTCTTCTCAAATGTTCCATTCCATTATTTTAATTCATCACTCCCTATTATATTCTTATTATTTTATTATATAACAATAATAGTGTCATCAATAAACTATGATTTTTTGTAGAAGTATTATAACTACACTTACACACACCTCCATCTAATAGATAAGAACATATTGTTTCTATGGACGATGAACTACTGCCTCACAAAATGATGATTGTTAAATTTTACCTACCACCTATAATGGTGGACTTCATAATGGAACTATATTTATATATGATATATATTATATTTGTGTTGCCTCTATTCTTATGTTTTTTATTTAATGTATACCTTTATTCTTTCCATGATGTTTTAATGCGATAATTTTATTTGAGGAATCGTGGACTACTACCCACTCAAAGTGATATGACTAGTTCATGCAATACATAGAGAGTATAAACGATGAATTTAAAGAACTTATATAACATGTATAAAATATTCTATTATACTAGAGTTATAATACACCTATGTATCGTTCATTTTTCATACATTTAAATCTGAAATACAAATGAAAGTAGCATTCATGCATACATATGACTTACCATCTCCATGAATGTTTCATTTAGTTTATTATATCCAAATGTTATGTACTTTTATAAATACATATATATTCTAGTTATTATGATATTTAAATCATGAATATCATTCTGTAGATAATGGAATTTTTATGACATGGGAAATTTTTAATTATAACCAGTTCATTTTTTACTCAACTACCGAATATCAAAAAATTGACTGACAATAACCTAAATAATTATGTAATCTTTATAACTTTGTAATAAGTTATATAAAAAAGAATAATGAACATGAAAAAGTTTCTGAAGAAATTAGAATTTAAATTAAGTTAATTATTTGGGATGAGCAAAGAACATACGTGATGAGTCAGACTCAAGGTAAATGAACTTCATAAACCAATTTCCACTCATTGGTTTAATCTTCTACATTTTTATTATGTTGTTATATGATTATTTAAAAAATTACATTTATTTTTCTGTATTGTATTTATATATAACTTAGGTGTACATATTGTGAATATACATAATAAATCTATTTTATTTAAAAAAATGATATTTGTAAATGAATTCCTCTGAATCTTTATTCAAATTAGCATATTTCTATATATAAACAACATTATTTTATCAGTTTTATAAACCCGTATGACATTTAATTTCATTCAAATGGAATATTTTCTTCACGGAATTTTATTAAATGATAAAAGAATTGTTTCTTTTTTTAACGTACATGATGAAAACTACCATTTCTCCACTGCGAGCATTATTTAATATCTAAAATCATTAACCACCTGTAACATATTTAAAAAAGAAAATAAATACCAAATACCATTTTCATGTAATTTGGTATTGATATTGGTTCTGAGAAAGTATTGATTATGTCAATATCCGCAAATGTTATATTATGATGGGAATGTAGAAATGTAATCTTTCCTTTATTCTTGTTTTATGTGTTATGGTTATGTTAGGGTTCATGGGAATTGTATAAGTATACGAGGGGTTCTGTGATAAACCATGGGAGGTTGATCCCAAGATAGATCTCCAATTCATTAGGTAACATGATGGAGGTAAATGATAATGTTTCTACTAAGATATTTGGGAATATAGCGTGATAGGTATTAAAAATGAAACTCCCTATATAGTTGTGGAAGCTAAAATGTAGGTATGTTATGGATTCCACAATTTATCATTATGATTTATGATTTCTATTTTTTATTCATAAATATTTTTATATCATGAATTTTGTTAAATAGATTATGTTTTCAGGGTGAAAAAGTATGATTTCATTGATTTTCATGTATTGATGGACTAATGTTTTCTGTCATTATTTATAACACCAACTGAGATATTTATTCTCATCCCACGTTTTTGAAATGTTTTTCAAAGGGTACAAGGATGGGTGATAGAAAGAAATAATTCAAGAAGATTTATATCAAGAAAATTATTATTGTTTTGTTTAACGAGTTTTATTATTGTGATAAAATCTGGATAGGGTATAAGTGTTTACTTTGTAATTTTTTATATTTAATGTAATATTTATAGCCTAATTCTCCAAAACACTAAAGTGGAATATATTCTCAATTTTGAATTGTTTACTTAATGCAATATTATGTTATGTTAAATATGGGTACTTACACCTCCAACTCTTGTGTTTTTTTTGTAGATATAATATTTTAAATAATTACCATTTCATTATACATAGGTCACTTAAAATTATAATGTCTCTAGACACTCAAAAAAAATCCTCTACCTGAAACTAATTTCCCAATAAGAGAGATATATTATAGGCTCTTGTGGTCTTTGTATTTGAAAAACATCCCATCGAAGATTTATTGCTACCAAAAACATAGGGCCTATATATATACCCATAAATAATTTTTCATAGATATAAATTCATGATAGATGATTATTCATTGAATACTATTAAAATCAATGACAATGCCTTAATGGTTTTGGGTATTTCGATAATAGACACCCAATCTTCATATTTAATGAAATATATTAAACATTTTACCCAAACATATTCTAACATAGTAATTTTTTTGGGAATAAGACAGAGGATCACAAGAGGGGGACAACTATTGATTATAATATTAAAGACCATGTATGGAAATTTTCATACATTAATTAGATGATACAACTTAAAATAAATGGAGTACTTCACCTTCAGAATAAGGACATCAGTAATAACAAAAGACATTTTTGTAAGAGGCTCCCCTGATGAAATCCATTATGTAATCTATGATAACTTCCTTTATAATTTCTTATTATAATGTATACAAATCCTATAGAAATACATTATGGTACAGATAACTACTCAGATTTAAATATAACAAGAACTACATGATTTCAACCATTCCCAGAACCATCATCAAAAAAGTATTTTTTCATCACCAACAAACATGGGAATATTTCTAAAAACCAAATTCATTAACCATTTAATGGATATAGCCTATTAATTTCAAAAATATTTCCTTCCCAAAAGTTCCTCTAAATGTTTAATGGACCGATAACCAACTTCACCCAAATTGATATAGTAAGATCTATCTTATCACTCCACGTTCCATTTCTCATAATATTCAATTTCATTAATTCATTCATGAAGGAATTCAGTTTTCATATCACATTTCCTTGACAAAAGGTCCCACACCCTCTGAATTGATGTCCTTAAAATTTCCAAATGATTGTAAGAAACCATAGAGCATATTGACTCAGGTTTTACTAACTGATGTCCCATGTCAGTTTTCCATGTGGCATCAAGAGTGCCACCCCATATACTAGAGTTCACCGACTAGTATTATGGGTTTTATAATTCATGTGGGGATATTTTAACCTCTTTATCATAGTAATCCACAAAAGATAAAATAACAACAATGTCAAAAAAACAAAAAATATTGTCATGAATTAACAAGAGAACTCCCAAAACCTAGTATATAGACACAACTATATAGTAACTATGTCATGTCATGACATATAGTTCCATGTGTAATGAAAAATAAAAAATAAAGACAATTTAAATAATCCTTAAAATATCTCTTGATAATACATATTGTAGCATCATTTATTAAAAATTATAATCCCCAAATAATCCCTAACTCTTAGGGTATTTTTTTATCCTAACATGAAACTATGAAGTCAGCCTGGTTACCCATTGGGGGCTTGTTTATGGTGTGAGTAAAACATATTAGCCCACATCCGAAACTATCTACAATATATACATTATAATATAATGTATGATGAAGTACATATAATTAGGAAAAAAGGAAACAAAATCAGGTTACATCATTTAATATTTATTATATGAATTACATTCATTCTGTGTTCCTTGTTTTACCCAATTTTTCATCAAACGCACATCAACATGTGCTAGCCATTTAAGAAATGTTTCAAAGGTTCATAGGTAGGAAAACATGGAGCCTTCGTCCATTAATCTGAATAGGATTTAGATCTATATTCTTCACCAGCCCAACCAAGATATGGAGCACTATGTCCATACCCTTTAGTTCAGAAGAATCAGTCTATTCCCCGAAAAAAACTACACACATGGGTTCATGGAGTGTCATTATGGTTTACCCATGGGATAAAAACATCATTCCAATATCCCACTAAAATTTATCACATTCTCATATGGTCATCACCCTTAAACATTTTGTTAAAAATTATTAACAACGGTACACCATTTCCATTTTATCAAATTTTCCTATATCATTCTTTTCATTATATTTCCAATTCCCAAATAATACCATTTTACCATTTCAACAAATTATAATAGTTTATTCCCCTTTCCTAGTCATATAACCATGACTCAAATCAGCATTAACTAATTGTAACATCTATCCATTTACATATCATGATTTATTTAACTCTTAATATTAATCCCTACACCACATCATGCTATTACCATTTTAATCACTATTAAAATTTGATTCATATCCTAATCCCATTAATTTATTATTTACATCAAAATTATCCATGGTTAAGGGAGTGGCTCTCCCCATGGTTCTATATAGACCCATTCAATTCATCCTCATCTTGTTCCACAAGGATCAAGGGGGTCCAACGTATCATTTATATACCTTATAAATCAATTACATCAAATAGAAAACCAAATACATCATAGCATCACTAATTTCACAACCACATACACAAAAATAACATCATGCTTATGGGATATAACATGTCGACCTCCTACCACAAGTTCATAGATAGAAACCACCTTAATCGTAGACTTTGATTTTGTCTCAAACAAACTTTAAAGCCCCATCCTCAACTCTTCACAAATAAAAAATTCTCAGGGCTTCAAATGCAGAATAATAACAAAAAATTCCCTTTTTTAGAAAATAAATGAATGTGGAGTATTAAACACACTAGTATATTCAATTCATGAAAAACCAAACATCAAATGCCCATGTATCAAAAGGGAAACATCCCTTGGAATCATGGTTGGGAGAAGTTCATAAACGTTGATAAAATATGGTGCAATTGGATAAAAATGTAGGGATGTTTTATAAATTCATTGGGGATGTGAAATTATTCCTATTTAATGTGGGCCATGGTTTGGAAACTAGGTTGGCCAAACCGTGGACCAACCTTGCACGACTCTCTATCAAAGGGTGGCATGAGTAAGGCAGTTTCCTAGGAGACCACATGATGTGAAAATCCAAATAGTGGCTGTATAAAATGGATTTTTCTAGTTCAAAGGGTTTAGAGTATCCCCCTTGAAATTTTTTTTAACCCAAAAACCCTCCCTCTATAGGCTTCATGGTTATGGAGCATTATTACCTACTAAAAATTTGACAATCAGAAGCACTGCCCATTATACTATATTTTCATCTATTTTCCTCTCATCAATTCATTGTACACCCCCAATCCTCCCTATAATCTAATTAACAATTCATTAAATTGAGAATGGGGGTTTAAAAACCGTAAACAAGAACTTAGATCATTAGAATTATAGGATCTTACAACATCCCCACATTATAACAACTGTTTCTCGAGCTGTATTCCTCATCATTAATGATCCTTGAAGGTAAAAAGATCATTCAATTTTATCCACAAGTCTTCCACCCTCACCCATGTCTCCTCCAAAACATTTCCAATCTTCAACAAAACATGAATCAACATTTTGTTCTTACCCCCAATATTTTCTCAATGGGATCCATAATAAAAACTATATACTCTTTAATGGAAGATTAAGGCTCAATGTCTTCATTGTCCACATAGACCACATGATAAGGTTCTAGGTGATGCTGTTGAAGAATAGATACATGAAAAACATGTTGTATGTCACCATAAATTAATAGAAGAGAAAACCAATATGCCATCAATTTTATCACCTCTAAAATTTCAAACATACTCAAGTACCTGAGTTCCATCTTTCATTATATCCAAATACAACAGTTCTCTAATCATGGATACACCTAAAGGTAAAAATGATCAGCCACTAAAAACTAAATTGGTCTACATCATCAATCAACATAAGATTTTTCATAATTTATGTTATGGATATGCATTTTTGAGTGAATTGAATAATTTGTGACGTCTCTTCCACGATACTCGATCCCAAAAACTCTAATTCCACTTCTTCCATCCAATTCAATGGTGATCTACATGAACTACCTATATAGCCTCATATGGTGACATTAGAATAGTCTCATGATAACTATTATTGTAGGTGAACTCACAAATATCTTACTTTTTCTCCTAGGTTCCATAAAAAATAAAGATTCATATTCAAATCATGTCCTCTGTTATCTGGATAAAACACCCTAATTCCCCGTTTATCTATGAGTGGAAACTTCTACTCATAATCACATGCATACCCAGTTCATTCTACCATAATTGTTATAATTCTTATGTAAAACTTGATGAATGATTTTAACCTATACTTAATGGAACCATAAGCAATTGCAGTATCTTCTAAAAATATTTTTCCCCCAACTGGTCAACAGTAATGGTTTTTGAAATCATTATAAATTGGGTCATCATTTTTAATCTATGTAAAAACAACCATATCACATCATTATTCCATGTTTTCCTTAGAATAACTATGCTGAATTCCATAGGGAATTAACCCAATTATATTTTCTAATGGGAAATATCTACAATATACCACCTATCCATTGATGCTCATCCTTCACCTGCTGGTATATGTAGCACCAAATACCAAAACCTACAATCCATTTATTCATCATTGGACCCCAATACTATCTTTTAATATCATAATACATTTCAGTTAAACAAGGTTTCACTACCAACTTCATATAATTTCACTCACACATTAGATCCTCACGCATACATGTAGGAACAATGAGACATTAATGAATACAAACAATCTCATCATCACATTCAATCTTGTCAAAGGCTGATACACAACTTTCATGTCATTCCATCTAGAAGAAAACTCTTCATCATCATTCTACCTACCCTTGATCGAACACCTAAGGGTGGAATCAACTTCTATGGATGTGAGGTACATTAGTAATAGACCCTACTCAACCACTATATGGATATCAATTAACAAGGATATCCTTTTCCACTGTGAACTAGTCTCATGAACTATGAGATTATGTGTCGTTATTTTTTAATTCATGAGAAACACTATTCTCATTTCATAATGAATTGACATGCACAAAATGAATCGATTGAATATAATGGACTCATACATGCAATTGAAAGTTCAAATCCCACTGAGAAAATATATACTTAAAGATTAATGGTATGTATACACAATAAATATTCACCCCAATAGTTACTTCCACAAAAACATTAATGAATAGATGAACATGACCAACTCAAGATCACATGTAGTGTAATTTTCTTTCATCCTTCCTCAACTTTAAAGATCCATATGTTGTGATTATATCTTTTAACATCGACGCAGATCCATGATTGACCTTGAATAAAACAAAAAATAATATATACTTCTAAATTGGATTGAGTACAATGAAAATCAATGTGGTAGTTAGATTATTCATTAGCTCCTAGAAGTCATCCTTATATGATCCAGATCATTCAGACTTGAAACACTTCTGTTTCAAACTGAAAAGTGTTACTAATAAGTGGTAAAATTCCATAATGATTTTCTGATAATAGCTCATCAAACCCAAAATGATTTTTATTTTAAAATATCTTTAGATACCCCCGAAGATATAACTTCATGAACATTTTTTGGGTTTATTGACACAGTCTCCTTAGAGATGATGTGAACCAAGAAATGTACATTTCAATGTTAAAAATACACTTGGATATCATGGCACATAGTTGATTATCTCTTACTGTTCTAAAGTCGATTTCATGATGTTCAGAATGATCATACACCATGATTTAATCTACAAAAAACAATAAACTGAACTAAGAAATGGAAGAAATTTGATGCATCCTTTCCATAAACCCTTCTAGTGAATATTTTTACCCGAATTTCAACATAGAAAAATTCTAAAAACCATAACATACCTTAAATCAAGTTTGTGGTATATTATACGGTATCACCCTCATATAATGATTTCCTAACCTCAAATAGATCTTTTAGAACACACAAAACCCAATTATTTGGTCAAAAATATCATTTTTATGTAATAGAGGATAACAATTATTAACTATATCCCCATTAATCTTCCTCTAATAGATGCACTAGTGCAACGATCCCTCATCATTCATAGAAAACAAGATTATTGAAACCCTAGGTGATATAATTGGGAGGTAAATACAATACACTAAAACTCCCCTATTTGAGTAATGAGCTCTTATAATCCTTATAGATTATGTTCTGTAAGGACAAACAAAGATTATCTCCAGTCCAGGTACTAATTCAATCATTAAGTCAACACTCCCTTGTTTAGAACTACTGAGAAATCATTAGTAAACACATCATAAACTCTTCCACCATATCATGAAAAAAAATCTTCTCATTATCTTTAATAATTCACAATGAATTCTACTTGGGCTATGATATCACCAAACTAATAATGAACTATCCAAAGACAAATATCCTTGATATCCCAATTCCCAAGGTCAACATAAGTGTCACAATCGAGGGATGCAAACATTCTCCATTGATGATAACAATAAATATGTCTTGATATAAAAGCAAACAATATAACCCTAATATCATTTAAAAACTAGACATCACGAGCTTAAAAAATACCCACAGGAAATGCTTCCCACCAAATTTAAGGGCACATTCCCTACATTGCAAAATATTTTATGCTATCACACATAGCATAATATCCATTGAAATAATCCCACACACATGTTACACATCTAGACAGAAATCATTAAAAAACCTTATATAAAGATATGTGTGGCCCATATATCAAATAATTTAATAGAAAGAACGTAATCTAAATGAATCGTATATCAAACATTAGATGGTATATAAATAACACAGAATGTGAAGGATGGCCTGCATAAATATAACCTTACCCTCTACCATGGAATCGTATTTGAGATTCTGGTGTTATACTACCCTACGGATATAGATTCCATTATCTTAATGTACTATATCCCTGAAGATAACTTGTTTGACTGGTGGAACACCAAATGCCTGGCTAATATGATGTAATTAACCCCTAATCGGCACTTTGTACTAGTCTTGACGCTCGAATGATTCCTACCTAATGTGGGTTCCTACAGAACCTCTGAAAGTGAACAACTTTTAAACAGGCTTGAAATTCTATGAGTGGTCATGGAAATTGGTCTGGCATTTGTCCTGACATGCCACACTAGTATAAGACAACTGAGAATCCTCCTTGGGAGCCATTTCCCCTTCACTAACTTCTTTATCTGCCACTACTCTATTAGAAACTCTCAAAATGATGCTTCATACTATCAGAAGTTTTACCACGGAATCACCCAATTGAAATGAGGTGTCATCCACAAGTAAAATCATTCTGTTTCAATTCAAAAATGATATAATAATCCACCACATCAACAAATATATTCAATTAGAAGTTATTTAATAGTGACTTTATCTCACATCTATGTCCATCAGGAAAATTCCTCACCACAACCACCTCATCTACTACCTATGGCAGAGTAAAAAACTATAAATATTTTAAGAAGGTAGCATAATCCATCATAATAATACATCAATGATTCAAACACTTAGACTCTTCATCCTTCCTTTACCATAATGTCTCGGGGTAAAAGTGTTCTTAGAACTTCTTTGGGAATTCAATCTGTGTCGTTCCCTCCATATTCTCATCCTGGTCTTCAATATCCCACCAAAATAGGTATTTTACTAGAAACATATAAGTATCCATCTAGTCTCTAAATTTGGGTGGCATATTTAATAAAATAAAAAACCTTTTGGATGGACTCAATCAAAAACATCGATGCTTTAGGACACCCTCTTCAAGAAACATTAGAGGGTGATATAACTGGAACTCTCCTTTTAAATCGAAAATACCCATTGAAAACCATATATAGGATCACTCCATAAAAAAATAAAACTGGTTATGTTCTCCTGAAATTTATCTTCCCACTTTTACCTAGAATCAATGTGATTTCATGCCCCTCTACTGAAAATGAATTCTCATTGATGTCTTATTTTCAAAAAATCAGTAGATTTCACTATGGAAAAATCACATTTCAATTCAAAGAACATATATTAGAACACATGACAGGTGTTTTTTCAAAACTATGAAAAAGAGGGATTACATAGAGCAAAAACGTGCCACCCAAAAAAACACTATCCCAATACACATAAGCACTAACTGATCACTATTATGAACCATTATAACCAAGGTAATTTCTATCAAGGGGTAATCTAACTATGAAATTTTTACATTATATTAGATTTTATTTCAAACATCCCACAATAATATTTCAATTCAATTTATAGTTATAACTTCATAATTATGAACATTTCCATTAAAATTACTATAGAATCACAATACATTTTCAACTCTCGTACTCGATCATAACCCAATGTTCTTTATGTCCCTAGAATGATGGATATCACATGTTTCCCTATGTTCTTATTATGATTCATGTATTTAAAAACCTCATGCCACGTCCAGCCATGGATGAAATATAGAAAATTAATGACGTAAAAATACAATTGAATCAATCATGATTAAATAACATCCAACTATAACAACATACATCAAGAAAAATAATCATGCCAGGGGTAATTGTTTTTCTACATACATGGGTAAGGTAAACCCTTGAACAAACTAATTAACAAGGGTTGAAACCTCATAATATTATATCTACCTTTCTGAAATAAAATAAATAATATATAGGATCCTTCTCCAATACATTTTTTTAAAGTCCCGACATGGGTTCCCCTACAAGGTTCCCCAAGATAGTTCCCCACATGACTGCGGACATGCATCCCCATGTATATGAGGCTTCCTACTAACTACAAAAATCTAATATATCATAAAGGCAGACTATTCCCTATTTATTAGAGTATTATATAGTAGATAAAATAAGAAATATGTTAAAAAAACAAAAATTAGTCATGAATTACGAATTGTACTCCCAAAACTATGAATATGCCCACAAAAAATCAGTAAATATTCCATGTCAGGTAATAAAGTGACAAGTGTAAAGGAAATACCAAAATAAATAAAATTTTAAGACTACCCAAAATGGGACCCAATATTAGGTTTAGTACCCTCATCCATGAATATACCTAAGCCACGAATAATTCTTTAGGCATAGGGGTTGTTCCATTCTCATAACCTATAACAATGTAGTCTTCTCAGGTACCCAACAACTTCTAGAGCAAGGTGTTAGTACAACTTAGTAAGAAACCAAAAACAGTGTCTAAAAAATTAATGTTTAAATACATAGTGTGAAATATTAATGATAATATGTATAAAAACAAAAAAAAATAGACTATATCATTTATAATATATTATATCAATTAATTTCATTCACAATTTCATGCATTACCCATTTATCGTCAAAATGACTTTGGAATGTTTCGATCATCTGATAAATCTATCAAAGATTCATAGGTCAAAAATAATGGGGTCATGGTTAATAAATCTTACTATGATTTCCAATTCCTTGCCCATTAATCCCAACAATGAAATGTAACTCCACGTATGTACCCTCAGGTTCTATAGAATTAATCTTTCACCAGAAAAATGATTATGCATAATGGGGATGAAATATCATTTTAGCCCAACCACAGGATTGTAGAATCAGTCCAACATCCAACTACCATTTACCATGTTCAGATATGTTCATCACCACCAACCATTTTATTAATAACAACCAAAAATGGTTCTCCATTTTCATTTAGTCACATTTACACTGTTCCTTCCAATCATTATGTTCCAAATTCCATAACAATGCCAATTTTCTATTTTAACACACTACAACCATTTACTTCCCATTACATGTAGGGTGGTCATGAGGCCAAGCCCCATTAACCTATAATCACATCCATCAATTTACATACCATAATTTATATAAATCTATGAATTGATCCCAACACTTCAACATGCTATATTATAGAGATAATCTATTTTATAATGGTTTTAATATCATAAACCCCTCATATTATCATTAAAATTACAATTTTTCATGTTCAATGGGAGTTTATCACCCCATGGTTTTAGATATTTCTTGTTTATTAATCCTTATCTTATTCCATGGGGATCATGAAGGGTCCAATAGATCATTTTTTTGACACCTGAGTTTTTGTGAAACAATTTTTTTCTAAAGTAATTAAACATTTTTGGTATTTTTTATTTCATGAAATACTAAATATAGCTTATATTATATGAATAAACCAAGTTATTGTTGATTTTTATTCTACAACATCTTAATCATTCTTTATATGATACCCCATTATATTTATTCACTGCACACGACATGGACATTTCTTGCGTTATGCATGGAACCAACTTGACATTCATTATACACGACACTAAGTTTCAAGAAAAAATATTTCTATATTATAATTAATTAAATCAAATAGTTATAACATAGAGGTTTCACATAATATTATGACTAGTAATAAATGATTTTTAAATATTATTTATCATGGTAATATATATATATCATAATGATGATAAAACATATAATTGTTTCTAAAGTCATTAGGTGTTTAAAAATAATTTTTTCTCAAATGAAATGATTTTCATGTCCTTATCTAAAAAACAATATAATTAACTATAGAAACATTTAAAAAATTATTTGGGTAAAATATTATTCATTTATAAATATATAAATTAAAATTACCTTTCAGTGAACTTTATATATTTTTCTGATTAACTTCATTTTTTATGAATAGTGAAAAATACATAATTTTAATTCTGAACTGCATTTTCATCACTTTTTTTATATAGATAATATTTATATTAATTTGGTTTTAAAGAATAATTATATCATATATAAATAAGTTAATGAAATATAATCAATTGGGATCAATTTCAACTTGATGTTGGATATAAAAAACTTATAAAACTTCTGAACATTTTAATAATAAAACACTGCAATGTCACCTCGTCTACATGAATAATTTTAAATTAATTTATCCCACTTACATGTTTTTAATTATGAAAAATTTATTATATATTTTTAATCATCATATTTTATAATGTATAATAATATCAACATTGTTTTTTTACAAAAAAATATAGTTAATGTGATTAAAATTAATTACCATGGTTAAGAGAAAAATTAGCCTAAAAAGAAAAAACCTTAAACATCAGGCCCAATAAAATGTATAAAACTATAAAATAAGTTTCTAGTATTATAAATACCATATAATACTTTTTATATAATTTATTGATGATTTGATATAATGGAAATGGGAAAAACGTGGGTGGAATTACTTTCCCCAAAATGTACAATGATGCCACTCCTCATCTGTTATAAAAGGATTCCTCGACTCCCACATCATCACACCTATAAAACCAATAATTAACATCTAATATATTCCCAATTAACTACCCTATATCCCTCCCTTTATCCATGAATTATATATTTTCGAAAAATCTACACAAGTAGGCCCTTTGGTGAAAACAAAATAGAGTTACCTAGAGAAAAGGTAATATCATTCCTCAAGATGTTTTATTTTATTTTATTTCTCCAACACCTCAACCCTAGTAATACCATACTTATATATAATAAATTATCCTAAATATAATAAAATTTTTGTATATTATTTTTTCAACCTACACTAACAGACACATCAAACTAATTATTATGAAATATACCCTTCTTGTGTATGGCGAACTACCACCTCACAAAATGATGTTATTTGTTTTTACATTAAAACCATTATTCATTGGGAATTTTACAAGAAAAAATATATATATAATATATAATACTTATTATGTCTTTTTTATTATGTAATTATCATTCCTTTATACATACCATCTTGTGTAAATATGATAACATTATTTTTGGATGTGTAGACTACCACCACCTAAAAGCGATGTGATTCATTCAAAAATTACATTAAATTTATTAATGATGGTTTTAGTGGTAATATATGATATATATAACATAATAATGATACTATTATTATGTTATATACTCATATACACACATTTTACTACATTACTTCTTTCAATGTTATCAGAAAATGAAAATAGCATGCATGCATACACACGACCTACCAGCTCCATGAATGGTGTATTTCATTTAATATTTATATATCTTAATGTTTTTTATAAAATTCTATATAATGAATATATATGATATATATGTAATATTTTATATTCTAGAAATAATTAAATCATTATATATATAAAATGATGAAAAATAATTTGTCAAAACATGTATGAAAAACAAATAAGATATTACACGAAGCATGGAATTATTAATAAAATGTTAACTTAAGGTCACAATAAAATAATTTATATTATTAGGTGTAAGAATATTATTTTTAAAAGATTTAAAGTAAACATAAAATTACTATAAATGTGGTTTTCATGATTTTTAAGAGATTCAATGCATATGGTAGGAGAATTTCATCTCACTTTTTATTTCCCTATGATACATGTCTTATACACCACTAATTTATTTTTTGTGGTATACATAAAACTCATGAATTTATTCTATGACTAATATAATTATATTAATGGGTATTTAAATATCCACATCATTTTCATTCTCTCTTGGGTTTTATGTTTCAAAAGTTACTAAATTGATAAGTTAATTTCACCTCAACTTTATTTCTTTTAGACACATTTTCCAGGTCATGCACCTATAATTATCTATGATCTGTATATACTGAAATTCACATGTTATATCATGAATATTATTCTTTTCATGATATTTTTTAGGTTTGATAAAAACTAACTTTCTTACATCAGGATTTTGAGTCAGAGTAACTATAATGGTCCTGACCTTTTTGGTCCATTCATTTGCTCAAATCTAGTGTTTGAGGTGTTCTTGGAGGTTAATGTGACTTATCCACAACACTTTTCCAAATTTATAGCTATGTGAATAGCATTTTTAGTATTTTGAACAGCGCTATCAGTATTAGTGGGTCATTTTATGAACAATGCCATCAGTATCAGTGATTCATTTTTTGAAATGTGCCACCAGTATCGGTGAGTCGTTTTGTGAACAATGAAATCAGTATCAGTGATTCATATTGTGAACATTTCCATCCAAATTAGTGAGTCGTTTTTTGAATAGATCCATTGGTTTTAATGATTCGTTTTGTGTACATTGTTTGCTGCATTGCTAGGTGTACAGTGTTTCGAGTATCGGTAGGTGTTCATTGTTTCTAGCATCCTACAATTTCACCCCTTTGACATTTTATTTGACTTAAAAAGCATTCAAGGAATTATTTTAATGTATTTAAGTCTGATTCAAAGCCCATAAATCCTGTATTAGTTTTTCTAAATATTGGGATTCCTTTACTAGGTCAAACTGTGTAGTTTAATGTGATCCCCTCTTAATGGAAAATCTAGTGTATCTTAAACTTCTGCTTCAAAAATCTTATAAAGGGAAGAGATATCTTCCTCCCTTGTTTTATCTTCTTATTACAAGGTGAGAGACCCTTGAACCTTCCCTTCATCCCATAAGATAGGTGGGATCTAATCATAATCCTAGGATCATTTCCCCTTGAAGTTTCTTCGTACTGCATGTGTACCCCCTGTTTTAGTGCAAGAAGTATGTGTCAATCTTTCATCGATAAAAGGTATGATCTGCCTTCGTTATTATGTTTTCTTCGATCCTTTTTCCTCAGTTTTCTCCTTTCAATGTTATTGAATGTGAACTCCATGATTTTAATGGACTTTTCAAGGGTGTTGGTTGGTGCAGTCGTGCGGCGACGTCCTCGGGTGGATGTAGTTATCACATGGGAGATGATCATAATCTGTTGTGTGAATAATTCTCATATAAAGAACATTAATAGCCTTTTGTGGTAAATGATTTGTTACTTCTCTACTCTTTTACATGAAAATTTATTGTTAGCATGTTTTACCCCACTGGATCACAATGGAATTGAAATAATAAATAGTTGAACTATATATATAAATTGCTACTGATCATATGTTATTACCTATTATTTTTCTAGATAGTGTGATATATATGTTTGACATAGTTAGCTTGTCATTATTAATGGAGATTGGTAATGAAATTAAATTGGGATCAATTGTATTTTTTCAATGTTAAAGATGAATTTAAATGAATCTGGTTGTTGTTGTTGTAATTTTATGTTAATCAAATTGGTGTAGTAATCATGTATATAGTTGTGATAGTTATGATATATTTCTATTTAGGATTCACATAGTTTGAAACTACTATAAATGAACCAGTTAATTCATGAAGAATTAAATAACAGGTTGTTTGATAAAAGATAATTCAATATAGGGTTCGAAGTTACCCTCTTTATTTTAAAGGCCAAGAGCCTTATGCTTGGAGATGCTAGAGCACATTGCGTGTGAAGGAAGAATTCCTTGTTTAAGGGACAAGACTCTAATTGATATGATGATCGTTTCCTACTACTTAGGTTGTGATGTGAGCCCGGATGGCTGTTTTGATATGCCGGAGTAGGCAGTCACGATGGATGTTGTAGAAGTTGATGCCTAGTTTGGTGAAATGCATCAGTTTATGCATGTGGGTGTTGAGGTGGACACCAGAGATGATGAAACGGGTTGGATGTGAATGATTGTATGTTTTATGTATCTTTTTGGTTGTTTATGTACATTACATTCCCCACTTATCAATCCTGCAGGTTTTTCTTGCCATCCTTCCAAAAGGGTCTATGTTGCCTAAGATATGCCATGTGCTTTTTGTGTTTGGCTTCTCAAGGGAGAATGGATTTACACTCTAACTATAGGTGAAAATTCCTTGATGGGTTATTCACTTACTCCCCGTGTTGATCCCCTTGTGTTTGGTAGCAAAGAAATTTTTTCTAAAATTCCTTGAAATATTGAAAATTAATAATATTATTAATAATTTATTGAATAAATTTTGTTAACCCATGGGGTTGGATATTACTAGGACACAATAATGAAGTTGAAATTTAAAATAAGGTTGGACTTTTTGTGTAATGAAAATAAAATATAATGTAGAATTTATAATGTTTAATTGATTTTTAAATAATTACTTAATGTAAAATGCAACTGATAAAGGGGGATAAATTAATGTAACAAATATCTTTAAATTTTCATGTGATTATTGGATAACAAGTCATAGAAGTAGTAGCCTAGATTCTATGATATTTTACTTGTAGTTGATTCTATGACGAGGTTATTCCCATAATGTTGTTGGTAGCTATATATATGTTATTACTTTTTTGTTTATATACGCTTCTCCACCCCGTTCATTTGGGAATCTAAAACCCCTGGGATAATGATCCTTGGGGGTGTTTTCTCCAACATTACGGTGGCAGGATGGATGGATGATGACCCACATTGGACCGACTCTCTTCTCTTGGGAGTTAATTGTGATGGTAGAAACAAAAATTAGTTTTACCCATATATATGTGTATAGGTCTGTAATGGATTTTGGTTATTCACACACATATATTCTAAATATTGCTTCTTATGGGCTACTATAGGTGTAATGTGTATGGGCTGTGATGGCTTGAGGTTCCTTACTCGGTTTATGGTATATAATGGCTTTTGGTTTAATTCCCAATATATGATACCCATTATGCAAGTTTTGGTGGCTCCCCAATACTACCAGGTTACTTTTTTTATATTTACATGGTGGTTGTGTTACACAAGGTGCATGTTGTGGTGCTTTGCACAAGTGTCTGTGTGTAGGACTTTTGGAGAGAGATGCTTAGGACATGCGATGTTGGGGAAACCAGAAAACCAGTGGGGAAGTGGTAGCAGGGTACCCAAGAAATTCTTCATTATATTATATACTATTGTATGTGATTCATGGTGAGAGTATCCAAGGTGAGGCTAGGAACATAGTATAGATGTTTAGGGGATGAGTCAGTTTCCCTGGTTGTTCAATGTGCTTTAGCAAGATTTCATTACTTTCTCATGAGTCTCTGAAAAGTATTATACTAAGTATACAGTTATAGTAACCCTATATATTTATAAATTTATTTATTTAGGTAACTTATAGAAGGTTGGAGATTAGGATGGTTACTACTATCATGGGGTTGTAGGAGCTGTTTGAGCTTCATGGTTGCTAATGTTTTTTACTTTCTTTTGGTACTTGCAGTGTTGTATTTCAGTTGTATTAGTTCTCGCATGACATTACATATGTGTACTTGGGATTCATTTTTATATTGCTTCTAGAGTTGATTTCTTTGGGTGTATTTCTTATCTATCTTTTTCTCTTATATTATATTAGAGGGTATTTCCTCCCATTTGTGTGTTTAATATACCCTCAGTTCTAGTCACCAACCCAGAGCCTACTAGAGGCAGGACTCGGTGGGTCACTATATCCCTTATCACATTGTCATCCTAGAAGGATTACACCTTATGGGGAGGGGGTGGGGGTCTGGAAAAAGTGGAATTAGAGGTGTAGTTGAGGGATTGGATGGAGTTTGGTGTTAGGAACAGATGAGGTTTCATGGGTTGGTAGGGAAACAGTGTCCGAAATGTTTAGCAAGTGATGTAAACACTAAACTCTAGCTACAACATAGGCATTTAGGGCCCACAGTGATCTGATGCATGAACCCTTAACTTTACAATGGATACTAAACAAGGTGATGATGGTTGTAGGTTAGAGACCTAGGAAATAATCATACATCATTCTTCATTAACCCTATGCTTGAATGGCTAGACCTTAGGATATGTTAACCTTAAATGAATAAAATAAAACAATTAATTAATTAATGTTGAGTCTTCCATATTCCTGGTTTAGGAGCTCTAACCATTTTTTAATTTGAAGGTATGAATCTTGTTCGATGTCCCCTTCAGGTTCACACATAAGATTCCCAACATGCTACATCCGCAACACACCATATGGTAGAGGTTAATGACGATGACACTTGGAGGAGGAAACTCCGAGAGTTTCAGCGCCAGAGTTTATAGACGTATGAGGGCTCTATTTTAGATGTATCCAAAGAAGACTTTTTGGAGGAGGTTAAGATAGCCTTTAGTTTTATTCATGATCGAAAGGAGTACTTGGTTTTTTTGGTTGTGAAAATGTTGTGTGGTTCTGTGAGGTAGTGGTGGTTATTGTTCATCAGGGATCTATAGGAGTCAGTGATCTCATGGGAAGAGTTCTAAGACAAGTTCAAAGTTGAGTATCTTTCTTCAACTGTGAAAGATTCTGGTCACCATGAGCTTTTTACCCTTCGATTGGGGAGCTGCAGTGTTTGAGAGTTTGGAAACCATATTTGGAACTTTTTACGATATGTTTCAGACCTATTACCAGATCAGGAGGCCATGGAAAGGAATTTTGAGTAGGCTTTGCATCTTTAGTTCCAGCATCAGGTCACCATGTTTAGGTTGAAGACATATCATGATGTGTTGGTGAGGTTATAGGCCATAGAGAAGACATTTATCAGAACCGGGTCATTATGAGAGGGGATTCTTCATGATTCCTCATGAAGCAGAGCTATGGTTCTGGGTTCCTGGTTTTATGGGAAGAAGATTTTCTATTTGGCTGGGCTAGGTCCCATCCCTCAACATGTTGTTTCTCCATTGGTAGAGGATATGTGGCCTATACCAAAGGATAGTGCCCTTTTTTTCTTTTGGAGGCCAAGGTCATCAGCAGTGAGAGTGATTGACCTTTAAAAGTAGTCATCATGAACTACGTGTTCCACTCCATATTCTTCCATTGAGGCAGTTCCAGCTGAGGCAGTAGTAGAATGTTGCACCATCTTTGGATCAGTATTGGGAAGACATATAACAACCCCACCATTTCATAAATTAGTATTAAATCATTATAAACATAAATAACATAATAGTATTACACCACAAGGATCTATAGATTTAAGGTCTTAGAAAAACTAAGACCAAACATAAAATTTAACAAATAAAGCATAACATTTCTTTAATTCCTTCTTCTCTAGCTTCATATTGGCCCTTGACCTCTCCTTAGTACATTTAATAACATGATGATGTACATAAAAAATATGGTGAGATAAAATCCCAATATGAGGATAGATAAGAAAAATATGAAATGGTTGGGAACAATCACAACATAGCCAAAGGATTATGAACTTGAGAGGAAGAATTAATAAAATAATTGAAATGTAGCATTGCATAAAAATGAGACATAATGTCTTAGTGGTTAACTACCAAACATAGTTATGAATAATGCCATAATAATGTTCACGCATCATTTCACTTAAACTTGTGAGATTCATCACTTTAGCCAATACATTAAAGCACTGTATAATTATGGTTTACCCATCACATAATAACATTCATATTGCGCTATATAATTCCGGGTGAACTCGTCACATCAAAACATTTACATTATCAAGCATGCCATATAGAACATATGTCATTCATAAACATAAAATAACCCATGAAAAATAATTTGTATCACATCATAAATCATGAATTAAAATACCTTTGGTCTTTATAATAATTATGGAATATCATTCTTGACATATAACCATCAACCACGAGTGAAAATTGAAACAATATTCAAGAAGTAAAAATGGTGTGTTTATTTGAAAGAAGATTTCTTTTTGAAAACATTGGTTTCTTTCATAAAATCAAGTAGAGAACATGTATATCCCTGAAAAGGTAAGATAATGATGAATATATTATTTTTAAATATAACCCATACCAAAAATGGACTTAAAAAGAGAGAGAGAGACAGAACCCGAAGAAAGAAGGTCAGGTTCGAGAATTTCCCCTTACCTTGTATCTGAATACTTTATTCTATTTAATGTTTTGTAAAACCACATTAGATTCATTAATTAACAACTCCAGAACCTTTTTACATGAATATGGTTCATTATGGTTTCGTTATGTTACTATATGGTCCTTTGGATGAGTTATAGAGTTTAAATACATTTTTTGGGAAAGTTCATTTTTTGGGGTTTCTTAAGTGGTTCACTTGTATTCATAATGGGAAGTTCATATAGAACATGGATAAACATCCAGAACTGATATTTTAGGTAATTAATTATATTATAGGAGTTTAAGTGATCTTATAATGAATTATTTTATATATCCTATGGATGAATCATTAGATATGTTTTTAATGATGATCGTTTTGGTTAATTCGAGTCGTTTTTAGACCACAACGAACATGTTTTGTTTATTTTTTTAGTAATACGAACATAATTTAGTTCCAGAACATTGAATACTATATAATACATATAACAAAATCTGGTTCAACCATAAAAAAATTTTCATTACCAGATTTAATGGCGGTAAATAAAAATGAAAACATGTTGTCCTGGAAGGTGATATATTAACCCCTAAAGAAAAACGTTTTCTTTTCTAAAAAGAAGAGGAGAAAGGGGTATAGATGATATATTATCACATTAGTATCATAAAATACCATTATATGTGAGATACTAGTGTTTCCATTCCATTTGGATCAAGATATGTGGGGAGAGATTAAGAAAATAACTTGAAATTGAAATGAAATTAAATGAAAAGAGAGATAGGGGAATTACCTCCTGAATCCTCTTCTTGAGATCCTCCTTAAGAAACATTGGATTGGTATTTTTGATAAATTTAATGGCTCGTTAAAGTGGTGGAGGAGATAAAGATGTTTTCTAGATACATTTTAGACAAGACTTGAAGCTTGAGAGGTGTGGTTTGGAAAGGGGATGGGAGGGGTTATTTATACATGGCGTGGGGTGTTTTTAGAGTAAAATATTAAATAAAATAATATATCAAATGTTAGACTTGTAATAGTTTTTTCATGAAATAATAAATCATATATTAATATAATATATCTTTTTAGACATTAAATCAACTTCATAATTCTAATTCATTAATTTATTAAAAGGATATTGAAAGAAAGGGAAAAAGATACTTTAACAAATCACTTTTTGGCATTAGGATTTGGAATGTTTTTTAGGATTAGAAATTGAGTTTATTGTATTTAAGGAACTATTTTAAAATTAAATATATCATGGATGTATCTAATTTTCTATAATTTTTATGTCATCATTAAATCATGAATGATGCAATTTAGGATATACCAGTTATGTGAAAAACTGTATTTTTACTACTCACCTGGAAATTAACGTATTTCAGAAAAATCCCAAAAATTCACTTTAACCGTTTTTCAATGTCTAGAATCCATAAATGAAGTAATTTTTTAAAAATTTAATTTTATATTAATTATTAATTAAATTTTTAATTAAAATCACAATTTACTTGAACAATACAGTTTTCAAAAATAATTCTTTCAAAAATTACATAAGGTATTATAAAATTATCATAAATCCCAAAAGACATAGAATTGTTAATATATGAATTTTTTTAGGAAAACACATTTTATTTTTAATTCATTAATTAATTAATTATAATTATTTATTTATGACTTACAAAAATAAAAATACTTTTACAGTAGTCAAATTGTCACTTGTAAGATGCCGAAATTTTATTTAATCATTCATGGGTGAGGTTACTATTATTTTGGATGATCTACTATTCATATGGGTCATATTACGATTCATAAGGGTAGGTTAATATTCATTAGCATAGGTTACTATTAATCCAAAAATTAATATTGTTCTATCGGACTCTAATCATCTTACTGATCGCAACTGTGTATGTCAGATTTTTGAGATTCAAAACATAGAAGTGGAAAAATTATGTATAATGATCACATAAAATTTAGTATCATGATAGGTCATTGTGAATCCTAATGTGATTATACTATAAGGAATAATTAGAATAATGGTATTCCAATGATAAAACTTTACGTCGTTACATTCTCCCCACTTATAAAATTTAGCCCTTGAAATTTCATTTTAAATAAAATGGTGATGGTACTTCTCCTTCATCGCCCCCTTTGGTTCCCATGTTGCTTCTTCAAACATATGGTTCCTCCATAACACTTTGACAACATTGGTTGTATTGTTGTGTAGAAACATATATCTCCAGTTCATATTCATTACTAGGTGATTCTCATAAGAGAGACCATCTTTTAGGTGTACCACCTCTGAGTTAAGTACAAGTGAGGGATCTAGTATGTACTTTCTCAAGAGTGATACATGAAACACATCACGAACTTGATCCACATTCATTAGAAGTGTAGTATAATATTCCATGGATCCAATGCCGTCATGGATCTAAAACGGGCCAATGTACCATGGAATTAGATTCCCTTTCATTCAAAAACACATGACTCTCTTCCAAGGTGATATTCCAAGGAATACATTATCACCAACACCGAACTCTAAGTCCCTTAGATGGTTGTAAGCATAGATATTTTTCCAAAACTTCATATCTTTGATATGTTTCTCGATGACTTGACCCTTCTCTGTCATCTCTTTCAATAGATCTGGTACATGTAGTTTTCTTCCTCCAACCTCATCCCAACAGGTTGGTGTTCTACATCGCTTTCCATACAGAGCATCATATAGATCCATATGAATACTCTAGTGGAAGTTATTGTTAAATGAGAACTAAAACAATGAAATATGATGACCCCATACACCTTTTAATTATAAATATCAGGCTCTTAGCATGTATTCATGAATTTGACTAGTCCTTTCAGATTGGCCATCAGTTTGGGGGTGATAGGTCGTGCTGAAATTTAATTCAGTACCGAAAGATTGTTGAAGGCTCCTCCAGTATTTAGATGTGAACCTTGGATCATGATTAGAGACAATTGATAGTGGAACATCATGGAGTATTACAACATACTTTAAATATATCTTTGCAATTTGTTCAAGTAAGAGATCTCCTAGTATAATGATAAAATTGGATGTATTGGTGAGCCGGTCAACCACAACCCATATCGCATTAATTCCCATTATTGTCTTTGGGAGACCCGTAACAATGTCCATAGTGACATTCTACCATTTCCACATGGCTATAGGTAATGGCTACATCATCCCTTTGGACTTTTTTCTATCTGATTTTAACTTAATGACATACCAAGAATTTTGATATATATTCTGCAACCACCATCTCCATGTTACCCAACCTGAAATATTCCAAGAGATATCGGTACATGTTAGTGCTACCGGGATGGATAGAGAATGTTGATATATGTGGATTGTCTAATAGCTCCTTCTTAATCCTGGGTTGTGAAGTCACCCAAATCCGCATTCAAAATCGAATCACACTATCATCATTGATATGGAACTCATTTGGTTTCCCTCCCTTTACTACATTCATATTTTTTTGTAACTCAAAATTATCCCATAGTGCCTCCTTAATCATGTCATAGACTGGTGGTTGTGAAATAATTTTTTCAAGGTAGGATGTATCCCCTGAATATGTGATTTCCAAATCCATCCTTTTTATATCCATGATGATAGGGTCTTTCTCAATCTACATCATGGATAAAGTAGCGGGTTATTTTCTTCTTAGAGCATTAACTACCTTGTTCTCCTTTCAAGGATGATAGTTAATAGGTAAATCATAGTCCTTGATTACTTTTAACAATCTCCTCTTATGCATGTTGAGCTCTTTTTAGGTGAATATATACTTTAGGCTCTTGTGGTTGGTGTATTTGTCACACATCTCAAAATAAAGGTAGTGCCACCAGATTTTCATGGAAAAATCATGGATGCCAGCTCTAGATCATGTGTCGGGTAGTTCTGCTCATGGATCTTCAACTTCCATGAGGCGTAGGCCATCACATTATCATTTTTCATGAGTATTTAAACCTAGCCTTTCATTGAAGAATTGTTTTATATCACAAAAATTTCTCCACTTTTTAGTAGTGTGAGTACTGGTGTAGTGATTGGCCTTATTTTTAAATCCTTGAAGATTCCATCACATTCTTCCATCTAGAAATACATTACCCTATTCCTTGTTATCTTAGTTAGAGGGCTATAAAATCATGATAAATTTCTTAAAAAACTTCAATAGAACCCAACTAATCAATGAAAACTACGGATTTTTATGACACAAGAGGGATTGGGCCATTCCTAAATTGCCTTTCTTTTTGAAGGGTCTAGAGAAATTCCCTCACTTATTATCACATGTTCCAATAACATTACATTCTTCATCCAAAAGTCACACTTTCTGAACCTGGCATACAACTAATCAGTTCTCAATGTCACCATCACAAGTCTTTTATATTCTTCATGTTCCTATTTACTATTGAAGTATATGAGAAGATAATAAATAAAAACTAACAAAAATTTGTCGATGTAATGTATAAATATTCAATTCATCAAATCCATGAGGACTTTAGGGGTATTATTATGTCCTAAGAGCATCAACAGAAACTCATAGTGCCCATATCTTATATTAATGAGAGTCTTTTGAATATCTTCCTTCAACACCTTTTGCTGACGATATCCAGAACAATGATAAACCTTTTAAATGTATTGAGATCTTCTTAACAGATCAAAATTTCATCAATCAATGGAAGATGATACTTGTTCTTTATGGTGATCTTGTTGAGTTCCTGATAATCGACACACAACCTCATTGTTCCATCCTTATTCTTTATAAGGATAACGGGCATAACATATGGTGATGCAATAGGGAATATGAACCGTTTTTCCAAAATCCCTTTCAGTTTCTTCTATAACTCCTCCAGTTAGATAGGATTCATCCTATAGGGACACTTTATGATTGGAGTAGCTTTGGGTATGAGTTTTTTTGAGAAATCTACCACACAATCCGGGGTAAGTCCATGTAACTCTTCATGAAATACATCATCATATTCCGCTATAATGGGAATTTCCACAAGGATGGAACTTTCCTTTGACTCAACCATTTGAGAGAGGTATGAATATTCATAGGGAATCAAGACCCACACAATTGATGGAATTTTCAAAGGAGATTCCTGATCTTCTTTTAATTTGTAGTGGATAATGGAATGGTTCTTTATATGAACAAATATTTCATTTTCCCAACAGTAGATATGTGCTCCATGTAATGAGATCCATTTAATTAACATTATAGCATCCAATTGCCCAAAGGGAAGTATTACCTGATTCAAATGAAGAATCATCCAAAAATAGCCAACAGGAGAAGATTCAAACACTTGGGATTCAATTATTTCACCACTTGGTGTTTTTACAAATATCTCTATATTAAGGTTTCGGGGCCTAAATTCTATAATTCTAAAAAACATGGATGATATAAAGGAATGTATGGAACGAGAGTCAAAAAAAACCTTTTTCCATTATTGAGTGAATAGTAACTGTACCTTGTATATCTTCATGATCTTGATCCACTTCCACAGTAGTGAAGAGATAATCCCTCCCTTATTCCTTTGGGTTCTGTAGTAGCTGACGCTAATTAACCTTGAGGACTCAAGGTTTAGTGCACTAGGATTCATAGTGACCTTTCCCCCTATAGTTATATAATTGGAACATGGGTGGTTCTCTCCTTTCATCCACCACATTATCCTTCCTTGTCATTAATTTTAAACATTCATGAGCTAGGTAGCCTTCTATCCCACAACTCAAGAATTTCCCCATCCCTTTGAGGATTATCCCAAGTTGAAACTTCCCACATTTTTGGCATGCGGGTCATTGAGTTTTCTTCCCAAAATTATCATTAGATCCTTTGACTTGAAACTCCATCTTTAGTTTCTAATCAACTTTACCATGAGACCATTCTCCAATATACATCTCCACTATGACAGCACATCCCACAACATCTTCATAACTTCAATATTCTAGAATTGAAAGATCCTTTCATAGTTTTTGTTTTAATAAACTATAGAATCTATCAATTTTTATAACATTATTGATAGAAAAACATGAAGATTACCTTAAAAGCCTTGAAAAATTTTCTTCGTAGGTCATGAATGATTCTCCTTATTTTTTCATTATCTCAATGAATCCTCTATCCATATTCGTTTGAAGATTTCATGGGAAATAGTTTCTAAGAAACAAGATTGAAAATCCCCCCCATTCCATCTCTTCAATTTCATCTCTTGGCTAGGTGTTCTTAATAAAATCCCACAATTGATCGGCATGTCCATATAGATGATAAACAGATGGAGTCACCTTCTCTATCTCAGAATTGTGGATCATAGAAAATATTTTTGACATGGAGTTGACACATGGTTCCACAAATAGAGGATTAGATGATCCACTAAATGTTGGTGGTCGTTGCAATATAAAAAAATTGATAGCCAACTACTCCCTCTTAGATGAATGAAGACATTGACCATTATTTTGGTCATTGTTTATAAACTGATATAGTTGAGTAATAATTTCCATGAATTTTTAAACACCACCTCCCAAAGCAATGGGGATGTCATTCTGCTATTCATTGAATTGATCCTCAACGAGTTGTTGGCCTGATTTCTCCTGGTTCCCAGCATTTTCTAATATAGAAAAGGATAGAAAAAAACATAAGTCAAAAAGTAATAAATAACTTCTTCATTTGTATGATTTACACTAAATCATAACTTATCGTATCCCTATGTAAAGATTCTTGTGTGTATATTTGTACTTAGAATCATGCTAGAGGTTTTCTCTAGGGTTCACTAATCCTAACTCACAAATTAACAAAACCTTACCTTTGATACCAACTATAACGACACTACCTTTACTTACACTACTATTACGTCATTATAAAGATAAATAACATAATTGTATTACACCATAAGGATCCATTTGTTTATTGTCATGTGAAAACTAAGACCAAATATAACATTTACAACATTAATCATATCATTTATTTAATGCCTTCTACTCTAAATTCTTATTCAAACTTGTCCTCTCCTTAGTATATGTAGTCACCTAAGTATATACATAAAAAGGGGTGAGGTAAAAGCCTAGAAAGATGATTGATAGGAAAAATATAGAATTGGTCAGCATAATCAAAACATTATCAAAGGATTATGAACCTGAGATGAAACATTAATAAAATACTTGAAATGTGGCAATGCATAAAAATAAAACATCATGTATTACTGGTTAATTACCCCAAATAGTTGTGAAATATCTAGAATCATGTTCACGCATAATTATACTTTAAATCATGATATTAATCACTTTACCCATCTAATTTGAGGATTGTATAATTCCATGCACACCCGTCACATCCGAACATTCATATCGTGCTATATAATTTCGTGTGCACTGGTCACATCATAACATTTACATTATCATGCTTTCCATAGAGAATGTATGCCAAAATTAAACATAAAATAAAACATATAAAAGAATGGGTTTCGCATCATAAATAATGAATTCATAAAAAAATTTCCCCATAATAATGAGGTAATATCATTCTTGACATAGAACCACCAACCAAGAGTGGAGAGTGAAACAATATTCCAGAAGTTAAAAAAGGTGTGTTTATTTGAAAGAAGATTTATATTAGAAAACCATTTGTTTTTCATATTATCAATTAGAGAACATTTATATCCCATAAAAGGTAATATAATGATGATGAGATTATTTTTAAGGTGAACCCATACTTAACAAGGAGTAAAAGAGGGAGAACCATAATAAAGAATGTTGGGTTTGGGATTTTCCCCTAACCTTGTATTTGAATACTTTCTTCACTTAAATGTCCTATATAACCACAATGGATTCATTAATTAACAACACCAGAATCTTATGTACATGTATACGGTTAATTATTGTCTCATTATGTTATTTTTTGGTCTTTTGGATGATCTATATAATTTAAATACATTGTTTGGGAAAGTTCGTTTTTATGGTTTTCTTCAGCGGTTCACTTTTATTCATAAATGGAAGTTTGTATAGAACGTGGATAAAAATCCATAACTGATATTTCATGTTATTAATTATATTACAGGATTATAAATTATCATATAATGAATTATTTTATATACCATGTGGATGAATCATTAGATAAGAATTTAATGATGATTGTTTGGGTTAATTCAGGCAGTTTTTCAACCACAACAAACTTGTTTTGTTTAAAAATTTCATAATATCAGAAAAATTAGTTATATAACATTAAATAGGATAGAAGAAACATAACACAATCTGGTTAAACCATAAAAATGGTTTCATGACCATATCTGAATGTAGTAAATATAAATTAAAACATGTTGTTCTTGAAGGTGATAAACTAACACCTCATGAACAACATTTTATTTACCAAAAAAGAGGATAATGGGTGTGGATGATATATTATCCAAGTAGCAACATAAAATTAAAATATATGTGATATAATTTAGTTACCATACCATGTGGATGAGGATAGGTGGGGATAAATTATTAAAAGAACATGAAATTAAAAGGAAATTGAAGGAAAAGAGAGAGGGTAATTACCACTTGAATCTTCCTCTTGAGATCTTCCTTAAGAAACCTTGGATTGTTCTTTTTATGAGAAAATAATCTCTAGGATGTGCCGGAGGGGTTAAATAAGGTGTTTTGATAGATTTTAGACATGTATTTAATGTTTATAGTTTTTCTTGGAAAGAAGATGTAGAGGGGTTATTTATACATGAGGAGGGGGAGTTTTTAGAATAAAATATTTAATAAAATAATATAAAAAATGATAGATTTTTAATAGTAGTATCTTTAAATCATAAGAATATATTTATATAATATAATTTTTATTATATTTTAAATTAACATTATAATTTGAATTAATTATTTTATTAAAAGGAAACTGAAAGAAAGAGAAAAAGATACTTTTAGAAATCACTTTTTTAGTTTAGGCTTTGGAAAGTTCTTTTTATGGTTGGAAATTGAGTTTATTATATTTTGTGGAACTATTTATGAAATTAATTATATGATGAACGAATATAATGTTCTAGAAATTTTATATAATCATTACATCATGAATGATGCAATTTAGGATCTACTAGTTTTGTGGAAAATTGTATTATTACTTTTCACCTAAAAAATAATGTATTATAAAAAAATAAAAAAAATTCACACTATTCTTTTTTTGACCTATAGAATTAAAAAATGAAGTCCATTTTTCAGAAAAAGATTTCTAAATATGATTAATTTAGTTTTTAATTAAATTCATATTTTACTTGAAAAAAATATGTTCTAAAAATATTTCTTTCAAAAATTATATATGATCTTATAAAATAATATTAAATGCCAAAAAACATAGAATTATAAATTTATGGAAACATTTTTGGAAAATAAATTTTCTTTTAAATGAATTATTTAATTATAATTAAATATGCATGACTTAAAAAACACCATAAATTTTACTATAGTCAAATTTTCACTTATAAGATGACTAAATATTATTAAATCATTCATGGGTGAGGTTACTATTATTTTGGATGATTTACTATTCATAAGGGTCATATTAATATTCATAAGGGTAGGTTACTATTCACAAGAATAGGTTATAACTCACAAAAAATTAACATTGTCTTATCAGACTCCAAACTTCTTACTAATGGAAACTATGTATGTCAGAGTTTCGAGATTCAAAATATAGAAGTGGAAAAAATATGTTTAATGCTTGCATTGTATTTAGTAACATGATATTTCATTGTGCTTCCTAATGTGATTATATTATAACAAATTATTATAATAAGGGAATTCCATTGATAAAAAATTAGCTCATTACATGATAAGGAGAGTAGAGGACAACCCTGTGATGCTCCCCATCCTCAGAAAGTAGAGCTCAACCATGGTGGTGGTTTCCTCAGGGCCAGAGAGGTTGTAGAGGATATCATGGTCAGCTTCATGCTTTAGCGTTTCTTGCGCTAGGTGATCCTGACATCATTTGAGGTACCCTTTCCTTGTTTTCTACTTGGGTGTATTCCTTGTTTGATGTAGGATTGATGCACTATTTCATATCACCGTCCCTTGCTAATGCTTTGGGACATGAGTTACAGAGGCTTCTAGTGCCCTTGGAATTGACTATGCTAGTCATAGGTTGAGCTTACTTGTTTGAATTATGTAGATACTATGATCTATAGGTGGGGAATCAGCTCTCTTGGGGACAGTTAATATTCTTATGGATACAACCATATGATATTATCCTTGGAATGGATTTTTAGTATTTGGTGTAGGATACCATAGATTGCTTCAAGAGGCAGGTAGTGTTCTTTGATTTTGATAGAGAGCTAGTAGTGTTTGTTGGAAATGGAGACCCTTATATGGGTCCAAGGTTTGATCCATCCTTATCATCCTTTATGGATGAATTGAATCTGAGATCCTTATAGGTTCATTAGTTGTAATTTGATAGGGTTATAAAATAGTTCCCTGATGTATTTCTAGAAGAATTTTTAGTATTACCCCCTCCACAAGAGAACATGTTTTGGATCGAGCTACATGCAGGTGTGTCTCCTATCTCTATGTCACCATATAAGATGGCCCCATATGAGTTACGGGAGCTGCGTATATAGATTTATAATCCGTTTCAATGTGGTTTTGGTCAGCTAAGTGTGTCTCCACGTGGCACACAATTTTTATTTGTAAATAATGATGATGGTTGTTTGTAGTCGTGTGTTGATTATTTTCACATAAAGAAAGGGAATGTGAAGAGTCACTATCCACTTATACAGAATTATGTTTTATCTGATCAATTGATGAGTGCATTTTGGTTCTATAATATTGATTTATAGTCAATATATCATCATATGTGTGTGAAGGATGAGGATATACCAAAACTACATTTCATTTTATTCAGGGGGATTATGAGTTCATTGTAATGTCGTTCGTTACGACGAATTCTCTAGTGGAGTTAATGGGATTGATGAATGCTATGTTTTGTGAGTTATTAGATAATCATGTGGTTTTTTTCATCGGCGAGATCCTTGTTTACTCCATGTATGAGGAGGGACATGAAGAGCATCTGCGTGCAATTTTGGGAGTTCTTCATCAACAAAAGTGGTTTGAGAATTTATCGATGTGTGAGTTTTTGGCTTGAGAGGTTCGTTTCATTGGGAATGCAGTGTCTCATTAGAAAGAATCTATGGATCAACCAAATATAGAAGTGGTTGTGTCTTGGGAATCCCCCAAGACAGTCGTAGTGGTGCGATGTTTCCTTGGTCTTGTAAGCTACTACAGGATGTTCGTAGAAAATTTAACTTAGGTTGCGAAACCTCTGACAGAATTGACAATAAAGGATCATGAATTCATTTGGACTGATATGTGTCAGAAAAAATTCATGTATCTGAATATTAAGTTAGTAATGCTTCTGTTATTTATCTTCTAGTAGAGGGAGTTCAATTTTATGTTTTCTATAATGCTTCACTTATGGGATAGGATGTGTTCTAATGCAGTAGAGATCAGTTATTTCTTATGTGTCTCAATAGTTACGTCCCCACAAACATTACTATGCCACCCATGATACTTAATTAGAGGAATTTGTGATTTATCTGATGTTTTGGAGACATTAGCTCATTGGTGAGTGTTTTTTGGTTTTCAATGGTCATAATATCCTATGTTATGCTTTCTCCCAACGTGACTTGAAATTCGGGAAGGGTTAGTGGATGGAGTTCTTATAAGAATACAACATCATGATCTTGTATACACCTGGAAAGGGGAAATTTGTAGCTAATTCACTGAGCAAGAAGTCACGTAGTGATGCATTGTGGAAATACGGTGATTCTTGGAGAGTTATAGAATAACTTTCAGCATTACATCTCGATATGGGAGAAATTGGGGGAAGAGGTTGTCTTTTTCAGATGATGGTGCAGTCATCTCTGGTGCAATAGGTGGAAGAGTTATAGTTGGGAAATCATGAAGTGGGGGTATGGAGAGATCGAGTTGTTTGTGGCGAGGCCCCCGATGGTTGGGCTGAGAACGAACAACATTGAGTGTTGTATCAAAGAAGTATTTTTTTCCTTTAGGGACAAGTGAGAAAGATCCTAGACAGTTTTGTATTTTACATTTAGTGGTACATCCTTACATGAAAAATATGTACTGAGCATTGAGTGTTCATTTTTGGTGGCTTGGGATGAAGCATGCAGTTCTAGAGTTTGTGTCATGATTTTTGGGCATCCATAAGTTGAAGGTTGAGCATCGTTTCCCTGATGGTATTCTCCATCCATTTGATATTCCTCAGTGGAAGTGAGAGGAAATCTAAATGGACTATGTTATTGATTTAACATGAGGTCAGGTGGGCTAATGTGCTATTTGGGTAGTAGTGGATAATTTAACAAAATCATCCAACTTTATAATGATAAAGAATTCGATCTCAGTGGATGTTTTTTTCGAGGAAATACTTGGAGGATGTTGTGAGACTCTAAGGAGTCTCGAGAATGATCATTTCTGATCAAGAGCCACATTTTACCTCTAGGTTGTGGAGAGGTCTCGAGCATGCTTTCAGTTCATAGATATTCCTTAGCACTGCTTTTCATACATAAATCCACAATCATAAATTGCAGACCATCTAAACTTTTAATTCCATGTTGTGCTCTTTTGTATTGGATTTTGGAGGTTCATGGATGACGCACTTACCCTTGGTATATTTCTCTTAAAACAATAGCTTTCACTCCACCATCAGTATTGCGCCATTGGAATCCTTGTATGTCTGACCTTTCCTTCCACTTTTTTTTGGATTGGAGTTGGAGAGTTAGAAATTCTCATACCTGAACTAGTGTAAAATATTATAGAGATGTTTTGGGTGATTCCTGAGAGAATGAATGTAGTGAAGGATCGTTAGAAATCATATGCCGATCAAATGAGTAGAGCTTTAGAGTTTGATGTTGGGGATTATGTGTTTCTAAAGGTGACTCCTCATCATGGGCGGTGACGGCTTGATTGTGGGATTAAGCTTTATCCCCAGTTTTTTTGGGCCTTCTAAGGTGTTGGCTCATGTTGGAGTCTAGGAATATTGAGTAGCACTTCCAGCACAGATAAACTAGATACATGATTTTTTTGAGATGTCACAGCTCCGTCGTTGTCTTCATGATGACTCTCACATCATCGATTAGGGAGAGATCAATATTGATGATGATGCGACCTTCAAGGAGCAGCCTGTGGAGATCCATGACTATAATGAAAAGCTGTTACACATGTATTCAATCCCCTTGGGTTGTGTCTTGTGGCGACTCAGTGGCGTGGGTAGAGTACCTAGGAACGTGAGTCAAAATTACATGCTCAATAGCCTGAGTTGTTTGATGTTTAACTATTTTCATTTAATGATGTTTTCTTTGAGGTTTTAGACCTTTTTTTTAAGAGATGGATTTATTTTTTGTATTTTGCGGATTTCTCTCTTTTGAGGGGTATCTAGATAAGTGGTTGTTCAGACCCCTTTTCTATTTCCTTTTATGTTGGTTTTGAATTATCTAGGATGAGAATGTTTTGATAGGTATCTAATTTAATGTCCCAAGACACTTTGGTCTATTCATTTTATGAAATTAAATTTCATAGGTGTTCTGGGAGGTCATGGTGACTTATCCACAACAATTTTCCAAATTTCCAGTCTATAAACAATCTTTCCAGTATTGCGAACAGTTCCATAAGTATCAGTGAGTCATTTTGTGAATAGTGCGATCTGTATTGGTGATTTATTTTGTCAACAGTTATATCAGTATTCGTGTGTCATTCTATGAATAGTTTTTTCAGTATTGGTAGGTGTACAGTGTTTCCAATGTCAGTAGGTTTACAATGTTTCCATCATCAGTAGTTGTACAGTGTTTCCAACTTCCTACAGTTTTTCCCCTTTGACATTTTCATTGACATAAAATGTATTCAAGGCCTTTTTTAAATGGATCTAAGGCTGATTCAAAGCACATAACTCTTGTATTAATTTTCAAAAGGCTCTAGATTCCTTTTCATGGTCAATTCATGTGGTATATTGTGATCCACATTTAATTGACAATCTAGTGTATCTTAAACCGCTGCTGTATAAATCTTTTAATGAGACAAGATATCTTCCTCCATTGTACTACCTTTTTGTTACCTGGTGTGAGATTCTCTAACCTCTCCTCCACCCATATGAGCTGTTTGATTGAACCTTAATCATTGGATGGTTTTCCCTTGATGTTTTTCCTACTTCATTCACACCCACTATTTTGGTGCAAGTAGCAAGCGTCGATCCATTATCGATAAAATGTATGATATACCTCCATTCATGGGTTTTCTTTGATCATTTTTCCACAATTTTCTCATTTACATGTTATGGAATATGATATTTGTGATTTTAATGGAGTTTTCTTGGGTTTCAATTGGTGAGGTCATTCCACAACATCCTCGGGTGCATGAAGTGGTCACAGGGGAGGGGATCACAATCTGTTGTGCGAATCAATCTTGTTTAAAGTACGTCAAGAACCTTTTAAGGTAGGGGATTAAATTAGTCTCTATTTTTTTACATGAAACAATATAGTTATCATGTTTTATTCAATTGGATGATAGTGGAATTCAAATTAAAAATATTTTAACAGGGTAAATAAATTGGTATTGATCTTATGGTATTGCCTCTTTTTTTTCTAGATAGTGTTATATCTATTTTTTTTATTTAGCATGTCATTCATGATTGAAATTTTTAAAGAACATAAAATAAGATTAATTGTAATTAATTTTAAAAGATAAAGATACAAGTAAATGATTCTGGGTATTTTTACTATAATTTGATGTTAATCAAATTGGTGCAGTAATGAGGTATAAATTTGGGATAGCTATGATTGCTTTCTGTAAAGGTTTCTTGTAATTGGAACCTAATATTAATTTAATGACTAATTAAAGATTTATTATAGAATTGGTTGTTTGATAAAGGATAATTGCTCATAGGTTTTTGAGTTACCCACTTTCTTGTAAAGGCCAAGAGCCTTATACTTGAAGTTGTGAGAGCTCATCACTTGTGATAGAAGAATGCCTTATTTAAGGTAAAAGAAACTAGTTGATATGATGTTTGTTTCTTTATACTTGTGTTGAGATGTGAGTCTGGATGGCTGTTGTGATATGTGGGGGGTAGGGAGGCCCTTTGGTTGTGGCAGCAATTGATGCATAGGGTGGATAAATGCTTCGGTTTATGCATGTGGGTGTTAGAAAGGACACCAAAGATGATGAAACAGGATGGACGTGAATGATTGGATGTTTGTTGAATCTGGTTGGTTATTTATCTACACTACATACCCCACTACTTAAGGCAGCTGGATTTCCTTACCCTCCTTCCAAAAGTTGCATTGACGCATGGGGTATTCCGCATGCTTTCCGTATTTATCTTCTCAAGGAAGGATGGTTTTATGCTCTTACTATAAGTGGAACCGACTTGACAGGTAGTTCACCTACTCAAATTGTTGATGCCCTTGTGTTTTGTAGCATGGAATGTTTTTATAGAATTCATGGGAATATAAGAAATCAATCATTCTTTTAATAAATTATTTAATAAATGTTGTTAACCCATGGGGTTAGAGCTTGCTGGAACGCAATGTTGAGGATTCAATTTAATGGAAAAGTGGAATTTGCGTGTGATGATAATGAAAAATAATGTAAAAATTTTAATTTTTAATTAATGTTTAATGAATTAATTAACATAAAGTGAAACTGATAAAAATGGAATAATGCAGTGTAATAAATCTCTTCAAATGGTTATGTTCTTATAATATACCTAGTCTTATAAGGGGAACTCGGGTGTCTGAGAGACATTATCTGCAGTTGAGTCTAAGAATAGTTTATTCCATTGTGTGGTTGTGAGATATATTATATTCTATAAATTTTGTCTTTATATAAGATACTCCTCCCCATCAGTTAGCAAAACTAACACCCCAGGGATTCTGAGCCCTTTGGGCAAGTTTTCCCCAACATTCCATTGGATGGATGGATGGATAACCACCCCGTTTGGACACACTCTCTTCTTTTGGAAGATAATTATGCTGGTAAGAACAACAGTTAGTTTTTCCCATATATGTGTGTTCAGGGTTGTAATGTCTTATGGTTATTAACACACATATATTCTGGATATATTTTCTTATGTAATACAATAGGTGTAACGTTTATAGGCTATTATGGCTTGGGGATCCATAATCAGTGTACGTACTATAATGGATTGTGGTTTAATGGCCAACAGATGGTACATGTTATGAGAGATTTGGTGGATCTCATAATCTACCTAGTTACTTTGGTTATGTGAATGTGGTGGTTTTGCTGCACATGGTGCATGTTGTGGTGCTTCATCCAGGTGTTTGTGGGAATCCTTTAGGAGAGAGATACTTAGGGTGTGTGACGTTGGGGAAAAGAGGAAAACTAGTGGGGAAGTGGTAGAGGGGTACCCTTGATATTATTTATTATATTATATACTCTTGTATGTGGTACATGGTGGGAGTATCCATGGTGAGGTTTGGATCTTAGTATTCCTTTTTAGGTGACAAGTCATTTTAACTTGTTGTTCACTGTTCTTTACCATGCTTTCATTACATTTGAATGAGAGGCTCCGTGGAGGATCCTACTGAGTATACTTTTATACACACCCTATGTATATGTAAATTTTTATTTCACGTCACTTTGAGTAGGTTGAAGATCAGTCTAGTTACTACTAGCTTGTAGTTGCAGGAGTAGTTCAGGCTTCGTGGTTGTCGTTGTTTTTTACTTTCATTTGGTACTTGCAAATTTCTCGTTCATTTGTAGTAGTTATTTCAAAACATTACATATGTTTACTTGGGATTTATTTTTAAATTTCAGTATGAGTGTGAGTTTGTTGGTGTCTGTCTTATCTCCCTCTTTTCCTTGTGTTATCTTAGAGAGTAATGACTCTCATATGTGTGTTTACTATACCCTCGGTGCTAGTCTCAAACCCAGGGCCTACTAGAGGTCAGACTCGGGGGTTACTATATCCCTTCTAAAATTACCATCCATGGAGGGGTACACCTTGTTCAGAGGGGGGGTCATGATAGTAACCATGTGGTATGATTTTATTAAATAATCTCATTATTTTTTGTGATTTATTTTGATTATGTTTTCATTGACGAAATCACATGATCCATATCCCAAGAACACTCATGAGTTTCAGTAGCTTTTATTATTCATTTTATATCCATGTAATGGTATGATTATCCAACTATTTGGTACATAATATGGTGAAGAATGTGCTCTAAAAAATTAGGACTTTACCTTTCTCTTCTGTCAGAAATATGTGTTCCTTCAAAACTGTGACTTCTAAAAGGTTTCCAAAAATATTCTAATATTATTATATGATCATTAAAATTAAATTTTACTCATGTTTTTCTTTATATATATATGGGTTTTGAAAAAATTAATGTTTTCTACATGTCCTAGTTGGGGAACTTTTCTAATCTCTTTATGGTGAAAAATGAATGTTCATCATGAATTGATTTAACTACCTTCATCACTAACAATACCTTGAAGTTTACTTTTTATGATTAAAAAGTTAATAATTTTTAAAAAAAAATCTTTCTTAATATTCTGAGAATTTTTAGTTTTAATGTGTTTTTCAATGAAAATGGTTTTCAAAAACGTGTTATATTAAAAAATAGGATTTAAATGATTTTCAAATATTCCTGTTAATGTTTTCAAATTTTTTTCCAAGGAAAATTATTCCAATAATTTTTAATTTTTTTTTAATATTTCAAGGTACTATTAATGAAATGGATTTCAAAATGATTTCAATATTATTTTATAATATTTCAAGTAAATAGCTTTCTAAAAGACTTTATTGCTTCTTTTATTGTTTTCATGTAAAATGAATTTTGATACATTTTAATATTTTAATTATATGTTTTCAAATAATTTTCAAAGAAATGGTTTTCAAATCATTTTCAATTTTATATTATAAAATTTCAAGGTAAATGGTATTCAAAAGTTCATATGTTTTTAAACATAATTTATAAAGAATAAAGGAAAATTTCTTCAAGAAATGTTTTTAAAAAACCCTTCAATGTTATTTCTCATCTAAGATGACATCTGTTAGTCTTAATCATTCTATTATAGGTAAATGTTTCAATATTTCCCATTAATATTATTTCTATAAATTCTATATGTTTTTATGGAATGGTGTTGATGAAACCCATTCCACTCTCATGGGTTTTATTCATTTTAACCTGCTTATTTTCATTGGTTATTCGTTGATGGAATTATTCGGAAACATGTATTTTTTACAAAGGTTAATATATATTACATGTTTATGATAACCATTTCATTTCTTGGGTTATAATATAAATGTTTATGATCTTTTAAAACTGGTATGTATGATTTAGTAATGATATGGTTAAGACCTATATCTCCCTCACATGCATTGGTTAAGATTTTTATCTCATGATATAGACTATGATAGTATTGGGAGTGAACATTGACTACTAAGATGATCATGTGATTGAACCATGACTACTAAGATCACATGGGGAGTGAACTAATACTACAAAGATGATCATGGGTGTGAACCATAACTACCATGATGGTACGGGGAGTGAACTCACACTACTAATATGGCCATGGGAGTTATTCATTGAATATAGTACAAATAATTTTATATGCTTATGTGCATGTCACAATTTCATTTATTATTCCTATGTAATGTTTTCATTTACTATGATATATATTTCCATATGATTCATGTCTTATTAACTACCCAGATTTATGACATGATAACAGTTTACGATCTTTGATATACAGGGAGGGATCATAATTTTTTTGATTATTTTCTCATACCCCTGTACACATGATTGAGTTTATATATCTCCCATGTATACCCTTAACGAGCATTTGAGCTCACCAATTTTTGTGTTTCCTTTTTTCCAATGTTTTGATGTTACAGATTATAGTTAGTGTACCTATGTGGGTACTGATCAATAATAACAAAGTGGGAGATAATGTATCTCAATTATGTTCTAGTGATTAAATTTACATTTTTCAAAAGGAACTAAACTTGTACATTGTTTTGGTGTATCTTTTCGTAATGTATTCATTATTAGAAAAAAATGATGTAGTGTTAATTTATGAAATATCGATGGTCACTATAGTTCGTATCAGAACAAATGTTTAGTCGACCTTTGGATGTTATGATGAGAAAACATTTGTGAGATCCCAAGAAAGATTTCATGGAATTATTGTTAAAGGATAGAGGAAAAAGTTTCCTAGAAATACATCCTTTTCCAGATACAACAAGTGGATGTGGATCTATAATATATACAACTAGGGGTAAAAACTCCATCTAGGTGTGTCAGGCCTGACTTGACCTTACCTAGTTCATGAAAACCTATTTTATTTCACACAAGGTTTGACAGTTTTGGGGGATATGATTTTGGAATTCATAAAATCTTCATGATCTTTCATGAAGGATTTTAATGGAAGTTAGCTATGAATAACCTTGGATAAATATGTTGTGTCAAAGTTTAATGAATGTTCCATAATTTATCCATCCAATGAGTAATTATTTTTTTATTATTAAGTGGTTTTCCACTATGATATGTGTTTCTCATAATATGCTTTCTAGTTTTAGTTAGTGGAGGGTTCAAGATGGAATAGAGATAACATTGAAGGTCCCAATTAATTTTCTGATGAGCAGTAGAATGGTATGATAACATGATTAAAGGATGTTGGGATTATTCCCAATAAGTTTGTATAGAACATTTTTATCAACATGTACGATAACAAATGCACATACTCAACAAATATAGAAGGAATGATTTTGTAGATTGTTCAGGTAAGGGAGACTGTAGAGGATAGAATATTCGGTTCTATTTATGCCAACAATTTGCAATGAACCAATCAAATGAATCTACTAGAGGATTTATAATTTGTATTAACAGTGGAAAAAAATTAAAAATGATAGTAACTAAAAATAATAGATTAATGGTTTAGTTAAAGAAATTTATGTGAACATTTTCCTCATAAATACATAATCAATGGTTTAATGGTTCAAAAATTGAATTAATTTTCATTATGAAAATTGATGTCATATGTTGAACTCTTACCAAGATAATTGGAAAGGTGGTAAGAGTAATGGTTATTTTGATGATGATGATGAGGAAATAGATGAAATGTGAAAAGAATGAGTTATTCTGTAATAGGATGAGGTAGACATATTATGTATTACAGAAGAAGTGGAATAATCAATGTTTAATGTACTTGAGTTCCTGAATTGTGTAATATGAATAGTGAAATATACAAGGACTTACCCATTTTATGTTTTTCGCTATGGAATTATAATTTTATGATACAAGTTTTTGATGGACGGGGAGAGTCATTTAATGAGAATGTGATATTTATACTTCGGTAATATAACCCGTAGTATGTTCCTTATATCAATATAATTTTTATTAGATAATGATATTAGGGATATGAATAATTAAATTGGACATTATTGTTTACCTTTTATATAATTAAGGACTTGTTGAAAAATTTTTTATAATATCGTCAATGAAGTTTACAATAACATTTTATTTAAATAATAGATCAATTATAAATTTGAATAATGAAATATAAATTTTTTCATCAAGTATATATGGTAATTTTTTTCATTACCATTTTTAAGAGAATAGTTGATGAAGGAATTCATATGATTCGAATGTGACAATAAAGATCCAATATGTCATATATTATGGATCAATGATAAGATGATTTCATTACCTTCACTCTATTTTTTTGGTAGTTCATATTTAAAACGTTTTTTAATGTTAACCATTTGTGGAATTTTTAATTTATACATCGAATGAAGTTTTTGAAATTAAACTATTATATCACCATAAGATGATTTAATAATATTAGAAAAAACTTCTCTAAAAATATTTTGTTGACTGTAACTAGATATATATGGGATGGCTTATCAAGGATCTCTTGATTTGTTACTGCTTCAGGATTGTAAAACTCAGATTCTATTTTAGAAAAATATGTGAAGTGGAAATTGTTCATGACAAGGCCAAAGGGTGATACTTTTTATATGAAATTGTATTAAATAAAGTAAGTATAACTTGTCTTGAAAATTATTCAGCACCATGGAAAGGATACTAAAACTGAAATGGTTATCCTAGTATCTTATTTTTTGATAAATCAAATGGTCCATTAGATCATTGTAGATCTATGGAATTGTGATTGCCAACTTTATCTTGAATATGTTCTATGTCACTCATGTGTAGAAAATTATATTATGTTTTCTCTTACATATCCTTGTTTCACTTTTCATCTATGTTCTCCGACATTAGAATCCATATATGAGTTACTTTGGGAAACCATTATGCTTCCAACATTTCATTTTTAATGGAATGTTTATTGTTCATTTTTATGATGTTGGTTCCTATTAAAGGAACATAAAATTATTAAACCATTGATAACCCAAATGAATTTTGATGGAGTAATTAATTTTATGGGAGTATAATGTTTCACCTATAGTTTTTGTTAATTTTTTTTTAAAATTAATTTATTCATTTTGTAATTTTGAAATTCACGCAACACTGAATATAGCTTCTATCATATGAAATATCCAAATTATTTAATCTTTGTACACTAATCCATGACAATAATTCATTATAAGATACCCCAATATAATTATGCGCTATAAAAAACATCTAAATGTCTTGTGTTATACCCAACACCGACTTGGATTTGGTAACACTCTATACCAAGTATCATCAAAACATCATTTTTTATTACAAATATTTAAAAAAATAGTTATAACAAAGGTGTAAATGATAATTCTATAAATAATAACAACCATATAATAAATATTATTTATAATGGTTAAATATAAGTAAAAAATAATGATGACAAAACATATAATTTTCCATAAAGTCTTATATATTAAAAAATACAATATTTTCAAATGAACTGCTTTTCATGTCCTTCTATGAAGAATAATAAAATTAATTTTAGACAAACTAATAAATTTAATTTTATAAAATAAACTAAATATTTTAATTCATACTATCTAAATTATCTGAGGTTGAATTATTTATTTTTTTAGACACATCATTTTTGGATGAATAGAAAAAAAACATTGTGTTATTTCAAAATGAAGTTTTGTTCTAATTTATTTTTTAGATAAATATAATGTAATTTTTTAACGTAAAATAAAATAAAAGAGAAATAAATTAATCCAATTTATGTCATTGGAACCAATTTCACATTGAAATAGGATATAAAATCATAACAAAATGTTGAACATTTTATTAAAATCCCTCATTGTTGTCCCATATGTGGGATTAATTTTAAATTAATTTCTACAAATTATGGGACTAGAATTTAGAATAACCGGTTCTGTATTTAGAATCATAATATTTCAAAACGGTGAATAATTTAATCTTTTTTTACTAAAAATATTATTGAATGTGATTAAAATTAATTACAATGACCAAGAGAAACAATATCTTCACAAAAGACTAAACTTTAAACATATGACACAAAACTACCTATATACATGAAAAAAGACATTTTTTAGGAATATTTACACCCTATAATTCCTTAAATTGAATTTGGTCAATTATTTCATCCACATGATATGATAAATAAGTGGATGGAATTTAATTTAAAAAAATACAATAGTTCCACTGCTCCCCCACTATAAATTGCCTCATCTCCTCCCAGTTTTTCACAAATCTCAAACTACAAAATTTTGGCCAATATATACCCAATTAAATTCCCTAAAAACCTCCCTTACTCCTTTAATTGTACATTTTTCACAAATACATCAGCAGAAGCCCTTTGGTGAAAATCAAAAGGAGTTACCCAAAGAAGAGGTTACATACTTCATCAAGCACTTTTCTTTTCTTTTATTTATTCAATACCAAAAATATCCTTCTTCCATGATTATATAAAAAAAAGTATATTAAATATAATGATTTATTTCTATATAAAGGTTTCTACCTACACTTATACACACCTCCATGTAATGGGTATCTAAGTTATTGTTCATGTGTATGGTGAACTACAACATCACAAAATTATGTTCTTGGTTTTTACTTTACCGCATTACATGGTTGGTAATAAATATGGAAACACTCATTATATATTATATATATAATATTTATTATTTATTAATGTTTATATAATTATTTTATAATAAATTCCTTTATACTTTTCTTCTTTTTTAATTATTATATCATCATTTGTGGACGTATAGACTACCACCTCCTCAAATTGATATGATCCATTAACTCATAACATGGAATGTATTCAGGGTGTTTTTAGAAAAAATATATGTTATATATAACAAAATATTTAAAATTTAATGATATTATATACATATATAAATATTTTTCATTTACTCTCTTTCATTCAATATGATACGTAAAACGAAACAACGTTCATGTGTACGTACAACCCACCGTCTCCAGGAACATGGTATTTTGTTTTATATTTTTATCTTTTAAAAGTTATTATAAATGTATATATAATGAATATATATGATATAGAAGACATTTTTTATGTTATTTAAATTATTAAATCATGATCTAAGTAAGAAGATCAATAATAATAACTAAAAACTCATACAAAGAACAAATTAGATATTACCCAAATCATCGAATTGTTAATAGGAGGGTAATATAAAGACATAGTAAAATAATATATGGTATTAAGTATAAGAAGATGGTTCTATAAAATATTTATAATAAACTTATATTCATTACACATTATGTTTGAATGATTAAAATGATATTAGAGACATAAGGTAAGGGAATTTCATCTTAATTTTTATTTATGTGAGATACATGCCTTATACACCACTCAATTATTTATTGGGGTATATATAAAACTCGTGAATGTATTATATGAAACATATAATTTAATTTAAGGTGATTTAAATTTTGATTTTTTTATATTTCTCTCAGGGGGTTTGTTTTTCAAAAGTTTCCATATCGATATTTTAATTTCATCTTAATTTTCCGTCTTTGAGACACAAGCAATGTTACAAACCCATATTATTATATGAATTATATATACTACCTTTGACATGTTTTATCATGAATTTTATAATTTTTATGATATTTTTATGATTCATGTAATTTCATTTTCTTACATGGGGAATATGATTTAGAGTTACCATATGGTAAGAGTTTATTGAAATAATATCATCATTTATCGAGACTATTTTATGTTATGTTTTAGTAGATGAAATCTTATAATAAATCTCTTAATAAATCTCATGATTTTTTTTACCATATTTTTATTCATGTTATAACCATTAAATGATAAAATATTCATTCTATTTAGTATATAAGATGGTCAAGAATGTGATTCTATAAAAGTCAGACTTTATAAATCTAATCCTTCAGAAATATGTGTTCCTTGAAACCCATGTCATCTAAGAGGTTTCGAAAAATATTATAATATTATAATATGATATTTAAAATAGATTTTACCCATGTAATTTTTTAAAAAATGGTTTTTTTAAATGTATTCTTGTTAAATTTCTCTAGTTGAGGAGCTTTTTTTAACATTTTACAATGAAAAAGGAACATTTGACATGTATGAATTTAACCACCATCATGACCAACATTCTGTTGAAGATTCCATTAAATTATTAACAAAAGTTTTTGTTTAAAATAAAATTATTTCCCATTTTTTAATTTTCTATTTTGAATTGGTTTTTTGTGAAATAATTTTTAAAAATGATTTATTCTTAAAAATATAATGGAAATTATTTTAAAAAAACCATTAAATGTTTCGAAAGGTTATATTAAAAGTATATGTTTTCATTGATTTTTATGCTTTTATAAGGTTTCAATTAATTTTAAAATAAATGTGATTCATAATGATTTCAATATTTTTATATAATTTTTCATTGAAAATGGTTTTAAAAAAATATCTTTTTATATGTTTTCAATGAGAAAGGTGTTTTAAAAAAATAATCTATAATTATTTATACTTTTTACATGTATTTTCAATGAAATAAATTTCAGAAATTATTTAATATTTTATTATAATTTTTGATGGAGAATGTTTTAAATATTTTTTATTTTTTTAAAAACAAAATGTCATGAATATAGTATTATTTCCACAAGAAATGTTTTTCAAATACCAGTAAAAATTATTTCCCATCAAAGTTGACACCAGTTGGTGTTAGTCATGAATTTATGGGGAAATAAATTAATATTTCCTTTCATATTATTTATCTGAATGGATAATGATTTTATAGAAAAAATTTTATGAAACTATATCATCCACCATTGTTTTTATTCATATGAACCATCTTCTTTTCATGGGATATGATTTATGAAGTGGTTATGAAACCTTAATTTTTCATATGCTAATATATGATTACACATTTGTGAAAATAATTTCATTTTATGGGTTATGATATAATTTTTATTATCTTGTAGAATATATATTTATTATTTCATTATTATATGGGTGGGGAATATATATCCCTCCAATCCATTGGGTAATGATATCTATCTCATGATATAGACTAAAATGTTTTTTGGAGTGAACCTTGATTACTAATATTGCTATGGGGACTGACTATGACTTCGAAGATGTTATGTGGGAGTGAAATCATACTACTAAGATTTCAAAAAGAGTAAACCATGAATACGAAAATGGTATAGTGATTGAACCAATACTAATAAGATATTAGTGGAATCAATGCGTTGAATAATATTGAAATCATTTTATATGCTTATGTGTTTGCCACAATCTAATGAATTATTATTATGTTATAATTTCATGGATTATGTTCTTTATTTACATATGATTCATGTCTAATAAACATCCAAGATTTATTCCATGATTCCTATTTATAATTATTTTTTTTCAAGTTATGATATTCGAATTTCATGACCATGTTCTCATACTCGTAAGATCATGATTATGTTTACATATCGACCCTGTTTACCCTTACTGTGCATCAAATCTCACCCCTCATTGTGATCTCTTTTACCTAGGTTATTATGTTGTGTATTTTGTTTTATGTTTCTAATCAGGGTTATAAACATGAAGAACCTAGCGGGAGAAAATATATCTCATTTATGTACTATTATTTCTTTTTCCATATTTCAAAATGCACTAGACTAATATGGTCTTTGGCGAACAATTTTTATAATGAATTTGGTATTATGAAAAACTGATTTAATATAAATCTATGAATAGGGAGGGTCACTATAATTTTGATTCCCAATTAGTTATATCATCCAAGGGAAAATAAAACATGGAATAATGTTAACAATTTCACAAGAACATATACAAAATCAACATCAAGACTATGGTATATAACATATATTCATCCCTTATGATGTTTATATATATAGTAACTCGTTTAACCTTCTCATTTGATTCTAACTAAAAAAATTAAATATCATAACCTATAATCCATTGGAAAATATGGGTTTGGGGCTTGAGATTTATAATAACAACCACACATTCTATTTTAGTGAAAATAGATAAAGAGTAGTTATTGAATCACATGGACCTTTTATTCACACCCATCCTTGCTCCAAACATCCTTGAATCAAAGGATAATCTTCCCTTACATGTTTGGGAGGTATAAGTACATAACCCATTTTTCTATTTGGTAAACCAAGGGGAAATCAGGTGAGATATCATAATTCCCAATGCAGGAAAATTGCAAATATCACCTCTTCATTAGGGAGAATGTTTTGGCTATACGGTTTCACAAGGAATTACCTAATTGTACACCACCATATATCTATAAGGGGACTAGGTTGTACAATTTCATGGGAACCTACAATGTTTGAAAAAATATATAGTGGGCATGTAAATAGGACCTATCCAAATTCAGATGGTTTGTAGCCCCCATACATGGTTTTTTAACTATAAACCATCCCCATATTGGATACACAGTTACTAAAAACAATGCACCAACAAAGTTTCATACCCATCAAAACCTCTTTTCCCCCTTTTCCATATACTAATCTCTTGAAACACTCTTGGGCCCCCATATTATCATAAAAAATTCATTGACAAGAAAATGAGTTTATTATAAATTTTGAAATTTAAAAGCCCCATTATATTTTCAATATCTTACAATGAATTTTTCCCGATGTGAGAGGTGAGAAAAACCCATCATCCAAATTCTCATAAAGACTAAGGTCATTTCAACATCTCAATTTAATATCATTTATGACTTCTTGAGAATTTGGTAAACTCATTTTCCATATATTAATATCCTATTTTCTATGATGATTCTTATCCTGAAATAGATACAATTCATGTGTATGAATTGAATAATTCTTAGATGTATCAATATTTTGAAAAAAAAATTATCTTAAACCCTCTTATCTGCACAAAGAAACTAAATTCATAAATTGTTATTAGATATTAATGAAACAAGGGTAGGAGCATGGACCAAGAGAACCCTGGAAATATGAGAAAAAAATTCATCTTTATAACTATAGATACCTTTAATGTTTGTAAAACACTAATCCAAATAACCCAAAATTTGATGGATCAATATTTCATTAACACACCAAGAATAATTTCTACCGGAAAAATCCTTAACCAACATGATTTATTAGAATAAAATAATTTGATATATATCATATAATTCATAGATAAAATTATTACCCCTCTTCTCTAATTTATCTATTATAACACTAAAACCACCACGAGTGAATGAAACCAAATATCCCATATTAATGGATGAAATCCTTTTCCTGAGGAATGCCCTCTCAAAAACACCACAAAATTAATAAATAAATGATATAAAATTTGAGGAATTATTAACACTAACGTAGAAGGTGATATATAAGTCTAAGGATTCTACTTTATCGACCATATTAAAGAACATTAAAAACTCTATAAATGAATATTTTTAGCGATATATTAAAAAATTCATGCATAACAAAATTATTGGATAATAACTTGGATAAAATAATGTTTTTTTATTAATCTATATTGGACCCTAATGGAAACTAGTTTGATTCATTCCCATTAAAAATATGGTCACATTTTTCTAGAGGCCCAGTGTTCACAAAATTAAAAATAATAAATCAAATCATTGATGAGAAATTGTAGGGACTAAACATCCTGGGGAAATGGGGACCTAATAAGAACCCACATTTAAAGAGATAAAGCACTGTATTTTGAAATTGTTACTATGAAAATAAATGGAGAAAAAGAAATATTAAACCTATAGACCTATAAAATAAGAGAATTGTGTTCCATAAGATCTTTATACATATCCTAAATAACCTCAATTGAATTATAATGAATAAATACATAACCACCTAACATCTGAGTTGGAGGAGATTTCTCACTACTAGCCTCAATCCTATCAAAACTGACATAATTTTTTTATACATCCCCAAATGGAACAATATAAAGATATGTATGAATAGATTCAGTCCCCCTTCAACAACCTAATGAGGTCCTAACTTGTGTGAACCATCCACCATACCCCTAATAGGTGGATCAGAATCCACCAAAAGGCCATCTATATAACAAAACAATAGTATGGGGCTAAATAAAATCCTCTATAACCTACATAAATGTGGCCAAATAAGCATCATCCACCTCAAGACCAACCCTTATAGATGGTCCACCCATCTCAAAAGTCTCCTTAAGAGCATATTTGGAAGTCCTACCTTTCATATTTTCAGGAAATTTTTGTGGTGGTGAAGTAGGAAACAAACACAGTAGCAACGGGAAGTGAGACCTTACAAAAATGAAAGTGATGATTACATTTAGATAATGGATGACCTTCATGGAACCACTTCCCACATAAGCTGATCCTAGAATGAAAAATGATCATCCATATATAATAATAGTATTTCCCAACACAGAGCTCCAAAAAGTGTTGGTGGGTATTGATTAATATATTCCCACTTAATGCACACTGACATATTATTCTATATACGCAAAATAGCTTCACCATTAAAAATAATGTACCCCAAAGAGTATAAAATTTCTCTAAGGTATTTTAGGATTGAAAAATATTAAATTAATACATATAATACTTATACACATGATCGCTAATAGAAAATCCCTTCATGTATGAAAGTTTAAATATTAATTAAAATATCTTATACCATAAAGTTTGGACATATTTTGGTCATTTTTACCCTTATCTCCTATCATTCACTCTAGTTAATCCTTTCAGATAATTACCGTGATAAAATATTTTTTAATATTTAGTAGTAAAAAAGATAATATAAAAGAAAACATGACTCAAAATGGAAAAAAATTGATGTTTTAAGCCATTTCCCATTGACATGGAAAAATATAAAAATTTCTTGGGTTTTAAATCATTTATTTAAATATTATATATTATAAAATATCAATAATGTCAATTTTGAAAATACCCATTTAATTTGGATTTGAAAAAGAAATTATAGAAATGAATTTTCAATATAACCCATTAAAAATTTCTCATATTTTATATTTTTCTTCAAAAATAGTGCAGCACTATAACTCATCAAAAAATATTATTTTTAGTGTTTTTAAAATAATTTTCTTCATTTTCAACTTCATGTATAGGAACTATGTTAGAAATTCATAAAACTTTAATGTAATTATTTTATAAATAAAAATTATAAAAAATTATCATGATAAAAAATTAAAATATCTTTGAAATAAAAATATATAATTGAGCATAATTTGACTTCACACTTGAAAAAATATTACAGTAATTGAAATAATGAAAGTTACATTATTTACTTTCTCTTTTATCTAATTATTATAAATTTCAATGTCATTTTTAAATTGAAAAAATTTCATATTTTTAACTTATGAATCATTTTTGATAAAATAAAATCATACAATGATATAATGGAATGTTTTTGAATGAATTTAAAACATTGTGGAATTAGTTCTAACCATAATTTACATATTTTACTTTTACTAAATTATGAAAATCATTGTGGATAATATTCATATTGATAAAGAAATTAAAAATACCAATTTACCAAATTTTGGACGCCTGATTCAAAATATAGAATCTATTTTTTCTTGTAAAATTTATTTGAGTGCTAAAAAAATTATACAATTATACCAAATTACATTATTAGATGTAATTTTGAAAAAAAATGTTTTATGAAGTATAAAACAAATTGACAACAAAATATATCATAAATTTATTTTCAAATGACTTTAATTGGATTAATAATAATATAAATGGGACAATTATACTTTTAAACCAATTTTAAAAAATAATATATAATTTAAAATTTTATAAACAAAAATACAATTTTCTAATGAAAATAAATATTTTTCAATATTCACCATGAAATCATTTTTTATGATTTGATATCAAATAAATTAAATGGATTTGTATATATAAATATAATTAAATCTCAGGGTGTTAAATTCTACCCTTATTAAATTAATTTCTCCCCCAAAATTAGACAACTCTAATACAATCATAGAATGATACTTCTCCCACATCTCATCATCAGGTTCGTATGTATCAACATTGAATTTATTTTTCTGTGAAGGATCATTAAACAGGTGAGTAGTATTGTTCAATATAATAGTATATCTATGATCCATTATTTCTAATGGTTGTTTGTTATAGGAAAGATAAAGCTGAAATAATACAACATTGGGGTTTAGTATATATAATGGATTAGGTATAGACATCTTCTAGAGGGGTAATTATAACACATTGTGAACTTGATAGAGGTTAGTTGAATGTTTCAAAAATTAAACTATCATTATGATGATATCAATAATCACACATATTCTAATTTACATACGGATCAACATTAAAATATTTATAAATATCATAAACTTAATTTATGTGGAAATTTATAACAATTCATTCTAACAAAATTTCAATTCCAAACATTTCTGGAGATTATAATCTTAATATTTCTATTGACTATGAGCTTCCTTTTTATGCTACTAAATGCCTAGAACATTATCTAACATTTCCCACGTTGTCTTAGGACCTAGTAACATTATTTATCTACATTAAACCAAAAAAATTTGATTTATACACATATATTTATAGATGTCTTCATAAGTACCAACCTAATTTTTTTAGTGAAAGATATTGTTGTATGAAAAATAGTATGGCAAAATGTGATTATCCACAAAATAAATGAATTCTATTGAATAAGTCACTAACATAACCTTTGGATTTGAATTGTTCTCTCATATATACTATCTATATAAAAATTATATTCAATACAAAAACATATCTTCTAATACATATCTTGCTGATGAATCCACTAGAACATTGAGGTAATCCTTTGATCCCAACTAAATAAAACAGAATGTTGTACTCCAGGAAACCCTATAACATCAATAATTTATAATTTGGAAATCAAATCAATAGTTAAATGTAATATAATATTAATTAAGTTTTACAGATTCGTATGTGAATCCCCAACAACCCATATATCATAATGGACATTAGATGTTTTGGGGAATATGATGAAAAAATTAGAAGTTTTGTTTTCCCATTTCGATTTCTGTATAGGAAATGGTTTTAATATTATCTTTTTTTTATTACCATTATTACAATGAAAACACTAAGATACATACAATATCACTCTTCATGTTATCAAATTATAAATACCCATTCATATATCAATACATCATCATATATCCCAGATGAATAAATAATGATGAACTATGTTTTTAATCCCAAAACTTCATAATCATGTACAATATAGATGGAATAAATATATTGTTCAAGAATCATATCATTTTTTCTTAATCAAACACTAACATAGTTAAATTTTTTACCTTATTTTAAAAATCCATTTCTTGATTTTATTCGTCATTAAAATTCCTATGGATAGATGGTATAAAACTCATTTGAGAAAGATAAAATCTCACCCCTTCTTTTAATATTTCCATATTTACCAATTTAAAATACATAAATATTAGATCTTTTGTGCTCCCCCTGATAGATAAGAAAATATGAACCATTCAACTCAAATCTTCATCCACTTTGTTCACTTTACTCGAGTGGTGACGTATGGAGCCATTATAATAATTAATAAACTCACACCATATTATATGGTTCATATTAAACTTTTTATTTGAGAATATATACTTTAGAATTTTATGTTCTATATATATATATGTCTCACATTTTCCTGTAAATGTTTTTTCACTATTTTTTAAATTAAAAAATTATTATAGATAATTCCAAATCATGAGTTGGGTAATTTTGGTCCTTAACATTCAATTAAAATGAGGAATAAGCTACCTCTATATCGTCATGCTAGATGATTCATCCCTATCCCTTAATTATTGCATCAATAAAGATCACATTCCTTTATCCTTTTTAAATTAGTGTAATAATTGGTGAGAATTCTATCCATTTCTTTAGTTCCCTTAAATTTTATTCATATACCTGGGTAAAAATTAATATGGTACCCTTATGATTTAATTTAGTGAGTATACTACAAATCAATGATAAATCCTACATAAAACATTGAAAATATTCTGCCAAACCAAGTAAAATACAGTTCTCAACTATAGTGGTTGGTCTATGCCAAAATTCAATAAAATCAACCATTGATGGATCTGGTGATATACCCCGTTGAGATTATATTTCCCAAAAAAGACACTTTATATAGCCAAATATCACAGTATGAAATTTTTTAACCCAACTTTTCCTTTATTAAGAGTATAAGTACAATTATAAAGTGATGTTAATGATCTACCTTCCCCTGGGAATATGTAACAATATCATCTGTAAATATGAGAAAAAACAGATCAAGGTATTTTCTAATGAATCTATTCATTAAATCAATGATGATATCCAGGGAAGTAGCGAGAAAAATAGAATCACTAAATATTCATAGTGTCTATACCTTATAAAATATTCATTATTGGATATATTATTATTATTGACCCCCAATTGATGATATAGAAAACGAAGGACAAGGTTAAAAATGTATTGGGATACACACAGTTGATTAAACACGACTTCAATATGGGGTATATGATACATTATATTTATATTGATATTGTTATATTTTATAAAATCAATGTAAAGTCACATAAATCCATCTATTAACTTAACAAAAATAATGGGACAACCCCATAAGAATTTACAAGGCCAAATTAATCCATTATCAAGATTATATTGGACTTACTTCATTACTTGATGAAACTCAAATAGGTCCATTATATTGTGTCTTTGAAATAAGTATAACACTATGTATGTGTTCTATTGAAAATGTAACTTCATGATTCAAAGGAAGAAATGAAAACTATTACATAAAGACCTAAAAAACTCCCATAAAATAGTTATAGAAAATATTTTGAGCTTCTCCCCAACCATATGAGATAAACTCAATTTTTAAATTGGAATCAGAACACATATAGTGGATGAATATTCAATTAGAGTTTCATATTTATAATTGCATTGAATGGTGATCATAGGTTTGTTAAGAATATCATGTGTTTCCTCCCTTCATCATATTTTATATTGGATTTATATAAATAAGTACAATCCATTTATAAAATAACAATAAATATTACTATTAGTAGAATAGTGTGATATGTAAGAGGCACATTCCCACAAATTGTTATCATATACGAATCATAGACTGAAAATGAGATATTTGTACCATTAGGGGTTCTCACCAGTATTTCAAAAAAAATATTTATGGTGGTAATTCTATACCGTTATAAAATTTGTCAGATACAAATGATTGGGTCATTCCTAAAAAATAATACATTAATAGTTTTTAACTGTATGGTTTGTGTACCTTACAACACTTCATTATCGTACCCCACATTGGTAATAATGATCATATGAGACTTTCCTTTGTCTCAAGGATTAAGATGGTATAAAAGTATATTATTTCCGTAGAACATTAGATTTGAGCACTAGTTTCTATAACAGACATATTCCATGTATTTTAAAGAATATAGTGTGGTGGGGGATTATATGGTGCTTTATCTATATCATTTTCTAATGGCTTATTCCCATTAATTCAGTATTCGATTTCTAAATAAAATACCATCACACAATTAAAATTATTTATCAGTACCATTAAGAAATTTATTTAAATATTTCCTTCCATGATTTAAACATAATCAAAATCTAATCTTATTTCCTTTATACAATTTATTATTTCCATTTCCATTTAATTTGATATTTATTTTCTTATGAAAAATGTGAGATTTACGGATAACTCTACTAACAAAATCCACATTGATAGAACCTCAAATGATTTATTTATAGAAACCTAAGTATATTATGTATAATTCCATTTTCATAATTTGTTTTTGGGAACTAAATATACATTATGGCTACATGATTATACTAGAAGTGTACATCACATAACTTATAAATATTTCTTGTTTGGTATTAATGGATTCATCATTACTCTTTATTATATCAAGGAATTCATTCTCCATTTTCTAATGAAGAATACAAGGAATTTTAATTTAATATAATTTTTAATTAAACTCATCAGAATCCATGGAATCATTTTCATCATATTTCCTGATGTAATAGATAAAAGTCCACCATTTATCTGCTTCAACTTCCAAATGATAAATAATTAAAGCTCTTACATTTTATAAACACTATGTTTTGAAAATTATATTATCATTAGTAATAATTGATTACTTCGTGACTAGTAGATTAATGACCCCACTCAAATAAGGTGGATGTCACCTCACAGTGGACTATATAGAACATTTTCTCCTTTTTCATTCATATGGTTAACTTGATTCATTGATAAATATTTATTATAAGAAGATAATAATTATTTGGATTTCCATATCCCATAAAATTTGTGTATTATGGAGGAATATCATTGCACATTCCATCACATTCAACATTAACGTGATTCTGTTGTATTATAACCATTCAATAAAACAACAAAAGAATAGTGTGATAAATAACAATCATATAAGGAAACCATATAAATATGAAAAATAATTTATAGGATGTGTAAATTATGAAACCTTATTCTTAATATATGGTACATACGGTTTAACCATGCTAATTTAGGGTCTTTACCAAAACTTCAAAATTGCATCAAATTCAAGGACATGTCACCTGGGATTTTTTCAAAGTTCTATAATCCGACTATGTAAAGACTGACTAAACCATTATCTGATACCAAAATTTGCAACACATAATTTTGATATATAGATGTTACATCTTAATAGATGAGTATTCATGATAAAATATTACAGTCCATCCCATATCCATAAGTGTTTAATTTTAATGAAACAGAAAACCTAATATTTTTATTTTGGGAATGATATTAAACATCTCTCACAATGATCTTATCAAATTGTAATTTTGTTAGACATAAATTATATAAAAAAATTATTCATAAATTGAGGAAAGAAACAATATGAAAACATGGGATTTTATTATAAGTATGTGTAAAAATGTAGATAATGATGATCACATAAACATAACATTAGAATATTGTCATGAGAATATGATCATGAACTTTCAGAAACATACCATGAATATCATAGATAAAAATTTTGATTGATGGCACTTTATAAGACATGGATCATAATAGAATAAAATAACATAAACCCGGAGAGAATAACCTTGGGAGGCAACATATGTTTTTTGAATACACATAATAATAGAAAATCATTTAATAAGTCAAGGATCACTCCCAATATTATCATACTATATTGTGTTTACTCTAACAATCATTGTATCCTTAGTCATGTTCTACTCCCACAACTGTCGAAGTGGCCATTGTATAGAGACTCAAGATTATTATAGATGTATATTACATTTTAATTTGACTGTTAATTACATTATAGAAACACATACACTGGAACTATAATATTTTAGTTCCTTTGTATACATATACATAAACAAATAGTTCATAGGTGAGATACATCAATTTCTGTTCATAACTTCATATATAGAACCCTTCTTAGACAAATCATACATTAAACTAGTAACCATAAAATAGGGAAAGGTATCATAAAAAAGGGTGATATTAGATGCTCAAAAAGTATTAATGATGAAGATACATAAGAATATCATGGACATAAGTATTAAAGAACATGATTATCACATATGAAAATCATACCCTGCATATAAAAGATCATAATCTTGAGTCATGGAAAAAATATTGGAATATCATAAGACATGAATTATAAGTAAATCAAATAAAGTGGTTTTTTATACCATAACATTGTCATAAAACATAGTTTTTGGTATACACATACCCAGAGAAAATTTTATGTCTATGATACCCACCAAGACATTCCTATCATGTAATACTTGGGATAACCACCCATGTATCAACTTCGACCATGGTATGACATCTATTGTACACTCTTTTAGTCTTGGTATGACCTCTCGTGTTTGATATTTCAGGATTGGGAAAAGAACTAGCGCACCATCTTTTTCAGTGTTGGGAAAACTGCCACTGTACCCTCTGATCTCATAGAACATTTATCATTACTAAATTCATTATAGGGAGTTATAGGTCCCACCCATAATATAATGAAAATCATAAATTGGTGTGATATATTATTATAAAAAAATTATCATATCATAAACCATGAAATGAAAGGGGTTTCATAAACATTTTATCATATCAAAACATATGTAAAATTAAAAGGTGTCATGATCATTTAATTTTTTAATCATAATATAACATATAGAAAACGAAGTATGTTTCATGGAAATTTTATGATGTTATAACCCTTGGAATATAAATGTGTTTCATAAACGTCTTTTTCATAATAAATCTTTCTATGAAATAGTAGTAATGTTATACTTTTTTTATATCCCTACAAAATATATGTAAAATCAATGGATTCCATATTAGTTGAAAACTTATTTTGAAAGATAATTTAGAACATTGCATAAGGAAAATAAATTTTCATTCAAAATAATTTTTTAAAACATAAAACCTTTTTAAAAATTCTATTATTTTAAAATAAACTTGGATTTTAATAATGGAATATTTAAAATCAATTAAAACAATTTTTATTGAATAAATTATTTCCGATTTAGAATTTTTTTTAAAAAAGTAACTTTTTTAAATCATTTCACTTTAATATTAACATGAGAACTTATTAAATTGTCTTAAAATTATATAATGGTCAAGATAATATAATTTTTTGTTCATGTCGTAACCATGAAGACAATGTTTCTTATTACATTTATAGTAAAGGGAGAAAAATTATTACAAAATGACATGAATATTTCATTCAAATGTTTTTAAAAAAAATTAATTAAGGATGATAATTTATTATAAAATGTATAGGAAAATGGAAAAATATTTTGAAACCATTTTTGGAAAATATAGTTTTGTATGAACATTTTTTAAAAAATGATAAATAAAGTTGGATTTTCATTAAATAAAGACTCAATAATAATAATAACCAAGAGTGGAAAATTTTATTTTTTTATTAAAAACATTATATATAACCGGGGTATAATAAAATAAATGTGTCTTTTGATATATATATCATAATATTCTTTTCATCTGAAACATAATCACAATCACTTTTTATAAACATATTGATTGTAACAAAAAATCATTTATACTTTGGTAAATATGAATTATAATCACCATATAGGAATAACATAAAATAGAAATTAAAATATAATTACAATAAATATATAAATAATATTTCATGTAAAATGGTATATATATGTAATTCATGAGAAAATTTTGGTGCATAACATAACATACATCTTGAAAAGGGAAGATTGATAAAAAAAATCCATAACTTTTTTATTCATCCTTTGAATCATAATCCCCAATAAAGAATAAAATCAAATGAAACATTAAATATCATGAAAATATATATATTCATGATATAAGATGTTATTGTATTAGTATATACACCCAAAAAATAAATGAGTGGAAAATTCTTATATTTCTCAAAAAAAATAAGAGAAGGACTAGAAATCCCTTACCATAAGTCATGAATTCTTTCATATACATTAAAACCTCATATGCAATAACTATTTTTTTATAAATATATTTTATTTAACTATATATGTATATATATTACCATATATGATTTTCTCATTATCTTTTATTTCATGTTTAATAATGAATCAATGTTATTATTAAGTTTCGAGTAATAATGACATTGTTTTTCAAATATGTTAGGACTAATAATATTTTGGCCCTCTTAATTATATATTCAATCTATAATATAAATAATTCTACATATTATATGTAATAATATATTTTGATTATAAATTTATATTTATTAATCCATAAATTTTAGTGATAGAAAGTGAAATACACAGTTCATTGAGATGATAGGCCATACATATGAATGAATGTTGTGTTCATTTTCTTGTTCGATTGAAAAAATAAAGGGAAATTTTATATTATCTTCCTATAATAATTTTTAATTCACATATATCAAATATTTTTATTAAAAACATGCATATTATCTTTCATGTAATGCTTGAATGATTCACATTTCTTTGAAATGCGGTAGTCCACTATACATAAGAGTGACTTTATCATATTCCAAGAAAATTGAATTAATGAACTTATATGTGATATAATAATTAAAAAATTCGAATAGTATCATAAATATCCTATATAAACAATAAAATTTTCATTATTTCTATCCTCATAAGTGGTAATGGAAAAACAAATGAGATCGGTGCGTGAGGTTATAGTCCATTGTACATGCAATATATGATTTCATATATCATTTGACCAAAGTGTAAATCATTGATGGTAAATCCCTTAATATAAAAAATTATAACTTTTTGAGAAATATTGAGGTTATTAATTTTTAATGGTTTAATAATAATTTTAGTTGTTCTATAAGTAAATAAAACAATAATACTCATTGATGATTATTCCCTCTTGTTCAGATATCCTCTATAGGTTTGAATCAATAGACTTCATAAGATGGATTTATTACAAAAATATTGATTATTGGTTTATATTAAAGAATTTAGGAAGTTATTTGGGTAGGTATTGTCTGAATCTAATGGTTTTAAGGAGTGAGGAATAGAGTTGAAGTGGCAGCATTTTATAATTGAGGTAAGTGATATCCTTATAATTATTTGAAAAAATAATAATTCCATGAATATTTATCATCATGTGAAAATTATAAAAGAGGTATTTTTATTTATACTAGAAATTATATGGTCTAAATATTTAAATAAAATTGGTTTTAGACATGTTTTGTGTTATTCTTACAATGATCATTTTAGTTTAATCCCCCCAATAAATCGATCTTTACCTTAACCACATTAAATATTATTGACTGTTTTTTAATACTAATTTATGTAAAAAAATATGTTGAACATATTAGAAAATATTAATTATTATGATTATAAAATTTTAATCCATTTTCTAAAATTCCATTCATATAATATGAACAATTTAATTTAAGCTTAATCCCCTATACACGATGAGAAAACAGTTTTTTAATGAGAAATTGTACAAAAGTTTATGCTATATTTATTTCAAAATTTAATTTGAAATATATTAAAATGAATCAATTTATATTAATTTATGTATAACTAAACTATATATTCTTTTAAAATAATTGAAAATATATTTTAACATGATAAATAAATTGAATGAAAAGGCAGTTTTCAATTACAATTCAATATTTTTCACAATTCATCGAAAAATGAAAGTTTTCATAATATCCAAAAAAATTAAAATTAAGAAATTTTGACATGACCATTCCAAAATATACATTAATTTTGAAAAAAAATTATCAAAATATTTTAAAAATTAAATTAAAAATAAGTGCAGAATGACACTATATATATTTTTAGAAACTATAGTTTAAAATGTAAAATAAGGTTTATTGTTATCTCTTTTCAAGAAAACATATAATATTAATATTAAATATTTTATTGAAAATATAATATATAAAAAGTATTTTTATAATTAGTCATAAATAGTTATTTTTTTCTTAATTGAGTTAAAATGTGTTTTGTGCAAAAAAATAGTTTTTTACAAAATGATTTCCTTTTTTAAAAGGTTGTTATCTTCATTTAAAAATAAATGGTTTCTTGATAAATCATTATATATAAATTTGTAATCCAAATATTCTCATAAGTTATTTAATCCTATTCATTGTTTCCATTCCATGGGCTACACGATTACTATCATATTATATAATAATATTTTAACAGTATATCGGGTATCTATTAAACAAGGTGTTTCATGTAACACATGAAAAACTCAGTATTGTGAGTAACACATGAAAATATTAGAGTTTTATATAATGAAATATAAACACAGTGTTGTGTGTAGTGTAAAATATCTAAAATAATAAATATATTTCAGAAAATATATTTCATAAATTCTTGAGGTGTTACATTCTACAACCTAAAAATGAGTTCCACCATCAAAATTCATCTCATTCATCATAGGTTTAACATTTGAAAATTACATAGTAGAATCTCACATCATTAAAAGGGTTAATAAAAAACCTCTTAAAAATATTAATTAAAGTTTTAAAATTCACTAGAAATAACACATACAATTTTTTTTGAATAAGATAAAATAACTAGTAAGTAAAAAACATGGACATAGAAGAGATAAAAAACACCATAATACTAATGGAGAGTGATAGAGAACATGGTCAGAAGAATGTTAAAGACTATAAATCTATAAAACCAAGAGTAATGAAATATTTAATTAATAACATAATAAATGATTATAAATGGAAAATATAATATCTCAAGATCCTTTTGTAATGTTTATGAATTTTGGAAACATGTTCTACTAACTTGATATCATTATATTTTAAAACAACAATATTACCTTTTGGTTGATCCTTAAGGAATTCCAACGTCATGTCCTACTAGTATAAATTTTAGTGAATTGTTTCTCTATCAATTACTAATGGATTGTAAAATCCATTAATATATTGACATGTCATTTTTAATTTATATAGTTATCATCATAGTGATATGGTTATCACAAGTTTTCGAATTTGAATAAATTTTCATATGTTGAGGTAATATATTTATCTCTAAATCCTTTTACTCAAACAATTCGATATATGGTTAACCTCATAACAATTATGTAATAAAAAATTTCTAAATAATATTACTTAATTTTCTAAAATCAACTCAACATTAATCCCCCATATATCATAATGTGTCTCTTTATTTTCACATACCAAACATGGGAATACAATCATCATTCGTTCTCAGAAAAATGGTAATAACATGAATTACCATAAAGCCTTATTAAAAATGTACATTATTTATTATATCATGAATAAAAAAAATATTATATAATATATTACATAAATAAAATAATGTTTTAAACTCAATATATGATCACAATAACAACTTTTCAACAAACCACTAATCAATTCCAAGGTTATCACTATTATCCAATTTAATTATTCATATCCAACATCTCTTTATATAGACATCCTAATAAAAAAATATGCAACATATTAAGGGTTATATTACCTTTTTCAAAATATTATCATTCATTTAGATGACCTTTCTAGTCCATCGGTACCATTGAACATAAATTTTCAAATCTGTAATAAAAAATTATATTAAAAATACTTATAAATTTCATGATTCATATAACACAATTATTTTATTAAAATAAATAAATACATAAATCATCCAAAATCCTTCTCAAACAATTAACTAGGATTAATAATCTTATTCTTTAATACCTCATTCCCTTTATTTGTCATTTTTAGTCTCTTTATCATCCTCATCAAAACAATTACTCGTACAACTTTTTGATTAATGTTCATTATCTTTACGTATATGAAATAGAGTCTCATAATTCCATTATTTTTTACATTTTAAACATCCATAATTTGATAATTATTTAGGTGTATGGAAATTTTCATCCAATGTGTTAACAAATATTTTCATTTTTAATTAGAATTAATTTTATTTATGTTCTTTTTTCCACACTTGAATCATTTTATTATCCATCTATGATATTCCATTTTGTGCTTTATCCCACTTTCTAGAAAATAGAAAGATGAATATTATTTAACCTATGGTCTCCACTACCTGAACTCTAAGATAACTTTATCCATATTTTATTTGGTGATTAATAGAGTTGTTTAAGGTTCATATTTTTAATTATCTTCTTTCATAATTTATCAAGCATAATCAGAACATCCTATAGTCCAGTCATCATACAATTTGGCTTCCTATCAAAAAAATTCACATTAAATGATAACCTAATTCTTTTGGGTACCACTGATTGATTAAAAAATCATAGTGTGAGAATCACTAATATATGTGTAAAACATCAAAATCAAAATAGAAAAAACTAATATGATGTCTATCACCTGATAATATATTTTTGAATTATGAGAGTTTAGGTTTATCCTAGGTATTTCATAGTCATTATCTATTTAAATCCTTTAATATTTTTCATAATATGTTTTTAAATTTCCAAATCATATCCCCCGGGATTGTCAAACTAGGTGGGTCGTAATGCCAATTTTCATTCACTAGGTGACGATTGAGACTCAGTCAATGTTCCCTTACTAGATTTATTACATCTATGTACCACTATTAAAGAGCCACATATACTTCTTGTATCCATAAAAGGACATAATTTCATGGAAGACAATAAAAATATCCTTTAAAAATTTATAGGACATTTTCCTATACTTAAAATGATCATTATACTTATCTATAGAGACCTACCTGGACATATCATTAGAAATATTCCTAGGGATCTCAAAAAAGTATTCTCGTCCTTATTTAAAATGTTTAACAAGTTAATTACTATAATATCAACAATAGAGACCTTGGATTATAAAACATTTATATTATATATTTTCATATGAATATTCATTACATTACACAAACATGTGCACGAGGAACATAATAGTTTGGTAGTATTAAAAACATAGAAGTAAAAAAATGGGTTCATAGTTAATCAAATATATCTCCCACTTAGATAAACATATTGAGCACCCATTTTTGGAAAATCATTCATAATAAATGTATTCATAAAATGGATAATTTGTACATTAGAAAGAGTGAGCATAAATGCTAGGTAAGGATAAAAAAGCGATACACATTAGCATAAAATTAAAAAGGTGTATGAGAACATGAATATAACATGTGAATAGAATAACCTGAAAATAAAATATGATAATCTTGAGTCATGGTATAATGATTCATAGTTTCTATGTTATGAATCATATAGAAATCAAGTTACCTGAGACATTAGAGAATAATATTTTCTAAGATAGAGCTTTTTGGTTTACAAATAAGCATTGAAAACCTTATGACTATGATTTACACAATGAAATTAAGGACTTGTTAAACGTGGGATTACAATCCATTCACCTTCTTTGGGGTTGGTATAACTTCATATATACCATCTTTCGATCATTGGATGACTTTAAATGTACCCTCTTTCAGGTTTGGATGAACCACCTATATTCCATCATTTTCAATAATCAGATAACGAATCATGTATCCAATTAACTCATAGAACATTTGTTATTATACATTGAATTGGAGTGAGATATAGGTTCAACACATAAAATACTGAATGTCATACATACATGTGAAATAGGTTCATAAATATATTCTTCATGCCATAACCAATTAAATGAAATGGTTTTTATAAAAATTTCATCATATCTTAAAAGGTCGGAAAGAGATAGTTTTCATAACCATTTCATTATTTCATTGTAGAAGAACCCATAAAGAAAGTAGAAGGTTTTAAATTAAATTTATCATGTTATAACCCATGGAATATAAATTGGTTTCATATATTTAATGACATAATATACCATTTATAGAACGAATATGAATTTTATTTTTGGTTCAAATTCCCAGTAAAACATAGGTAACATCAAATGTTTCCAAATTAGATGGTAAATGATTTTGAATATCACTTAAAACATTTCATAAGAAAAATAAAATTTCCTTAGAAATAATTTCTTAAAACATAAATCTGTTTTGATAACAAATTTATTTTAAAATAACATTTAATACTTGTAAAAGAGTCTTTAGAAACCCTTTAAATCATTTCTTGAAGAAAATATAATTTCAACTTTGATTTTTTTAAATAATTGTTTTATCTTTTTATTAAAAATAATCTTGAGAAAATATAATGTGATATTAAAATAAAATGCTGATCATAATAATGATGCAATTTTTTCATATCATTCACGTTAAAGTCATATATTCCTTTTTGAATTTTCTATAAATGAAAAATCGTATATATTTTTTGAAAATTACATGAAGTTTTCATTAATTTTTTTGTAGAACATACAACATGGGTATGGACTTCATTTAAAAATCATCACATAATAGTAAGAAAATTGGTAACATTATTTGAAAACATGGTTTTGGAAGAAAATAAATTTATGACTGAAGATATAAATAATTTTGTATTTTCTTAGAAACATTTCCTCAATTATATTAAGTAAAAATAAGTATAAAAATAGTAATATTATATGAACGTGGTATCAATAACTAGAAGTGAAAAAATTTATAAATTTATAGATATATGGTTCATATGATTTTATAATCTAAAACCAAATCTCAATCAATACCATAATATAATGGGATTGTAAAAATAAATCATTACCACTTGGGAATCATTGAATAAAATGAACCATGAGGGAATGACATAAAATGGGACATAAAATATACTCAGGTTAAATAGATTCATTATATTACATGTCATAGTAGTTGTATATACACCTCATGAAATAATATTTGTGCATAACATGACATTCATCTTAAAGAAGACAATTTGATAAAAAATCCATTTCCGCTTTAGTAATTTATTTTAATAGAATTCCACAAAAAGTAATTACATAAAATGAAACATTAAATAAAATTAAAATTGTTATATTCCATATATAACACATAAAATGGAATGTATATACACCATATAAAATAAACAAGGGTTTAATTGACATATGTATCTCATAAATAAAATAGAGATTAGAAGTCCATTACCTTATGTCATGAATTCTATCATACACATTAAAAACTGATTTATAATAAATTTAAGTTTACTATAAGTATTTCATAGAAATACATTTATATATATCATAAGGTATATTAATTTTATATTACCATTAATTACCCATTTATTAATAATTCATTCTTAGAGTTACGTTTCCAGTGTTACATGCTTTTTATATATATGTTTTATTTTTTTATTTTTTGGTATTATTAGTTTCATAATGATTTTTCCATTTCCATAATATTAAAAATGACATAAATATAAAATATATTAATTATATACTTATTTAGTGTAACCCATAAAATTTTGTCATAGAAAGTGAAATATACTATTCATGGATGCACTAAGTTGTATGTATGCTTGAACGCCGTTTTAATTTCCCTCGTGTATTGATATAGAAGAAGGTAAATCATATAATAGTATTTAATAATAATATTTATGTTACATATGTCACATATTTTTATTAATCCTATATTTATTACCTTCCATGTAAAGTATGAATGTATGAAATTGCTTCATAACTTGGTAGTCCACTATACACATGAGTGACATTATCATATTCCTAGAAAAATGAAAAAAATGAAGGTATAGGTGATATATTAATTATAAAAAATTATAATATCTAAAAATAATATATAAAAACTAAATACATCAATAGTTCTACCCTTGACTTATGATAATGAAAAAGAAATCATCAATTCGTGAGGAGGTAGTCCGCCATATACACAAATGATGATTTCGTAACCCATTTGATGGAAGTGGTGTTAGTTATAGGTAATTAAAATAATATAAAAAATATCATTTTATAGGATATTGATAGTATATTATATCATTATGGTATAATAATATTTTATGTAGGAGGAATAAATAAAACAAAAATTGTCATTGATGAATGTTACCTCATCTGTGGGTATCCTCCTTATTATTTCATCAAGAAGAATACACGGATGGATTTATATAAAAAAATAGGCCTATAGGTTGAGAGAATGTATTATGGGGAGTTATTAGGAATGGTATGGTCTGAAAAAGGGGTTTATTTTGTGAATAAGAGATGGAAAAGGGTAGCATTTTTAAGGGAGGTGAGGGGAATAGTAATAATATTGTGAAAAAATAAAATTCCACACACATTTGTTTTCAAGTCACATTTCATGAAAATGGATTATTCTTGGTATTATAAGTGATATAGTTTAAATATTTCCTTAAAATAATATTTTAATAGCACACCATTCTTTGTTTAAACATGGGGTTACTTATAATGAATGCTAAACTCGTTGTTATTTATAACATAAGAGGAACCTAGTTTTGTGGGTAACAAATGGTAAAATAGATTATTCATGTAACATAAAATAGGGAAAAGATTAAATGCATTTCAAATAATTATTTCATAAAATCTTATGGTGTTACAAATATTCCCTAACATAATTGGGTTCACTCCATATTCTTGATTATTTTATCCCATGAGATATCCAAACTTACCCAATTCATTGGAGGGATATAAAATTATTTTACCACCAATAGCATAATATTAATAAATTAATATGTTTTAAAAAATAACATAAAACATTAATAATATATCATAACCCGTGGAAAAGAAATTGTTTTTATAATCATTTAAAATATTCATAGAAACTTAAACCATTAAAAATAAAAATGTTACATAAAAAATCAATAATCATTATCTTAAACCATCTAGGGAAATAATAAGGAAGGTATAATTTGTATAATATTTATATTAAATAATTAGTAACATCATAAATTTTCTTATTAGATAAAAATTCCATTACAAAAATCACTTCGCATATATCTTGAAGAAAATACACTTTTAATTTTAAAAAAACATTAATTAAGTATAAAAAATTTCAAACTATTATGGAAAATTTATATTCCAAATGAAATATATAACATATTATAGTAATATTAAAATAATTTAGTGGGCATGATAATGATAAATTATATTCATTCTATATACATTCAAAAAAATATTTTTTCATATTTTATATGCAATGCTCAAAAAGTAAATCATTTAGAAAAAGACAACAAGATTGATGTTAAAATAATTTAAAAAACTCAATCATGGGTGAAATTACATTAAAAATAATTCTTTAATAGTTAATATATTACGAAAAACATTTTTATAAATCATATACATCAATGAAAAGTGATTTTCGATCAATGTGATAAATACATTCAAATTTCCTTAAAAATAATTTTTTCGTATATTGAGTTATTAAATATAAAAAAATCAACAAAAACATGTAATCTATAGAAATAATTATAGGACAATACATTTCATGATATTATTGATTTATAAGTAATAAAACATCATCATCAAAAAAATAATCATAAACAATCCTGATAAATAATGAGATTATAACATAAATCATATACCACTTTGGTGAATTTTTAATCATAACATCATGAAAGTTAAAATAATAATGAAAATATAAATAACAATAATTTTAAATATAGTAATAATAAATTAAATTATGGGTTCTTATATAAACCATATAAAATACTGTAGTGGGGAATATGGCATGTGTCCCAAAGAAATAAATGTGAGATGAAAATCTCTTACCTTAATTTTTTCTTGATTAAAAAGAGATCTACAATTGGAAAAAATAACATTAAATTTTATATAATTATTAAAAAAAAATCATTTGAATGCTTATAATATCATATATTATCTCCTTATAAAATTATATCTCCTGTTTACAAAACATGATATATTAAAGTTTTCATTTTTAAGTGTTAAATGTTTCGTTTTTATGAGTGTTTCAATTCCGAAATTCCAACCCTTGAACTTTGAACATGGTTAAATAAATTACATAATTTTAATAATGATATAAATAAAAATATATTCATTTTACATATAAAAATACTTATCCATAATAGGTTGAAATTGATGAATGATTTCCATCATTCATGGAGATAGTATGACATACTTGTGCGTGATTGATGTTTTTGATTTTCGATTGATGAAATTAACTAAATTTAAGTGATACATAATATTTATATAATAATAATAATATAATATATTATAGTATATATTTATTAAATCCATATTTTTAACATTACATGTAAAATTGATGTATGAAAAGAATCACATTGATTAATGGAGGTGGTAGTCAACACACACACATGAGTGAAATTATCGCTTCACAACAGATGGGATGATTATCGATAATAATTATTAAATCATAGTAATAATAATTATGTGTAATGAATACAATAATGTAATTAATTTAAAATGGATCCCACATATTTAGAGGATGAATAATAATATATAATAATAAAAATAATTTCTTTGGTGTTACACCTCATAGTTTAATAGCATCTTTTGGATTACACATTAATACTTACAAGTATAGATTTTGGAATGAATAGAAGAGCTATGATTTATTTAAGGAATCTTGGATGATATAAGGGTAGGTATTAGTTGATATATAATGATCAATAATAGTTAATAATTAATGATATACGGTTCTATATTATAAATAAGGGTATGAAACCCTTATAATTACTTAAAGAATTAAATTAATATAAATTACTTTTTATTTCCAAACAGTAAAATTTGATATAATTATAAGATTATATGAGGATGAGTACAAAAAATTTAATACAATATCATTTTGAAATGCATTGGTTTTTACACCATTCTCTACAGGATTCAACTTATATAAACCCTTTTCGACAATTATCATGAAAATAGAATTTTTCTTCTTTATGGGTCAAGAAAGTTACTATAAAAGGAAAAATGTCTCATAAACAGAAATGGTAGATATTATAATCACTAAACCATTACAGTCAATTATTATAATATTTTTATGTATTTTAAATATTTAAATAAATAATTATTTATTATAAAATACCACTATTTGAGTTTTTTGAACTATTTGTTAATTTACCAAAGGAAAAACATGAAAACAAAATAATGGGAATATAAAAATTTAAAATAACTGTAAAATGTTAAATTTTTATATAAAATTTATGAGGTTCTATAAATCAACAATAAATTTTATCTTCTATAGTTTTTTAAATTATTTATATGAACTTTTCATTACTTGTATAAGGTGTATTCCGGTGTTTTATCAGACATTATTTTAATTATTTCGCAAAACAATTAATAAGAAACATACATGATGAAAAAATATTCATATTTCTAGAAAAAAATTTATAAATGATGCTATGTTGTTTTTTCAAATTCCTAATATATTATATATATTAATAGTAATAATGTTTAATTTATTTCATTATATTATAATTAAATATTACAATTGTAAAAGTCAAATTTAAATGGAAAAAGATGATATATTAAAATTATATATGTTTATTGATGAAATAGACTCATCCAATGAAATAATTTCATGTGTCTTAAAGAATTTTAATACTTACTACATTATTTTTAATAATATTTAACACATTTCACCTTTACTATGCTATAAAAATTTATTATGGTAATATTGATATTGATAAAAATTAAAGGTGACCTATTTACCATATTTTTTCACCCATTATTTTAAATATTGAATCCATTTTCCAAGATTAAATTTATATAAATAGAAGTGATTAATTAATAAACTAATCTAAAAATGTTATGAAAAGCAGTTTTCCAAAAAAAAATTTCAAAACCATAAATTTTTTTTAGAAAAATACAATATAAAATTAATTTTCATGATTTTAAATGGATTATTAATAATATAAATGGACTAATATTACATTGAAAATAATTATAAAATAGAATGGAAGTTTGAAAATTTATTTAATGAAAAGGAAATTTTTATTAAACCTCAATATTTTCACTAATCATCTAAAAATAAATATTTTCATGAAATTATTTAATTATTATTCTATGTTTTTTATGACATTATATTTTCTAAAATTAATTTCATTTAATCAAATAATTTTTCTAGAAGTGTACGATTATAATTTTATTATTCCTTCATAAAAAGAAATAAATTTTATTTTGAGAAAAATGCATTTTTGAAGAATATAATAATTTTATTAAAAAAATGAATATTTATTTACAAATTGATTTAATTTTTTGAATTTTTTTTTACAAAATATAAAGAATTTAGTTATTCTAATTAACTCAGAAAATTTAAAAGATATTTTATAACAATACATTGTATGAAAACTCATTTAGACACTAGTTTGTGTGAATCACAATCTATTGAAGAAGTTACAATTATTTAATGTGAAATATATCAAAATTTATTAGGGTATTCATAATCCTTTGGCATTAAACATTACATACTATGGAGATTAATTCAAGAATATTACATTCATTCAAATTGAGGTACTTTTTTGGTTAATAGTTTTAGATAATTAGAACATATATCATAAATAAGAAAACCATAAAATAAATTGTGGACACATTCAATGAGTATCCATTTTTCCTATAATATAAAACTTTTAACATAAATCAGGTGCTAGTTTTTTGAAAACATTTCACATGTTTCTACTTGAACTATTAAAATCCATTAACCATATATAAATCCTATAAAAAGTTTAAAAAATGTGTTTTGAGAAGAAGATTATATGTAAGGGAAAAACTATGAAACTGTTTGTGATGTGAAAAAATTAAAACCAATGAAAACCCAAATCATGAAAATATTACATTATACCCATAAATAGAAAAATCATTCCTTTATAAAGATTATGTATTTTACCTTTAAACAAATTATTTCAATGAAATATAATTTTCAAAAATTGAAAACTCGTGTAAGTACATCGGGGAAATATCTCATAGAACACTTATTGGACCCTTAAAATTTGGAATAACCATATAAAAACATCCAATATAATTATTTTGAGAACATAATAATTACACAATGTATTGGGGAACTATTTAGGAACACCCATCGTATAAACAACAACGGGCTCAACAAGTACTATCTGGCTAGACCCAGTATGTAGAATTTCCTATTACCACAAAATGAATAAAATATTTCTTCACTTAAAAACTATTAAAAATTGTATAAAATATCACTCATAGATATTGAAATACCATTTTCTCCAAAATATTATTTCAATAAAAAAACTCTTTTATTTTGAAAAACCATCATCAATACCAAAATAAAAAAAGGAAAATAGTGTTTTTCATTAAATAAAAAATTTAATATTTGACAGGTTATAGGAAATTAAATAATAGACACAACATTTGGAAGATTAATTATTACCATTTCATTTATAACATGAAAAAATATTCAATTTTAAGTCCACTGAAATAACGTAAAAGAGATATAAAATTAACATTATAAATGTTTTATTTTCACGTGAAAATATTTGAAATTTCATTTTAAAAATATGCATGTGGAAGAGAATTATGGTCTTAAGGAAAACCATAAAAGAGGGTTTTTTTTAATGAAAATCCCCTTATTACGTGAGAAACACTGGAATCGTAATCTCAAATAAATAATGACATTAAAAAACATCAAATATCCTGATAATAAATATAATCTTGATATAAAATGTATAAGTGGATATATATACACATTAAAAAATAATAATGGTTAATAACATCATGAATTCCCTCAACGAATGAAAATTGAGATGAAGTCCCTTACCATGAGTCAGACTTGTCATGTGTGTCATTATATTCCTAAATAATAATATTATGTTAAATATATAATTTCATTAAATTATTTTTTATATTTCTTAATAATTTAATTTCACCAATTAAAAAGATATATATAAATACTTAATCAATTAATATAATGTCATGTGTTTTAACTATAATTTTTTTATGTCAAAAATGACTATGGTAGGTCGATTATGGTCAAAGAGTTCATTATTTTAAAAATTCCTTATCAATAATCATGGAAAAATTATTACACATAAACATTAATTATTCTCTTAAAATCAATCATGAAATATCGTTATGAAAAATTAACTAATGTTATAATCATGGATATAGTGGGTTATACGTACACATGAGTAACATCCCCATTTTTGAATGATTATTATTAAAATAATGTAAGTATAATTTATCTTTATAGAATTATAATTATAAATAATTATATTATTTTATAAACTTCTATTAATCATTATTTTGATATGGTGAGGAAAAATTAAATCCCACATTACTGTGAGGAGGTGGTAGTCCACATTTCCACAAACAACATTATCAATTTTTTAGTGTGTGAAATGGTAAGAAGAAAGTGATATATTATATGTCAATAAATATTATTATCTAATTAATATAAAAATTATGTCCTTTATATCATATATATTCAATACATTTACCCTTAGTAACATCCATGTAACATGTTACTGAAAAATTCATCTCTTCAGGCTATGATGTGGTTGACTATCATTTACACTAGTGACATTATTATATCCCCTATGGTTTGGAATGTAAAAACATTGTATATGAAATAATGAACCAGAGTTATAATAATGTTATATATATCATAAATATAAAAAATAAAAACTTTTTCAACAATTATTCTAAACCATGAGAGATGGCAATGAAAAAAAGAATTACATCATTTTTCAAGTTATTATTCCATTTTACACACATATGATGATTTTGAATCCAATTTTATGAAATAACTTTTGGGTGTAGGCCAAACACTAAAAATAAAAATATAATACTAAATTTTCATAGTGAGTTAATTATATAGTTAGAGAATAAAAGAAATTTATGTGGTGGGTAAGGAAATAAAACAAAAAGGAATCTTAACAAACATTACCGGTTTTTTAGGTAACTCTTTTTTTCTACAAAGGACATAATTGGTGGAAAATATGAAAAATGTATTGATTCTATGATAATATTTGGGATGATAAGAATTTTTTGGGTATGTATCAATAGATCCAATTAGTTTTTAAGGTCTGATGTGGGGAGGAGAGGTGGTGTCCTTTTATAAGTGTGGGAGAGGAAAAACACGGTATTTTTCAAAATATTGTTTGGTGACCAAAGGTTTTTCCTAACAAAAGGACCCAATAATGCACAATAATAGTTTATAAAAGATAAAATGTTGAAATATGTCCATACTATGGGTGATTTACATGTTTATATGTCTTTTGGCCCCTTGCATTTATTGTTTAACTACTGAGTAAACTATTTTTTACGTTAATCACTGTAATTAATATCCATTCCTTTCACTGATATTTATTTCCGAAAACTAAGTAGAAAAAACCAGATGTTATAAATTATTATAATTATAAATATGAAATCCATTTTTCAAAATTCAATTCTAATATGTGATAAAATTTAAATTTATATTAAACATATAGTCGTAGGGAGATATCAAATTTTTAAGAGAAGAATATTTTTAAAAATAACACTTCTATATTAACTATGTGTCTCCTAATAATCATTGTATGAAAATAATTTATTATTTAATTATATATAGTCTATAAATATCCTTTTAAGCAATCGACGTTTTTTTAATGAATTTAAATAGTGAAACATTATGCACCCTAAAAAAATTTAGATGAAACGCTACTTTTAACACAAAAACATATTTTAAAAACTAATAAAATGATGATTCAAAAGTAAATAATTATATTAATATAGAATAAATATTACCTATTTTACGTGAATGATTATATAAAATATATTGATACATTAAATTAGTAATTTTATTAAAATATTATATTTTTTCAAAAATTGTTATTTTTTTCCATTCAATAAAAAATAAAAATATTCAACGAAATCCCAAAAAATCCTATAAATTAAATTTTTAGGTGATTATTTCGTGAAATTATTTTTTTTTTCAAACTAATGTTATAAAATTTATGAATTAATCTTTTAAATAAAACAATATAAGAAATTTGTTTCATTAACACAATTTTCCATTTGATTAAAAATTTATCAAAATTATAATAAATAATGAACAACCTAATTAATGTTAATAAATATTATGTTTTAGATAATTTCATGGGTTTATATAGTTTCATATCATAGACCAAAGATTACAAATCTATGTCATGCATTAAGTATATTTTCTTATTAATTCAAAACTAACATGACCTATATGTGAGTATATTATATATATGCGTCAATATTTCTCTCAACCAAACACATAAGGAATAATAATTCCTTGGATACTGAATATCAGGGTCAAGAAAGGTCATAAAAGAAGTATTATTCAATTTAATTTTTAGATCTATTAATAAGTATTAACACTAATTGGACCACATAAACATCATTAACTTTTTTTTCAGAACTATTAGTGGTGTTTCCATACTGGAAAATAATAGATGAAGCATCAATTATACATTGTAATAACAAAAAACACTTTTACTCAAACACATTCCTAATCCATTAACATGATATTTCAACCTCTATTTTCTTTAGGTCCACCAAAATATATGCCTCATAAATCAAATGTTGAAGGAATCTCACCTTCCGAATATAAAAGTGGAACATCGACATTTGGGTATACAGTTGATCCATTCTAAGTTATCTTAGTTAAATATCCTCATTCCAATCATAAATATATGAAGGCATAGAGTTTATTTTTAGAACAATGATGTTTTTTGAAATGGTATTGTTGAAAATTATATTTTCATTAAAATTTGATATTTTTTTCATGTGGAAGAAATCATCTTGATGGGAAAATTGGGTATGTGTCCATAATTTCTATGTGAGGAAGTTGGGAACATGTTAATAATGGATAAATTAGAAAATATGTTACATGTATAGAATGAATACCTGAATTGAGTATATTTCCAAAATGGTTATACGAATTTTCTATAGAGAAACATTACATTTATGAGCAATGTGGATATGTGACCATCGTCCGAAAATAGCTATGTTGGTAATCAACACAATTGATCTAATCTATGTGGATATTTAGATCAATGGATTTAACTATGTAGCACCATATCTCTATGGATTGGTATATGTAGACTATATATGATTGGTGGAATAAATTGTAAGATCCCATACAGTGAGAAGATAAATGAACGTGTCTGATTATCCATAAATACAGGGCCAGTCAAATTCAAAGATATATCTTATGATCATGGGTCATAAAATAATTTAAATTGGTGACCAAAATCATGGGGTTTTGTAGTTATAATTTTCCTTATTTAATGTATGTTCATCCATGTTAATGGAGATATTGTCGATTAGATTTTTATTTTTATAAATTTCCACGTATATTCACCCAGATATATAAAGAGGGACGTAATAGTATTTTATGTATCATAAAATTTTAGTTTTGTTGGATGTGATATTGATTTTATAGGGTTTTAAGTCTTTAATCACATGTGGGTTCTATCATAAGAAGATATTTGGAGAGGGAAATATATTAGAGAAATCCAGGAGGCATTCTTAGAGGTTATTCAAGATCATATATAAAAATTTGAATATCAAAGAATGTTTTTTCCTAGAGTCCGCTTCTCTTTGAAAATATACATAATTTATTTCCAATAGAAACATTATCTTTATTAAAGTTGGTGTACATGGAAATTTCCATTAAGTATTCTTATAATATCCAAATGTGGGTGAATAATGTAATATCCCTCATGTAATTTTCTACCTCAATTTCTCACTCAGAGGAAAGATAGAGTGAAATTGAAGTGTTCCTAAAGGTGAGAGAACAGGGTACTCAAAAAAGTATTCTTTTTAACTTTTATTCCATGATTCACCCCTATTAGGGTCAATCCTCTTTATGGGTATAACAAGTGTTTTTAAAGGGGTGTTTATTGTTTAAATCTCATGGAATCATGAAAATTTTTGTCAATAATAAAGTTATCGCCGTTGTTGGATGTGGTAATTTATATTTGTGAGAATTGTGAATGTATCATTATATTAAATCCCTTTGTTTGTAAAAATATGTAGATTCACTAAATAGAATAATAAAACATATTTAATGTATATTCATGATGAAGAGATATAACCATGAAATTTATTTAGATCACAAAATAAATTATTTCCTTGGGAAGTTCTATTTCAAATTCCATTTTTACAAAGTTAATTTCCTATAAAATAGTTCATGTTATGTGATAAAATATTTTAATATTTATGAATGATATTATACAATTTTAGATTAAAATGATATACATATTTTTGAAATAAATATATATAATTGATAATGAACTCAAATGAGATGGTAGATTAATTTTTATATATCTATGTATAATTGTTGAAGATATAGAATGAATAAGTAGAATTATCAAATATGGTAAGATCATTATTAGGATCTTGAGAATAATCCCTCATCATCTCACTAATAAAGTTTCAGTTTTAGATTATAATGATCCAAAATAGATTTATCTCAATAGTTTTCATGGTAATCATGATGAATATGAAGAGATAAATATATGTAATTTGTTAAGAATAATGTAAATCCCTTGGAATGTAGACTTAATTTGTTGAAGAAATTATCAATCAATTATTATCTAGAAGTTTATGATGTTTATGATGTTATTACATTTATATCCTCTAATATTCATAGTGTAAGAGTAAGATTTAATGGTAAAGTTCTACTTGCATACTTCAAATGTGGTAAGGCGAGACATCATGAAATAAATGTCCAAGAAACATTCATGAATGTAATGATGATGAAAAACAGTAATAGAAGATGAAAAATGACATTACCAGAAATTACCAATGGAGGGATTTGAAAAGGAAAAAACTTTAATTCTGAAAAATAAGATGTCTCTTGAGAAATTGATGTTACAAAAGATAAAAATTATAAGGTTGAAAGTGTGTCGATAGCTATTGTATGTATGCAATGAGATGGTGCTAAGGAATATGAGAATGAAGGAATTATAGGAAGGTTTTTTATAGGTATAACTTGATGTATCCCTTGAAGAAATTGATGTATAGATTGAAAATTCTATGAAATCTAATTTAGTGGTTTATGATTATGAGCTCTACATGAAACATAAAAACATAAGTAATGTTTGATATTGAAAAACTCAAAATAAAATTTTATAAAACTCATATAAGGAAGTTAAAATGAATCATATGGTTGGAGAACAAATCTTGATCGTTGATATCTTTGATAAAACCATAAAAGATATAATTTCTAGAATTGAGCGGTAAGAAGAAGCAAAAAATTGGTGGAAAAGGTGTGAATATCATGAATTATTGTTGACACGTAATATGAGGAAGAAAAAATCAATGGAATCATCATCACATCTTGAAAATGAAATTTTTGATAATGAACACATATCTATTCTTCAATTTAAATGATTCAAAGATAACTCTTAATATAATATTTTTGGAAAAACACTACTGAATCTCCCAGGGAGAAGGTACACCAGTAGGAAAATTAATCATGATTCCATGGGAAATTATAATTCTCCAAGAGTTATATGTTTTTTAAATTGAATCTTTTGACAAAACTAGAATGTGCGTTGTTTTTCTTGTAGGTCCTTTTGAAATAAACCCAAATCAAAAATTGGAGAATATAATTTTTAAATATTTCTTTTATTTTACTGGTTTATTTTTTTTTGTGGTGAAGGCTTCAAGAATAAAGTAAGCAACTACACTTTAATAATGAAAACAAAATCATAAGAAATACCTCAAAACTGAATAAAGAATATTATGTAATCATCATCCAAAAATATAGAGGCTCAAAATAGATTTTCAATTTTGCAATAAGAAGAGTATTTCATGGATACAAGTATTGAAGGGGATTATTCATAACCAACATGGGTAATAAAAAGAATTTTATATTAGGCTGGTGTTGGTAAGAATTCATTAAGGGAAATAGAATTGTTTTGATCATGTATATTGGAAAGAAGAAACACATCACATATGAATAGAAACAAGGACCTCATTGTGAATTTCAATCATAATAAGGACGGTGTAAATTTTATACAAATGATTATGGTTTTACAATAACTAGCTCCAGAAAAGATAATATTAGAGTGAAAGATATGATGAGGACTCAAGTTATATTGGATAATGGGTTTAGTCATAATCTCCGTAATATAAACCACTTATGTGACCATGGATATGTAGTGAAATTAAATAGCAATGTTTGTACAATCAATACAACATATTTATCAATATTATTACAGGGAAAAAAGACCAATGGAATTTTATATATTTTGAGAGAGGAAAATTTATTATTTCAATCGAAACAGTAGGAGAACATGACATAATATATATATCTTGGAAATTTATCTCTAGATATGTTGGTAAAGATAAATGGGTCATATATTTTTCCCCATATAATGTATTAATGCACATACATATGTTACTATTTTCAAAAGGGGATGATTACCAAGTCATTTTATCAGGAAATAAAGATAAAGGAATCAAGGTTTCTTATGCTTGTGTACATGGAATTTTTTTGCCCGATATCACCCAAATAAATTAATAGATTATGTTATTATGTATTTTTTTATGATATCATTAATGTGGAAATGATTATTCATATCACACACAAGTCATAGGTATAAAAATGTATCCCTCTATATCGAATGATATCTGAATAGATGTTGTTTGTGAGGATTTAAATGTTACAAGCTAAGAATATGATAAAATTTAAAAACCATCATGTTGAATAATAACTGGAGAATCTTGGAATTAAACATCAGGTTTCACATTTAAAAAAAAGATCATCAAAGTTAGATAGTGGAAATAATAAATTTCATTATAAGTAACCTTTCCCAAAAAGTATTGAATGAAATGTCTTTTCATGAAAGATACTAGATATAAGTTTTTCTTTTTATGGTTTAAATATCTTATATAGTGTTTCGATTTGAATATAAAAGGATAAATATTTATAAAATTATGTATAGAAATAAACCTAAAATCATGTACTTCCATTAATTCTGAAGGAAATATTTTATCTTTAAGTGGGAGATGAGCATTTTTGATACCAAGAACTTTTCCCAGTATATAGACTATTATATTTACTTAAGGAAAATGACCATTCTGGACAAAAGTATAACTCTGGATGAATTGTATTATTCTTACACAACATTCATAATTTTCTCTACATATTCATATCACGCGCGAAACCCATTTTCATGTGAAAGAAGAAATGAAAAATAAAAGTTATCGAGTTCCACGAGAGACCTAAAAAATTGGAAAAGGAACTTTTACACAATACGTATACATTTTAACACAATACCATTACTAAGAATAATTAAAATTGGGCATGAAATATTACATTTCACCACCCACATATTCTTTCTGACCCCAGAAGCAAAGGAATGGGAAGTGCACAACATGGTTTCCTTACCTAGTTGGTGTTATGTACATGTTACATAATATTTAATCTGTAAATAGAACCTAACCCCTACTATAGGGATATATCTCTGGATGATGAAACATCATCCCTGTAAAGACCCAAAAATTTCAATGAATTTTTTTTCTTAATTCGTTGAAATTTACGAGTACGCAGTTTCTGACGACACTTGATTCTGAGGCCTGGTGTGCCCACAATAATATTCTGAAGTTTTGTTCGGGTACGTTCAGTGAACTTACAAGAGGATTTTTATATATTTTGAATCGGTGCTTGGAATTGAAATCTGAGGGCAGCGATGAACACGCAGCGCCGATGTTCGCTTGAGGGGACCTTTTCGGAAGTTGTGTTTTGTGCAGGTTGACAGTTAATTTTAGGGGATTTAGAATAAAATAAATAAAATTGTAGCACGCAATTTTATTTTTGGGTGGTGGTTATTTCCTCCCAAGGGGAGTTGGAAGTGGGTACCACACCCACATAACCTCCCATGAGAGGATATTTGTGAGGTGGGTCCCACACGTGCCATAAACCATTCATCCCCCCATAACTCTCCTTAACCCCATTAACATATCCCTTATTTTAATTTGATAACTCCCCACTTTAATTTTAACTCTCTAACCCCCTCCATTTATTTCACTGACACCCCCTTTATTTAATTAATTGATCCAAAATTAATTTGTTAATTCAAGTGTTGGAATTTTTAAGATTCATGTGGAGAATAAAATAATTTCTTAATCTATTATTTTTATTAGGCACATGTTGTGTTGGGAGAGGTGGGAGAAAACTCTGGAGAAATAGAAGAACAACATTCTTCTCTCGACGAAGAATATCTCCAGCGAAGAACGTGAAGTCACCAATGACGCTTCTTCTTCGGGCGCAATCCGTCATCGATGAAATCGATGTCCTTCTTCCGCGACACCCATCTACTGCGACTTTCGTCTTACGCGGCTCGACGACGTGTGACGTAAATTTTTGAGTTAGGGGTTTAAATCATTTTCGTACCCATTTTACGTCATTGAGATTATAGTTTGACCACCGAATGGTATCACTGTAACATGGGGGAAATTCTCCACACAATCTCGGCCAAATCATCCCCATTTGATCTTTTTATGGTTAAAGATGAGAGAAAATAATGGAAACCACCAACGAGCCAGCCGCGAAGAAGGGGGGCGGCGGCGCAAAGGCCAATGCGTCTCCGGGATGGCGTGGCATCGCCTCACTACATGGAGAAGAGCAGTGGCCACATCGAGCCGCAGTGGAGGCACGCGGCACTGGCACACCACACGGAGAAAAGCACGATGTCGCGGCCAAGGCGGGTCGTGGCAGAGGGGTGCGGCGCCGTCGCGCCGCCCAGGAGAGACCCCGCGGCCTATGGCCGCGGTGGGTAGGGGAGAGCGGCCAGCTGAGCCGGACACCGGTGCGCTTCAGGGTGGAACCTAGCTGGGTTCCGTGGAGAGGAACCGGAAAATGCAGGTTCCATCACAGGGAGACGGGGGGCATAACACCCTGTGATTGCCTAGGGCAGGCCCCGTAGGGCGCCGCCGCCACCTAGTCACGCTGACCAGGTGGGCCTTCTGATCCCAGCCACAAGGTTGGGCCACCGCGTCACGCGGGCCAGGCCACCACACCATGCGAACTAGGCCCCAGCGCCACACAGGCCGGGAAACCGAGCCACCTTTCCACACGTGTCGGGCCACCACACAGGCCGGGCCGGCGACCTGGGCTGGGCCGGGCCGGCGACCTGGGCTGGGCCGGGTCGGCGCCCTGGGCTGGGCCAGCGTCCGAGGTTGGGCTGCCGTGTTGGGCCAGGCCGTGACCTACTTGGCCGGACCCGGAACCGGGTGGCGTCGACCTGGTTTGGGCCGACCCAAGGCGGGTTGGGTCGGGTTAGACCGGACCCAAACCCCCCTCTTCGAACCCTTTTTAGTAATTTTCCCATAACATGAGCTACAGACATCTGATCGATGCACCATCAGTTGTGTTGGATTCCTTGGAACAAGACGGTTCATTAAGTATATTACACTCAAGGTTCTTTCATAGTTTGTGTATAGCCTGGTTGGTTCGAACTCAAAACCACCCGGGCCCTCGGAGCAGAAACGCTTATAACTTAAGGACCAGACGTCCGATGGACGTGTCGTCAACTATGTTGGTTTACATTTGACAAGACAGGTATTTTGGCATACTCAACATGAGATTTGAATGAGATTGGAGTATGTCCAGGTTGGATTGTACCTAAAATCCAACCGAGCCCCTGGAACGAAAAAACCAATATCTCTTAGACCAGGCGTCCGATAGACACACCGTCTATCGCATTGGGTTCCTTTTGATGAGACGGAACTTCGAGATACATCAAATCTGGACTTCATGATAGTTGATGTATCGACCGCTTTTCTCGATGAGCATACCCTCCTGGAATCGAGCATGCTGTGTGCGGAAACCCTAGAGCTGGACGCGACTGCAAAGACTATCGTACTGGAATCCTCCATGGGTTCGGTAACGATGACTACCATACTGGAATCCTCCGTCGGTTCAGCGATGACGACAACCATACGAGAATCCTCTGTGGGTTCGGTGATGATGACTACCTTACTGGATTCCTCTGTGGGTTCGACGGTGATGATTACTATTCTTGTATCCTACGTGGGTCAGACAGTTCGACTATTGTACATGTATCCTACGTGGGTCCGACAGTTCGACTTCTATACTAGTATCCTAAGTGGGTCCGACAGAGTAGCTGTCTAGTATTCTATGTGGGTCCGACAGCTTAGCTGTACTAGTATCCTACATGGGTTCGACAGCTTAGATGAATCAGTTATTGCATCTGATCATCATTATCACTTTACGAAAGATGTATACATGTGTGAGCAGAGTCCCGACTTTCAATCATTACCATTTGTGTGATTGACTTCATTCTTGTGTGGACTGAGTTGTGTATGGGCTCTAGAGTTGGAGCTGAACTGGGATTGATTCCTTAGGTATATGTATGGGCATATACTTAAGTAGAGTTGGTTAACACTTTGTGATTGTAAATTTTCTTTGTGTATTATCCTTAGTGGATTTTGGGAGACCTTCGGGGGTCTTGGGGTCATTACTGAGTATCATTATACTCACCCCTGCATGGTAAATTCCCGTACTACGTTGTGTTGGATGTAGACGATGGACAACTCTGATCGTGGTAGAGGATTGTAGAGATGGACAGTACCCGGAGGTGGACAACTTGGTGAGACGTACACAGAGCAGATGGACGGACCCGTGGTGCTGGGGGAGATTACTTGTAGCCACCCCTCCGGTGGGATTCCCGGAGGATGACTCAGTGGTTTCTGCATTACTTTACTGCTATTGTACTAGACTTTCAGTTGTACTTTACCTTTTAGTTGGGTTTGTATTCTGTCCCATTTACCTTTTATCACTTAATTTTTATTCAGTGTTACTTTATTCTTACTTCTCGTTGTGTACTTTGTTGTGTTTGTTTACTATCATAAAGGAATTTCCTTACCTTTTTATCGGGATTTACTCCTTTGGTGCTAGTGGTCATCCCCTGGCCTATGGAAGGCGGGCTTGGGGTGGTCACAGCATGGGGCCCGAGGATGGGTCGGGAAAAATTAGTATCATAGGAGTTGGTTCTACTGCATAACTCAGGACCCTGATCATTCCTTTTTGTGAAGTAATAGTGTTAATGGTATTGAGTGTGTTTTTTAGTCTAGGGAGTTCAGTGTTGGTGAGGTGGCCGACGTATCCATACACCAGAACCCTGACCTCTGATTTCCGACTTAGTGCACGAAAACACTGATCGCCTGAGTATATCAAAAGTTTTCTTTGTGATTACTTTTTGTCAGCTCACCAAGTATACTGTTTGACTATGGCGTAGCTGTTTATTTTTATGATGGCCCCACGAAGGTAGCCAGCTAGGGTTCTGAGTTATGTACGAGATGGTAACTCACCGAGCGACGAGGCCTCGGTGCAGGGCCCCATCACAGCGGAGGCACCAGTGGTACCACTAACCGCTGGGCCACCGATACCACCAGCCCCAGTAGCAGATATTTCACGTTGTCTGAGTGTGTTTCTTGGGTTTCAGCAAGAGAGGCCTTCGAAGTTTCGAGGCGAGTTAGATTTTCAGACAGCTGGGTGCTGGCTGGAGGTTGTAGCACGAGTTTTCCACATAGTTCGGACACCCACCGACTTGATGGTATAACAAGCTGTTAGTCTCTTTCAGGGAGTAGCTGAGAGGTGGTGGAGCCTGATTCTTCAGTTTTATGATGAGGATAACCTCACATGGGGAAACTTCAAGGGTCTTCTTAGGGCATAGTTTGTACCAGCGACTCTAGGCACTATGCATGCTTAGGAGTTGCTGCTCTTGCCACATGGCTTTCCAACAATATCTGAGACATCACCATCAGGTAGTAGGCATATTACACGGAGGCACAAGTGGGTTAGATCAATATTTAGATGTCCCCAAGATGTGGCATCGAGGGTGCGGGGCACCGGAGGCCGAGGGAGCTCAGAATGGAGGAGGGTATGTTTTTCTTGAAGGGAATGGGGTCATAGAGCACGTGACTGTCTGAATCCCCACATTGTTGATTAGAGGCAGCTGCATGATCTTAAGAAATAGCCAAGCGTTGGACGAGGTAGTGGAGCAGGTCCTTCAAAGGATGGTGATCAGAGTCACCGAGTACTACTACCACCTCCCTTAGACGGTTCTCTTCGAGCTCCTAGAGCAGGTGGACAAAAGCTAAACTAGCTACAGGCATAGAGTCCTTTGTTTATGAGGCTTCTAGATTTGTTGTTTTTGTTGTTTGTGTTTGTTTTTGTGTCTTTGTACTCTGAGCTGCAGTAATAAAAGACACTTTTCCATATGATGTTTTCTTCCCTACCATTTCATATGGTTGATACTAAGAGGTTCTGGATAAAACAGTTGACATGGCCCTCACTTTCGAAATTCCTACTAGAAGAGACCCAGTGACTACACACTACTTCTGAAAGTGTGACTCGACCCTTGGATGAAATAGTAATGGTTCAATCTCTTGGTATTAGCGTTGAGGCCTTACGACATCGTCCGGGGCATGAAATAGTACTGTTCATGTTAGGATTGACTATATTCAGAAAAGAACGTGGTTCATCCAGGGGTTGCGACCGGATTTCTCTTTTCGGTGAAGGAGAAATCTTAGCAACTCTTGTAGTACGTAAGCGAAAAAGGGTGTAGTCTAGTTCTTTACAAATGGCCAGTCACACCCATAGTTCTTTGAGTGAACGGTTTTTTGTATACTCTAATCTCAAAATTCTCAGGTGTGTCTTCTCGTATAAGGAACTAGACCTGAGATGGTGACGTTGACTTGAGTTCCTCTGGGACTATGAATTTGAGATAGTCTAAACTCTTGGAAAGGGGAAACATTGTAGAAGAGTTCGTTTCACAATGCCTCACTTGTCAGCAAGTGAAGGCAGAGCATTAGGTACCAGCAGGCTTGGTACAGACCTTAGAGGTCCCAGAGAGGAAGTGGGACGGGATATCCCTGGATTTCGTGACGGGGCTTCCATGGACATTCAGAGGACCCAACTCTATATGGGTGATATTCAACCGACTAACCCAGTCGGCCCACTTCCTACTGATCAGTGATCAGGTATTAGTAGAGTTCTTGGAGCACCTCTACGTTCAAGAGATTGTATGGATTCATGGTGTTCAATATATTATCGTCTCTGATTGGGATACTTGATTTACTTCCCGGATTTGGAAGGGGTTGCAGCAGGATTTTGGGATGCAGTTATGTCTAAGCACCACCTTCCATCCTCAGACGAACAGTCAAACTGAGGGGACCGTTCAGACTCTCAAGGACATGCTCCGTGCATGTGTCCTTGACTTTGGTCGCAGCTGGGAGGATCACCTACCCTTGGTGGAGTTTGCGTACAACAACAACTACCACTTAACCATCAGGATGGCATCATATGAGGCATTGTACGACCGACCATCAAGATCACCTATGTGCTGCACTGACCCTAGGGAGTCAGCACTTGTAGGAAGAGAGATGGTTCGGGCTACAACGGAGACGACGCAAATCATCCCGGAGTGGATGAAGACAATACAGAGTAGATAGAAGTCTTATGCGGATAGGAGTAGGAGACCATTGGAGTTCATGTATGGCGACCACATTTTTTTACGGGTCTCACATCGATGAGGTCGGTGGAGTTTTGTCAAGGGAGGCAAGTTATATCTATTTTTCATCAGACATTTCCAGGTACTCAACAGGGTAGGCGAGGTGGCTTACCTCCTGGCCCTTCCACCTCAGTTGCACTGGGTGCAGGACATCTTCCACGTATCACAGCTGAGGAGATATGTGCGTCACCCATCACACATCAACGATCACGGGGAGCTGTACATCGATGACGGGGTGACATTCATGAAGGTCCCAGTGGAGATCATGGATCGACAGTAGTGGGTCCAACTTGGACAGTCGATTCCTCTGGTCTGCATTCGCTGACAGCACGGGAACTTCCAAGACGGCACTAGGGAGCGGGAGGCTGAGATGCAAGATCAGTACCCCCATATGTTTCCCTAGAATGTGTATTAGTTTTATGTGGAGGTAAATCTCTAAGGTGGGAGTAATGTAATGACCCGGAAATTTATAGCAAATTTTCTTTCTTAGCTTTTTGGAATTTTATGAGTACGCAGTTTCTGACGGCACCTAATTTCAAGGCCCAGTGTGCTTGGAATAATTTTCTGATGTTTTTTTCAGGTACGTTCAGTGAACATACGAGTGGATTTTTCTATACTTTGAACCGGTGCTCGGAATTGAAATCGGAGGGCACCGATGGACACAAAACGCCGGTGTTCACTTAAGGGGACCTTTTCCATAGTTTCATTTTGTGCGGGTTGAGAGTTAATTTTAGTGGATTTTAAATAAAATAAATAAAATTGTAGCCCATAATTTAATTTATGGGTGGTGGTTATTTCCTCCCAAGGGGAGTTGGAAGTGGGACCCACACCTACATAACCTCCCATGAGAGGATATTTGTGAGGTGGGGCCCACGCGTGCCCTAAACCATTCATCCCCTCATAGCACTCTTTAACCCCATTAACACTTCCCCTCTTTTAATTTGATAACTCCCCACTTTAATTCTAACTCTCCACCACCCTCCATTTATTTCGCCAACACCCACTTTAATTAATTAATTGATCCAAAATTAATTAGTTAATTCAAGTGTTTGAATTTTGAAGATTCATGCAGAGAATAAAATAATATCTTAAGTTAATATTTTTATTTGGCACACATTGTATTGGGATAGCTGGTAGATTACTCTAGAGAAATAGAAGAACATCATTCTTCTCTCGACGAAGAATATCTCCGGCGAAGAACGTGAAGTGACCAACGACACTTCTTCTTCGGGCGCAATCTGATGTCGACGGAATCGACGTCTTTCTTCCGCGATGCCCGTCTACCACGACGTTCGTCTTCTGCGGCTCGAGGACGTGTGACATAAATTTTCGAGGTACGGGTTTAAATCCTTTCTGAACCCGTTTTATTTCGTTGAATTTATAGTTTGAAAACCAAATGGTGTCATCGTAACATGGGGGAAATTCCCCACACCAACACGGCTGAATCATCCCCATTTGATCTTTTTGTGGTTGATAACGAGAGAGGATAATGGCGATAGACAACAAGATGGCCACGAAGATGGGGGCCAGGGGGGAAAAGGCCACCGGGTCGATGGGAAGGCGCGACATCACCTCGCTACTCGAAGAAGAGATGCGTCCACGTCGAGCCACGGCAGAGGCGCGCGGCGCCGTCGTACCGCGTGGAGGGCAGCACGAGGCCACTGCCAAGGCGGGCCACGGAAGAAGGGTGCAGCGTCGTTGCGCCGTGCCAGAGAGAACCAGCGGCCTACAGCTGTGGTGGGCAGGGGAGGGTGGCCGGTTGAGCCGGTCGCCGTTGCTCTTCAGGATGGAACCCAGCCGGGTTCCACGGAGAGGAACCGGCAACAGCCGGTTCAATCACAGGGAGATGGGGGGCGTAATCCCCCTTGATTTTCTAGGGCAGGCCCACAGGGCACCGCGGCTGCTATTTCACAATGACCACGCGGCCCTTCCAACCCCAGCAGCGCGGCTTGGCCACCGCGCCACGCGAGCTGGGCCACCACGCCATGCGGCTACGCGGGCCAGGCCGGCACCCTGGGACGGGCCGGCGCCCTGGGCGGGGCCAGCGTCCTAGGCCGGGCCACCATGCTGGGCCGGGCCGCGCCATTCTAGGCCGGACCCAGACCTAGTTCGAGCCGACCCAGGGAGGGTTGGGCCATGTCGGACCGGGCCCAAACCCCCCTCTTCAGACCCTTTTTAGTAATTCACCTATAACATGAGTTATGAACCTCCAATCGATGCAACGTCAGTTGCATTGGATTCCTTCGATTGAAGAAGTCGTTTTGGTATATTACACTCAAGGTTTTGGCGAAGTTTGGGTATAGACGGGTTGGTTCAAACCAAAACCAACCGGGCCCTCGTAGCGGAAACGCTTATAACTTAAGGATCGGACGTCTGATTGGCGTGTCGTCAACTACGTTAGTTTACTTTTGACGAGACAGATCTTTTTGCACATTCCACACTGGATTTGGATGAGATTGGAGTTTGGCTGGGTTGGATTGTACCTAAAATCCAACTGGGCCCCTGGAACAGAAAATCCAATATCTCTCAAACTGGGCGTCCGATTGACGTGCCGTCTATCGCGCTGGGTTCCTTTTGATGAGACAGAAAATCAGGATACATAAACTCTAGACTTCGTGATAGTTGATGTATATACCCCTTGGTTCGAGGAGAGGACCCTTCTAGAATTGATCATGAGGTGTTCGGGATCCCTATAGCTGGCCGCAACTACAATGACTACCGTACTGGAATCCTATGTGGGTTCAGCGATTACGACTACCGTACTTGAATCCTCCGTGGTTTCGGTGACGAAGACTACCGTACTGGAATCCTCCGTGGGTTCGATGACGATGATTACTATTCTTGTATCCTACATGGTTCCGACAATTCTAATACTGAACTTGTATCCTACGTGGGTCCGATAGTTCAACTTCTTTACTAGTATTCTACGTTGGTCCGACAGAGTAGCTGGTCTAGTATCCTACGTGGGTCTGACAGCTTAGCTGGACTAGTATTCTACATGGGTCTGATAGCTTAGATGAATCAGTGACTGCATCTGATCATCTTTATCAATTTCTGAAAGATGTATAGTTTTGTGAGCTGAGTCTTGACTTTCAATCATTACCATCAGTTTGATTGACTTCTTTACGGTGTGGATTGAGTTGTGCTTGGGCTCGAGAATTGGAGCTGAACTAGCATTGATGACTTCGACATATTTTTGGGAATATACCTATGTAGAGTTGTTTGATACTTTTTGATTGTATATTTTCTTTTTGTATTATCCGTCATGGATTCAGGGAGACCTTCGGGGTCTTAGGATCCCTACTGAGTATCGTTATACTCACCCCAGCATGTGCAATGCCTGCACTTCATTGTGTTGGATGCAAACGACTGGTAGCACTGATTGTGGTAGAGGCTTGTAAAGCTGGATCGTAACCGGAGGTGGACCACTTAGTGAGACCTACACAAAGCAGACGGATGGACCCGTGGTGCTGGGGGAGACTATCTGTACCCACTCTTCAGGTGGGATTCCCGAAAGATGACTTAGTGGTTTTTGCTTTACTTTACTTCTATTTTACTAGACTTTCAGTTGTACTATACCTTTCAATTGGGTTTGTATTCTGGCCCATTTACCTTTCAACACTAACTTTGTATTCAGTGTCACTTTGTGATTACTTTAGCTTGTGTACTTTGTTGTGTTTGTTTACTATCAAAATCGTAATTCCTTCCCTTTTTATCAGGATTAATTCCTTTGGTGCTAGTCGCCAGCCCCTGGCCTATGGAAGGTGGGCTTGTGGTAGTCACGACAGGGGCCATGAGGATGGGTCATGACATCCCTATCTCACAAAAATCCATCTTCCATGACATTAGTCAACAGCATATGTCAATGCATTTCCAAAGGTAGGGAACTTTCATGACTAACCTCCCATGGGAACCAATGTGTCTTGGCCTGGAATTGAGTGTTCCTCTCCCAACATACCGTAAACATTGTTTGGTTTCTATGAGAGAATAAACCTTCACACATCCCTAAAATAGATGAGTCCTCTGATTTGTTTCTTGCATGTACCAACATAATTTTTGAACTAGACATGTGATAGTTTCCTTGGATCACAAAATTTCATTTTCATTCAGTATAATAGGGTTTCAAGAAACAACCATTAGGTCCATAAAACAATTCCTCTTGGCTCAAAATGACATTTCATGAAATTTGAGTTCATATGATCCCTGTAAAAATTTCAACCATCTCATCATCACCCTAAATTTCCATGCGGCCAGTATCATCAACCCTTGTGCCCACCATCCATGCTGCAAGCATGGTCTACTATATGACTATGATATTTTCCCCTTAACATTAACTACATAATTCCTCTTTATCCTAAGAATATAAAACCCAACATCGGGATCCCTAAATTAAAATCCTATAAAATAGTGTTTCTGCAGTGATCTACCTATAGGTGTTTGAGCATTAGGTGTGTAAACCCTAATAGTGGAATCATCTAGGGAAATTTTTGATATTTCATGGTAGAGAATAGTTCTTCTAGATCATCCTCTACCACCTCAAAATCATCTCCATGGGTGTAGGACCCACTAATGTATGTCTTGTATGATGTAAAACATCACAACCATACAACCTAGTTTTACAATGATAAAATTATTAGAAACGTCCATAGTAAATGATTCTAAATGACATAATTACCTAATGTGATGAACACATGATTCCTTCTGTACAATTTTATTTGGATTATACCTTCTTTACTAACATGGGATTATTCTCCATCTTCAGGTTGCTTCCATAAATAATTTTCACACTATTCCTTATTGAAACTACTTTTGAGACACAAACCTCCATACCACAAGATGTTAAAATGCATGGATAAGTCCTATTATATGAACTTAAATTGGGGACCAAAATATCAGAATTTTTATCACTATATCTCATTAAGGTTTTTAGGAAACCTCTATTTGGTTTAATCCTAGATTCTCAAAAAACACGTGGTATCATCCAGAGGTTCAATTTTGACAACCCGACACCACAAAATCTATATTTCATACATATGTTCCACAACAACCATTAGGTGTGATTATATTACCAACTAGGAACATAATTAACCAATCCATAAAATGTGAAATATTCCCCATTTTGAGAAAATTAAGAAAACCCATATGTGTGAAATATTCCCCACTTGGGGCACAAATAAACAAACCCTGAAGTGTGAAATCACCCCCTTATAGACACACCTATCCAAAACCCCATGTGTGATAAACATCCTCCATAAATACACACATAACTACCTATATGTCCCCAAAAAACATTAAACATTTGACCTACCTATCCCCTCGAGATTACAAAATAATGACCTACCAATCCCCATAAGATGTTAAACATGTGACCCAACCATGTCCAAAAGAAATTAAATATATTTCATGATATGAAATCTCTACCCATATGATAAAAATGGGTAGCATGTTTAAAAAATAAAAAATTTCCTTATTCCCGTAGAATTATCTATGGAGTTATTAACAGAAGATTACATTGGTTTCATGCCTATCATACCTCAAACATGAGATTCCCTCTTAAAGAGGAAAAAAATTTAGATGCCCATAATACTGAAGGGGTAGAGGATTGAAGTCATTACCAATGTTAATATATATTCTAACTAAAGGTATATAACATATCAAGATAGAAAAGGTTTAATTAACTAAAATCCAACTCAATACAACACTGGGACTGAGTTTCACAAACCTGACTTAAATATTTGTTGGAGACATATAGTATTAAATGAGAACCATGGATGAATCTAATGAAGGAGGAATAGATACCCAATCACCTCATTTCAATAATAGAGAAAAAATCACCAACCCTAGCGGTAACACCATGATATTTGTTCAAATAAATTTTCAAATTAATATAATCTTCTTGATATTTTTCATTTCAAGCACCAGTAAATATTTATTTTGTTATATGAAAGGACTATGTTTTCCTTGCTTTATATGAAAAACCATGGCGAGTTTTCATATAGATATTTTTCATTTAGTAAATTTATATAAATATGATAATAAAACAAAAACAACGTTCAAGAATACATACGACCGACCGTCTCCATTAATGGTTTATTCCATTATATATTTCAATATTTAATAAATTATTATATATATAATTAATGTTGATGATACTTAAATAAGGTTTTGATTTCTATAAAACAATAAAAATATCTATGTTGGAGGACCATGAATAACAAGTCAAAACATATATGAAGAAAAAAATATATTACCCAAAACATAACATTAAAATAAAATTGTTAATAAATGTGTAATATAGAGTTATAATGAAGCAATATATGGTTTTATAGGTGATAATACTATAATGTGGTAGTTTTTTAATAAATGTATACTTATTATACATGAATTTTGAAAATGTAAAAAGAAAGGAAACCCAAGAGGTATGGATTTTCATTTATCAATTTTATTTCTATGAGATATATTCCATCTTCAACTCTCCTTATTAGTTTGTGGAGTATATATTCATGTATTAATTTTTAAATATTGAATATAATTAATTTAATGACATGAAATATTTATCATGATTCAAATTTTACTCAAGTAGTAAGTGTATTTCTAGTCTCACTTTTACTTCTACAAGTCTTATTCCTTATAAACCACAAGTTTATTTTTTTTTGGAATATAATTCACATGAATGTATCCTAATATCCTTATCCTTAAATTGATAAGTATCTAAAAATATATTTTATGATATTTATTTTACGGGTTTTTACGGTTTGAACTTCACCATATCAGAAAGGTAATATGGTATCAATTTTCAAACTTTGAGACCCATGTTTTGTTATGCAAACATATTATTTTACAAGGTGAATATAACTCTAATTGATATGTTATATCATGAATATAATTACATTCATTGTATTTTATTCTTGATGTAATTTCATTTTTTCATGGGGATTTTGATTCAGTGTTTAATAATTAGAAAGAGTTTATTTATACAATCTCATCATTTATTAGGATTATTTATGACTATGATTCCATTAAAGAAATAATATAATCCATATTAGAATAAGTATCATAATATTTATTATCCTATGATATTTACAGATATATTGATGTATTGGTATGGTTTTTTTCACTCATAGGTACATAAAATAATTAAGAAAATGTTTCTAATAGAATCAAAACATACATATCTCTTCGGTCGGAAATTTTTTTGTTATTAAAATCCGTTTTTAAAGAAATGATTTCAAAGAAAAATTAGGAGAAATTCTAAGGTAATTTTCATTAAAAATGATTTTCAAAAAGTATTTATATTTTAAAAAGGGTATAAAATTGTGTTTACATATTCCTTTAGATGGTTTGAAGGATCTTTTCAATGGAAATTTTTTTCAAAAATATTTTATGTTTTAGAAAGTGTTTTTCAATGAAGAAAGGATATTTTCCTCAAGATTTTCGAAAATATTTTTTCATGATTCATATATATGTTATCAATGTTGATTAAATGAAAACAATTTTGAAAATGTAATATGATTTAAAATAATTATTTTAAAAAAATTATGTTCCAACTGATTCTTCAAAATAATTCCACGTCTAATATGATATACTTTAATATAGTTTATTATATTCTAGGGTTATTATCCATGTAAATAATTCATATTATTTCTTGAAATTATTTATGTTTTTTAGGAAGAGTTTCTTATGGAACCCATTTTTCTTCGGTTGGTTATCATGATAAAACAATTACAAATACCACTTACTTTAATAGGTAATTCTATAATGAAAATATTTTGAGGACTATCTCCATTCCACATGTTATGATAAGATGATGTTTTTAAAATATTCATTTTTTTCAAGGGTTATGAAATGATTTTTTTGAAACCCACGTACTTTTATGGGTCAAGATGTAGTGAATGTTTTATTATCATGATGTAATAATATGTATTACATCATTATCATTAGGGAGGGACCTGTATCTCTACAGAATGCATTGGGTAAAGATTTATATCTCATAAGTATGAAAGGGTCGGAATAAAGAGGGACCTCAGTTCAGTAATACTGGGCTAGAATGATGAGTGATCATGGTTCATCATGACATGACTTGAACAAAGAGTGAATTTATTCAAGTCTAATAGGGATAGAACAAGGAGTGAATGTGGTTTATTAATACAGGGATGGAATGGTAAGTTAACCTAGTTTAGTAATACAAGGGAAGAATAGGAATTGATCCCAATTCAGTGATATAGGGTTGGAACAGGTAGTGAACCCAATTCAAAAAATTACATTTTTCAATAATATGGTCTTGAGTGTGAGTTATGACTACTAATGTAGTTGGGGAGTGAACAATTTCCAATAATATGACCTTGGAATTAATCCATGAAAACATTGGAAATCATTTTATATGTTTATGTGTTTACCACAATCATATGTCTAATGCATATGTTATGATATTATTTATTATTCTACTGATTTTTGTATGACTCATGGCTTATGAATTTCCACGATTTATTAGATGATTTATTTTCATGATCTTTGATATCAAGTGTATTACCTTAAAATATTATGATCATATTCTCATACACTTATTTTCATCTAATTCTTTCTTATATCGCTTGTTATCCCTTACTGAGGAGATGATCTCACACCTTTATTATATTTACTTTCATTAGGTTATCAAGAATGATTTTATGTAGAATTACATATTGGGAAGATATCTATGGGAAACATTGATGATCATTTACCAAGTTAAAATACTTTGTTTTATGTTTCCATGACACTAAACTATTATGGTCCTCATGAATGTATATTTTGTAAGGTGCTAAGTATTCATCAAAGATGAGTAATATTCATGTTTATTATGCTAGGGTTACTATAGTTTGTATCAAATTAACGGTTATGTCATCCTTTTGGATGTTGGTATGAGAAATAGTTAGGGTGGTCCCTAGGGATATTTATAATGAAATGTATTTGGATGCCTCTAAGGTTCTGACTAAGGCATCATATACCTAAAATATGTTTCATTATTTAAGAATTTTATAAGTAAATTTTCATGATTATGTGGTTTCCTACTATGATAACTATTTCACACCCAAGTAATTCTGGTTTTATTCAATGGTAGGATGTTAAACAAAATGTGTTAACATTTAATGATTTTGATTTGAATGTATGGGATGCATGAAAATATATTTCATATGTGTAAATAACTTGAAGATAATTAGAAATGTGGTATGATTTTTGGTTATTCAATGGAAGAAAAAGAGACAAAAAATACATGTGAAATTTATGGGATGTTATAATAGTACTGTTTTCATTGAACATATGAATCATTATTAGAGTAAAGATGTGGATCCTTAAGAAATGATTGATATTTCATAATAACGTAAAAGGATATTAATGAATAAATTGATGAATCCTGAGTAATGGATTATTAATAAAGTTAGAGGATTGAAGTGTATATGGTTCTTGATTCATTTATTATGTTATACTAACACTACTGGAAATGTTGTTTTTCCCAATAGGTTTTTACCAACGGTTTGCTAAAACCGTTGGCCTTGAAGGACTAATAAAGCCTTTCCCAACAGTTCATTGAAACCGTTGGGAAAATCCACCCCTTTTCCAACGGTTTCTTCAAACCGTTGGTAAAGGGATGTGTTAATCACCTTTTGCCAACGGTTCAAGAGAACCGCTGGGAAAGGGTCACCCCTTTTCCAACGGTTTCCTCAAACCGTTGGAAAAGGGGTCCTTAACATCTCTTTCCCAACGGTTCTTTAAAACCGTTGGGAATTATTTCCCCCAAATCCTGCTCTCCCCCATTCACACAGAACCTAATTTCATCCGCTCCACCGCTCTCCTCTGGCGAAATCCCCTATCCGAAGAGGTGAAATCAGGTATCTTTTCATTTATACACATATACTTCCTTATTTTTATTGTTATTGCTTTAGTATTTTAGTTTTAAGTTCTCAATCCACCTCCACCTCTCTGCTTCTCTCCAAATCCCCCATCTGAATAGGTGAAAACCCATTTGAATCATCTCAAATCAAGTAATTTTTTCTTTATACACATATGGTACCTTGTTTTTTATGTTATTGATCAAATATTTTAGTTTTAAGTTTGGATTTTGATTTGATTTCACCGTGTAAAATAGGGAAATGAATAAATATTTTGTTAATTAATTAGTTTCCCCTGGAATATCAGTTGTGTTATAATGTCCATGCTAAATAAAGGGGTAATGTAATAAAAGACCTTGAATAAATAAATTGTGGAAGTTGGGGTATGTTGCCTCTATGAGAGGTTTTTTGTTGTGTTTCATTGTATGTTGTAGGCTATTTTATGGGGATTGAGGTGACCAGTTGGGCTTTGTGATATGTGGGGTTGTAATGTGATGGTTAGTGGGCATGGATGTGTCATGTGAAGTTGTATGATAGTGATGATGTGTGGTGGTGTTGTGTTGTGTGGAGGTGTTGTGTGATGAAGTTGTGTAAAATGTGGTGAGGTGGTTTTGGTTGTGCGGTGGTCTGTGATGTGCAATATTTTTATTGTGATATGTGGTTGTTTTGGTGAGATGGTTGGTCGATGTAACATGGTGTCGATGGTTATTGTGAGATGGTGAGTTGTTGTGTGGTGGTTTTATTAGTTTCCTGGTTATCTATGGAATAAATTATGCTGTTAAAACAAAAAAACAAGATATTAAATAAATGAGATGGAATAGAAATGGATGTGTGGTAAATGGATTTAATTAATTTAACATTAAATGAATGGACATTGTAAGTGTGAATGAAGTGTCTTATAAATGAATGTGAGAAATGCTATGCGTCATGTGTGGTGGTGGTGTGGTTTATGTGTTTTATGGTAGTAGTGAAGTGTGTGATTATGTAGTTAATGTGAACCCATAGGTTGAGTATTTTGTGCTATCTATATATCATGTATTTTTATGTTATTTCTACACATTTTAGGGGGGTGGTATGTCTACGTGGTGGTGGTGGGGTTGTAGAGGAGGGGGTGTGGGCTGGTTGGGAGTGTGGGCGGGGCTATCCAGGGGGGTACGGGGTGTCCAGGGGGGTACGGGGGTGGGCGGGCTATCCACAAGGGTGGACGGGCTGTCCACGGGGGTGGTCGGGCTGTCAAGGAGGGGTGGGCGGGCTGTCCAAGGGGGGTGGGTGGGCTGATGGAGAGGGAGCTCAAGCTTCAAGGATGGCAATGGATCACAAGAGGCCTTGGAGATTTGTCGTTAGAGCGTCAAGACATCAAAATATCATTAGGTTATGTTCCCGGCATCCATGGTTTCTTATTTATAGGAGAAATACCCATAAATACTTCAATATGGCCGTTGGAGGGCTTCCGGAGCCGTTGGGGGTCAAAATTACAAGTCTTGTCAAAGCCCAACGGTAGTTTGACTGGGCACACCGGCTGGCCGGTGGTGTCTCACCAGCTGGCCGGTGGTCCACCGGCTGGCCGGTGCAGAGCTCCCGGCTGGCCGGTGGTCCAGACAGAGCAGGCTTTCTGTCTGGGTTCCACTAACTGGCCGGTGGTCATCCACCGGTTGGCCGGTGGCACCAGGCAGTGGGAAAGCCTACTGTCTGGGTCCTCCGGCTGGCCGGTGGGCAAGAACCGGTTGGCCGGTGCCCATACCGGCTGGCCGGTGCGCTAACATCGGCTAGCCGGTGGCTCTGGAAGAATGGAATGCTTCTGCCAGAGACCACCGGCTGGCCGGTGGACTCAGAGAGTCCACTATCAGCCTTCTTGGGCCAACTCCTGGGAAACCTTTTTCCTAGCATCAAAACACTTGAAAACAAGTTAGAACACGATGAGAGTGATTGTGATCATTAAAATCCAAGAGAGAGGGGTACAACAAAGGAGGGGTGGGCAGGCTGTCCAGGGGGGGTGGGTGGGCTGACCACAGGGGGTAGGGGTGTCCAGGGTTGTGGGCGTGTTATCCAAGGGGGTGGGGGGCTGTCCATAGGGAGAAGGGGTGTCGAGGGGGGTGGGTGGGCTGTCCACGGGGGTGGTTGGGCTGTCTAGGGGGTAGGGGGTGTCCACGGGGGTGGGTGGGTTGTCCACGGGGGTGGGCGGGGCTGTCCATGAGGGTACCCTACTAATATGGTTATGGGATGAGGCATGCTCTGATGTGATAACACATTAAGTTCTTGTTGGTTTTACATTTTTTCAATAACACTTTAGTATTTTTTTTTCACATGTCTAGTTGATACCATGATAATTTTCTTCCTTTATCGTTTACTTAAATGTATTTTCTATTAAAGTTCAATCCTATTGAATTGTTTATGACAAAATGACTTATATGAATTTTTTTACAGAATGGACAGAAGTTGGATGTATGAAACCGATCGTATCTCAAGCGATTTTCAAAACAATTTGGAGAGCTTTCTAGATTTTTCATTTCACAATGCTTAAGATAGTGGTCGCATACACTGCCCATGTTCCAATTGTGTTGGTAGACCTTGGTTGAGTCGTGAAGAAGTCAGCTACCACATAACCAAAAATGGTTTTCAAGCAAACTACTTTGTGTGGTATCATAATGGGGAGAAAATGAAATCTCAAATTGGTGATGATCGAAATGAAAGGACTGGAATGGAGAATTTGTTAGATGATTGGTCTCCGTTTATTCTTCATCATGAAAAAGAAAGGATTTCGACTCAAGAATACGTTGATATGAGGACAACTGATGCATCTAGTGAAAATGATGATATTGATAGGGTGAAAAAATTGAATGATGCTGCCACGACTCCAGTATATCGACAATGCGATAAAATAAAAAAGCTGGAATTTTTAATCCGATTGTTTCATGTAAAAACTATGTATGGGATTTCTAATACAGAAATCGATTACATTCTTACCCTCTTGAAGGATTTATGTCCAGATGATGCAGATATTCCCTCAAACCACTATATGGCATGGAAGTTAGTTGAAGAACTTGGATTTTCCAGAAACAAAATTCATGCTTGCCCGAAAGATTGCAGTTTATTCTGGGAAGAAACCGCTGAACGAAATGAATGTATAAAATGTGGCACATCCCGCTGGAAGTCAAAATCTGATGGAACACCATCCCACGTTCCACAGAAAGTAATGTGGAACTTTCCATTGATCCCCAGACTCCAGAATCTTTTTATGTCTGATGACATATCAATAAAAATGAGATGGCATGATACCGAGAGAAAGAAGACTAATGATGAGTTGGTTCATCCTGCAGATGGATTTGCATGGCAGAGATTTGATGCTCGACATCCTGATTTTGCAGCTGACGTGCGTAATGTGAGGCTGGGTCTTTCATGCGACGGTTTTAATCCGTTTGGGTAGATGGTTACTTCGCACAGCACATGGCCAGTTTTTATACACATTTATAATCTTCCCCCATGGTTGTGTATGAAAAAATCTTTCACTTTCATGAGTATACTCATATCTGGTCCTTCTGATCCCAGCATTGATATTGATGTATACATGCAACCTTTAATAAAAGAGTTGAAACTTCTTTGGGATGTGGGTGTGCGCACATACGATGCATGTTCGAAAGACATATTTCAGATGCGTGCTGCGCTTATGTGGACGATCAATGATTTTCTAGCTTATGCAATGATGTCTGGATGGAGAACGAAGGGAAAACTGTCATGTCCAGTTTGTATGAAGAATACACGATCCAGAAGACTGAAACATCGTTGTAGTTTTAGTTTTATGGGACATCAACGATTTTTGCCAAAGGATCATCCATATAGAATGAATCGTCGAAGATTTGATAATACTATAGAGACCGATTATCCACCTCAGCGTATGTCTGGAACTGATGTGCTTAATGAATTGAAAGATTTCAGTTTTTCATTCAGGAAGGGTCAAATGAAATATGGAAAGAGAAAGAATGTTTCCACAGAAACCTGTTACAATTGGAGGAAGAGGAGTATCTTTTTTGATTTGCCTTATTGGTCAACCAATTTGCTACGTCATTGCTTAGACATAATGCATATTGAAAAGAATATATGTGAAATGTTGCTTTCAGTTCTTCTAAATGTCAAGGGGAAGACAAAAGATGATTTTCTATCTCGACGTGACTTGGTGGATTGGGGCATCGGACCAGAATTGCATCCTGTGCGTATCAGTGAAAATAAATGGCAACTTCCATGTGCTTCTTATGTGATGACACCTACTGAAAAAAAAAACAATTTTTTGAAGTATTAGAGACTATTAGAGTTCCTGATGGTTATTCAAGCAACATATCTAAATGGGTCAACAGAAGAGAGTTGAAGCTAAAATCTTTGAAGACTCATGATTATCACGTTCTACTGCATGAGTTGCTTCCAATAGCAATCCGTCATCTTTTGTCCAATAATGTAAGGGTGGGTGTTATTCGGTTGTGCCATTTGTTTAGAGATCTTTGTGCTAAGAAGTTGTCCAAGTCTTTCTTGCAAAAAAATTTGACAGATGCCCCATTAATTTTGTGTGAGTTGGAGAAAATATTTCCCCCATCATTTTTCACATGCATGCTGCATCTGACTGTCCATATTCCAACTGAAATACTTCTCGGAGGACCTGTTTCTTTTCGTTGGATGCATCCAACTGAAAAAAATATGTTCACATTAAAGTCTTATGTTCGAAATAAGAATCATCCTGAAGGTTCTATCGTGAACGGTTACTTAGCTCAAGAATGTATGGATTTCTTTTCAATGTATTTGTCTGATCTTACTACAAGAATGAACATACCAATGAGAAATGAAGAAGAACAATATGAGCAAATTGAACCCAGTTTTCCATCACTTACTCAAAAAAGAGGAATTCCTGGATCATATACATTGAAGACATTAAGCCATGAAGAGCAAGAGATGGCACATCGCACAGTTTTGTTCAACTGTGATTTGTTCGATGACTATATCAGGTAACAAAATTGAATATGTATATCTTACATATATATCTGTTAAACTATTCATATTTTTTTATCTACAGGGAACATAAAACAATGATAAATAGGAAGCATCGTTCTTTATCTTTGAGAAGGAGAGAGACTTTTCATAGAAAAGAGTTTTCTGCTTGGTTAAAATTGAAGTTAAAAATATTAATGTTTAAATTAATTATTTCAATATTTACTTAAGTTTAACTGTCATTTATATTGCAGGTATTGAGTTTGTCTGCTGACTCTGTCTCTGAGGAAATAAGAGCTTTGGCTTTTGGACCTAATACCGTGGTTCGTGACTGTAAATCAATTGTTATCAATGGGTACAGATTTATTGTCACTGAACGAGGCAAAAACATGAGAACACAACATGATGGTATTATGGTTACTACCACAACATATTGTTATGCCAGTGCATCAGATAGTAGACCGCGACTTGAAAATGTGGGTTATTATGGAGTCGTTGAGAAAATAATAATATTGGATTATTACTCTCATGGACGAGTCACAATGATGAAATGCCATTGGTTTGATTCGATGACGAGACATGGCACATTTATTGATGATTGTGGATTTCGATTAATTAATATGACCCTCACTCTTGCAACCGAAGAACCATATATGTTGGCATCAATGGCTAAACATGTTTTTTATGTCAAAGATCAACTTCAACCTGAATTTGGTGTCATAGTTGAAGTAATTCCAAGACTTATTTTTGATGATGCTGATGATGGAATTGACACTGTCCCTATTGCCATTGGAACCAATCCATTTATTTCTTTTGATGACTCTAATAGCTCAATTGTCAGAGTTGATTGTGAACCTGAAGTTGTGGTTGGAAATATATAGAATCATTCATCCATGTTCTCAATTCTTTTGGTTTACCTCGAGTTGGGTTGTTAAGGTTGGTAATATTCATATTTATTTAGTATTGATCACAAATATGTTTTAGCTGACTTGATCGTTATGTGAATTTTCAATGTTTATTGGTTGCTGTTTTATTTGAATTGCATTTTCTAATTTGGAATTGAACTGTATTCAAACCAAATCAAACAATATTTCTAACTTGGTGAACATTACAACTTGTATGTTTTATTAAATTCATTCAAGCTCTTCTAAAACAATTGATAGCTAAATTACCAATGAATCCCCTCATTCCCTCATATATTTAGTTTTTTGGTTTACACATTAATTTTCTTTTTCTAATTAATTACATATTTGTTTTCCAATGCAGGAAATGCAGCCAATTGAAGAGAGATGATGAAAAAAAATGGTGGAGAACAATCGTCGGATGGAGGAGATGGGCATTCCACCATTAGTGCCTATAGTGAGTACTTTATTTAAAATATATATATATATATTTAAAAAATATATAATGTCATGTGATTAATTTTTTTTGTAAACTTTTTTTTAGGATCCACCATTACGTCGACAGTTATTCGACGAGGAGCCTAGTACTGGTCCTAGTACTCAGGCCGGTGGTACGAGGAGGGTTCGTACCAGAGGTGGACGTAGAGCTGCGCGTGCCCGAGTAGACCCTGTCCCTCCCACCGACATTTCAGCCTTCCCACATTCTGATCTCAGTGTGTCGTTAGGGACACACGGGATATTTAGACCTCCCATGTTTTCGCTACCTTCTGCATCTTCTGCCCCATTATTTTCACATCCCATGATGATTCCCACTCCCCAGTCAGCATCAGGTCATACAGCTGTTCCATCTTCATTTCCTTCTACTTCTATCTCTCCGAGCTTTTATATTCCATCGTCTTCGACTCCTGTTCCACCAGAGGGTGTTCCATCAGGTTCTGGGGATCCGACGCCACTCATTGATCAGACTAGCGCAGGTATATTTATAAAACCCTAACAAATTTTTATAGTAATATTTATTTTCATTATAACATGTTTTGATAAAATATTTGTTTTTCTTTCAGGACAGATACATCTACTGACAGGAGGCGGGGGCGGGGCCGTACACGCATGCATTCGGTGTGCAACCGTCGCACACAGGTTATGTTGGAATATAATGAAGACAATCAGATGGTTGAGAAAACAGGGCAGCAATGTCGGAGTTTTATGGCGACGCTTGCCAAATACTCCGACATCATTCCCGTCAGCCCGCTCTCGTGGAGACATTTTCCACATGAGGTCAAAGATAAATCTTGGGCAGAGATATGGGTAAAAAGATCTGTTGTATTTAATGCCATGATTTTTTTTGTATTTATATGAATTAATATTTTCATTTCAGCTTCGATTTAATTTTCCTGATGGTGAGGGTGCACGACTGGAATGTCTAAAGGATTTAGGTGAGCTTTGGAGAGCCTACAAGCATGAGCTGTATATTGGCTGGCGTTCTAGAGTTGGCACTGAGTTAGAGGCGGTACCAGTCGTGGATGATTGTCCTATAGAGCAGTATCGTCAGATGATTACTCATTGGACGAGTACCCAATTTAAGGTATGAATTACATTTGAGGTATTTAAATAATAACTTTCAAGTTTTTCATTAATATTATCCTTTTCATTATCGAATTTTATTTATGAATCATCTGGAAAAAATAAAAAAACATTGATGCAAAAAAATACCTCCATACACTAGGACGCACGACGATGCCGGATCATGAGAGGCAGCAGGTATGACAATTGCTTATAAGTTTTCTTTACGACTTACATTTTATTTTGTTTCCACAATTATTTAATTATTTGCTGAAGTCTTTATATAAATTTTTTTTTCAATGTCATTGTAGAGGCAAGTACAAAATATTGAAGGACGTGTGCCTCGAGCAAAACTGTTTTGCTCGAGTAGACGAAAAAAGGATGGAAGTGCTGTCAACGAAGCGACTCAGCAGCAGATTGTAAGTTTTAATCTGTTGATTTTATATTTTAATATCTATTTCGTAACTTAATAATATATTTATATTTGTAATAGGATGCTTTAGAGGCCCTCGATGCCCAAGAAGCAGACAATTTTGGGCCATCTGATCACTTACATCAGGTGTTGGGAGAGGATCATTCTGGCAGAGTATGCTGCCGACCTAGGGTAGCCCCGACGAGGTATTGGCCTGCCTCAGGTACGAGTTGTAGTGCCACTGAGCTACATCAAGTTAGGGAATAGGCAAAACAGGCTGAGAAAAGGGCCACAGAGACGGCAGAACAGTCTGCTAGGGCAAACAGTGCATTTATGTAATTTAATGAAGTTCTATGTCCAACACTTCCAGCAGAGGCCAGCCCAGCGATTGATGAATACATGTCGTCGATACATTCTATATATGGTGCACCAGGTGGCAGTTCCAGTGGTGGTCAGGCCGATGTCCAGCTTGAAGATGATGATGGCGAGCAGTCTGATGTGGAAGAGGAAGGAGATGAGGAGGGCGAGGAGGAGGGCGAAGGCGAGGAGGAAGGCGCAGTGGAGGGTGAGGACGATGAGGAGGACGATGACGAGGGCGATGATGATGATGATGATGGTGATGCTGATGATGATGTGGGACATATTGATCTGTTACATTTTTGACTTATATTACTGAGATTTGATGTTTAATCTATTCTAGTTGTTGGTTTTATCTAGACTCGTAGTATAGTATTGGAGTTGAGTTATTTTTAAATATTGTCTGTTTTTATGGATGTTGTTGTCTTTTAGTGTTTGTGTGTTTGTGAACTCCCTGGACAACCCCCCTCATTCTTGGACCCTGGACAACCCCCCCTCCCCCTTGGACCCCCCTCACGCGCGTTTACGAAGCGCGTGCATCACTTAAAATACGAATATTGAGTTGTACCACGCAAACCGCACGTCCGATTGGCGTTCTGTCTACGCGTACACGTCAAGAATAATAATTAGAATGTTGCACGGTGGTTTCAGGTCAATCCAAGGTCGTCCGCTATGAATTTGACCGTTTGACGCCCGTTTTGGCCGTTTATGACACCAGAACTGCGTTGTCAGTCACCGCGGGCACACGGCACGTCCGATTGACATGTCGTATGCTCGAACACTTCATAAATCACTCACCCGTATTTTTCGTCTGATTTCAGGCCATTCTGAAATCGTTCGGCCCGTTTGGACCACCCTCACGCGCGTTTACGAAGCGCGGGCATCACTTAAAACACAAATATTGAGCCGTACCGCGCAAACCGCACATCCGATTGACGTGCCGTCTGCGCGTACACATCTCAAATAATAATTAGAATGTTGCACGTTGGTTTCAGCTCAATCCGAGGTCGTCCGCTATAAATTTGACCGTTGGACGCCCGTTTTGGCCGTTTATGACACCAGAACTGCGTTGTCGGTCACCGCGGGCACACGGCACGTCCGATTGACGTGCCGTCTGCTCGACCACTTCAGAAATCACTCACCCGTATTTTTCGTCTGATTTCAGGCCATTCCGAATTCGTTTGGCCCGTTTGGACCCCCCTCACGCGCGTTTACGAAGCGCGCGCATCATTTAAAATACGAATATTGAGCCGTACCGCGCAAACCGCACGTCCGATTGATGTGCCGTCTGCGCGTACATGTCACGAATAATAATTAGAATGTTGTACGGTGGTTTCAGCTCAATCTGAGGTTGTGCTCTATGAATTTGACCGTTGGACGCCCGTTTTGGTCGTTTCTAACACCAGAACTACGTTGTCGGTCACCGCGGGCACACGGCACGTCCGATTGACGTGTAGTCTACTCAACCACTTTATAAATCACTCTCTCGTATTTTTCGTCTGATTTCAGGACATTCCGACTTCGTTCGGGCCATTTGGACCCCCCTCACGCGCGTTTACGAAGCGCGCACATCACTTAAAACACGAATATTGAGTCGTACCGCGCAAACCGCACGTCCGATTGATGTGCCGCCTACGCGTACATGTCACGAATAATAATTAGAATGTTTCACGGTGGTTTCAGCTCACTCCGGAGACGTGGTGTGGCTGGAACCACTCAAAGTGTCCGTCTTTTGTTTCAAAAGGACGTCATTTTAGGTGAAAAGCAACAACTGACATACGGAAAACCGACCAAACGCATTCCGAATCTATTGATAATTTATCCCAACAATCCATGGGTCATATGTGACATGTACGAGCCAACCCGGGATGAATCTGAGTCGCAGTGTGGCCAGGATAAGTCTAAGTGACTCTCTTTTGTTTAAAATGGACACCATTTTAAGTACATACGGAAAAATGATCAAACGGATTCGGTTTCCGTTGAAACTTTAGGAGAACGATCCATGGGTCATATGTGACGTGTACGAATCATCCCCGCTTCAATCGGACATGCGGTGCGGCTGACACCACTCAAAGTGTCCGTCTTTTGTTTCAAAAGGACGTCATTTTAAGTGAAAGGCATCAACTGACATACGGAAGAATGACCAAACGCATTCGGATTCTATCGATACTTTAGCACAACGATCCATGAGTCATATGTGACGTGTAAAAGTCAACCTCGTCTTAATCCGAGACGCGGTGTGGCCGACACCGCTCTAACTCTGTCTCTTTTGTTTAAAATGGACATGATTATAAATGAAAAGAACAACTGACATACGCAAAACCGACCAAACGCATTCGTAATCTTTTAATAATTTATCACAACGATCAATGGGTCATATGTGACATGTATGAGCCAACCTGGGATGAATCTGAGTCGCGGTGTGGTCAGGATTAGTCTAAGTGTCACTCTTTTGTTTAAAATGGACAACATTTTAAGTACATATAGAAAACCGACCAAACTCATTCTGTTTCCATTTAAACTTTAGGAGAACGATCCATGGGTCATATGTGACGTGTACGAATCAACCCCGCCTCAATTGGAGACGCGGTGTGGTCGGCACCACTCATAGTGTCCGTCTTTTGTTTCAAAAGGACGTCATTTTAAGTGAAAAACATCAACTGGCATACGGAAAAATGACCAAATGTATTCGGATTGTGTTGATACGTTAGGAAAATGATCCATGGGTCATTTGAGACGTGTAAGAGTCAACCCCGTCTAAATCCGAGACGCGGTGTGGCCGGTACCACTCTGACTGTGTCTCTTTTGTTTAAAATGGACAAGATTATAAGTGAAATAAAAAACTAACATATGAAAAACTGACCAAACGCATTCGGAATCTGTTGAAAATTTAGGACAACGATTCATGGGTCATATGTTACGTGTACGAGTCAACCACGCCTCAATCCGAGTCGCGGTTTGGCCGAAGCCACTCTAAGTGTATCTCTTTTCTTTAAAATGGACTACATTTTAAATTCATACGGAAAACCAACCAAACGCATTCTGATTGTGTTTATATTTTATCACAACAATCCATGGGTCATTTGTGATGTGTACGAGTTAACCCCGCCTCAATACAAGACGCGGTGTGGCCGACACCATTCAAAGTGTCTCTCTTTTATTTAAAAAACACTTCATTTTAAGTGAAAACAACAACTGACATACGCAAAACTGACCAAACGATTTCGGAATATGTTGATACTTTAGGACAACGATGAATGATTCATTTGTGACATGTATGAGTTAACCTCGCCTCAATCCGAGGCACGGTGTGATCGGTATCATTCCAGATGTATATATTTTGTTTAAAATGGATATCATTTCTATTAAAAATATATGGTATATGAAAAACCAATCAAATTATGAATTGAATTCCGGATTCCACATATGATTGTCATCTAAATTTTAAAATGAATTCTAAATGAATTATGTATGTTTATAATTATGTTATGAATTCTACTTTAATTATGGATGAGTATATTTTCAGGATGCATTATATGTGTTGGTTGGTTGGTTTTCATTATTTGTATGTGTTGGTTTGTTCTCTATATGTATGCATTATATGTGTTACAGGTACAATAATTGGATTGAAAAATGAATTGAAAACGAGGGCATAATTTGATTGAAAATTGAATTGAAACAGAGGGTGAATGCCCAAAAACCAAACATGCTGTGCAAATTGCAGGCTGCTGTGCAATTTGCACAGCAAAGCCTATGCCAACGGTTTGAAAACCGTTGGCATAGGCTCTATTAGCTGTTTTTACCAACGGTTCAAGGAACCGTTGGGATACCCTCTCACATAGTGGTTTTTACCAACGGTTCATGGAATCGTTGGGAAAGGAAATTATGTGTTGATTTCCCAACGGGCCAAACCGTTGGGATAGGTTGATTTTTTCTAACCTATCCCAACGGTTCTGTGTAAACCGTTGGGAAAAGCCTTTCCCAATGGCTTACTTCCCCACGTTTTGCAGAACCGTTGGTATAACATATACCAACGGTTCTGTAGCCTTTCCCAACGGTTCTAAATCGTTGGGAAATTCTAGATTTCCAGTAGTGTAATCATGAAATATATTAGTTTTTTCATAATATGTTTTTATTTTAAGAATTAAAATTATATTTTTAATGGTTCTGATGTAACATCCCAAGTAAGTAATGAATAATATATATTCTTATCTATGTCTATTTATGAATTGGATAGTTCTTTAGAGGCTTAAAATGAGAATAAATCCAATCGTAAGCATAGAATTCTTGAATATTTTTAAAAGATTGTTTTACCGCCTTTTGATGGTGAACCATTTTAAATCTACCAGTTGAAAATTTTATAAGATCTATTTGTAAAAATAAACTTATTATTTATTATTGGGACATTGAAATTAACTTTGGATAAATTTTTGGTATTTTTCTGACAATGTTCATTTTTTAATGAATTGTGAAAAATACTGCATTTTACATCAAAACTGCATTTTCATATAATTTAATTATATGGTTAGATTATCTTTTTAATTGGATTTTAATTTTAATTAGAATATATTTTTACTATTTAATCCAATGGTGTTCATTATAATTAATTTCACTTTGGAATTGGGCATAAACAAGTGTCAAACCTTTCATAGATATTGTTTCAAAAAAACCCGCTATTTGTTTTAACAACGGGAATTATTTTTAAATTAATTATTGAAATTTATGTGTTTGTAATTTGGTAAAATGGATTCCATATTTGGAATCATAAGGTCCAAATTATTTCATTAAGACTTTTGTTTTTGGACTTTTGGAATAGTAACGATGGTAATTATTGTTAATTGTCTTCATTAATTAGTAATCGTGTAGTTAAGGATAATAAAATAATATCATAATAAAAAAAAAATGACCCCAAAATGTGTCCTAATACTACTGGTTGTGTCATGGCCGACCATGGGATTCCTTGTGCCAAATTTGGGGACCCCATGGAATCACTTTTGTGTGATAATGACTTTTTATCTTTTTATTTTTTAAATAAAGTAAATATAACAAAGAATGTATAACCTGAGTAAAACATTTTTTATTTTGTCTACATAAATTATCTATTGTATTATAAATAGTCATTGGGAATCTAAAAAAAGTTACTACATCATAGTATTTTTTTTATAATTTTTAGACATTAAATAAATTAAATTATATATTACACCATGATGATGCAGCAATTACCTCATTATTTAATGATTTAAATAAAATGAAACGATAATGTAAAATCTAAAACCTAAACATGTCAAAAACATATTGTATGGATTTATTTCGAACTCTTATCACATTATCCTCGAAATACCTCAATGTGGGACCTTTAAAATCTGAAACTCATTTGAAAATAAAGTAACATTTTATAAAATTCCAAGAGTGCCCCTCCTCTCTTCTTATAAAAGGCCCCCACCTCTACCTCCTTACCCACACCTCTCAAGACTTTCGGTCAGCCAAACTAAGCTCATTTTGTCTCTAAAAATCCCTCATCTCATCCTAGAATCCTTACCTTAGGCAGGAAGCTTTTCAAGAAACCCTTTTGGTTCAAACCAAAGGGAGTTATCCGATTTAAAGGTAATGTCTTCACTTGTGATCTTTTGTTTTATTTTTCCTCTCCAACCCTATAAACACTTTTTATTCATTTAATTTGTAACAACACTTGTATCTTAAATATACTAGGATGTTGTTATAAGAAGTATTTAAGCTACACTTACACACACCTACATCTAATGGTTAAAAAACATATTGTTTCCGTGGATGGTAAATTTTTACCTTACGAAACGATGATTGTTCAACATTCATATAACACCTTCAAATGTGGCCATTAAGATGTCACTATATTTATATATGATGTATAATATGTTTTTTTTACTTAAGATTCTGTATTTTTCATTTATGGCATACCTTTATGGTTTCCATTATGGGTAAATGCGATATCTTCATTTTAGGAAGTGCGGACTACTGTCCCCCTCAAAGTGATTTGATTCGTTAATACCATATGTGGTACATAAAAAGGATATATTTAATGATATTATATATGATACCATACTGAAGTTATAATACAAATATGTATCATTATGTTTTAATTCCATTAAATATGAAATAGAAATGGAAGTAGCATTCATGCATACGCACGACTTACCGTCTCCATGAACGGTGCATTTCATTTCTTACCTCAAAATTTTATGTAATATTATAAATTCATGTATATACTGGATATATATTATATATATGATATGTACATCATGAATATAATTCTGGATATAATGTATATTTTACCCCATGAACAACTTGTAATTATAAAGAGTTTATTTTTGACTCAAGTACCAATGATGGAAAAAACGACCATTATTGACCTAAATAATTACATAGTGTTCATAACATGGTAATATGTGATATAAAAGGAATAATGAACTTGAAAAAGGTTCTTAAGCAAGTAGAAATTAGCTCCAGTTTATTATTCAGAAGGTTAAAGAATGATCGAGTCAAGTCAGACCCGAGGTATGGGACTTCGTCTCAATCTCCTTTCATTAGGTCATATTTTGTTTTATACACAACTTTATTTTATATGGTGTATAAACCCCTTTAACTTTTAAGTTTACTCAAAAGGAATATTTTTTATACGAAGCGTTTACTAAACGACAAAAGGGAATGTTTTTTTCGTACGTATGCGGCGACAACGACTTCTCTGCCGCCGTGACCATTATTTGAGTTTCGGCTTCCTCTACAAGCCATAACTTTTTTTAAATGAAAAATAAATACCATGCTTTACTTTTCTTTTCTTTTGGTATTGAAAATTGGTTTCATAATGTTTTTTTTATGTCAATGTGTTGTATTGATATCTTTTGATTGAAATATGGAAATGTTATGTTTCCTTTATGCTTGTTTTATGTGATAGGATTATGTTATTCTTCTTGGGAATTGTTATGAAGATGGGTGGTTCCGTGATAAACTAATGGAGGGTGAGCCCGATATAGCTCTCCAATGCATTGGGTAACGTGAAGGAGTTAAACATTATGGTTTCTCTAAAGAGATTTAGGGAATATACTATGATGGTTATTCCAAATGTAACCAAGAGGGTTACTCCCTACATAAGAATGTTATGAATGCCTCAAGTTACCTTTATGTCTTATGATTTCTATGATTTATTCATGATTTGATGAGGTATGTTAAAATGATTATGTTTTATGAGTAAAGTATGATTTCATACATGGACTAATGTTTTCATTTCGTACTTTTATATCCCTTACTGAGCTTTTTATGCTCATCCCAATTTTTTGAAATGTTTTCCACAGGTCAAGGGAAAAGTACGTGATGTGATGATAGTGTCAAGGAAGTGTCATGAAAGAATCCATGTTTTTTTTAAATATGTTTCCATTTATGGGAAAAATGAATGTTATATTTTATGTAACCACTTTGTTTAAATGTGGAATGTAATTCATTATTTATGATCTAATTCTAGAAAACACTAAACCTGAAAATATCATCAACGTGTATTCTTTAAATAACTCAAGATTAAGTAATGTTTAAGGATGGGGCCTTATAGTAGGTATATAATGACCCATACTTTACATACATTGTTATTACTTAAAAATTGAAGCATACTTATTAAAACATATAACAAAACCATGAAAGGACCGTATATGTATAGTGTCTTTAGAAACTGGGAAACATAAACAACTGGTTCATAAAGCGTCTACAATGTATCCCATTTATTTCATCATATCTATAGTCCCTTTTGGAATATCTTACTTAATAACCTTCTTCCTGTCCTGTGGAATAAACATACAAAAGGTTGAGCTCAAATTCTCAGTAAGGGTAAACAAAAGAAATATCAATCACATCATAATAAAAACATAACATTTTGGAAATCCTACACTGCAAAAGAGATCATAATTTCATAACATGGGATAAACCATGTTAGTGAAATGTAATCCCAATAATCATAACATAAAACATGAAACTTTGTGGCATACACACATAATCATTGATAATCATTTCTTATTTTTCAAGACTCATTTCCAAGACTATCTTAGTGGACAAAGTCCATTTCTGAACCGAGATCATTCTCGTTTCAGTCCTGTTTCACTGAACCGGTTTAACCTGCCGTTCTAGCCATGTCTATCTCATGAGATATAAAATCTTTACCCAATGAATTGGAGGGAGATACAGGTCCCACCCATCTCATAATGATACCATTCATATGTGTGCCACAAAATCATAAATCATACATCATTGCATAACCCATGTAATAAAAATGGGATTCTTAAACAACATGACATCATAAAACAATTCATATAAGATAAAGGAATTCATAAAAATAATTCAATCACAACATAATCAAATCAACGTAATAATAGGGATAGAAACAGAACCCTATATTATCTTAGATGGAAAATAATTTTGATAAAACACTTGAACTCAATTCTTTAGGAAAATATCCTTTCTACTTCAAAAATATTTTCCTTTCTTAACATGTCATACAATTTTAAACTAAAAGAAGTTGATTAAGAATAAACTTGAAAACTTGTAAATGAATCTTCTTGGAAATAATGTTATAAAAATCCATTAATGCCGTATAAGTTAAAAAAACATTCTTCTCGTACTTTTGTTAGAAAAGTCAAAAGTAGCTCGTACGAAAAACGACAAAAGATTCCTTTCATATATTTTACTATAAACTCACCAAAGGGTAAAAATGGATTTAAACAATTGTATGTGGATGGAAATAATATTACATATTGAGGAAACATGGATGTGGATGATAAAATACACCCTAGTAAATACCAAAGTATAAACAATCTCGGATAAAAATGAGATTGTGATATTTCCCTTACCTTAGGTCTAATTTGCTTCGTAAGTGTCCAAACATCCTGTATAATTATTTAAATAATGTTATTGACTTATTCCAGAATTATAATTATTTTTATGATATCATATATGGTCATATGCTTAGCTTCTTATTAGTAATATTTCATTACTACTTGTTATTCGGGTGTTTATTACTTTTTGTTCTTATGCGTGTTTTGTCGAATAAATTCTTATTCTTATTTTTAGGTTATAGATACCTCATTTCCAGATTGGAATTAGTTTAATATATTCATTCATTCAATTCATTTATATAATCATTGTGCAATGAAGATCATGTAGAACGAGTCGCATCACATCGTGGAGACGGTATTCCGTACATACGCACGAGCGATGATAGCGTTCCCATGATCGTGAAATTGTAATGGAGTGTATATATACAATTTCAGAATCAATATAAATTTACAATAATCATATATAGTTATTATTTACACCATTATAACCATACAAGTAAGGTGGTGGTGGAAAATAGATTACACCATGGCGTGGAGACGGTATTCCGTATGTACGCACGCGTGGTGATTTCATTTTCCGTAGGATGGATAGATGGTGAAATAGGGTTGTTTCATACTTATAATAACATATAAGTATATGAGTGATACTGATTTAATTACTTCATAATGAAACAACTAAATAAGAAGAAGTTTAAGAAGAAATAAAGATAAAATAATCGGTAACTGACATTACCTCTTCTTTGAAGCTCTTCTTTGAGATCTCCTTTTAGGACACTAAAATTGGACTTTGAAGAAGACCAGGACCTATAGTATGTCTCTAGGGAAGTGGAGAGAAAAAATTGTCAGGTTTTGGCCGAGATTTAAGGCTCAAAGTTGTGTGAGGAAGAGGGGGAGGAGGTTCCCTTTTATAAGGGAGGAGAGGGGCTCCTTTGGAAAAACTAAAAATACTATTTTATTATAAAGCCAAATTTGGTTTTAAATAGCTCAAAATTGATATATTTCGAAGATAAGGTGGGTATGGGTCGAAATCCTCTCATCCAATAGAATTTAGACAAGTTTAGGTTCCTATTTTAACCTTATCATTTAGATTTAACATTAAGTTAGATAATTTTACTTTTACCGTGTCTTTTTGTGTTCTTACACTATAAGGTTAATAAAAATACTATAACAAGCCAAAAGAACCCCAGGATGTTTATTATTAATATATATAACCTTATCTAAGTCATTTGGCCGAACCATAGATTTTTAGGAATAAAATAATAATATAATATTTGTTTTAAAAACTATTTTATGTCAATTTTGACACTATTTAGTAATTGATTTTTTTGAAAATCATAACAGAATGATTAATTCGAAAAAAGTTAATTAAATCAATACTAAAATTTCATATTAACCTATAAAATTAGTGGAATTCATAAAAAGTCTCAAATTACATTTATTTGGGTATTTATAACATCAATTATGTCAATATTTCATTAATAAGATAATTACTGCATCATCTTTGTGTCATAAATAAATTAACTTATTTAAAGTCTAAAAATTTCAAATAAAATATCATTATGTAGAAAATATATTTATCTTTATAATGAATATTTATAGTCAAATTTATCTTATGTATAACCCTATATTAAAAATGCTTTAGTTATTAAACTTTGATTTTAACTATTTTAACATTTCTTTAAATAAATTGATAATAAATGTCCTAATCTAATCCAAGTGGGCCTAAATGGTCATATTTTTTTCTTAAGGTTGTTTTAGGTCGAATTACACTTATCCAATAGAATTAGTACATGTGTTAGGGTAATAATAATATCATTTTTACCCTTAACTACCCTATTTACTTTTAACCGTGGTAAAAAAAAGTAAAAAGTTACTATTCACCAAAAATTATTTTCATCTCATTGAACCACATTTTAGACCATGATATTAACCGTGTCTCTCGGATTTTCTAAATTCTACACATAGAAGCAGTAAAATTCAGTTTTATGAAAAATTCAGTTTTTTTAACTACCACTTAGTGGTTTCACTATTCATCAAAAAATGAAAGTTTCCTGAAAAATACCAAAAATTAGGCCTAAGCTATATTTGATATTATGAATTCAAAAATTATGTTTATTTTACCAAATTAAAATCATATCAGTTACATTATCTAATTTAAAAATTGATTCCCGTCGTCAAAACAAATAGCGTGTTTTTAAAAGATAATAACTATCAAATGATTGACACTTGTTTATGTCTGGTTTAAATGTGAAATTACATCCAATGAACAACATTGTATTAAATTGTAAAAATATATTCTAAATATACTTTAAAACCACTCAAATTAATAATTTATCACTATTAATTATTTTGATTAAAAAAGTTGTTTTTAATTAAAATTTAATAATTTTCACTATTCATCAGAATATGAATGTTATCCGAGAAGTACCAAAATTTCACCCTAAGATAATTTCGATATTTTGAATCCAAAAATGAGGTCCATTTTGAAAAATAAAATTTACAAAATTTCAAAAGGTGGTTATCACTATTCATAACGGCTAGTTTTAATAATATTTTAATAGCATTTCGTTGTTTAGTGAAACTCGGTATTGCGTACGACGCAAGCTATTGAGGAAGGCCGCAGTTGCGTGTAAAGCAAGCCAATCTAGTGTTGTGTGTAGTGAAAGATTCATTTGATGATTTATATAACATAAAAACAAAATATTTCTCATAAAAGTCTCGGGTGTTACATTCTACCCCCCTTAAATGAATTTCGCCCTCGAAATTCGTCACTTTGTAACAAAAAGATGAGGATACCTCTCCCTCATCATATCCTCAAGCTCCCATGTAGCTTCTTCCAATTGGTGGTTCCTCCATAAAACATTCACCAACCAAGTGGTCTTGTTTCGTAGGACTTTTTCGCTACGATCCAGAATCTCTATCGGTTGTTCTTCATAATAAAGATCTTGCTCCAGCGGTACAACTTCTGAGCTGAGTACATATGAAGGATCAGGTATGTACTTTCTCAGGAGAGATACATGGAACACATCGTGAACTTGAGAGATACTCGGTGGAAGCGCCAATCGGTAAGCTAAGTTTCCAACAAGATCCAGTATTTCAAAAGGACCGATATATCTAGGGCTCAACTTCCCCCTTTTTCCAAATCTCATGACCCTATTCTAGGGAGATATTCATAAGAACACTTTATCACCCACTTAAAACTCTAGGTCTTTTCTTTGGTTGTCGGCATAACTTTGTTGTCGACTCTGAGCTGCTCTTATGTGTTGTTGAATAGATCAGACCTTTTCTGCCATCTCATCAACAAGATCAGGTCCTAATAGCTTTCTTTCCCCAACTTCATCCCAGCAAGTTGGAGTCCTGCATTTCTTTCCATAGAGAGCTTCATAAGGAGCCATCTGAATACTGGAGTGAAAGCTATTATTATAAGAAAATTCCACCAAAGGTAGGTGTTGATCCCAACCACCTTTGAAATCCATAGAGCAAGCTCCCAACATATCTTCTAGAGTTTGAATTGTTATCTTAGACTGACCGTCTGTTTGAGGATGATAAGCAGTGCTGAAACTCAAATCTGTATCCAGAGTATGCTGAAGACTTCGCCAGAACATCGAAGTAAATCTGGGATCCCGGTCATATATAATAGAAAGTGGTACTCCATGCAATCTTACCACTTCCTTTACATATATCTTGGCAAGCTGATCCAGAGAGAAATCCTCTCTAATAGCAATGAAGTGTGCAGACTTTGTAAGACGATCAACTATGAACCAGATAGCATTATTGTCTTTGGATGTTTTAGGAAGTCCTGCGTAAAAGTCCATAGTGATGTTTTCCCATTTCCATTCGGGTATGGGTAATGGTTGTAACATCCCCTTAGACTTTTGTCTCTCAGCTTTAACTTGCTCACAAACCAGGAATCGAGAGACATATTCAGCAACATCTCTTTTCATGACATCCCACCAGAAGTACTCTTTCAGGTCCCTATACATCTTCATGCTTCCAAGATGAATAGAGAATGAACAGCTATGAGCCTCATCCAGCGGCTCCTTCTTTAATTCGGGGATGGGAGGAACACAAACCTGATTCCTGAACTTTATTATCCCATCACAATCAAGGTTGAATTCAAGAATATTTCTCACCTTCTTTTGTAACTCTACATCTTCTTTCTGTGCCTCTTTAATCTTAATATGTATAGATGGTTGAACATTCATTTGAGAAAGATACTATTTTCCCCCTTCCATTATAATTTCAAGATCCATCCTTTGTAAATCCATAAATATTGAATCTTTTTTGATCCTCATCATGGATAAACTGGCATGGTCTTGTCGACTTAATGCATCTGGCACCTTGTTTTCTTTCCCAGGGTGGTAATGAATTGAGCAGTCGTAATCCTTAATCACCTCCAACCATCTTCTTTGGCGCATATTCAGCTCCTTTTGTGTGAAAATATACTTCAAACTTTTATGATCAGTATAAATATCACACCTTTCTCCGTAAAGATAATGCCTACAAATCTTTAATGCAAATATTACCGCAGCTAACTCCAAATCATGAGTTGGGTAATTTTTCTCATGGATTTTCAACTATCGTGAGGCATAAGATATCACCATATCATTTTTCATAAGAACACACCCCAATCCCTTCTTGGATGCATCATTGTAGATCAAAAACATTTCTCCACTATAAGGCAGTGTGAGCACAGGTGCACTGGATAACCTTCTTTTCAACTCCTTGAAATTCTCTTCACATTCCTCCATCCAGACAAACTTAACTCCTTTCCAAGTCAACTTGGTGAGTGGATTAGATAATAGTGAAAAATATTTCACAAAATGTCGATAATATCCAGCCAAACCAAGAAAACTTCAGATCTCAGTTACTGTTGTTGGTCTTGACCATCTTTCGATAACCTCTATTTTTGCTGGATCCACAGATATCCCCTCTTTTGAGATTACGTGACCCAAAAATGAAACTCTTTGAAGCCAAAATTCACACTTGGTAAATTTGGCATAAAGCTTCTCCTATCTCAGGGTCTTCAATATAATTCTCAAGTGATATTCATGTTCTTCCTTTCCCTTTGAATATACAAGAATATCATCTATAAAGACTTCCAAAAACTGATCAAGATAGTCTCTAAAGACTCTATTCATCAGATCCATGAAGATAGCAGGGGAATTAGTAAGACCAAATGGCATCACTATAAATTCATATTGTCCATACATTGTACGAAAAGCCGTCTTTGGTATATCCTCCCTTTTGACCCTTAATTGATGATACCATGAATGAAAATCATTCTTGGAAAAGTATTGAGCTTCGCGTAGTTGGTCAAATAAGTCATCAATGCGTGGGAGAGGATATTTGTTCTTGATAGTGATCTTGTTAACTTCTTGATAATCAATGCAGAGTCTCATTGATCCATCTTTCTTCCTAACAAATAGAACAGGTGCTCCCCAAGGTGATGCACTAGGGCGTATGAATCCCTTATAAAGATTCTCTTGGAGTTGCTTCTTAAATTCTTGCTACTCAATTGGGGCCATTCTATATGGTATCTTTGAAATAGGTAAAGCACCTGGTACGTGTTCTATTAAAAACTCAACTTCACGATTTGGTGGAAGACCCGGCAATTCCTCTGGAAAGACATCATTAAACTCCCGTGCAATGGGCATATTCTTAATTGTGAGTTTCTCACCAACCATTTGAGATAAATAACCTTCATTCAGTGTAATCAAGACCCATAAGATGGAAGAAATTTACACTGGAAGGTTATGTTCATCCTTGCATCGATAGACGGTCGTAGATTGATCTGGAATATAAAATGTGACTTCCCTTATTTGGAAATTGATATGAGCTCCATATAAAGAAAGCCAATCCATGCCAATAATCACATCAAATTCCACTATAGGAAGGATCACAAGATTTTCAGGAATCACTTTCCCACAAACTTCAATTGGGGAAGAATTATAAACTTTTGATGCGACTGTTGTGCCATTAGGTGGTGTCACAGCTAATTCAACATCTAATTGTTGAGTTAATACGGTGATACCCTTAGAAAAATCTTCAGAAATAAAAGAGTGGGTGGATCTAGAATCAAATAAAACATTTTATACTTTAGAGTGGATGGTAAGTGTACCTTTCACCACATCGTTATCGTACTCTACATCGCTGATAGAAATTTCATGTGACTTTCCTTTTTCGTTATCCTTAAGATTCTGTTGATGTCGATCATCATCAACAACCCTTGGATTAGGGCATTTATTGGCATAATGCCCCATCTCCTTACACCTGAAACATTGAAGTGTAGTAGGTTCTTTCTGTGTGTCCCTTCCTTTGTTTGCATCATTAGACATCTTCTTCCCATCATTGCGGCATTCGAATGCCCGATGACCTTCCGTTCCACATTTGAAACATTTAATTGTCCCTTTAAGACAACTCCCTCCATGTTTCTTTCCACACTTTGAGCATAAGGGAAAGCTCATCTTCTTTTCAGTGTGCTCTTTATATTTTCCTTTGAATTCCATTTTCCTCTTCTTATCAAACCCATATGACTGATGGGTTACTCCAATCTCCATCTCAACTTTGAGAGCACATCGAACGATTTCCTCGTAGCTATTGAAGTCCCTTATGGATAAGGCCCTTTGAAGACTTGGTTTTAATCCACTAAAGAATCGATCGATCTTACTCTCAGGTTGGATAATAATACCAGAAGTGTACCTTGAAAGTCTTGTAAAATTTTCTTCATAGGTACCAACAGATTCATCATCCTTTTGCTTCAGTTCAAGAAACTCTTTCTCCATCTTTGTTATGAGAATACGAGGGAAGTACTTATTGAAAAATAAGTTCTTGAACTCGTCCCATTCCATGGACTCAATTTCATCCCTTTGCCTCATATTCTTAATAAGATTCCACCATTGATCAGCATCACCTTCCAAACAATACACTGCTAAGATGACATTATCATGTTCAAAACATTGAAGAACTGAAAATATATTTTCAGTAGTACTAATCCATTGTTCAGCAACTAATGGATCAGTAGACCTGCTGAATGAAGGCGGACGCTGCCTCATGAAGGATTCAACAGAATTTTGCTCCTTCCATTGCTCGTTTGGAAGTCCTGCATGATTCATAGCTTGAGAAAGTTGTGTGAGCATGGCTACAATATTTTTCATTCCATCTCCCATAAAGTTTGGTTGCTCAGGGGGACAATCATTGCATTGCCCGTCGCATTCCGCATTAACACGGTTCCTTCGGGTTCCAGCCATTGACTAAAACCAAGAAGAATCGTGTGAGAAACACTAATTATAATAGGAAAACCACATAATCAAGAATAAAATTTCACACTTAAGGTCTTATCATAGGTTGTTCATGGTCATTTCTAAAACACTAAGATTGTGTTCTATGTTTAAAATTTTCCTTAGGGTTCTTACCAAGGCTTTCACATCCTAGTTTCCAAAGGTTGACTATACCTTTCCTCTGATACCAACTATAACGAACCATACTTTACATACGTTGTTATTACCTCAAAATTGAAGCATACTTATTACAACATATAACAAAACCATGAAAGGACCGTATAGGTATAGTGTCTTTAGAAACTGGGAAACATAAACAACTGGTTCATAAAGCGTCTATATTGTCTCTCATTTATTTCATCATATCTATAGTCCCTTCTGGCATATCTTACTTAATAACCTTCTTCCTGACCTGAAAAAAAAACATACAAAAGGGTGAGCTCAAATGCTCAGTAAGGGTAAACAAAAGAAATATCAATCACATCATAATAAAAACATAACATTTTGGAAATCTTACCCTGCAAAAGAGATCATAATTTCATAACATGGGATAAATCATGGTAGTGAAATGTAATCCCAATAATCATAACATAAAACATGAAACTTTGTGGCATACACACATAATCATAGATAATCATTTCTTATTAGTCAAGACTCATTGCCAAGACTATCTTAGTGGACAAAGTCCATTTCTGAACTGAGTTCATTCCTCGTTTCAGTCATGTTTCACTGAACCGATTTAACCTACCGTTCCAGCCATGTCTATCTCATGAGATATAAAATCTTTACCAAATGAATTGGAGGGAGATATAGGTCCCACCCATCTCATAATTATATCATTCATATGTGTGCCACAAAATCATAAATCATACATCATTGCATAACCCAAGTAATAAAAATGGGATTCTTAAACAACATGACATCATAAAACAATTCATATAAGATAAAGGAATTCATAAAAATAATTCCATCACAACATAATCAAATCAATGTAATAATAGGGACAGAAACAGAACCCTATATTATCTTAGATGGAAAATAATTTTGATAAAACACTTGAACTCCATTTTTGAGGAAAATATCCTTTCTACTTCAAAAACATTTTCCTTTATTAACATGTCATACAATTTTAAAATAAAAAAAGTTGATTAAAAATAAACTTGAAAACTTGTAAAGGAATCTTCTTGGAAATAATGTTTTAAAAATCCATTCATGTTGTATAAGTTAAAAAAACATTCTTCTCGTACTTTTGTCGGAAAAGTCAAAAGTACCTCGTATGAAAATTGACAAAATATTCCTTTCATATCTTTTACTATAAATTCAACAAAGGTTAAAAATTGATTTAAACAATTTTATGTGGATGGAAATAATATTACATATTGAGGAAACATGGATGTGGATGATAAAATACACCCCAGTAAATACCAAAGTATAAACAATCTCGGATAAAAATGAGATTATGATATTTCCCTTACCTTAGGTCTGATTTGCTTCATAAGTGTCCGAACCTCCTGTATAATGATTTAAATAATTTTATTGACTTATTCCAGAATCATACTTATTTATATGATATCATATATGGTCATATTCTTAGCTTCTTATTAGTAATATTTCATTACTACTTGTTATTCGGGTGTTTATTACTTTTTGTTCTTATGTGTGTTTTGTCGAATAAATTATTATTCTTATTTTTAGGTTATAGATACCTCATTTATATATTGGTATTAGTGTAATATATTCATTCATTCAATTCATTTATATAATCATTATGCAATGAATATCATGTAGAATGAGTCGCATCACATCATGGAGACGGTATTCCGTACGTACGCACGAGCGATGATATCATTCCCATGATAATGAAATTGTAATGGAGTGTATGTATACAATTTCAGAATAAATATAACTTTACAATAATCATATATAGTTATTATTTACACCATTATACCCATCCAAGTAAGGTGGTGGTGGAAAATAGATTACACCACGGTGTGGAGACTGTATTCCGTACGTACGCACGCTTGGTGATTTCATTTTCCGTAGGATGGATAGATGGTGAAATAGGGTTGTTTCATACTTATAATAACATATCAGTATATGAGTGATACTTATGTTATTACTTCATAATGAAACAACTAAAGAATAAGAAGTGGAAGAAGTAATAAAGATGAAAGAATCGGTAACGGACATTACCTCTTCTTTGAAGCGCTTCTTTGAGACCTCCTTTTAGGACACTAAAATTGGTCTTTGAAGAATACCATGACCTCTAGGATGTCTCTAGGGAAGTGGAGAGAAGAAATTGTCAGGGTTTGGATGATAATGAAGGCTCAAAGTGGTGTGAGGAAGAGGGGGGGAGGTTCCCTTTTATAAGGGAGGAGGGGGGCTCCTTTGGAAAAACTAAAAATATTATTTTATTATAAAGCCAAATTCGGTTTTAAATAGCTCCAAATTGATTTATTTTGAAGCTAAGGTGGGGATGGTTATAAATAATCTCAACCAATAGAATTTAGACAAGTTTAGGTTCCTATTTTAACCTTATCATTTAGATTTAACATTAAGTTGGATAATTTTACTTTTACCGTGTCTTTTTGTGTTCTTACACTATAAGGTTAATAAACTTACTATAACAAGACAAACGGACCCCAAGTTGTTTATTATTAATATATATAACCTTATCTAAGTCATTTGGCCGAACCTTAGATTTTTAGGAATAAAATAATAATATAATATTTGTTTTAAAAACTATTTTATGTCATTTTTGACACTATTTAGTAATTGATTTTTGTGAAAATCATAACAGAATGATTAATTCAAAAAAAGATAATTAAATCAATACTAACATGTCATATTAACCTAGAAAATTAGTGAAATTCATAAAAAGTCTCCAATTAAATTTATTTGGGTATTTATAACATCAATTATGTCAATATTTCATTAATAAGATAATTACTACATCATCTTTGTGTCATAAATAAATTAACATATTTAAAGTCTAAAAATTACAAATAAAATATCATTATGTAGGAAATCGTTTTAGATTTCTAATGAATATTTATAGTCGAATTTATCTTATGTATAACCCTATATTAAAAATGCTTTAGTTATTAAACTTTGATTTTAACTATTTTAACCCTTCTTTAAATAAATTAATAATAAATTTCCTGATCTAAACCATGTGGTCCTAAATGGTCATATTTTATTCCTAAGGTTGTTTTTGGTCGAATTACACTTATCCAATAGAATTAGGACATGTGTTAGGGTAATAGTAATATCATTTTTACCCTAACTACCCTATTTACTTTTAACCGTGGTAAAAAAAAGTAAAAATTTACTATTCACCAAAAAATATTTTCATCTCATTGAACCACATTTTAGTCCTTGATATTAACTGTGTCTCTTGGATTTTTGAAATTCTACTCACAGAAGCAGTAAAATTTTGTTTTATGAAAAATTCAGTTTTTTTAACTACCACTTAGTGGTTTCACTATTCATCAAAAAATGAAAGTTTCCAAAAAAATACCAAAAATTAGGCCTAAGATATATTTGATATTATGAATTCAAAAATGATTTTTATTTTACCAAATTCAAGACATATCAGTTACATTAACTAATTTAAAAATTAATTCCCTTCGTCAAAACAAACAGCGTGTTTTTAAAAGATAATAACTATCAAAAGATTGACACTTGTTTATGTCTTGTTTAAATGTGAAATTACATCCAATGAACAACATTGTATTAAATTGTAAAAATATATTCTAAATATACTTTAAAACCACTCAAATTAATAATTTATCACTATTAATTATTTCGATTAAAAAATTGGTTTTTAATTAAAATTTAACAATTTTCACTATTCATCAGAATATGAAAGTTATCCAAAAAGTACCAAAATTTCACCCTAAGCTAATTTCGATATTCTGAATCCAAAAATGAATTCCATTTTGAAAAAAATAAAATTTACAAAATTTCATAAAGTGGTTATCACTATTCAGAACGGCTAGTTTTAATAATATTTTAATATCATATCGTTGTTTAGTGAAACTCGGTATTGTGTACGACACAAGCTATTGAGGAAGGCCGTGGTTGCGTGTAAAGCAAGCCAAGCTAGTGTTGTGTGTAGTGAAAGATTCCTTTGATGATTTATATAACATTAAAACAAAATATTTCTTATAAAAGTCTCGGGTGTTACATGGTATCAGAGGTCAGTTTAGATAACTTTATGAGTTAAAATTCTATTAAATGATTATCCAAAAATATTTTTTTTATGGTCAAATTGAAATGATATAGAATTTGAATATTACCATGTTGCTTCATCGAAGACATTTTTGTTCAGAATGGTTTTCCGCAGAGGAAACATGGAAGTAGTCATAGGAAGGCATACAGAAGGAAATGACCTTCCGAATCAGCATCTTGAGATGGTCTGAATTTGAACTGAACAGTTTGTTGTAGTAATGGCGTAGTTGACTCAAGCGATAAATGGTGGTGGTATCTATGCACGAGATCATCCAGATCAACCGCAGAGGAACATTTCATTGGTGGACCATTTCATGAGGCAACATCCCCCATCATTTAGAGGATCATCTGACCCTGGGCTAGCTGAAGGGTGGAATAATGCACTAGAGAAGATTTTCGATGTCATGGGGTGTTCAGAAAATCAAAAGGTTAGTCTTGCTATTTACCGTTTGGAGGGTGAAGCAGATCAGTGGTGATCGATGGTTAAAAATATCAGGGACGCTGATGAGATTGATTCTCTCGACTGGGATGAATTCAACGATATGTTTCTTGAGGAATATTTTCCTAAGGTTGTTCGACATAGGATGGAAAAACAGTTCTAGGAATTGAGGCAAGAGGAAGACTCAGTGGATGCTTAAAAAGAAAGGTTCACTCGATTGGCAAGGTATGCTCCAAATTTTATCCGATACCTTGATAGTAAAATCAATCGTTTTTACTCAGGATTAAAGACAAAATATCGAAGGGCATTAGCTTTTCATGAGTTAAAGAGTTATGAAAATCTTGTTCGATGTGATGATAAGGTGGAAATGGAGTTTTCCGATGATCAACTTTTATATAACAACCAACAGAAGAAGAGACCGAGGTAGCATGAGAAAGGGAAGAATTCATCAAAAAGGTACGATGGTAAGAAAACTAAGTTTCCAGTTTGTGATAAATGTGGTAAAAGTCATTGCGGGGGAATGTCTTCTGAATTCTGGAAAGTGCTACTGATGTGGTAAGATGGGACATAAGGCTTGTTATTGCACTGAAAAAAATCAAGGTGATGGTAAGACCAAATTTGATTTACAGTTAGTGAAATGTTTTAAGTGCAATGAGATGGTTCATTATGCAAACGAGTGTACGACAAAGAGCTCGAGTGATGGGAAGCAGTAAGAATACAAGTAGAAAGGGGTGGTGAAATCCTTTGCAAATACATCAGCAGATGTTGGGCCATCAAATGAAGTGGTATGAGATACTTTTTTTGTTTTTTCAGATTATTCCAGTGTGTTGTTTGATTCAGGATCTACACATTCTTTCATCTCTGAAAACCTTTCTAGTAAAATGGGAATACCATCTCAAAAAATGAATCCTGAACTTGTGGTAAAAACACCTATGGGAAATGTTGAGGAAAAATGAATTTATAATAATCTTCCTATCATTATTCGTGGAAGAAACCTACTTGAAAACCTTATTGTTTTACCTCAGTAGAGTTTGATGTTATCATGGGTATGGATTGGATCTCTATTTACCATGCTAAGATTGACTGTAGAGCTAAAGAAGTTTTTTTTCAGAAAGACTTTCAGTTTGTGTACAAGAATGAACCCTTACTGTTGATAACATATCAAGAGGCTAAGAAACTTGTAAAATATGGAAATGAATGTTACCTTGCACATATTGTTAAAAACAAAGGAATTGTTCAGATTAATGATGTGCTAGTGGTAAATGAGTATCCTGATGTTTTTCTGATGAGTTTCATGGAATAATACTAGATCAGGATGTTGAGTATATTGTTGACTTAGTTCCTGATGTTAGGCCAATTTCAAAACCCCCTTATTGAATGGCTCAAATTGAACTTTTAGAGTTGAAGGAGCAATTGCAAGATTTTTTAGTGAAAGTTTTCATTCGACCTAGCACATCACTATGGGGTGCTCCTGTTTTATTTTTTAAAAATAATGATGGTTCAATGAGACTTTTCATTGATTATAGAGCCTTGAATAACGTCATTGTTAAGAAAAAATATCATTTGCCTCATATCGATGATTTGTTTGATCAGCTCCAGGGAGCTTAGTATTTTTCAAAGATTGACCTAAGATTGGGGTACCATCAGTTGAAGGTAAAGGAAGCAGATATTCTGAAGACCGCTTTTCATACAAGATATGGCCATTATGAATTTTTATTTATGCCTTTTGGGCTAACCAATGCGCCTGCTATATTCATGGACCTTATGAATAGAATTTTCCACGAGTTCTCGGATAAGTTTTTCGTGATTTTCATTGATGATATTTTGGTGTTTTGTAAAAGTAAAGAGGAGAATGAAAGTCATTTAAGGGTCATTTTTCAATCCTTAAAAGAAAATAAATTGTATGGGAAATTCATCATGTGTGAGTTTTGGTTGCAACAAATTTCTTTCCTTGGTCACATTGTTTCTAAAGATGGGATAATTGTTGATCTTGCAAAAACAAAGGTTATTGACGAATGGCCAAGACCCACAAATGTAACTGAGATTCGTAGCATCCTTGTTTTGGAAGGATATTACCGAAGGTTTGTTATAAATTTCTCCCGGTTATCTAGTCCAATGAAAAAGCTAACTCGGAAGGGTGTTAAGTTTATCTGGAAAAAAGAATGTGATGATTGTTTCCTGGAACTGAAAAGAAGATTGGTGAATGCTCCAGTTTTGGCACTACCTTCCAGGAATGGTGAGTTTGTTATCTACAGGGATGCTTCATTGAAAGGACTTGGTTTCATCCTAATGTAGAATGATCAGGTAAATTCTTATGCTTCGCGTTAGTTGAAAACTCATGAGGTAAGTTACCCTACACATTATTTGGAATTAGCTGCTGTTTTTTTGCTTTAAAATTTTGGAGGCATCATTTGTATAGAGTAATGTGTGAAATATATACCGATCACAAAAGATTAAAGTATATATTAACTCAGAAATAATTGAACATGAGACAGAGGAGATGGGTAGAATTAATCAAGGATTATGATTGTACAATTCATTACCATCTGGGAAAAGCAAATAAAGTGGTTGATGCTTTGAGTCGAAAAAGTAATGCTTCATTAACAATGTTGCATTTAGAACGTGATCCTTTGGTGAAGGATTTGATTAACTTTGGAATAGAAGTTTTTGGTGCATGATGTCCTTATGTTTTGTTTCAGGTATTAGTGAAATCTTCTCTATCAGATAGAATTAAGCAAGTACAGAAACAATATAGTGAGTAGTATAAAAAGGTAGAGCTGGTTCAGAAGGGTAAGTTTCCTGAATACAACATTGATAATGATTTTTTTTTTGAGATTTTGGAAGATATTGTGTGTGTCGTGTGATTCACTGTTGAAGAGAGAGTTATTATGTGAAGATCATAGTTCTCTGTTTTAATTTTATCCAAGAAGTACTAAGATGTATAGAGATCTTCCGGAGTATTACTGGTGGGACGGAATGAAAAGAGATATTGCTGATTTTACTGTGAAGTGTTTGAATTGACAACAGTTTAAAGCAGAGCGGAAGTTACCGAAAGGGTTGCTTCAGCCTTTACCAGTTCCAGAGTGGAAATGGGAAAATATATCCATGGACTTCATTGTGGGATTTCTGAAGACACCTCAAGGTAATAATGCAATATGGGTTATTGTTGATCGCTTGACTAAATATGCACATTTCCATGCAATACATGATACTTTTTCCCTATATCAACTTTCTCATTTGTATCTTAAAGAGATAGTCAGGTTACATGGAGTTCCCCTCTCCATTGTATCTGATCGTGATTCCAGGTTTACTTATAACTTTTTGAAAGGCCTTTAGAAGTTGTTGGGTACTGAATTAAATTTTAGTACAGCTTTTCATCCTCAATCATATGGGCAGTAAGAACGACGATTCAGACTTTGGAGGATATGCTATGTGCTTGTTTGATGGATTATCAGGGATGTTGGGACCAACATCTTTCTTTGGTTGAGTTTTCTTATAATAACAGTTTTCATTTTAGTATACAGATGGCACCAATTGAAACATTATATGGGAAGCGGTGTCGAACTCTAACTTTCTAGGATGAACTGTGTGAAAGGAAGTTGATGGGACCAAAATTGGTAGAAGAGTTGGCAGAAAAAGTTCAGCTGATACAAAGAGACCTTAGAACAGCTCAGAGCAGGCAGAAGAGTTATGCGGAAAACAGGAGGAAGGATCTCTCTTTTGAGGTAGGTGATCATGTTTTTCTCAAAGTATCACCATGGAAAAGTGTGATGCGATTTGGTAAGAAAGGAAAGCTGAGTCCAAGGTTCGTTGGACCATGTGAAATTCTAGAGATAGTTGGATCAGTTTCATTCTGAGTGGCTTTACCTCTGAGCTTATCTCAGGTACACAATGTTTTTCATGTTTCAATGTTAAGGAAGTACATGCCAGATCCATCTCATGTTTTGAGTCAAGAGGTAGTTCAGCTGGAAGAGAATCTATCTTATGAGGAACAACCAGTCTAGATTCCTGACCACATGGAGCAAGTTTTGTGGAATAAGGTGATTCATCAATTAAAGTTTTTGTGGAAAAACCACATGAGTGAAGAGGCAACATGGGAATCTGAAAATGCAATGAGAGATAAATACCCCCACTTATTTGATAAGTAAATAAATTGATGAGATGCAATTTTCTAAAGGGGGGAAGGATGTAACATCCCAAGTAAGTAATGAATAATATATATTCTTATCTATGTCTATTTATGAATTAGATTGTGTTTTAGAGGCTTAAAATGAGAATAAATCCAATTTAAGCATAGAGTTCTCTAATATTTTTAAAAGATTGTTTTACCGCCTTTTGATGGAGAACCATTTTTAAATCTATCTTTTGACAATTTTATAAGATCTATTTTTTAAATTACACTTATTCTTTATGACTAGGACATTGAAATTAACTTTTAAAAAAAAATTGGTATTTTTCTGACAATGTTCATTTTTTAATGAATAGTGAAAAATACTGCATTTTACATCAAAACTTCTTTTTCATCTAATTTAATTATATGGTTAGATTATCTTTTTAATTGGTTTTAAATTTTAATTAGAATATATTATTACCATTTAATATAATGGTGTTCATTATAATTAATTTTACTTTGGAATTGGGCATAAACAAGTGCCAATCTTTTCATAGATATTGTTTCAAAAAAACCCACTATTTGTTTTAACAATTGGAATTATTTTTAAATTAATTAATGAAATTTCTATGTTTGGAATTTGGTAAAATGGATTCCATATTTGGAATCAGAATTTGAAAATTATGTAATTAAGGATCTTTTGTTTTTTGGACTTTGTGAATAGTAACGACGGTAATTATCGGTAATTATCATTATTAATTAGTAATCAGGTAGTTAAGGATAATAAAATAATATCTTAATAAAAAAATAAACCAACATGTTTCCTAATACTACTAGTTGTGTCATGTCCATCCATGAGATTCCTTGTGCCAACCTTGGGGACCCCATGGAATCACTTGTGTGTGATAATGACTTTTTATCATTTTATTTTTTAAAGAAAGTAAATATAACAAAGAATGTATCACCTGAGTAAAACATTTTTAATTTTGTCTACATAAATGATATCTTGTACTATAAATAGTCATTTTAAATATATAAAGAATTCCTAAATCATCGTATTTTTTTTAATTTTTAGACATTAAATAAGTTAAATTATATATGACACCATGATGATGCAGTGATTACCTCATTATTTAATGATTTAAATAAAATGGAAATATAATGTAAAATCTTAAAACTAAACACGTCAAAAACCTATTTTATGGGTGGATTTAGAACCCTAATCACCTTATCCTCTAAATACATTGATGTGGGACCATTAAAATATGAAATGCATTTGAAAATAAAGCAACATTTTATAACATTCCAAGAGTGCCCCTCCTCTCTTCTTATAAAAGGACCCCACCTCTACCTCTGTACCCACACCTCTTAAGACTTTGTATCGACCAAACTCTACTCCTTTTGTCTCTCTACATCCCCATACTCATCCTAGAATCCTCACCTTAGGCAGGAAGCTCTTCAAGAAACCCTTTTTGTTCAAACCAAATGGAGTTACCCGATTTAAAGGTAATTTCTTCACTTGTGATCTTTTGTTTTATTTTGCTTCTCCAACCCCCTAAACTCTTTCATTCATTTATTTCGTAACAAAACCAGTATCTTAAATATAATATGATGTTGTTATAAGAATTATTTGATCTACACTTACACACACCTACATCTAATGGTTAAAAAACATATTATTTTCGTGGATGGCGAATTTCTGCCTCACGAAATGATGATTGTTCAAAATTCATATAACACCTTCAAAGGTGTCCATTAAGATGTCACTATATTTATATATGATGTAAAATATTTTTATGTTTTACTTAAGCTTATGTATTTTTCATTTATGTCATACCTTTATGGTTTCCATTATGCGTAAACGTGATATCTTCATTTTAGGAAGTGCGGACTACAGCCCCCTCAAAGTGATTTGATTCGTTAATACCATATGTGGTACGTAAAAAGGATATATTTAATTATATTATATATGATAACATACTGAATTTATAATAAAATTATGTATCATTATATTTTAATTTCATTAAATATGAAATAGAAATGGAAGTAGAATTCATGCATACGCACGACTTACCGTCTCCATGAACGGTGCATTTCATTTCTTATCTCTAAATGTTATGTAATATTATCAATGCATGTATATACTGGATATATATTATATATATGATATCTACATCATGAATATAATTCTGGATATAATGGATATTTTACCCCATGAACAACTTGAAATTATAAAGAGTTTATTTTTGACTCAAGTACCAATGATCGACAAAACGACAATTATTAACATAAATAATTACATAGTGTTAATAACATGGTAATAAGTAATTTAAAAGGAATAATGAACATGAAAAAGGTTCTTAAGCAAGTAGAAATTAACTCAAGTTTATTATTCAGGAGGTTAAAGAATGATCGAGTCAAGTCGAACCCGAGGTATAGGACTTCGTCTCAATCTCCTTTCATTGAGGGATATTTTGTTTTATACACAACATTCTTATATACGGTGTATAAACCCCTATGACTTTTACGTTTACTCAAAAGAAATTTTTTTTATATGAAGCGTTTACTAAACTACAAAAGGGAATGTTTTTTTCATACGTATGCGGCTACAATGACTTCTCCGCCGTCGTGACCATTATTTGAGTTTCAGCTTCCTCTACAAGCCATAACTTTTTTTAAATGAAAAATAAATACCATGATTTACTTTTCTTTTATTTTGGTATTTAAAATGGGTTTAATAATGTTTTTATTATATCAATGTGTTGTATTGATATCCTGTGATTGAAATGTGTAAATTTTATGTTTCTTTTATGCATGTTTTATGTGATACGATTATGTTATGGTTCTTGGTAATTGTTATGAAGACGGGTGGTTCCGTGATAAACTAAGGGTGGGTGAGCCTGATATAGCTCTCCAATGCATTGGGTAACGCGAAGGAGTTAAACATTAAGGTTTCTCCGAAGATATTTATGGAATATACTGTGATGGGTATTCCAAATGTAACCAAGAGAGTTACTCCCTACGTAAGAATGTTATGAATGCCTCAAGTTACCTTTATGTCTTATGATTTCTATGATTTATTCATGATTTTATGAGGTATGTTAAAATTCTTATGTTTTATTAGTAATGTATGATTTCATACATGGACTAATGTTTTCATTTCATACTTTTATATCCCTTACTGAGCTTTTTAGGCTCATCCCATGTTTTTGAAATGTTTTCCACAGGTCAAGGGAGAAGTACATGATGCGATGATAGTGTCAAGGAAGTGTCACGAAAGAATCCATGTTTTGTTTTAAATATGTTTCCATTGATGGGAAAAAAATGAATGCAATATTTTATGTAACCATATTGTTTAAATGTGGAATGTAATGCATGATTTTTGATCTAATTCTCTAAAACTCTAAACCTGAAAAGATCCTCAACATGTATTCTTGAAACAACTCAAGATTAAGTAATGTTTAAGGCTGGGGCCTTATATATGATGACTTAGAAAATTTATATAATAGAAATGTGATATTTTGATTAAGGGAATGTAACCCTAAATTTATTTATGATGTTGTGATAATGATGATTGGATAAAGATAATTTGGATGTTAATAAGGAAATTAGACGATTCAAATTACGTTGTAACTCACTAATGATTTGTTGACAAAGTGTTTTAGGTTATAATTGTCGATTTTTAAATCTTTTTTTATTTAAAGATTATATCCAATAAAAATTAGAATATGGAAACATTCATAATTATAATAAGTATGGTAATTCAGGTTATTACCATGTTTCAAGAGAAGTCATAATAAATGTTTTCATATGTTTCATTTGTGACAATTATGAGATACTTTATGTTATATAGGGGTGCAATGCTAAAATGTTTTTGATAAATTTAATGATTTTTTTGTAATGTTTTGTATTTCCATCATTTAAAATGGTTACAATGATGGAAATTTATGGAAATATTAAAGTTAGACTTCATATGAGCTTTTAGAGATTAATGTATTGTCACTCCATCTAAGGATATATGCATATTGAAAAACCTATTCATAACATTTTCCAATGATTATTACTAAATATAGATTTAATTTATTATCATTTTTTATCATGATCCATTAGTTCATTAGGTATAAAAAATTTACTTTCATTTTATTGACTATGTGATGACGTGAATATTGTTCATGAAATAAAAAAGGGTGAGATTGAGAATATAGAATGTCTTGAAATAAATTTAGTATATCTCCTTGTAAAAGTTATTCTAAATTTGTAAAATCATCTTAAAATAAATGGTTTTCCCACTATAATAACTTTTATGATATCAATGGCTGATTTATATCTTATTTGGTTTTTGTCTTTGTGATTGTTAAATTTCTCATGACCATTTCCTATATCACTCCCGTTCAGATTTTGGTAGTTTTATTTATCCCCAATGTTAACATTTTCACTTTAAACATATCTTATCCTGTATGGAATCCAAGTTATGATTTACTTTGGGTAATTTTTATGTTAAAACCATTCCCTTTTTAAGGGATGTTTTAGTATTTATTTATATTATGTTATTTTATTTGAATTGACCATTCAAGTATGGAACCATTATTAACCGAGTTGAATTTTGAGGGTGAAATTAAATTTAATGGTGTATAATGTAATTTCCCATGAATAATTGAATTATTTTTTTGTATTAATATACTCTTATATTTTATTTTACATTTATTGAAAAACTGAATATATCTTTTGTTATATGAAGAAACTAGGTTTGGTTTACATTATTTGAAACACTAGGTTAGTATTTCAATACAAATAACACTTATATTGGCTTGTGATACATGCAACACTATGTTAATCTTGTTTTATTCAAATTATTGTGTCCCTTTGGTTTCCTTTTTTACATACAATGCTGAGTTTTACAAAACAACAAAATACTATTAATTTTGTAATTAAAATATTATTATAAATTCCACCTAGATGTTTAAATAGATGTTAAGAATATGATAAAATAAAGTGTGGAAATATTATTTAAACATGTATATAAAATTAATCTATTTCTTATTAATTAGTTTTCAATGATATTAATAACTATTATAAAATATTGAAATTCATTTTCTACAAAAACTATTTATCTATATACAAATAACATTTTATATTAATAAATTATAAAAACCCACATTCAATAATTTTTTTCAATATAAATTATATATAATATATTCCATATATTTTTTTTATACTCATCCAATAGATTTTATAGGTATTAGATATAGATAAATCCAATTATATGATTAAAATGACTATTTTTTCTAAACGTTAATTTAACCACTTTGTAATAGAGAACCTATTTTAAATATATATTTTCTAAAATTTTATAATTTTAATTTTAAAAAATAAATTTCATTTAAAATGTATTAATATAAAAATTTACATGTGGTTAATTTTTATTATTTTTTAGATAGGATTCATTTTATAAAAAATAATGAAAGATAATATATTTTATTTCAAAAAATCCTCTTCATATGATTTATTTATATAGTTAACATGTATATTTATTTGTTTTTAAATTATAATTAGATAAATTATAAATCAATTAATCCAATTTATGCCATTTTAAACAATTTCAAATTGAAATTGAATATAAAAAAGTTTCAATCTTTTTGATGTTTTCTCTTTAAAAATCAACTTTCTTAACACGTTTGTGGGATTAATTTTAAATAAATTTCCCCCAATTAAATTTTTTAAATTTATAATAGAGTCCATATTTTTAATCTTAAAATTTTTTAATTTCTAGTATGTTTATCATATCTTTTTCCCAAAAATATAAGAGAAATTAATTAAAATTATTAACATAGTAAGGTATAAACAAGTTTACTTTGTGATTAAAAATAATATTAATGGGAAAAATACCATAGGTACATGTCAAAAAACAATTTTTTGGAAATATTTTGACCTTAACCTCCCTTTTATAAAAAAACTATAATTTTTTGAGGCACATGATATAAGGTAGACCTCTCAATAATGGATATCTTTTTATATTTAACAGAATGTCACTCCTCCTCCAATATAAAAGGTCACCCACACCCATCACTTCCTCACACCTAAAAAGAAAAATTGGATCATCCAAAACCAGATCAAATAAGCTCCAAAATACCCTCGACTGGGCTTATAGTCATCACTTTTGGGATGAAATGAATCTATGTCATTCGTTTAGTGAGAACCAAAAGTAATTACCCAATGACAAGGTAACCCACTTCCACATGATATTTAGTTTTATTTTAATTCTACACTCAAAAAATTATTATTATTCCATTGTTATATAATAATAAAATAATACTAAATATTCTTATTTATTGTTATTATATTTTTTCTACCCATACCAACACATAATTCCATCAAATGGGTAACAAACTAACCATTCGTGTGTACAGTGGACTACCACCTCGCGAAATGGTGTCATTCATTTTTTCCCTTACCAAATATTATGGATGGGAATAATGATGGACATAATATTATTATATGATATATATATATGAGAATTAATATGTCATTATTCTTCTTTAAATTTTAAATAAAACATCTCTTCCTGATTTACATTTTTTTAAAATAAAATAACTTTTTTTGTTGATGTGTGGACAACTTCATATTCATTGAGATGTGATTAATTCCCACTTTACATGGAATATATTAATTATATGTTTAGTAAAATTTAATTTTTTATAATAAATAATAATTATAATATATAGATAATATATTTATTTTAATATATTCCATTAAAATTCTTTATTTCAATATGATAATAAAATGAAAAGGGCATTAATACATACGTACGACCTACTGTCTCCATGAATGGTATATTCTGTTTGATTTTTATTTATTTTATACATTAATATAATTATTTTTATAATAAATATATATATATATTCATCATTCAATCCATTCTATAAATAATTAAATTATTATCACAGTATAAGTATCAAGAATAACAAGTGTAAACATACAAACAAATGAAGATATTAACAAAAACATAATGTTAAATTGAAATTTTTAATAAAAGGATAATATTAAGTCATAATAAAATCATTTATGTTATTATATATGATAATATGGTTCTTTGTTAGATTAATAGTAAACCTATACTTATTATATAAGAGTTTCGAATGTGTAAGAAGAAATCCGTGACATAAGGTATGGGTTTTCTATTCTAACATTTATTTATCTAAGATATATGTTATATTAAACCATTATTTGTGTTGTGTGGTGTGAATATTGAACTATGAAATTATATATCATTAATTTAATTTATTTAATGATATCCATATTTTCAATTAATGTTATATTTTATCGATCTTATAATTCAAATGTTACTCGAGTGGTAAGGGGGGTTATAGTTTCACTATAAATAATGTGAGACTTATGAATTATAAAACCCTAAATTATTTTGGGTAGTGTATATAAATAAAATATATTTATTCCATTATACTAATACTTATTTTTATTGGTATTTACATAGATATGTCATGATCTCTATTTCATGGGGTTTTATGACTCAATAGTTACAAAATCGGTAAGGTACTTTTGTCTCAATTTTCTTTCTTTGAGACCCATGTTTTTCTATGAACTTATATTATTTAACATGGTGTATATTATTCCATTTTACATGTTATATAATGAATATAAATACTTTAATGATATTTTCATATCGTGGTAATTTTATTCTTTCATGGAGATTTGGAATCAATGTTCTAAGGTATTATGTGTTTATTGAAACAATCTCATCATTTATCAGAATTGTTTATAATTATGCGTACATTGAAGAAATATTATGATTCACGTCTCATGATTTATTATGATTTTTTTATTTTTATATAGTTTAAAATGATAAAATCTTGTATTTCTATTATTTTATATTCATTTTACTTAATAAAATTGATAATGTGTTTTTATGAACATCAGACCCTATTGGTTTCATTAGTCATACTTTTTTTATTCAAAAAACCATGTTTCCTTAAAAAGTTTGAAAAAATTATTTTATGTTATATTTTAATACCATTTTCTATGAAGAAGTATTAATAAATTGTTTATATTTTCAAAAGGATATAAAATGGATTTTAAAGACTCCATTATTTGTTTTCAAGGTTATTTTCAAAGGAAAATTTTTTAAAAATGGTTTTCTGAAATAACTTTTAAAAGAAGAAAGGACATCATCTCTAAGAATAATAGTAAATTATTTTTCATGATTCCCTTATATTTTCTCAAATATGTTTCAATGAAAGGGTCTTTAAAATGGTATATATTTTAAAAAATTAATTTTCAATTAAAATTTATGTTCCAACTAATCATTTGAAAAACATATATGTCTACGGTGATATCCTTTGATATAGTTTATTCATTAATAGGTTTACAATCCAAATAAACAATTATAATTTTTTATTTTAATGGTATATTTTTATGATGGAATGTTTCTTATGGAACCCAATTCATTTCCATGGGTTATACCATGAAAATATACATATGAAACACATTTCATTTAATATGTTATTATATGATAAAATTATTGAGAATCCTGTATATTTTTGAAATTTTATGAAGGGAAGAATAGGTTATAATATCCATTTTATTTCATTGGTTATGATATGTTGTTTACGAAGCCCATATCTTTTTATGGGTTATGATATCATTAATTTTTTATTATATTGTGGAACACATATATATGATTTCATAATGAGATGAGAGGGACCTAAATCTCCCTCTAATGTATTGGGTAATTATTTATATCTCATGTTTATGATAGCGATGGAATAAGGGTTGGAATCAATTTAGTATTATAGGGATAAAATGAGGAGTGAACTCAATTCACTGTGACAAGAAAATAATGAGAAGTGAACCCTAGTTTAGTATGAAAGGGATGGAATGTGAAGTCAACTTAGGTTAGTAATACATTGCTAGAATGGGATGTGAACCTAGTTTTTTAATACTAGGATGTAACTAGAAGTGAGCCCGATTTAGTGATATTGTTATGGAATGTGAAGTGAACCCAGTTTAATAAAGGTAATTTTCCACTAAGATGGTATTAGGAGTTATTCTTGAGTACTTATATGGTTGTAGGACTGAACCCATTCTACTAATATTGTCTTGGAATTAATACTTTACTACTATATAAATCATTTTATATATTTCTATGACTTACATAATCACTTGTATTATGATTATATTATGATCTATTGGATTATTCTCTTGATTTATTTATGATTAATAAGTTTACAACTTCCAATATGATTTCCATAACTCATGTTTGTGATCTTTGATATGTAGGGTATGATCCTTTAATGTTATGATCATCTTATAAAACACTAATGTTCATGTTATACATACATATCTCGTTTGTTTACCCATACTAAGAATATGAAATCACCCATTTCATATTCTTCTTTTCGTTAATATATGAAGAAATAATATATGTAGAATTACTAATGGAGAATATCTTTGTGGGAATCATTAGAGATCATTCAACAAGTTAGAAGATTTTGTTTCATGTTTCTAAGGACATTAATCTATTAAGGTCAGTGATCATGTATATTATTTAATGTATTTAATATACATAAAATTTGATTTAATATCCATGTATGTTCTATGTCTATATAATAGAGGAGGTGGCCAAACACCTTTGGAATGAGAAAATTTAGGGGGGAAATAGTGCACAGTCATATTGACATGACACCCCTTTATAAATCATTAGAAGTAAGAAATGGTGAACCAAAAGTGAAAGTATTATACTTAAACTATGAAAAATAGTTTCATTAGGGAATATTTAGATTTGAAACTCACCAAATTCATTTATTTATCATTATGTGTTGCCTAATGAACGGTGGCCCCATCATGAATCTCTCATGGGATTTTGGGAAGATAACACTTGGAACCTATGGATTACGACATCATGTATGTGGAACCATTCTATTATTTATATTGAATGGGATATATTGGGGAATTGAGAATCTCCTTCATCATATCTATCTAGATGATTTATTTTATTTTAATTATAGTACTCAAGAGACATGATATCAATGATATAACACCAAAAAGGGTAGGGGAATTGGAATTTTCGGTGAATAAATCATGTATCACTGTGTTTCTTATATGATAATAACCACATCTTGATATAATGGGTTCCCCCACCCCATATCACCCTTTGAGCTCACCCAAAGGTTGGTGATTTACTACCGCATTCACTAGTACGTATAATAAGAATAAATCACCACTAGGGATATAGATTTCTAGGATATCGAAACATCAGCACCTCAGCGACACCCTTATACCCAAGGGTCTCACATGGGGAAACAAACCACTATTTCAATGGAAAACCACATCATAAGTTTCTCCCCAGAACGTTATGATCGATCACTTCCCTATGATAAAGTGCTCAAGGATGTATAATCCATACCAATAGTGATCACTATTTTAGAGTAGCCTATGAGGGATCCCATTTGGATGCCTTAGTGACAACACCGACCAGTCATACAGGTTTATGAGCATGTTGAACGCATCCCTGCTCTACTAAAAATATTCTGGTGCTCCCAACTCTAATTTTGAAGGAATTCTGAGAAATTTTTTCATCAAGAGGAATTTTTATTATCTTCACTCATTCCCACCATTAATGATATATCCCATTGCACACCTACAATCACTTTGGGGGACCTTGTCTTTGATTTCTTGGTATCGAGAACCCAATAAACTATTAGGCTTGATGGGTTATCTATTATAGTCATCCGAACCACTAAAAACATTAATGGGACATCATGTAATAACGAGTTTCATTATATAGGTCCTCCCCACACTATAGTCTACTAGTAAAGATGTCCCCCCATCACTACCTTCGACCAACACAAAGTACATCCCCTTACATAAGATATAACTTTCTCCAAATACACAGCCCCAAGTTGGAAGGAGAATACCCATTGTAGTGGATGTTCACATGTCTAGTTTTGAAACATGAATGAAGGAAATAGAAGATATTTTCAATAATTAACTCTTGAATAAGTCTCACAGAATCAAAATTGGTCCCTATGAAGTGTCACGTCGTCATCATCCTCTGATACATTGAGATAATGATGACAAAATGATGTAACCTTCACACACATTTCTAGAGTTAGTGGTAGATTTCATTTGATTGCATCATATGATCCCATAAAACAATGTCCAAAAATTAGATAAATCACACCATATGTATCTACAGATCAAGGATATACTGGTCTCTTTATAACGACTTGTAGTGAAACCATATTCTTTAATATAAATTACCCACCTCTCAACCTCCACATTAGAAGTAAGTGAGATGTTATGGTCTACATTGAATCCCATAAATGATAGTGGGAAATCTTCTGTTATCCAAATAGATTCATCCTCTCACTCACATGAGGAGGTAGTCAACACCCCATCCAATATGAAAAATGTTAACATTTTCTCTGCCTCTGAGAAACATTATAATAATTCGTGGAGGTTTGGACCATTTGTTTTACACTATCTTAAAAAATTATAATAAAAAATATATATGAGTTGGTACCAACTCATGTTTCAGGGCCTAATCGTATCGAAGCATAGGCTATCTTAGAGTTTTATCACCCTCCTAGTGATGAACAAGAGGTCTTGGGGGTACTCCAAGACACCAACCAACTACTAGTTGTGTTTTTCCACATGTAACTCTAAACATTTTCATCTGAGATCCCCTCAATAAGTATATGTTGGTTTGATCCTTCCGTAATATTTGGGAGATGGTCAATCAACTTTAACACCATCAAATGATCTACCATGAAATGAATAAGAACCTAGATTACATTCACCAATAGTTTTTGAATGTTGAGATGGTAGCACTCATAATATATTAGTACCTTAAATCATATGGTTTCCCCATGTATCTCCAATTAATAGACACTAAGAACATAACTACTATCATCCTAGTCAAGCCAGAGTATCTCAACATGTGTAGATAAGGGACTTGGGGTAGTACACTATGCTCTATTTTGGAAATATCCCTCATCCAAAAGACCATAAATATTTCATATCCACTAATGGTGAAAATTATTCTTATCCCATAGCGATAGTGAATCTCATTCCTATTGACCCTCACAGGGATCAAAGCAATTAGTCCAACAACATAAGGAATGCTTGGGATAAGCCTTCCTAAGGGGTCACAAAGTACCAATATGTTCCCCTGATATGTGCATTTACTCATTAGCAGAGACTGGTGTTAACAATTGGGAGTGCCCCTAATGAGGCATTACAACTAGCCTACTAATATCTTAAAACGTAAATGGGAATGTCGATCATGTTGGACAATCTATTATTGCAACAAAAAATGATCCAGACTACAAAATATAAGATCTTATCTATGAGATATAGGCATACAAGATGCTTACTATAGAAATTATCATTGATAAGATCCCAATAAACGACACTGTCAAAAGGTACCCCATCCCTCCTCCAATTGGGAAAATATTCAATTTTGATTATGTTCCTATATTTGTTCTGGGTGGCCTAGTGTATCCAAATAGGGTATAATCATGGGGATATTTAAAATGATAGAGATATGAATCACCCACTCCATTTGATATGAACACCTATAATCCTAGATTTCAAGTCTATATATCCTCTATATCTAGTGACATGGTACGATATCTGGTGAAAAAAATACTCACCAAGATGATGTGATATTTTCTTTTAATACTATCTTTGAGGATCTGGAAAAGAGGCAGGTGTCAATTCCACTTAAAGGGAAACCATATATCACATGGTTAGACAAGATTTTCCCACAAATAGAGTTATATAACCCAAGTATTACCTCATTCAATGCTATAGGTTTCCTTCTTCAGCATCTAAACCACATTGCCTCATGTTAAGGCCCAATGTAGGGAACTCTACAACATTAGGATGTTGCTATTATTTGATGTTTTTCAAAACCCTAGAAGTACTTATTTTCATGTGTCATATGTAGCTGGCATTAGGATCCATTGTTGGCTTGGAGGATCTCTGTCAAAAATTTCGCCACTATTTCAACTCCACTTCGGGAATTACCAATATCATTGACAAATCAAATTGAATATAGAGGCCTGATGATTGTGTGACTTACTTTATTTACAAATAGAAAGGACTCACATACATGATCAACATGTTTTTATCATTATAATAGTTTAATAGAATTTGAATAGAGAATAATTGGGATATATTGTTCACTAAAATCATTTCATTGAACTATCTTAGAAAATTTCTGGAATACCCTAATAAATCATTGGTTTTAGAAGAAACCTTGCAGTGGACCATGAAATGGGAAATCCCATTACCTCTTTCAGATTTTATGTGGAGGCCTTTGAATGTAGAGAAACCCACCATTTTTCATGAAGTTGATATTGAGATGGTATGTTTACTAGCCCCTTTATAGGATGAGACCCATCAAGTGCAACCCCAATAGGTATAGCCTCACCCTATTCCTCCTCATCGTAAATAGGCACAACCATGAAGAGGGAATGTTTCCTTAAATTGTATTCAATGTCAGTTACCCAAGGTACCTTTTTTATCAATTATGAATAAATCAAAGTCCATGAAATGCTAAATTCCCTATTATATTCCATATGGATGCTAGAAATTAAGATCCTAAAATAGCCAAAATTTTGGAGAGTACGAGTGGCCAAACATACCAATCATGACAATCACTACCCATACCACATTATCCTTGGGAATTAAATAAAAGAATTATTTTATTAAAATATTGTATCCAAGAAAAGGTATATCATGGACTACTTAGATTGGGTGACATTAAGACACCAATTACACATGTCTTTAGTAACCCCGATAGTGGTATAAAATAATCTGGTGCGAGGAAACATGACCCTACCCATAGAACAAAGAATCACAATGATTGGTTGGCTCATAAGACTGTCCCATTATCTGATGGTATTAGATATTCCCTATTAAGAAAACTAGAATATCCTATTGTCATTCTATGTCCTCCTAATATTTCTCTCTTGTCTGTATCACAACCACCCATGTTGAGAAAGAATAGATTTCATCAAAAAAATGTTAAATCAATGTCCCCCATTTCTGTTAAAACCATCCTACAAAATTAGTGATTTCATGCATTTTTAATTGGGAGTAATTCCTAGGGTTTATCTAGTCATATACTAGTAAATTAAATAGGATATATGATACACCATAGAGAACCTTACAAAACCTGTGAATTACTACACAATGATCAACAATGAGGAACACTATGAGAACCTCTAAGGAACTTCATATTGACTCCATTAAATCGTAGGTAGAGGAAACAATAAAAAAAATTATCATTGTATTTTATGTAAGATGAATATATACTCTGGCATTTAAAACTAGAATATCCATGCTACTGAATCCCTAAAATATTCATCATGTTGGGATAATCATGTAGAAAACACCTAAGACTCTCTGTCGATAACATTTTCACATCCAAATGAAATTTTTGACTGTGCGACTCAGTTGCTACTACCCTACAATTATCCACGTCCAACTAGGGCCTGACCTCAACCATCTAGTGTTCAACAATGAGTTGTTCGTTAAAGTAAAAGGAAAATATGATATAAAATACTTTACAATATCCAAGAACATATTCCTCTACTAACGATAATTATTATGCTCATTGATAAAGAATTAAATTCTTATAGAAAAAATATCCCCCTAACTAGGAGATACGATTTGTTAAAACACCTTTTTGGAATTTCTAGGAGGCTATAAATCCTGAAGACTTTCTACTTGTAAAATGAATTATGTGAATCCTTCATCAAGGTATTGATGTTCCCCCTCCAATTTGAGACAAGATAGATTCTACTAAGACCTATTACATATTGAAAGTTGGGTAGGAGTCATATCGGGAAATCATTTCATTATAAAAAAATATGAGGATTACACTATTCATATACACATACACTAACTATATATCACTATCCACTTCAATAGCATGGAAATATGATTGTTTCTTAAAGTTACTATCTCTAGGATCAATCTCATCCAACCTAATTACACCATATGCAATGGATCATAAATATGGATTTGAATCCCTCTAACCTGATGAATCAGGATTTTGATAGGACTGAGAAGAAACCATGTGGTTATATTGATATGAAAATTTAGTTTATTGACTTAATTAAAAGTATTGAATTTATGATAGTATCATAGAAAACTATATACATCCTGATTTCATGAATTCCCATGCTTCATTTTCATACATCAGTACCCTCATTGTAGCACTAATTCTTTAATTACTACATTGATTCACGATTTAGGGAACTCTAGGGTGATGAATCCCTCTTTAACTCTTATAAGTCATACTATCTGGACTCAGTGTTGTATAAATTAGAGGAGAAAACTACATACTAATGGTATTACCCCCTCCAATGACTCTATAGATCGATTGGTTATAAAAATAAAACCCTAGGAAGACATAAAGGATATATTTGATCTCCCAATCCATCAGTTGGAACCCCAAAATCTATAATTGGGAGGATGTTTCACAGTCCCAAAGAATGAATCCTCAGAGACTACCGTGTGCTCCGACATCATAAAAGCCCATCCAATACCAGAAGACCCTACCCCTGTAATGTATTGATATTTTTTCCATGGAAATGAATCTATATCAATTTTTTTGTTCACTAAATATGTAATGACTCCATCGAATTCAACCTATCATCATTATGTTAATATTAGGATTATCCCTTATGGTTGGAAAATAAATTGGATTTGATCATCTGAGTTTGGAATTTTCATCATCATGGATATGGAGTTCCATAATTAATACAATTATCCCATCATATTGGGTTCTGATGATATATTGGGGTCTAAAGATTATGGAGTGTTATTTCCTCCCTCAACTCTTCATATATTAGATGTTGAATAGGATTTTTAAGATTCCACTGAAACATTTGAATATGGTTTTTTTACACACTCGATGATTTGACTCAAGAAAACAATGTCACAATTAATCCATGAGGATAAAACCAAATATATAATACATGTCACTAGAGGAGTAGTATACATATGTGGATTTATTTAAAAATAACCACAATGTGTTTTCTAGGAGCTATGATAGGATGTTAGGGATTGAATGTCATGTTGTTTTTTATCACCTTCACCTCCCAGTGGGTCACTATAGATTCAAACAACCTCCCATAAAGATGAACCACTCTAAAAGTAAAATATTTTAGGCCTATGTTGATAAGATTATAAATTCCAACTTTTTTAGAGAGGCCATGTATCACATATGGCTGGATAAAACATTCTGATTACAAAAGAATAATTGAAATATTTTATTCTGTATTGATTTCCAGGACCTCAATAGTCATTTCCTAAAGGATAAATTTAACATTTTAATGATAGAGATATATATAGCTTCTCTAGTTGGGTTCGAATATCTATCCTTCGTGGAAATATATTTCATGTACAATTATATTTATATTGTCACAGAGGATAAGAATTATATTACCTTCTGGAAACCCTTGGGATGTTTTCTCTACAATGTGATTTCTTTATACCTGACACATGTTGGATCCACATACTATCATTCCATCCACCATAACATCAAACATTACCTAAAGATGTAGGTGGAGTGTTATTTGGATGATATGGTGAAAAAAACAATATCTAACCACATATCAGAGATCATGATATATTTTTCATCATCCACCATTCCCAAAACAAGAAAATAAACACTATAATGTGTATATTTGGGGTTACCTCATAAAATTTTATTATCACCTATGTATGATACCAAGGAAATGAGATTTTTCCCTTGAAAATAATGGACATCAACCAAATGATCCATCCACATTCAATTTGTGTGTTTTGAGGCCTCTAAGTCCACCTAACATATATTAACCAACTTATTTCAAATCTAGCTCAAAATTGTAAACCATTTTTGTATCTTATGATAAATGTTTTCATTTTCCTATGGGATAAAGAATATAAAAATTTCATTGAGGATATAATGAAGTATCTTCTAAAGCTTTTTACTATGATTCCACCCATCTATGGAAATAATCTAGTCCTATATGTGGATTCTCTAGAATGACACATTGATCCTTTCACCCAATAAGAACAATAAGGGTAGGGAAAATAGAATTTACTATTTCAGTTTCATTCTACTCGAAAAAAAGTCTAGATAGTCCCCTTAAATATTGTTTATTTGTTTTGGTGATTTTATAGTAGATGGTGAGACATTATTTGTCGTACCATGATATATATCTAGTTTCATGAGTTTATTAGCTGTAGTACATCTTTATTCTATTCATGTTAATAGGGTTGATGATGTTTTGGTAGGTAATCCTATGATAGTTTGACATCTAGGTCATCCAATTGAAATCCACCAAGGGTCAAGATCTTTTAGAATTACTGACTACACACCTCTCGTTGGATCATGTTGTTTCATATTGGAAGATACATTTCAAGGGGACCTCTTGTAGATAGACTTGTAGAAGTCTCAACAACCCTAAACTCAATATAGTGGGCCTAGGGATATTCTTCATCTATATGTAACATGTTGTTATTATATTCTAATTCTTATTATCAAAAAGTTGTAATAATAATGAGGTAGATTACTAGTCCCTCATCACTGGTCTCAAATTAGGAATAGATATTGATTACCCATATCTAAATTTTATGGGTATATCCAATTCAGTCATCATGTATATCATGAGAGACTATTAATCTAAAAGAAAGAGATTGTGAACATTCTAGAATAGACTTGACAATAGATAGACCAGTTCTATTCTCAACCAATGGTACAACATGTTTGATGGTCATAGAATGTCAATGATGTTGCTATGGAATGATCATCCACATCTCTCAAAGAACCATATCCATATGACATGATAATTCATGTGGAACACCAAAGGTTCATCATCCCCACCGATTTAGATGATGGAAATCAATAAGTATATCCTCTAGCTTTGGGGTCTTCCACACCAGGGCCATAAAATTACAAATTGATCTAGGAGACACCATATTAAATGACTCCCTTCATTGAATATCTCTTATACAACATCCTCATGTAAAGATAATCTAGTTTTGAGAGAATCTTCTAGTGTACAATATAGTTTACACACTAGAGTGGTCCTAACCCTGAGAATGTTCTCTACAGGAGAAGAATTGATAGAATTATTCATTGTTTCATCCCTGGATATAAGATACCTCATGTCAATAATGAGGGTTATACTGGGTCCTTTGGAACCCATCAGGTAGTATTGTAGCTCTCTAACCAAATTTGGAGGTTGGGTTATTTTTGGCCCCCATGGTTCATGACTACGTAAAATTCATGCAGAGGTTTCATGCAAGTCAGATATACTCCAAAATTGTGCATCAAACACCTGATCTTCTCCACAGTACCAAATATACCTAGACCTTAGTAGTTTTTTTTAATATAAATTGTGAGTCACTAACCACCTGTGATGTCTTAATGGTAAATCTTAATTTTGATTTCAATAAACTTCTTCTCAATATGGGAATAAGTAGATCTCCTAAAAGGATTTAAAACTTGGTCTATGTTTGATTTGTTGTAGTATAAGACCACTAATGAATTGGGATATCCCTACATCATTGAAACTGTAAGAAAAAAAATTGAGCTCCTAAACTAAATAAATTGTATGCAAAGTAAAACATTCATCCAATCCACACATCCTTCTATCATACCTAGGTGAATGTCTAAATCAAGGAATTCCAAAATACCCTTTCTACCATATTTCAGAATGTGGTGTGAAGATACATGAAGATTTGGCTAAATAAATCCCCTAATGCCCTCGAGGCCTATAAGATCATAAAATGAAATTCCACCTAGGAGAATCCATACCCCACTTTGTATGGAACATAATTGGTTTTATCTATTGAGGGCTAGTTTCAATTTCTCCAAGCATCTATTTTTTACAAATAGATTTCACAAAGAATGGAATATTTCCACATAGATAAGTTATAATATCTGTATAAAAATAGGCTTGAATTATTAAAGAACATAGAGCGTAACCAAAATAGGGCAGCATGAGTGTTCAATAATATGGTCTTCCTCCTGTACTTCCTTTAGGGTGACATGTTAATTTCTCTCAAAACACCAGTGATACTTTGAAAAAACCAACAGAAATTGGAATCCAAATGGTAATGAATGAAAATTTTCCATAAGGTCTTCTCCTCTAGAGCATACTTCTTAATCAACAAGGATTGGTAGAATATCAAACAACCCCAACACCATGTTTATAAAACATTACATGATGTGAATATTCATGGTCAATTATCTATGAATTTAAACCACATCATGTCATGTTCTTGGATCTACATCATAAAATTACCAGATTACCCATTTTTCTAAGCACTACAACCTTTAACAAGCTATAGATTTAGTTTGAGTTGTATGAGTCTAAACTAAAAATCCCATCATCCTCAAAAATTAAAATTTAATTGTATACTTACCCTATGTGATGAATATGGGATGACTCATATGATAAATTTGAGATGAAGAGAAATCAACATCCCCATATCAGGACATTATCTATAGCATAACCATGTATGATAAATACATGATTCCTCAAATGAAAAATATGACATGAAAAAAGCAAAACACCATCAACATGTAATGTTAAACATTATTCATAAACAAGGCAATGAAAATGGAATCCCTCAAAAAGAAAATATGATATTATTAAATGTAATCTCCATAGATGACACCAACATTCTGACATTAATATTTAACCATGTCGTGTTTTAGAATAATACATGGCTTGATTACCATGCAAAATGGTATATGTATGGGCACCTAGATCTATCATTTTGGAAGCATTTTCAGCACACACCAATTTTGGGGTCTCGCCTGGTCAATAACTCGTGATACTAAACTACATTCAGTGACTCTTTAGATATTTATTTATGAATATATTTAACTTTTTTTCACCACCCATATATCCTCTATGTACCTACTTCACTTTAGGTCCAAGCATTATAAACCTAATTCATGTGCATCCATCCATTTTGGCACCTTTTTCAAATATTATGCTTCATCCCTAGTGAATCAGGAATAAAATTACCCTACTCTTTTTTATTGCATCCTCACTGAAAAGGATGACATACTATCGGAATCAGTCTCTGTTCACCCCACATTATAAAACTAAATATATATTTATTCTCATTACCATGGGATATATAGTTATTATTTGATCCCATATCCTAGGTCCATCCCCACCATCAATTTCATTCACGGTCTTTTCTACGTAAAAATCATGACATCAACTTGTCTGCATTTTTTCAAGGATTTTTATGTGGTAGATGGTCTCATTAATACTCATTCTTCATTTAGGTTTACCAACCTTTCATGACACAAAATTCCCATTATGACTACAACACCTTTTTTGAATGATCTATGACCATAAACTAGTAGCATTTTCAGCCTATTCGATATAAAAATAAACTACAATGCTTAATTTACTTAGAACATGTTGTTTAAATGTATCATTTCCCCTTATAAACCTGAGATGCATCATATGGAAATTATGTGATGAAAAAAACCAAAATCCATAGAACATGATGTTAAAATATATCTTTACTCCATACAAACTCCATATCGATCATATTTTATACATATGACTACCAAAACAAACATCCTAATCACATGATGTTAAAATATAGATTTTCCTTATATGGAACATAGGATTCCTCATAGAATCAACAAGGGATTACCAAAACCTATAACCTCAACAAATGACATTAAACTATAGATTTTAAATATATAATTAACTTTGGATGCCTCATATCAAAAATATAGATGAATGAATGTCCTCAACATAGAGGATTCAACATTCTAACATTGGACTTCTTCCAAACTTCATTCAATAACTACATATGGAATGATTCACATTACCATGTAATATGTAGTTCCACCTTGATCACAAATCCTTAGTCCATCGATCATTGAAATAATTTTAGTTTCATCCCACTCTATGTAGGATAGATCCCTTCCTATCAACATGATAATCCACCATATTTGAACATGTGGATGTATAACTCCCAAGGCACTAAACACCACCCACCAAAAAAAACATTCCACATATATTTTCACAGTTAGTGATTCTATCAAAATAGTCCATCATCATCCCCTAAATATGAACAGGATCCCAACTAAAATTTTTTATCGATACACATTCCCATATACTATGATGGTAACATTCATTTTAGGATCTATGTTAATATATGGAGGCTCCTATATTTTGAATAAGTTCAACAATTGATGTGTTATTTGTTTACCCAATCCTTGACTATTGTACGTGTGGAACCTATTTTTTAAACACGGTAACTTTTTTCCCATTCCATATATCATCTTATTTTTACAATCCATGAGTTAGATGCCATGATTTACCATCACTTCTATTTCTTATACTCTGGTTGGAATCTCAAAAAATTGTGCATTTTTTCAGCAAACACATCCACATGGTGGCTAAATAAGGTGACAACTATTAGGGATTCCAAGTGTCAGTCACTTTTTCCCTTATTGTGTTATCTCATACAAAAATGGTTACTCCATATAATTTCATGTTTCTCAAATTGATCATGGATCATATATGATTATGAGTTATGGGTGAATTTCCCTTCAAAATGTTGAGATGTGTGGGATATCCTTAAACAAAGAATAAATATTTCTCTTCAAAATATATGATCATAAACATAGAGTATAGTTTTAAGCTTAAGGACCTTAAATTTGGTGTGAGTTATTATAGAAATTCCTTGTGTGGCATCATGTCTCTTTGGAACACATTTCATGTTAGGTTATCTCTTTTCAATTACACACCTAATCCTTTTAGACACGCCTCGTATGTTTGAATAATTATGACCTTAAACAATTTTCAACCCCATTATCCAAGAATTATGACCTTAAAATATTTTCAATATCATTGTCCAAGAATTATGAACTAAAATTATTCACAACCCAATGGTACAAGAATTATTAACCTAAACAATTTATAAACCCATTGTCCTAGAATTGTTACCACAAACAATCCACAACACCTAGGTCCAAACATTATGTCTTTAAATTATTTACAACCCCTGGTCCATGTATTATTATATTAAAATATTTTAAACCCAATAATACAAGAATTATGTCATTAAAATATTTCAAATCTCATATTCGAAGCAAAATACCATAAACTATTCACATCCCCATGGCCTAAACATGATGAACATAACTATTCACAACCCCATGATTCAAGAATTATAACCTTGAAATATTTCAACCCCTTTTCCCATACATTATGGAAGTAATCTATTTTCCACCCATTGACCCCACTGGTATGATAATAAACTACCCCTAGAAATTTTAAAATATGCATTTTAGGTTAAAACCCCATAGGGGTATCATTTGAAAAAATAATGCCCCCATCCATCAAGAAATAAAAGATTCTCACTACCTCATATGTTCTAGAAGATGTTAGAGCCAAATTTTGGATCCCTTTAGCTCACAAAATATTCTATGAGGTTCCACTCATTTTGTTTCTTTCCCATGAATTCCACTACCATGACTAAACTATATTAATTCCTATTTCTTCACACATCTTGGTCAAAAGATACAAAAATATGTAATGAATGTATAATGATGTTATATTATACCTCACATTTTCCTCAATATATGGAACTAAAATACATGATTAACATACTTGATGTATGATAGTAAACTACATTCCATTATTCCTCATTTTGTGATGTACAATTCAAATTTGTCTTAAGACCATTCATGAGAATCACATTCCACCATTCGGTGATAGTCATCTACAACACCATTCGAGTTCTTTACTCGCTTCAAATCAACGATGGAGCACTCCTTGGAATATGAGTCTAAGATTTGATCAGAATGACTCACCTGCTTAATTTTTCCATATCTATAGGGTCATAATCAAATGAGTGTTGAACTACATTAAAACTCTCCATCATTTTGACCCCAAGATGCATATTTTCATGGATTTGGTTCCCCCATCATCATTCATTCTTAAATGGGACCTCTAATGTATGTTGTACCTAGACAAACCATCTCATATAACATATTGGGAACACAATTTGAAATACATATTGATTTTTGATAGTTCTTGTGGTTTGAATATGTTCAATAGTCAATATTTATTTTTTTATCCCCAACATCAACAAAACAAAAATAGAGTCTATGTTTCTTACATGGTCAATAGTCATCGTCTATTTTTACATCCCCCCTTTTGTTCCAATTACAAGGTGTCTTGATCAAAACTCTTCATCACTCCTCTTTATTTTTATATAGTTAAATTACCCAATAGTTATCACATCCTTTCACTAACATACATTGAGAATGAAAATTGTATATGTATAGAGTGTGATTCTCCATCCAAATATTTCATAGTCCAAAAACTCATGTGGTTAAATAAATAGATCAAAACTCTATGTGTTAGTCACTTATCTAGAAAGTCCTTATAAATTATTAATATTATATTTATACCTAATTTCCCACACCAATCATAAATAACATGGTAAGAAGGATTTATATTAGTCATCTCATCAATATCATTTAGATGAATCCAAAAAAATACATTGAATCATACATGAAATTGAAGAGAACAAACATAAAATGTGTGGGAGGGACACTAAAATGTAGGGGAGTCTTAATTATTTCAATCTAATTAGTGATATCTAGAATTATTCCTTGACAACCATGTGATCCTTCTTAGTCCGCAATAATAAAATTACCCCAGGGAATTTTTTCAACTTGTAATCTCTATATCTTTTTCCATGGCCATCAGGAGAACTTAATCAACTATAGTCCACACCCAATTTTTTACATATCATCACTTATCTATCTGTCAGAACACCTATGATAACATATCATCAACCACAACATACTATTCCATTAATTGGATGATGAACCCTACTTTGGAATTAATAATAGTTTATTGATCAATTTCACTCATTAGATAAATTTCTTCTAACTCGCATGTCTAATTCCTTATAACATCCATTTTTGTAATTCATAATGATATCATGAATAATTATTTCATAATGGGTGGAGAAATTCTCATGTAATATTGGTTCCCCCTTCGCTATCATCATCCTTTGAATTAGGCTCAAGACCAAAACATCATCATGATCCCTTTCTAGGTGACTAATAAAACTAATATTCTAACAGTTAAGCTCATAATGAAAGGGGAAAAATAACTATGGTGGGTTCAAATCCTTACCTTGGATAACCATATCATCTAAGACCCTTGAATTTTACAATGGTATCATATTTCTCAACTTGTACCCCCTATGAGAAATTTTTTACTTTTTTTGAAAACTCAAAATCATCATCTTCATAGAAATAACTATCCTAGAATAATGTATTTTAGAATCTTTCGATTAACTCCATTTGATTATTAGAAGATACATAAAAATTATCTTGGTTAGTAGGTTTTTATATTTTAAATATGATTTATAAAAAATGATGGGTCGCGAAAACTATTATATTTTCATGAAAATAGAATTTTAAAACAGAATGTATGAGATCTTTATGTAATGTGACTTGTTCAAAATGCATGTATAGTCACATAATAAAATATCTCTTTAACATAATGGATTACAACTCATGAGTTCACATGATATTTAGAGTTTTATGCAAGTGAAGGATATTGTTGATTGTGAGAGTAAAATGACCTTATTTGGCCATCCATACACTTTTTCCAGCCATAGGTCCCTAGGGTTTCTTGTTCATATAATAAATTCTCATGAAAATATCTCATATTTTTTCAACATAATTGAATATGACACTATACAATGACGTTTTCCCTCAGAACCCAACCTTCCACTCCCCCATCCACTCCAATTACAATGGGGGTCATTTTTTTATGATTAAAAATTTTCTCTATCTATATATATTTAGTTATCCCTTATATAAAATAAAATTTTGAAATAATGTACCACTTTTGAATGAAGTAATTAGGGTTATTTAACATTCATGGTTTGAGTGAAAGAATTTTTCACAAATGGAATCCATTTGTGTGAAAAATGAGTCTCTAAAATCCATGTTACACGGTAATACAAGAGCCTTTAAAACATATTAATTGATATTTATTAAAAAAATATACATTTTCACCCAATACCATTATTAAGTGTAATACCTTTTGGGTAAGAAACACTATATAAATCTATGCACTTGCATGGTCGCAAACTAGTAGAAAATTTAAGGGAAGAGAATAACCATATTTCATAACCCAGTTGGTGTTTCATACATATTTAAACCCATTTTTACTATAAATATTACCTCACCCCCACGTTGGGGATGGTTTTTTGGAAGATAAACTATTAGCTCTAGCTCACACAAATTTCGCTTCGTTAACACGACACAACTCTATAATTCCTAGTATTTCTAATTGAATTGAACTTATTCAAAAAACCTCCCATGTTCCCCAATGTGTCTTGGTCCAAGTTTAAGAGTATCTCATGAAACATCTTTTATGGATATATGTTTAATGAATGAGAATCTACCATCTCACAATACTATACCTTGTAAAACCTTTGTTGTTTCACGCACCTATGCCTCTAACATTCATATAGTGTCCTTGTACTATAGCTCATGGACTCCCCGTTTTCAAGAAGTAAAGTATAGTTGTGTATAAAAAACTTCTATTACGTAACAGAATTCCTCTTACCTCCAAACAAATATTCAACTATGTTGAATTCCTATGTTCAATTTACCCATTCAAACCAGCACATCTGCAACTTAAATATCAGTGAAAATTGTATCACTAATCATTGTTCCCACCTAATGTGTTTCAATCATGGGATAGAACATTACTATTCCTTTGTCTCTTAATAATTTGATCTCTAATGCATCATTCTCTTATGAATAGGAACTCTAATGTTAGGACCCATGACCTCCACCCCTCCATGGTTGTGTTAAATCACTGCTTGGCCTATACAAAAATAAGTATTTAATGTATAAGACCAAAAGGTTGTATCATCGTAGAAAACTACCAATATTTCATGGTAGATAGTCCTTTTATGAATTATCCTCTCCCTCGTTGAAATGGTCTCTCGTGATGTTGGTCCCATAAATGCCTGATTTTCATGACATGAAAATGAATATCTAATCATTATATTCATATGATGCTAAAATTCATGATATAATCTAAAGCACATGTTGAATAAAATATCCTTTTCATGTGTAAAGACTGTAAGATTCCCCTTCTACGAACATCATGGGTCACAAATTCCCCCCCCCCAACCATTTAATGATACACCTGACATGAGAGGATTCTATTCCAAATCCCCACACCATCCGTCATTGATGCTCCATACATGACATGGGCATCATTACAGCATGATGTTAAACATTATGGGCTTTTCCTCTTATAAATCTTTAATATGGGGCCTAGAAAATTCTGGATTTGGATCTATATATATTAATAGGGTATATATAACACCTCCCTGAGGATCAATCCCAACTTCCAAAAAAACATGACAAGCCTCCCTAAGGTTCAATCATTGTAGACCAAAACCAACAAATTATTATTTACTCTCTATGTGAGACAATAACCCTCATGTGTTATCACCTTATCCTTTTGGGATATGCTTAATAAGACTATCATATGTGAAATATTACCCACTTAGATATAGAACTTAATAATATCCTAAAGTGTGATATATTCTCCCTGGGGAAACCCCCTGATGATAGATTGGATAAAATGGTCGTATGTGACCTGGTCTCCCCTAGGGAAAAAACATAACAAATCACATGTCCCCCTAGGAAATTAAACATGTGACACACTGTTCAACACAAGATGTTAATCCTATGACCTACCTATCCCAAAATCATGTTAAACCTATGACACACCCATATCCAAATGATTTTAAACCTATGAAATGATCTGAAATATATACCCATACAACAAAAATGGGATGGATGTTATAAAAATTATCATACCTCATACATTATGGCGTCAAATACCCCATCACTAACATATGATGCATTTATTTTTGTATATAAGATTCATCACACATGAGAAACTCTCCAATATAGGATTAATTTTCAGATACCAACATTCATAATTACTGAATGTTCATAGATATTCAAAACAATACTATTTACTCTAACCAAGTTTTATCCGATGTTGAGATAGAAGCATTAAAATTAATCGATGTTTACCTTGAGGTGAAAATTTGAATGAGTTTCACTAACATAATCCAAATCATTTGGAGATACTCATACTAGGTAAATATATCTAATGATGAATTAACATTTCATCATCTCATTTTGATCAGTTACCCAACATCACCAACCATGGTAGAGGCAGACACAAATTTTTGAAAGTGGGAATGTGGGGCTTGAAGGGTGCATCATAATCTTGATTTGTGGCCCAAGAGGATTGTTTCAAAAATAAGTACACAATTTTATGATTAGGTATACTAAGGCTTAATTCATACATAATCATCAATGAGTAAATATTATAGGTTTTACAATATGAATATTGAAAATATGATTTAGATAAATGATGTTGTTGTGGTGGATATTGGTAATATAACCAAATAATAAGAATTTTTTATGAATGTAAACCAATTGGCTTGTGAATCTAATGGTGATGAAGAGGAAAAATATATCAAGTGGTTTCACTAAAAAGGATGATAATTTTGATTAATACTTATATTATGAATAAGTGGTTTAAATTTGAGCAGGATCATGAATAAAAATGTCCATGGAAAGAATCATTGAACGCAATATTGTTGGATATTGAACAACCCCATTCTTAAAATGTAGAATGATGATTCAACAGAAGGTGTCATATTTATTGTTGGTGGAGCCAATATATTTTAAATAATCCTCGTAGGGGGAAATCATGGTCTTGTCTATACATGAAGATCTTGAAAAAATAAAGATAAATTTAATATTGTAATTTATTGGAAGGATAAGTGACTAAATTTAAATCATTATCAAGTTGGTGTTTGTAAATAATCGTAAATAAAAAAAGGAAGGTCATTTAGAAAAAATAATAGCTTTGGTGTAATTGATATTCAAAAAATTGTTTTAATTTATATTGATGATACATACGATCAATTATAAAGGCTTAAAACAGTATATTTACTCTTATCCATGGATATTTAACTGGGATTAAATTTATATAAAAAGGTCATTAAATCCACCTTCTTGAATTCTGTGCTTGAAGAGGAAGCATAAATTGACCGACCAAATATATTTATCATTGATGAAGATGATGTAAATGTTTGTAAACATCATAAGTCTTTATATGGACTCAAAAAAGAACCAAAATCTTGGTATTATAGGTTAGATAATTGTTTAATGATTCATAGGATTTATATAGGAGGTGTGGGTCATAATCTATAAATAAGAAAATTTAATGGGTAGTGATTTTTGGTGTATATCTATGTTGAAGAAATATTTTTTATAGGTTTATATGAAACCAATTAGATTATTTTTCAATACTCATCGGGTATGGATATGTTATCACTCTTATTGGTGAAGTGTAATTTTACACTGTCTATAACTTTATTTACAGTGGGGATGAAATTTTTATTTCACAATGTAAAAATGATAAAGATTTTTTTAAGAAGATTCTAGATGTGGGATTCAAGGCCAACATAAACTTTGGCGGAGACATAGATAAACTTTTCAAAAGATGAGTAGGTAAATAAAGTCGATGTGAACACATTTCAAAAATTCATTGGGAGTTTACTATACATGACTACAACTTGACCATATATTCTTTTAGCCACATGTCATATTGCTAATTTTGATAGTTATACCAAGGATAGACACATTGAATCTTTGAAAATAATACTTTGATATATCCATCATGAAATATAATATTTATTTTTATATCATAATGATTGAAGGAATAATTATTCAGATCTACTGATGTGGATTTGGTTGGTTATGTATGTGACCAAAAAAAGACTTTAGGTGGTGCTTTTTGTCCTATGGGTTCCACAATATTTTAGAAAAGTAAGAAAAAATATTATATATCTATAAGAACTATGGATACTAAAATCCTTACATAATCTAAAAAATATACACAATTTCATGAGATGAAACACAAACATGATGATGTTGGTGCTGAGGTGATGTCTCCTGAAATGGACAAACTAGGAACAATGTAATCACTGAGAGTTGGATGGGGTTAATCAATGAATTAATTTGTTTTTATGTTATATTTAAATTATAAAAACCACCACCTCTTGTTAATGATTTATCACTTTGATGAAAAATAAGAACTCACAAATCTGTATAAATATAATTATTTCGATGGTTCACTACTCAATAAGAGTATCTAGTCCTTGGCATGGTTTAGAAACAATACAATACCACAAAATCCACTGGAAAAATATTTGAATGTGGACACTACAAGTAGGATATATCCTTATAGTTTTATTCCCTTTTGTTCAATATAATAGTTTATGTTCCTTTCTAGAATGAATGGTGTAAATAGTGTTTTTAATTTGTTTATAAACCTTCACTATTTGGTTCTTAATAGGCCACTACTCAAATTCAACAAATTCCACTATTTTTCATTCTAAAAAAAATCATTACATTCATACATAATATCATGTAGCAATAACTTATATGGACTTAGTCAAAAACTATGTTTTATAGATCACTCTAATTCATCAATCGAATAATTCATTTTGGAAGAAATGAACTTTTATGCTGATCACAATTATAATTCTCTACTTACTAATCATGGAACCTTAATTCCATTTCCTCAGTATAATCCATAAAACCTTAAACACAACTTCTTTATTACACATATTCTGTATGGAACCATTTCATTCAAAACATAAATATATTATCCTTTCTTTGGCAATTAAAAACTCCAGTTATCATTCTCTCTTATGCATGTGAAGAGTATTAGAGAACGTTGTACACTAACTTCTATTTATTGTTTCCTAAAAAAGTGAATTAGGTTGGAAATCCAATTTAACTATCCCTCTTACAAAAATTAATTGAAACATATAATTTTGAATTAATTTAAACATAAAAATTTTCAAATTATTGACACATCATAATTATTATTGATTAATCTCAAATATTCTTTAATTATCCAAAACAAATTTCATTAAAATCATCTTCAAAAATATTTTATTGAATACTCATTCCAGAATATGATGGTCTAGAGAACTTCTCACTCCAATACTAATTTTCATTTCGATTTCATTTTCCATTACAATTTTCCAAACCAACTGGAACGTTTCTTCAATAAAAACTGATCCAACATCTATTTAATTAAAAAAGGCATCAAAAATAGTCTGGTAGAAGAAAATAATGTTTCACCTTTCTTCATTTTATTCAATAAATACATAGTCCCACACACTAAATCTGATGAAATACATCATCCAATGATATATCAGTGTAAACCCATATTAGGTTTGTATTGAAAAAATATAAAACAAAGAACATTTTAGATCTATGAAATTGGTTGACAACATTACTTTTAATTATATGATTGATTGGTCTCTAATCCCAATATGATTTATTGGTCTAGACCACTCTAATATATTGATCCACATAAAAAAATGTATTCTTTCTAATGCCTAATAACACTAATCCTACTCTAATTGATTTCTAATTTTGATACATTATCGATTCCAACAATTTTTTTGATGGACCATTGTCAAAAACCTTCTAATGAATCATAAGAGCACCCTGTATAATGGAATATAATCAATAGTGACTTCATTATTTCTGATTCTTAATAACTAAGGACTCATAAAAATATTTTTTTTTACTGATGGATCAGTCCATCAAATGGATCGATCAATTCTCACATTACAAAACTCCTGAATTTACAAGATTCAAACTCTCACAAACCAAAAATCCTCCACATCCAATACAAATTTCACCATTTATCTATAAAAAGGTGTCTTTGACATAATATTCTATTTACTTCCAAAAATTCTATCTTATATCTTGAATTTTTTATTATTTTTTAGATCAAAAATATCTTGAAACCATCATCTTTCAAATAAAAACTTTTCTCCCCATTTATTTCATTAATAATAGATAATAAATTTTAAGATAAATTATTATTTTGAGAATATTTGTTACTAAAATGCGTCATCATATTTAGTCTCGAAAAAAATGAAATTTTTTCCATTTTAAATTCAAATTCCCACTCTAGAAAATATGCAAGAATGAAAAAAAAATATTACTCAGAAAACATATTTTGAATTAAAAAATAAACTTCATAAACGTTATTATGGAATTTGATTCTGAACATCTAGAACTGTAACTCCCTCTTCTGATCACCAAAATTTCAAAAGTGATGTGATTTCTCATAATGAACACAAAATAAGAAACATCTATAAAAAACATCTCTTAGCATATGACAACCATCTTCGACCAACATGGCCACAATCATTTCCCTGTTTGGATTTTTTTTTCAACTTAGGTCTATAAACTAATGAAACTGTGTGAATCAATCTATATATTACTAATAAAAATCTATAATCCTACAGAATTAAACATATTTAAATAAAAAAGAATCATTGACAACAAAAACATATTACCCAATGTAGTGAATTATGAGAATCACATCTTCAAAAATTCCACCTGTCATTAATTATTTTAATTTTAATATTCATAAATTATGTAAATTTCATATAAAAAATAGTTTTCTAAAACATCATGAACAAAATATTAGAAAAAATCACACACTTACGTGATTAGTTCACAATTTACCCACAAATATCTATAAATACATTCATCCTCAAAAGTTTTAGCACAAACCAATGGAAAAATTTATAAAATGTCATTTTCCCCCTTGAAAATGATATCCATATACTATATGAGATATGGTATAGAAAAAAATACATCAAACACGGAGTGAAATATTATGTAATTCTATGTTGAACATCAATTTGAAATATTCTTCATTTGGAACAATTTTGTGAAAAATTAATCATCTTGTTCCATTCTAGGAATATATTCCAACTTGACATCATTTATATCAACATCTTATTTGATGAAGTGCATTTGATATCAATATATTATTAATTATAGTGTTGAAATATATTTATTATAATATTTAAAGCTCTCTAAATACCATTGCCTAATAGAATGGGTAAATCCACTACAATAATAAAATGTTCCAACTGAGTCTTCATCCACAAAAGTTATGTCACAACTTGGGTGATGAAAACATATTCATCTTAAATCATTCTATGAGTTATTGAATTTTGTTTCTTATTTTTCCAATGTATAAATCAATCCCTGGAAGGAATACTCTGCGAGATATGGATCCTTTATCATCCAAACTTCATACTGAATGAACATCTGTATAACCAAACAAATTAATTATTCTTGAGATATCAAATTTGATTCTATGATTTTTTTGGCTCTAATTTATTGAGTAATATGTTTCCCTGCCAAGATAAGTGATTTATTTAGACCACGTTGAAAGTTTTCACATAAGGAAATAATATATACATTATTTAGTGTTAAAGGTATCCATTATAATAAATATACAATCGTCTTTAAAATTATTTAGAATCAATCTTATGCCATTATATATATTTAGAAAAGATAGTTCCAAAAGTAATTGATAATGAAATTGGTTGTAAATTCTATATGAAAACATTCTTAATAATTTACATTGAATACATATCATGGAATTGTAAAATGTATTTCTTATTTTATGAGAAGTATAATCCAATAAAATATGTCATTTCATTGAGCATGGAAAATTGAAACAACTTCATTGTCTCATAAAGAATGTATTCACAACTTCTTTCATCATTCCTAGAAAAGATAATATAATCGAAGTATACAACACCAATGAGTGTGATTTCCTCTCTCTCTTTTATTTTGAGACAACGTTCAAATCATTATTTCATGAAGATAAGCTTACATAATCAAGTATCTGATTTTAAATACCATTCTCTCAAATCATGATTTAATCCATACCAAGCATTATTCAAGTTACATATATAACATTAATATTATATAAAAAAAGCAACACGATTGTTCAAAATAAACTTCTTCACCAATTTTAACATTGAGAAATGACTAATTCACATCCACGATATAATTATTGTAATCTCATTTTCCATATAATGAAAAATGATTCTATTTTTACTATCATTTCTATTGGTGAAAAATTATCATCAAAATTACTACCATAAATTTGCGTGAAACCTTTGATAACCGATATCTATTTTCTTCTTTTAAAATAAGCATCTTCATTAAACTTGTTTTGGAAACACAAATTATACCAATAACATTTTTTCATTTGTTGTGGGTCTAAGAACACAAGTATCATTCTTCTCTTTTTGTTACAAATCATCATTCTTAGTATGAATCCACTCCTGATGGTTAAGTTATTCATTAACAGATTTTGGTTCAAATTTGGAATATAAATAAGTATGTCTAGAAAACATTAAAGTTATTGTTATATGAACCATTGGATTTTAACCATCAATAATTTTTCCAACTTCCACCTATTTTATAATCCAAGTATGATAGATATGATTTTATTCCTAACCAATAGTAATATATGATTCAGAATATTTGATTTCATTTTAATCATAATTGATGAAATTATTTTAATGTTTATCAACGACAATTATCTCATAATATATATTTTAATTATCTACAAGTATTTTTTAAACATCATCCTCATATTTATCTTGAATTTTTACATAAACATAATCAAAATTTCTTCGTGTTCCTCTCTTGAATCAATTATATCCACTACCATCCGAAGCGCTGATGATAATTATTCTATCTTTACCTCTTTGATCAAATTTTCTAATATTTATTATTTTAATTCATTATGATAAATGGATTCCCAAAAACTCATACAAGTTTCAATCATTATGTTTTATCATAATTTTTTTGTATGAATTTATACCGAAAAATGACATTAATTTTTTTTTCTAAATATAAAATGTTGAACTCATTTCCAACCACCATAAATATTGATAAATGCAATGTTAAATCAATATTGCACACCCTATCTTAACTAATAATCTATTATTTCTTTCAGAAACACAATTTTTTTTTGTGGTTGTGGGGCACTGAATTCATATATAACTTCATGATTTTCACTAAAACAAATTAAAACAACAATCTTGTATAAAAAAAATTATAAGGTCCCAACATATTCACAGAATACCTATATTCATTTTCATCTCTTGTCATAAAACTCATAAACCTTTTTTGAGATTATGATTAATGTTACAAATACATGATAAAAGTAATTCCAATAAAATAATTAATTTAATAAATGATGGAAATATATATAACTTTTTATTATATTATCATTGCCCCATAAATATAAAAATCAAATAGTTATGAGGGATGATTAGAATGAATATCAACTTTCATATGACCAAATTATGTAATATCCCATTTTTTTAAAACTGAACAACACCAATATCTTCTTTTTATCATATCATGAATATCATGAAAATTATCTTTCTATCATACTTTTGAAATATATTCCCCAATCGATTAATATAAAACTATGTTTCTTCCATCATACTCAAATAACATTAAACCTATACATCACCAACATAAAATAAGATTCCATTTGAATGTTGGCCTTTTGTAAGAACTATCCCGTATTCAACTCTTTTCACAAAAAACCCCATATTTTCAAAAAAACCATTATGGAATTCATAAAAATGTTTTAAAATGATCAATATATTTTGGTTCATCAAATAAAAAAACAAATCCTTCATGGATTTAATATTTTCCTCCCCAAAAATAACATATCAAACAACATTGATTCTGGGAGACTCATTATTTCAAAAATGTAACTATTCTTTATTTAAAGTATTTCTCAACCATTAAAAGATTCAATTCCACGATCATGTAAAGGGAAAACACTATATCCAAAATCCATTTAATTATCCTCTTTTTAGGGAAGTTTCTACAATAAGAGAAATTTCATTCTCTTTATCTACCTTTATATCCTGATTTTTATAATTTTTATTAACAAGTTTTTGAGTGGGTAAAAACAAAAGACACTCTTTTTCAATATTTCATAATTGATCACACCTTTCAAAAATATTTTTTAGAGGTAAGAATTTATTTTCAACTTTTAACACAAATTTCTCAGAACTATTCATTTGAGAGGATTGACACCCCCTCAATCATTTCTTCCTACAACCCATAGGATAACTATAATGCTGTTGATTGAAACAACCCATATTTTATGTATTTAAAAATAAAAAATATCCCATTAATAACCATAGAATAAATATTTAACTATTTTAAATCCACACTATCATGTGTTATGGAAATGTTTTTCAGAAATATTCTTCTCATTCATAGCGGAACATGGCTTTTACCCAAAAATCATGTTATCACCAGGAATCCACTTCTTAAATTTAAATTTCTTCTATACATAATTCGAGAAATAAATTTTAAGAACCTTTGTGTTAGACTAAATTTTTTTATAAACATAAGAATTTTCAATTTCTTATAGCTACTTACATAGTTTTCATAGATTTAACCTTCTTTTTAATATATTTAATCATCTTTTTTAACTTTTATGACAATTTGTTTTGTCCTTGTGATGAAAACACATTCTAGAAATTTTTGTAACATCATAGGTAATTTCCATGAAATATGTAAATCCCTTATTAACATTAGAAATATTTTTATAATAATTTCAAATGCTACTTCCATTTCCTCTATCATTACATATAGTTGTTCAATATGATTCATTTATTTTTCAAGTGATTTTGTTAAGTGATAAATCTATTATAAATACATATCTCTCTTTTCAAGAATGCATTCTTTGTGTTTTTCTATAGAAAAATTGTTTTTCAAATTTATGATTTCTCTTCCAAGTATCACAATCTTTATAAGCCATTCCTTCAACTGTATTTTTCACAGAAAGTCTAACATAGTCTCTTCTTATTCAGAAATATTTATTTCAACATTTTTATTATTAACTATAGTAATAAACATTGTTTCTCAAGAAACATGAGTGAAGTTTTTTCATATCATATTCCATCATCTTCATCATATTTAGATAGAAAAAAATATTTTCCCATTGGGATAAATTTTTATATTTGACATTGTACTAGGATTTTATATTGCAAATATTTTTTTCATAGATCATCTTGGCCTTCTAACATCATCTTCACTTTCTTATTTATTCATTATTCTAGTGAAATTCATAGTAATCTTTCCAATAACACCACTTTCAAAACATTTTATAGGATTCATCACATTTTTTACTTTCTTATTCTTTACAAATTATAATAAAACAAGAATAATAATTCATCAATATTGATAATAACAATATTTTTAATTTCAGAATCATCATCTTCTTTAACTGTGATACACTTATTAAATTCTCATTTATTTTCATCATTGAAGGAAATTTATCAACCAACTATTACTTTGGTTTTCTTAAATTTTTCTCTTCTTATTTAACATGTAACAGGAGCACTTTAATGATCATCCAAAATAGAGTTTCAGGATCTCTGTATTCCTAAGATGAAACTATGATATCAAACATGTTAGGAAGAATTTGTATGATCTTTTCAAATATATTTTAATCAACCAACTTCACCCCAAGACATATTATGGGGACAACAATCTCAGTTACCATTGTAAACAAGACACCAATAGATTTATACTCACCAATTATGAAATCTTCATACATGATCACCCAAATTTTTGACCATTAATTATTAAATATTATATTACCTTCATCAATATTTTTATAATTTACTTAGAATTCTCATTTATATAAATATACATTCACAATAAAGAATTAAATCATAGAAAATGATGAGATTAGATAATTATCATCCCTTCCATAACCCCCCCAATTCATCTTATCCAAGGAAGCTAGAGGAACATTTTCAACAAGTGGTTTAAATCAATATAAAAAAGCATCAAACAAATCATACCAAATAGATATAATATACAATAAAATTTTACCTTTCAATATATATTATAATTCAATCCCAAAAATAATATAATAATCTTACTCTTCAAACAATTCCTATTCTCTAAAACAATTTCACTTCAAAAATGATAGAAATGATTAAATTAAGTAAACCTTTTCTATGATAACAATTGAAAGGTCCCTAGTAGGATTAATGTAATAACTAATAGGGGAGGATTGATATAGTGATATCTTTTTCATTTATTTTATCAGTGGGGTATATATATCTTGTTCTCTTATTAAATATTCAACACATTGATGAAAATTAGGAATTCATAAATCTATAGATATAATATACAATAACATTTTACCTTTAAATATATATTATAATTTATTCCCTAAAATATATTGGTATCTTATTAAATATTTATCGAAGTGGTGGGTATTGGAAGAATATCTGTTCTTTAAATAAAGTCCATCCCATTGGGTTTCATAAAACATACTTTTCTAAATAATTGTGTACTCCATAAACCTATAAAACCATAGAAGTCAAGATCTAATTTGCCTTAGTGAAATTAAAGATCAGTCATGGCTTTGGAATATAAGACATGGACACTGAGACCTTTGGAATCTTAGTAAAATTTCTAAGAAAGGCCTTGTTAAGGTCATACCAGATCTTAGGATTCATTCTTAAAAAGTCTGTGATCCTTTTCAATATGGAAAGAAACATAAATCCAGCTTTAAATATCTAGGTTAAGTTTCAACTACTAATGTATTATAGTTTGTGGACATGGATTGATTTGTTCCAACACAAACTAGATGAATTAGAGGCAAATACTATGTGTTTTTCCTAGTTTATGACTAATGTAGATTTACTTGGGTCTATTTTATTACAAATAAATCTGATGCTTTTTCTTCTTTCAAAAACATTAGATATCAAGTTAAAAATGTGAAAAATCTATTTTCAAAACTATTCATAATGATCATGGTGGAGAATATGAAATTTCCAACTTTGAAACTTTTTTTAGCAAGAATGGTATTACTCACAACTTTTCATCTCCAAGAACACCTCAGCAAAGTGGTATTGTAGAAAGAAGAAATCATATTCTTCAAGAGATTAATAGAACTATACTCAGTGAATATTCTATAGCTAAACATTTTTGGGCTAAGGCTATAAGTACTGCATGTTATACTATAAATTTAGTTATAATAATACCTTTTCTTAATAAAACATCATATGAGTAATGGACTAGAGGAAAACCAAAAGCTTCTTACTTCAATATTTTCAGTTGAAAAGTATTTATCTTAAATACTAAAGATAACTTACATAAAATTTCACCCAAATCAGATGAAGGAATATTCTTAGGTTATTCCACTAACTCTAAGGCATATAGAGTTTTTTATAAAAATACTAGTACTATGGAAGAAATAGTACATGTAAAGATTGATGAAATGATACCTTTATATTCAAACATCCTGAACTTATTTTTGATATATTTTCTAAAACAGATCATCAAACATTGATTGAAGATCCTTCAGATAAGGATTATTTCTAGGATAAGATATTTAACCCTGAACATTTTTTATCCTACGTGGATGAACATGTTTTACAAAACCCTAGTCATTTGTTACTTAGGAATCATAACAGTTATAATATCTTTGGAAATATTAATCAACCATTAAGAACTAGATGTACCTTAAGGAATAAAGTTGAACATGTTCTTTTTCATTCCCAATATGAACCAAAGACATCTGATGATGCCTTGGGTGATAAATATTGGATAAAGGTCATGCATTAGGAACTCAATGAATTCCAAAGGAATCATGTTTGGACATCTGTTGAATGACCTAAGGAATCTTCTGTTATTAGAGTGAAATGGGTTTTTAGAAATAAATTCCTTGAAAATGGAATTATTGTTAGAAATAAAGGATGAATATTTTCTAAAGGCTGTAAGAATCCAGAAGGAATAGAATATGAAGAAAGTTATGCTCCTGTAGAAAGAATTTAATCTATATGTATTCTTCTATCCTTTGCAGTATTCATTAATTTCAAACATTATCAAATTGATGTGAAGTGTGCTTTCCTCAATGGTTATGTCCAAGAGGAGTTCTATATATACCGACCCCTAGTTTTGAGGATACCAAATATCCTAATTATGTTTAAAAACTTACCAAAGATTTATGTGGATATAAACATTCCCCCAGATCTTGGTATGATAGACTTACATGATTTTTTCTTCAAAATGACAATGTTAAAAGAACCATTTATCCAACACTTTTTATTAAGAAATAAAGTAAATATGTTTTTATTGTTCAAATTTATGTTGACAAAATCATCTTTTAATCAACTTAGAAATCCTTAACTGATTCCTTTGTGAATCCTATGAAATATTAGTTCGAGATGAGTATGATGGGTGAGTTTATGGTTTCCCATGGTTTTCAAATTTCTCAAAAAAACTAGAAGGAACATAAAAATATATACATAATAATATCAAATAAATTCCTAATAATTTTGGGTATGACAAAACTAAGAGTATAAGTACTCCCATAAGAATCTCTGACACACTTGATATTGATAAAGCATGAAAATCCATGGATCAAACATCTTATAGAGGAATGATAGGAAGTTTACATTAATTAATAGCTAGTTGAACTGAATTAATGTTTTCGGTATTTTTATGTTCACAATACCTATAAAATCCTAAATAACCCCATTTAAAGAATGTTAAAAAAATTTGGTATTTAAAGGGAACTTCATATTTTGGACTATATTATTCTTCTAGAAATGATTATGAACATTAATGATTTTTAGATGATGACTTTGGTGGTTGAAAAATGGATAGTAAAAGTAAATCTGAAAGTTGTCATTTCTTAATAGATACCTTAGTTTCTTGGTATTGATTGAATCAATATTTTGTAGCATATTTCACTACTTAAGATGAATATTTACCAGCTAGAAGTTATTGTGCTCAAGAGTTGTGGATTCAACACACACTCACAGACTATTCCATGAGTTTTACTAAAACTCAAATAATGTTTGATAACTCACGTTACATTCCCCTTAGTAAAAACCTATCACATCACTCTCGTGCAAGTCACATAGATATTACACATCACTTTCTTAGGGATTACACACTTAAAGAAGATATTATTCTTTAATTCATCGGAATGCAAGAACAATTTGCTGATATTTTTACAAAACCATAACATTAGAATAGACTTGAATACATTAAACAGAATATATGAATGACCATTGTAAAGAAATAATTCATATTTTCATCCTATTTAAATCATCTCCTAACATTAAGATACTCATTAATTCAGAGGGTTACATATGCTTGTTCATTTTTTTGATCTAAGAAATTTTTTCTTTATTTAAGAAAATATATATTTCTCAAAGAAAATATATTTTTCCATAACATAATAAATTCACGGAATGGAAATTCATGAAATAGAGAGATATGGAAGCTACCAAAAATTAAGGTGATCTTTCCTTTGTATTAAATCCAACAAAGTCTAATGCCTTAAAATTTAGGCAATGGGATGTTCTAGAGAAATAAAAGAAGGATAAGAACATGAAGAAGAAATCATCAAAAGCTCAAACTAACTTTTCATTAGTTACTCATTTATGAATAATATAGTAGTAAAGAAAAGTAACTCCATGAATCATGAAAATTAAGAATAAAATCACATCAATAACAATTAATGCTCCTTGAACACCATAAAATAGACCTACAACAGCATTCTAGGATATACATCATTGCATAACATATTCTTGAAGGGAATCCATGTTAGACCTAGACATCTCCCTACGTAGTTTATAACACCCCACCAAATTATATTTTGTCCCTGGAAAATGAAGAAATCAATAATTTCAAGATGGTCCTTTAGAGTATCAACTAGACGTAATATTCACTCAATAATGTCAATCTAGTGCTTATTATCCTAATGGACTCTACTTCCCAAGAAGGGTAGAGGGTGTTTGTGTTAAAACTCATGAGCATAATCACTTATAGTAATGTAACACTATCTATAGGAATAGTCAGTCAGAGAAAGACATATGTCTAATCTGGACATTATTCTTGATGCACTATATTAGATTTGTATGTATTCAAAAAAAACTGTTGTTAGAACTAGAACATCGTACTTTGTGGGAATGTCCTGTCTTATTTCTCTTAGTGGTCACATACGAAAAATTGATGGATGTATTTTTTGAAATTCCAATTGTACATTTATAAAACCTATGACAACATACATAGATAATATCCATAGAAAATCACAAGGAAACACAATGGTTTTATATGGAAACCTTTTCCTAGGAGCCTTCTCATAACATAAAGGATTAACCATATGTTTTTAATTGAATGATGAAGCTATAGTATCCATTATTGAAGAATAGCCACAATTATATATATATGGGTGTGCGCGTGTGTGTAATAAAACATAATAAAATGGTCATATTCAACTAACTAATTCAAAGTAAAATATTTCAAATCATTAAAAATCAATATGTCATCAAACAGATGACACCTATCATGGAATTTAAGTAAATAACTATTATGATATCCTCAACTAATATATACATGTTACATTTCATAATATTTGTTTACTCATGATGGATGAATTCACCCAAATACCCTAAAACTATAAAAAAAAATCAACACAAGTGACTTGGAGGACTATTTCACATGATCTATCAAAAAAATAAAAACTCTTATACTTGAGTTAGACAAATAATATATCATTTACTCTATTTCCTGAAAATTTGGGAATGGAAACATCAAGCCCCTGATTACTTTTTTAAATGCCTTGACCATAATCACATTGTATGGGATACAATGAATCACAAAATCATGATAACCACTCATACCTACTTCATGTACATTCCATGATGGCAATCATAATAGAATTCATTATATATATTCAACCACAATGAAGCCAATTGTTTCTCAAAACATCCACAATGGTAACAACTCTAAATAGTCCCATGACTAGTGAGTCTACGATTAATTCATAAGGACTTATATCCTTGTCGAAATCATAGGTCAGGCCACAATGTGATAATCCCATTTAAAAACCTTATATCAAACCACATGGTTGTCATATCCTGGCACTACATTAGGTTAAGCCCTATGGTTTTCATTCCGCTACTCAGTGTTCCAATCCATCCATTTTCAACACTGTATATAAAAATTCATCACTTATAAGGGATAAAAAAGTCAAAAAATTCCATCTTTTATTAAATTCCAAAAGAAAACCCATCAAAGTACTCACATTGCACACATTGGTCATAAAACATATTTTCACAAAAAAATATTACAATCACAATTATTAGTAGCCACATAAACACACATGTGATTATACTCAAACATAGTCTCATGAGAAACACACGAACACAAAAGTGGTCAAATATCAAATAAATAATCATGGGTTCCCCAACATTACATCATCTTGACTAATATATACATGTCCTTTAAATGATAATAAACTTTATACATCATGTGTTTCAATGTAAATATCTTGATTTTATAAAATATGATACCCAAATCATGCTCTTTAGCTATAAGAATCAATATTATATTTAATGGATCTTTATAAAACACTTTCAATTAATAACAAAATATATTATAGATCATGATAAGATATGAAAATATTGAAATACAATTAGGTATTTCAGTCACCCTTAATTCAAGGGAGGAAAACCAAGTAGAAATGGTGGAATACTCACCCATAATTTTCTTGATATGTTCGTATGTCATTAGTAATGGAATTAAATGATTAGGGGATTAAAATTCCCACAATTAATCCCAATAATATCCCATGAGAATAATTGAATTTCGATAATAAGTTTTACATTGAGGGACTATAGTAATTTAATGATAGTATAAGAAAATAGGCATCACAATGCAGAATACAAGGCTACACCATAATGGGTTCCCAAAATGGAATGGGCTACGATGAAAGTTAGTTCACCACATAGTATAAATGCTTGGTCAAAATAATGTCTAGAAACTGCACCATGGTAAATAGATATATCCAATAAACAAGTGAAAGGACCCCAAAACAATTTCAACCGCTACTCCATAGCCTCATATCCCTTATATTGACACTATAATGTAGCCACCACTCTATGGTGTTTTAATCCCAAAATTGAAAGAACCTCTTAAAAGTTACCTTACCATTTCTATGATAAAATATATTTAACCATAAAATTTAACCAATATAATTTAGTTCCCCACCAACTCAGTAGACACTGTCTCTATGATGAAAAGAACACTACACTATAAAATATGATTCCACCTGAGATACCAGTTCAACTTCACCATTTTCTTCTCGAACCAACTCTAGGAAATATACTTAAAAATGATGGTTTTAAAAAATTATTGATGCATAATAATTTATAAGGTCATAATTTAATTTTATGGTTGCTTTGGTTATAATCGTTAAAGATGAAATCAGAGATGATCACGTTTCAGTGATTATTCATGAATAGATGTTAGTAAGTTAACTAATAAGATTGAAAGTAATATTATCATTATAGAATAAAAAAACAATTTTTTATGATTTAAATTAGATATTATCAGTAATAATGTTCCTACAGTCATTCTTTATATTATTTTTCACCATTATTCATATAGGTGGTTGGAAAAACCTAAAAAACTAACAAATAATAATTAACTCATAATTATGATTATTAATGTGGGTTATTTTAGGAATAATATAATTTATATATAATATGAACGATATTATTTAGATACTTTTTCAATTTTTAAATTTTTATGATATTTTTATAAATATTATAAATTCTAGATGAAAAATAAGATATGTTACTTCCAAGAGGTTTCTGTAATAGTATGTTTCTTATTGCTCTATTATATTGTGAGTTTAGTCACTAGAAGTGCTGATAAAAGGATTGGAAGGATCATGGAGGAATTTGGTTACTAAAGGTTGGGAAAAGGGGGATTAGATGTCATGTAACTATATCACACAATGTTAAACTCTGTTTCACTGCATGTATCAGGAGTTTCACAGTTTTTAATATTTTATAGTTTGAAAAATATAATAAATTTGGAGGGGACACATTTTTTTGAAGAAACTGAACCCCAGGAATTACATGATGTGAATGGGTATTACACGTTGTGTAATACCCCAACCAATTTTTTTGTTTTAAAATTTATTTTAATATGAGATCTCATTATTTAAGAAAATTTCACACCTACATCTCATTCTAAAAAACCCTAGGATCCCTAAGGAGCACATTATGCCCCACTCTTTTGTCCTTGATCTATAAATCTTGGTTGTTGTTTGTTGGAGATCCATGATCAACTTGTAGTGAGTTTTAACCACTTTATTATATGATTCCCCTTATTCACTTCCCATTATTCACTATCATGGTATGGGTTGGATGGAGTTGGATTCTTGGGTCACGTTTTGATATTATTATGGTGCATAATAGGTTGATCTACATTTATAACAGTTAAATTGTTGCTTGGAAATATTATTCCTCATCCTAAAGTGCACTGAAGAGTTGAAAAGGTCATTATGTTAGGATTTAACTTGTTTTCCTTCCATTGTGCATCATGTGGGAGGGATTTACATTTTTTCACCTATGGATAATGGTTATAATTGGATAATAAAATATATAAATAGATTAAATTAAATTGAATGGGGTACAAGGATCCATTTTGTAGGCCTTTGCATTTTTGATATTATGATTGTGATATTCTGAGTTGTATAGAATGAATTCCTACATAAAAATGATGTTGGTTTATTGATTTTTTTAAATAGGTTACACCTATTATGTTATCTGCTTTTGTTGGGGTTATTATTATATCACACTCAATGAAAATTGATCAATCACATAAATATATCTAATGAATTCATGCCCCATGATGTGGTTTGCATGATGACACCCTTATGTAATGATGTGGAATTAAATAACTATCTCATTGTATAAATCTGGAAATGTGTTACATCATGGCCTTTGATGAAATGTGTGGAATTTTTGTGGCTTAATGTGTGGGACAAATGAATATGAGGTGGCTATGTAGTCATATGTGGGATTTCATTGGTTTATTCATAGGTACATCTATGAGAACGGTTGTGTGACATAGGTTGGAATAGGTGGTGTAATGGATGAACTTGTAGATGATAAATCAACATGGATATATAAAGTAATATTGGGTTGAGATATTTTTTGATTGTGGAATGGATGAAAAATGTCGTCCAGTGGTGTTGCAATCGGGTTGTTCTATATTGTGTTGATCTATATGGTTGGTAGTTGTGGACTTATTTTTGTTGTTAATGGTATTTCACTCGGGGTTTCTCTGTATTTTATTTTTTATTTTTCTTATTATGTGTTATTCTTTGTAGTTTCCCAGATGGTAATGGAATCAATGAATGAATAATTGGTAAATATTTTTTTTAATTATGTTTTGTTGCTTTAGCTAAGGAAATGAAAATGGTTAATTGTGGTTAAATATGGTTAGTTATCAACAATAATTTCAATTGGGTGGTCAAATGAATTTTTTTTGGAAATTGGAAAGAATTTTTGGCTTGTTGTGTGATGATCTCATTTACAGGTAGGAGAAAATTTGGCAGTGGTGTGAGATATTTGTTTGTTTGATAACCCTTGGGTTTGGAATGAATGTTTGGTATTATATATTTATATAGACTTTTATTTTATATTTAATTTACTTATGAAACCAACCCTAGTTGAGAAAAACATGTCAAACACCCCCATCTACCTGGGTGGAGGGTTTCTTTCCCAAAAATCCTGGTGGAAGTATGAATGGATGGTCGCCCTCTCTTCCTCTCTCCCTCTTCTAGATGGGAGAAGCGCCAGATTATTATAACATTTTATGGTTTGTGAGGTCCATGTGTGTGTGGGAATGTTTTGTTTTCCTATGTTTTTTGGGAAGTTATTTTTTGTGTTTTCCCAGGTGTCTATTGGATGATATATTTTGTGTCTTGTGGCCAAGATGATAGGATAAGATATGGTATGTGGCCCGGGTGATGGGATGAGATATGGTTCATAGACTAGGTGATAAGACAAGATATGGTTCATGTCCTAGGTGATGGGATGATATATGTTTTATGGACTAGGTTTCTATGGGTAATATGTGATGTTGTTGTGAGGCCCATGTGTGTGTGGGTGAGTTGCACTGTAGTAATTTAAGAGGAGGTAAGAGCAAGGTGATGTTTAGCATTAGGAAAAATCAGCTGATCAGTGGGATGTTGTGTGTGGTACATTATCATCACTGTGAAATATATTATATTATTTTAATTGTGTAATTGGTGAGCATAACTTTTTGAGGTTGGGATGGTAAGCATACCTATTATGTACTATTTTGTTTTAGAATTTTCTCACAAGGGGAAGTAATATACTTCTGTCACATGTGGAAAAGAGACTGTGGTTTTCTCACTGAGTATAACTGTATGCTCACCCTTTTATATAAAATAGATTTTATGTTTTCTCGAGGACATTGTAGACATTTATAGACCATAATAGCTCAGACCTTATAAATTGATGTGTTTCTACCTAGCGTTTCTTATCGTACATACATCAGAGACATTGTATTTTCATCATTTTTATTTTTATTCAAGCATATTAGATGGTTTTTATCTTTATTTTATATATGTTAAGGTGTTTTTGTGGATGATCCTTCATATCTATTATTCTAGTTACAAAAAAAATGGAAAACATTTCTCGTATTGTGTGATATGTATACCCTTTGTGATAGTCACCAACATTGGGGCTACTGGAGGTGGGACAAATGGTCATTATCTAACTTTATTCATTTACATCCTTGGAGGGATATCCTTAAAGGGATGGGGTCATGACATAATGTTATCAGAACTGATGGCATATAGATAAGATGGAATTTGGGGTTAGTAACATTGAGGATTGCATGGGTTGGTAGGGTAATAGTGTTATGTGACATTGGGTTATGCCATAGGCCAGGGATGATTGGATCAAAATACAAGATTTTAGCCCCCCATGATCAGATGCAGGGACTCAGATCCTACCGAACGACCAAGGGAAAGAACACCTTTTTAGGGAACTGACATATTATATATACATGAATCATAATGACTTAATTTCTTGTTTTAATTTGGATGTTTTGTAAAGTTTACAATGGGAAAGATAGAAGGAAATAATTATTAACAAATACTAAACATAATTCCATACTATTCAAGATTATAAACTCTTTGATTACTTTAAATCAATGCTCTTGGTCATCGTCTGTGTGTGTCTCATGTAGTGGAGTCTTGGAAATATAATCTAGTTTATCGATGGAGGGTTGATAATGTTTATGAGGATGACCATTATAAAAATTAGTTTCATTATTTCTATTTGTAGGATATTGGGATGTATGAGTGCGGTATTTGGAACATGGAGATGAAAAGCTAGGTCAATGATCTTGTAATCACCTTCATTTTTATATGGCAACCAACATAGCAATGGGTTCATTTAGAAATCAGTCAGATGTGAGGTGCTACATGTAATTAGTGGACTCTTTAACAGAGGGGAGGAAGGAAGAAGATGTCTTTTATGTTGACATTCATAATTTATCCCGAGAAGAGTTCCATTCATCGACCAAAAAGGCTGATAAGAGGAAGGGGCTACACTCCCTTGAGTAGGGTAGTTTGTTAGTATATGATCTAGGGATTAAGTTCAAATAAATCCTTCTTTTGCACCAGATTATTTTCCAGACAGGGAGTCTCATGTGAGACAACTTTATGAGGCACTCTATCCTTCAATCCATTATGATGTCAATTCCATTATGTTGAAAACATATCTAGAGGTTCATCAAAAGTGGGATTTCATTGAGAGTATTCACACATGAGGAGGTATAAAGTGAGAACGGATATAGTAAATTTCATCAAGTGGATGGTTTGTTAGCAACATGTCTTAGGTTCCAGGGTCATAGTAGTTTTGACCAATAGGTAGTTGACCTCTGTTGTTTTCTTTCTGACATTCTGGTGCCAGTGGTACCAATGCTCTTTTTGTTTCAATGGTACCAATGAGTTAATTCTATATAGTATGTATTCATATTCATATAAAGTGCTTGGTGGCTTTATAATTTCTATTTGGTGGAGGAGGATAGGCACAATGTTAGCCTCAGTTGCATTTTTTGGTGAGACAGATTTAGTAGTTGGGACAATAGGCGTTTTCCCCATTGTGGTGGTTGGGGAAGGTTGAGGCTAACCTCAATATATCCATCATGCTCAGAGACCATGACCCGAATGTGTCCATGTAGGTGGGTTTCATCAGAGAGGTATAAGAGATGACCATAGATTATGAGGGGTATGATCAGTTCTTTTAGTACCCTTTCCTGTGCTTTGTTTAATTTAGAAGATTAACGTTTCTTTGTTGTACCCTCTATAGACCATGATCTGGGAAAATACGTAAGGAGTATTCCCATGCCCCAAGTTTTGAAAATGCCTTTCAGAGGATATCCATTCTTGTTTGATGTGTTATAGGGATATAAAATGATAAATGGACCGCATCAATCCCATGGGGATATATTGTTGCTATAGAGGAAACCATATGATGTCTTTATCCACATTGACTATCTGTATTCTATGCATGATGTTGTTGAATGCTTCAGGATAAGAATAGTATTTGTAGACGTGGATGATAAAAATTTGATTTTCATTAGGGATGGGGTTTTTCATGAGGGAAGTTGGCATTTGGAGAACCTTCTCCCTTTGTTGGTTGAGATGTTGGTCAAATCAATGGATGATGGAACGGGAGAGGTTCCCATAGTCATTAGATATTTCCTAGATGTCTTCCCCAAGAAGGTTGTGACACTACCCCCTCAAAATGACATTGAGTTCTAGATAGACGTACATCCCAGTGCATCTCCAGTTTTGATGGATCGTTATCATATGAAACCTTTTGAATTGAGGTAGTTGAGGATTAAGATAGATGATATGATGAATAAGGGATTTATTCGGCCTAGTGTTTCGATGTGGGGTGCTCCAGTGTTGTTTTCAATGATGTAGGATGGTGGATTGAGGTTTTTCATAGGCTTTAGGAGGCTTAATTAGGTGACATTCAAGAACTATTACCATATTCTAAAGATATATGATCTAATCGATCGGTTGAGAGTGTAAGGTTTGTTTTCTAAGAGTGATATATCGTATACATACCACCATTTGAGGGTAAAGGAGGGTGATATCCTAAGGACTACATTTAGATGCTGGTATGGGAAATTCAAGATCATAGTCATGCTGTTTAGTGTTACAAATACAACATCCATGTTCATAGGTCTTATAAACTCCATCTTTTTTGAGTTACTAGACCAGTTCATCTTCGTATTCATCTATGATTTTTTTATCTATTCAACTTTAGAGTAGGATCATGTCGATCATAATAAAACTTTATTATCACTTCATTAGTACCTCCAGGTCTACAGAAATTTGTCCAAGTGTATGTTATGGACATGAGGGGAGCTTTTACATGGGAATGTGGTGTCTCACTAGGGTGTTCTTATTGACCTGTCAAAGGTTAAAGTGATTGTTTTTTAGGTAGCACCAATGAATTTGGTAAACATACACAGTTTTCTTTATCATGTAATATATTATCAGTGGTTTGTTAATGATTTATCTTGAGTTTCAACTCCATATAATTCCCTAGCTAAAAACAACAATGATTTTTTGTGTATTGAGTTGTGACATGAAACGTTCTGTATCCTGAATGGGATGATGGTTAGTGATCCAATTATTCGGTCGCAAAAGGAAGGGATAATATTTGAGGTGTTTTGTAATGCTTCCCATCTCATTTTGGAATGCATATTGATGTATTTGGTGGAGGATTACTTGTGGGGAGAATCATATGTTGATGTTTTAATGATTATGTTTTCCATGTTTATGCTTTGGAGGAATATTTAGAGGATGGTCGAAACCTGATGTTGTTCTGCGGCGACTGGTTTGTTCTAGTGGCAATGCATGAGGTAGTTCTTCTTGAGTTTCATATCTCACCATTAGTGGAACACCCATGATTTTATAATATTTAATGTGGATTGAGGGTTCAGTTTTGGTTTCCTAGGATGAAATGGTAAGTGGCATTTTTTTTGAAAGGTGCTTAGTTTTCCAGTAGGTGAAGACTGCACACAGTGTTCTCGGTGCTTTGTTGCAGCCCTTGGTTGACCACAAGTGGAAGTGGGATAAAATATAAATGGATTTCATCATAGGTTTTCATAGTAATTAGGGTGGAAACAGTTATATCTGGTTGATGAAGGATTTATTAGTGAAATATTCTCACTTCATAGTGATTAAGGTGTCGGGTAAAGTGGATGCCTTATCCAATAGGTACATGGAAGAAGTGGTGCAATTGCAAGGAATTTCAATTTCCATTATCTCATATACATACATATTGTTTACTTCTGGTGTTTGGAGGGTATTACAATATTATTTTAATACCGAGTTAAGATTCAAAAGTACTTTCCACCATCAAACAGATGGGAAGACATAGCATACTATCTAGGAATTGGAAGATATGTTTGGGGCATGCGTGTGGGACATTGGATGATTATTGGTGCAATACCTTCACCAAATGGAGTTCACATAAAATGATATCTATTACTATTTCATTATCGTGGTTAAATTTAATGAATTTTATGGGAGACTATTTCATTATATGTTGTGTAGGAACTAGGTTGGGGAGAAAACTGTTCTTGGTCCGGAAGTGCTGTAGAGAATCACCAAGATGATTTATCTTGTTCACAAGAGGATGAAATCAGTATAGGAAAGGTAGAAGTATTATTTCAAACATAGGAGGATTACCTGGGAGTTAGATTTTTGGGACCATGTGTTCTTGATGGTTTCCCATCGATATGGTCAGTGGTGGTTTGATAGTGGGATAAAGCTTTCCACAGGGTTTGTTGGGACCTTCGAGGTGTTGGAGAGAGTTGGAAATGTGGAATATCATTTATCATTACCACCTAAGTTGGGGAGTTTCCACAATGACTTTCATGTATCTTTTCTTAATATATATCTTCATAATGGCTTGCATATCATTGAATAGGGAGAGTTGGATATCGAGGAATACACATCATTCATGTAGTGTCTAATGGAGATCCAAGATCATCAGAAGAATAATGGAGAATGTGGTGCATGGGTGAACCATTTTGTTGGTTTGTTTTATATGAAGGTATGGTTTCTATGAGTAGAGTACTTAGAAATCTGAGGCATATATTCATACCTAGTACCCATAGTTTTTTTGTGTTTTTTTTTCACCTGTTTTTCCATTAAATGAGATGTTAGTTCCCCATTATATATGAGATGGGTTGTTCTCTCTTGGAAGAATTTTGTGTGGTGCACTTTGTGATAATGTCCTAACTTATAGAATGGGGAGGACCTAATTACTAATCAATATATATTAATTTCAATGTGATTAAATCCATGTGGGAGATTAAATGTCACCCATGGTGGATTGTATACTGACATGGATGATGCAATTCCCTAGTTCTTGTGTTCAAAAAGTGTGATTTTTATGCATGTGTGGTGTTTCATGTGGTTTTTTGGCTAATAAGATGACATAAGAGGAGATCTTGGATGTGGGGATTTACATTATAGATTTCATAAAACATAGTGTGGTTTATCATTGAATGTTGAGGTTTTTGGTTGTTAGTAGCATTTCTAGTGTATCAATATCTTTGAGAGGTATCTCACAGAGTGGTTGTTCGTACCCCTCTTTCTTATGGGATTGGTTTTGGATTCTTGATGGAGAGAATCATTGAGAGGTATCTATTGCAATGTTAAATTCCTTCTCTCATCCTTTAAACTTCATGTTTAGATGTTTAATGTGCTCAATGGAGTCTCAGAGGGATTATGGAGGAGTTAAGTACCTAAAGGATGGGAAATGGGGGATTTGACCTCGGGTAACTATTTTTCACGATGTGAAACATAGTTTCATGCCTTATCTTAAGAGTTTCATAGTGTGTAATATTTTAGGGTTAGAAAACAAAAATAAATCATGAGTTTATGTGTTTCTAGTAGAAACTAATCCTCAAGTATTACAGGACATGAAAGGGTATTACACATCACATAATACCCAAACACGGTTTCGTTTTAAAAATTATTTGTAGCTGAGATACCTTTATTTTTATTATTTTCTATCCATTGTCTCATTCCAGATGTACCCAAGTCACCCTGAGGACTGAATACAGCACCACTCCTCCCACCATGATCTATCAATAATGCTTCTTCTTCATTGGTATCTTTGAATTGACCATGGAGAGTTTTCCCCTCTTACTCGTCTTTTTAATTATATTCATTTCATAGGATTTTTTTTCATGATATAGTTTTTCATGAGTTGGATGTTTGGTAAATGTTTTGATAATATTCTAGTGCATAATAGGTAGATAATTGTTTCTATCCATTTAGTTATCTCTTAGAGGTATTCTTCTTCTCCCTACGGTGCACAGACAAGTTGAAAGCCATCATCAAGGTAGGATTTCCCCTGTTTCTCATCAATTGTGCATCATATTGTATGGATTTAATTTTATTTCACACACATATATTATTTTAGCATAATCAATGATATGAATTAGTTAAATGAAATTGAATGGTGTAGTGGGGGATCTATTTCCTATTCCATTGTAGTTTTGATGTTATGATTATGTTATTGTGAGTTGTACAAGAAGAACACACAACTAAAAAGGGTGGTCATTGGTGGATATGATTACATTGAATATATATATTGTGTTTTTTTATTCTTGGTTTCTATGGTATCACCGTAAATGTAAATTTGTTAATCACATAAATCTGGATAATGAATGGATTCCCCAGGAAATAGTTTTTGTGAGGGCACACTTAACTAATGAAGTGGAATTAAATAAGTGTCCCATTTTCTAAATATGAAAAATTTGTTACATAATGGTTTATTATGAGATAGTTGGAATGTTTGTGGCTATGTGTTTGGGATAAAGGAATCTGATGTGAATATGGGGTAATATGTGGGTTTTCTATGGTTTGTGTTGAGGTACATCTGTCTGCATGATTGACTGTTGTTGGTTGGCCTGGGTGGTGTCATGGATTATCTTGTATATGATTCATCAATAAGGATACATAATGTTATCTTATGTTGAAATATTGTTTGATTATGGATCCTTTGAGCAGCATTACATAGTGGGGTTATGATTGGGTTGTTCAATGTTGTGTTGTTGGATGTGGTTAAGAGTTGGGGATGTGTTTTGGTTGATATAGTTAATTATACCAAGGGTTCTCTATGTTTGACATTCCTATGTTTCTTGTTATATGTTTATCTTTGTATCTTCTCATATAGTAATAGAAAAAATGAATGAATAATTGTTTAATAATATTTGGAACTATCATGGGTTGTTTTGTCTAATAGAATTAAAATGGTTAATGGTAAAATAAATGATGGTTTATGTGGTTAAATTTGTTAAATTTTTTAAATTTGGAACAATAACATTAACCTATAGGTCAATTGGAATTTTTATGGAAATTGGATAGAATTAGTGTCATGTCATGTGGTAAGTGCATTTGTTAGTAGTAATAATGTTGGTAGTGTTGTTACTAGATTTTTTTTTTGAGAACCCATAGGTTGGGATTCTGTTTATGTTATCATGTATGTAAATATACTTGTATTTTTATTGTTATTTATATACACACCCCATCGTAGTTGAGAACTACAGGACAAACACCCCCATCATCATGGGGGAGGGTGTACTTCCTAAATATCTGGATGTTTGGATGGTTGGATGGCCACCCTCACTCCCCTGCACCCTCTTCAAAGCGTCGGTATCCCAATATTATTCAGGTGGGTTAATGTTTTTTAATCTTAGGTGTGTTCAAGAAAGTTTTTTTACAAGGTGTTTTTAAGATGAGATGTGTTGTGCTTTCCTAGATTTCTTCGGGATGACATGTGATGTGGCTCATGGCCTGGTTTATGGGATGATAAATGGTTCATGGACTAGGTGATGGGATGAGATACAGTTCATTTCCTAAGAGATGATATGAGATATGATTCCTGGCCTATGTGATGGGATGCGATATGTTTTAGGGCCTAGATATATATAGAAGGGATGTGATAAAATTTGAGATGCACAGGTTTTTGCAGGTGGGTTTTGATGACTTAATTTTGAAATGGGTGGGAGAGCATGGACGTTTTTGATTAAGAAAGGGTAGCTAATTAGTTTGAATTTTTTCATTTTAACCTATCATCAATGTGCATTATATTATATTACATGACATGAATTTTTTTATAAGTGTGCCTTGGTGAGGTTGGGATGGTCATCATACATGTTAAGTGTTTTTTGGTTCTACTATTTTCACATATAAGCATTTGTATGATTTTCTCATATGTGAACACAAGACTTTTTTTTTATGCAATGAATACATGTATACTCACCTTATGTATATAAAACTTATTTTAGGTTTCTTGGAGGTCTTTGTGGACCGTGTTAGACCTTACTATCTCATAACTTGATTGTTTATGTATCACTGCCTATCTTTTCTTTTGGTGTTGGAGACATTGTATTTTCATCAATTCTATTTTATTCATTCATATGGAATGTTTTTTTTACTTTCTTTTATGTAGTTCTTGTAGTTTTTTCGTGAAGGATCCTTCATATGTCCCAATATTGTTTGAAAAAAATGGTAAATTCATTAAATATTACGTGATCTATATAATGGTGGTGCTAGTTTCCATCCTATGGCCTACTGAAGGCGGGACTTTTGGTTAATTTTTGTTGCATTCTTCATCTGCATCGCAAGAGGGGTATCTCTGGAGTGATGGGTTCGTGATAGTGGTAGTCTACAAAATAAATAGTTAATGTCTTCATCTCTCAAATAATGAGGTATCAATAAGGGTGATTAAAATTTAACTCTACATAATAATAATTATATTATAAATTAAACATTAGTTTTTAAAATTCTTACTTATAAACATTGAATGGATGTGGTGGTGAAAAATAGAAGTCATCGCTTAGTGGAGGTGGCGGTCTACCCAATGACCAAGTAATGAATTCATTTATTAAAATAGAATGGTAATGGTGGTTATTATTTATTCCCTTATAAATATAATATTTTTTTATACAACAAATACATATGTTGTTATATAAAAATAAATTTTCTTTAAAGTAAGAATGAAAATAAAGGAAGTTAGGGTAAAACAACATATGTTAAAAACTTGGGCTTTCTCTCTAAAGACTCCATATAAGAGGAGGTGTTAGTATAATCTATTATGAATAATGTATCATGTAAAATAAAATGGATTATATTGTATATAATAAGTGCATAGTTTCATTATAGAACCTAATTATGGGAGTGGTCTTGTAGGGGCGGTGACGTTCCTCTTTTATTAGTAGTGAAACTATAATTTCTATAAATATTTAAATTAATATAATGATCTCTCTAGTTTCACATGTAAATAATATTCTAAAATAGAAAATAATATAGTGGGGAATGATATATAGTCTATAATTAATAAAAAATCATTTTTACCCATGTTTTAAACATGATTAAAATTCCTTTAATCTAATAATTTTCACTTTTACACATGTTTTCTATCATTAGTCCATATTTCATGTAAAAACCCCAACTTTAGAAAATAGTTTATTTTAATGCTTAACATTTAGGTATTGGATAATATTATAAACATCATTTATTTTCATGAATAAATTACAATATTAGAAAAAAAAAGTATGGCGACCTAAATGAATTCCAAAATAAGATTTTTCCAAAAATTATGTAATTACATGAAAATATGAAGAACAATATTTTTATTGGAAAATATTACATAAGTTCATATAATTTTAAACATAGGATTTTTAAATCTATAATTGAATAAAAAAATATAGTTTTACTCATTCAACAAATATATGATCAACTATAATGTTTTATTAACATATAGTTTATTCTAATATAATTATTAAGTCATAAAATTTATATTTCTGAAAAAATGGTACATTTTTTACTATTTACCAAAGAATAAAATATTTTATAGAAATAAAATTATCTATCATAAGATAATATTTAAGTGATGAATAAAAAAATAAATTATTTTGGAAAAAAATTTCTGTTAAACGTTTTGAATGTCACTTTTTAATGTGAAGATAAAAATAAAATGAAAAATGAATCCATAGGCATATAATATTTTAAAATTATTATTCTAGTGCTTATATCATATCAATTTCTAATGAAATTGGTATTAATTTGTTATACATAACAAAAATATATTTTATCCACAATATATTTTGTTTCATTTAATAGAAAATGTAAAATGATATTTTTTCTAAACTTTACATTTTAACGAACTTATCAATAATTTTAGTCATTTAAATAAATAAATTAATTTTCATCATTGACATAGAATTAATAATGGAAACTATTTTTATTTATCAATATATTTATTAATTTAGTTACATCTATTTTTATCAACCGACTATATGAATTCATTTTAACAACTATATACTATTTTTTGGTTCATTTTTGTTTAGTGTTGGGTCTATAACACACTATAAAATATTTTAGGCCTTAAAGTAATATATAATTTAAAATACCACTATGTTATAAACTCCATTATATAAATTCATTCCATTAAATTTTAATTATTACGAACTAAAAAAATTATTAAGGGGTATCTTAATGATAGTCAATTCTCCATATTTACTTCCAAATATTCCATATAAAATAATATATTTTGTATGAATGGGAAAAAATATTTTCTATTTATATTTCAAATTGATTGTTACATTTTTCACACAGTAAAATATTTCTGTATTTCATCATTTTCCTCAAGCAATCTATCTTCCTATTAATTTATGAAATTCCCATGGGTGCCTTTTCACATATTCCTTCCATGTATGGTATTAAATATTATTTTCTTAGTCAACTATGTCACCTAAAATTCCATGAGACTCTATCTTTATCTACATTTTTATTTTTGTTAATTGAATAATTTTTTTTGTTAATCAATTTTTTTGATAACCAACTCGGCCTAATCATAGGGTTTCTTTATTAAATTCTTATCTTATTAAGTTTCTCAATAGTAAAATCACCACATTCTATATGTAATCCATTTCATACATGATTACTCTAAGATTAAACAATTACTAAAAAAGTAAATTAACATGAGTGATAAATGCTAATATTTATATTTTTTAAAAATAAATAAAATAAAAATTACACCACATAATTTCATACTCATTTAAATTATGAAATTATATTGTAGTTCAAGGTAAATAACTTTAAATTTAATCTAAATCTCCTTTGGATGAGTTATCTCATTTTCCTCAACCTAGTTACTTAAAATAATAAATCCATCATAATGAATTTTCTAGAAAATTCCAATAACCAAAGAAAATACCTCAGGAGTTAGTGATCATGAATAATTTTATATGTAAATTGATCATAAACTATAGTAATGATTTATTTTATTCTTAATAAATTATGTTAGGGTTATTAACCTTAGGATAATATGTTCAATATCATTATCCAGATTCCAGAATCCATATGGGGATGTAATTTTTATGCAAAACATTGCATCTTATTGTTAAAGAAAAATAGTGTGATATTGTTCACACCATAAAATTAACACTAAAATATATCCATTTGGATTTCAAATACAAAATTTTATCCTAATATTTTAACATAATAATGTGTTATTATTACTTCAACTAACCCATTGTGTTATCTATACAATTTAGGTTATGATCAATAGTAACCTATCAACCCTTAAATTAACCAAAAGTAACATCATATAATCTAAAGTTATTTAATCCCATCTATAAAACCAACTTTAGTACCTCTTAACCAATTATATAGGATCCAGTGACATAAATAATACGTTACATATTGGTTTTCATTCAAACTATAACACCTAAACATGATTATGTTATAACTCTTTGAAATAAATAAAATATTACACTATATAATTTATCAATAACTTTTAGGTCTATATATTTAGAGAAATATGAAAATTCATAAATTAATAAATCCCTTGTATTTCTAAAATAAATTTAATTTTCATTATTATATATAAGAAACTAATTAATCCATAATAAGTCATTAAAAACTCCAACAAATTCTCCAAAAAGTAATTTGGTTGGACATACCATGTTTAATATATTTCTTCATGACCTATGTACATGTAAATATAAGAAGTAGTGATCTGAAACACTCATTAAGGGTAAATAAATGTGATTAAATTCTATTATCATATGTCAGAGTAATTTGTGAATAAATAATATTGTAGGAACATATATCACAAATAACATCATTAAATAAAAGAAATTAATGAAAAATACATCCATAAAAATGTAATTTAAATGTTGACATGGATAAAAATAACTAATTCCTTTTTAATGAATTGAATAATGTTAGATAAAAAATTCCATTCCCTAATCCATGAAATCATGATCATAGGTATCATGTTCTTACCACTGAGGCCCTCTGTTTAGTAATTATTTCTTTCTAAATAGGAATACAACAAGATACCCCACACCGATGGGCTAATAAAAACTATTGATGCATTAAGTGGCTATTGTAGGAACCATTTTTCACTAATTAAGTATAATCACATCGTCATATGAAGTAATGAATTTTTATTAGGTCATATAATCAATATTCCATAATAATAACTAGTCAACTATATTAGAATAATATGTATATGGGTTTTCAATGTAACCCAAGTTATTAAATGGAATAGATGTATTTTTAATAAACCCAAAAACTGACATTTTATAGAGAAAGGGGTATAAATTAAGAAAATAATTTCCCAAATCAATATATATATATATATATTTAACATTGTTGAAAACCCATCAATCAACATAAGGAAATTTAGAGTGTTTATAAGGGAATGGAATTTGAAGGAAAAAATTTCTGTTAATATATGATGATTTTGGAAGAAAAACCGAGTGATGGATTTTTTGAAGATTATTCCCTGAAAAAAATATTATAACTAATATTATAATTAAATCCATTACCAATATATACACACAAAATGGGAAACAATAATTAAATACCAGACATATATCGCTAAAGATAATTTGAGAGGTGAAAACACATATGGTAATGATAATTTTACAATAAAAAATGATTAGAGGGATAAAATGAAATTATAATAAATTTAAATGAAATATATTCATTCTAATTTAAGTAAAGAATGAATTTAATACACCATAATAAATAAAAAATGGTGCACAATATAAAAAATGTCTCATGGATTTGAAAATGATCCAATGAAATCCTCAAAACCGTAAAAACATCAAAGTAAAAAAAATTAAAATGAAACATTAAATACCATGAATAATGATATGTTAATAATAATAAATATTACTGGGGTGGTAGATACATTATTCCATTGAAACATGATTTATAATAATATATATGTCTCATGTGGTGAGAATTTCAGACCAGACACCATAATGGCCTTAGAAACATTTCATTCCATAAATTCTTAAGGATATGATTTCAAATGAAACATTAAATACAACAAATAATGATAGGATAAAGAGAAAAATAAACAGGAAATTATATATCCCACTACAAAGAAATAATATTTTCCAAAAATATATATCTCTCAAGGGGTGAACATTATAGATTAGGAACCCTTATAGTTTGAGTGTCATAAAAATAAAAAATCATGAAGTAGAAAGAGATTGAACCTAAAATAAATACAACATGAATGATAATTCATGATGTAATATAAAATATAAGATGTATATTCATGATATAAATTTAAATTGTTTCATAACAAGAATCATGTTTGATGAAATAGGAATTGAGACCATGAAACCCCTTTCATATAACATAATCATTGAGGTGAGATTATTTTCAAAATAAGGGTATAAGTAATTATCAAATATTTATAAAAAATCAGGATGAAATAAAATAGAAATAATTAATTATGTATAACAAATCAATCTTGGATCAATATAATCTTATAATCTCCTCTGAAAATCATCAAAAGAAAATTGTTTTAGAAAAAACCCATAACTTAATTCTAGAATTCCACTAAATCACTCAAACATCCATCATAAAACCAATGACTATATTAATCTTCTAATTTGGAATATTTTTTATAAATATAATTATTTATAATTTTTTTATAATTATTACCTCCATGTATATTAATTCCTACTTGTTTTCTTTTAATATTGGGTGTAAGTAATCATGATCATTTTCATCTTGTTCCATAATAACGATGTTCTTATTCAATATTCAACCAATTTTTATCATTAATATATCATAAATGAAGTGTAATTATTATTTTAATATTATTTATAATATTAAAAAATCAGTCTCTTGGTGTTTTTTATGATCCTTCAAGATTAAATCGAGAACAAGGTTTTCCCAATTATTTTTGAAGATAAAATGTGGGTATCCTAATTATGATTTTTAAAATGATTTTTACTATTATAAAGTAGAATAAAATTGTTATTTATTTTCAATATAATATATTATAAATAATCAGGTCCCCATAGTCATACATTTAACTTTTAAATATGATTGTTCATTTTGGTAGTTGGACCATCAAAAACATTGACATACCATAATTAATGGATGATTATGATTAAGTAAGTGGTTTATTATGAGAATAATATCATTATTATATAATAATTATGGTATTATTTTTACCTTTAGGTGATTTTTTTCAATTTTATTAGAGATTATTAAATAATATTTTGAAAAATAAAAATGATAAATTTTACTTCGTTGATATGGTAGTCCAAACATCACAATGTTAGAATTTTAATTTCATAAATAATTAGATGGAATTAAAGAGTATTAAATTTTATATCTTTAAAATTATAATCTATTTATATATGTAAACTTTATTTTTTAATTTCACTATTATAAAAATTTAAGAGGGTTTTTTGGGGAAAAATGAACATCGTCACTTCGTGGATATGATAACCCACACAATATGTTGATGACAACATAATTATTATTAAGAAAAATGGGAAACGTGGTTAAATGTTTTTAAATTAACGTTATAAAATTCATAATTAAAATAATAATGACTTCATAATATAGATATATGTAAACTATATTTGGGAAAGTTAGAATGAAGATAAAATAATATAGGGAAAAAGTAGAAACATTATAGATATGTGCTTTCTCTTTGAAGAGTCCATAGAAATCGAGGTAATAGGAAAAAAATATTGTGAATAGAGGCTCAATTAAAAGAAAAATATATTTTAGGTTATTGAATAAGGAATTGGTTCAAGAGAAAAAAATAATTTTTTGATTGGACTTGAAAGTTAGATTTCCCTTTTATAATTGGGGATATTAACATTTTTTAAAAATGTCCACATAATATAATTAGATGAAGCGATTAATAGGTAAAAAAAATAAAACAGTAAATTATGGAAAAGGGTATGACATAATGTTGATAATTATTATAAAAAATTATTTTAACACATATTTCAATCGTCTTTTTATGCCCTTTACTATTAGAATTTTTATTTTTAAAATATTTTGTTTTATCGTGGTATGTACATTTTCACAATGTATTTTAATCCTAATGAAAATTATTAAAATTTAACATATTATAAAATTTATACCAAACTATTAAACATATTAAACCTATTTTATCATATATTGTTTTTACAAAATCATGTATCAAAATTATCACATGTAACACATAAAAGCACATTTTTTTAAAAACTGGACCTTTTTATTAAAATTTATATGTTTAGAAATTTTGCTAATTTTTTTTTATTAATATGTAAATTGAATAATTATAAATCCTATATATTTTATGTGTATTTAATGTAAATATAAATTAGATGTTAGATATATAATATTTAATAAAATGAAATGACCACATACAGTTTCATTTACTATAAAATATTTCTTTTGTTCATAAAATGTTAAAAACTAGGGTTATAAATTCAGAATGATGCGTAATATTTTTTTTCTTTATTAATCAAAAAGTTTCACAATTAAAATTATTTCTAAAGTCCTTGATATTTTTTATATATTGATAAATTATCGAATTTATATATTTTTTCAATTGTATGATCAATATTCCCCTAATAATAAATTATTTTAAAAAAATATAAAAAATTCATATTAATATCATATTTCATTTCAAAATCTAAAATGGTGTATATTTGTCCAATTTCACATTATGTAATTTTAGAACTTAATATTTAAATAAAACTATTCTAATATAAAAAAAACTAAATTCATATGAAAATAACTTTTTTAATGATTCTATTTTTTTATATTATAATATAAAATAAAAAATTAATCTAAACGGTGTTAATATATTATTCATATCAACAATAACTATTTTTTAAAATATATTTATCTTCTTTAAAGAAGGCATATAATAATAATTTTTTATAGTGGTGAAATTTTAAATCATTAATCATTATAATTAGTTATTTTGATACAATAATTGAATATTCATAAATGAATTTATATTAATAATGAAAATTATTTTTATTTCAATGTATATTTCATACTTCATTTATAATTATTTTTCCTAGTAATTTTAGGATTACATTTTAACAGTTATATATTGTTCTATTTTTTTGTAATTTGGTGGTGCATTTATCATGAACTATTTATCAAATTAGGTCAAAAGAGAATATATGATTAAAAATAACTAGTTTTTACTATAACTAACCAATGTGATCATGGGATATTGAACTCCTTTCTAGAATATTGAGGTTAACCCAAAATATTGATTAGATACAATTGATTATAGTGATCCATAATGCCTCATTATTCATGAGTTATATATCATTACATTTTGATTGTGGGTGATTTTCTCTTATGAAGTGATGAATTTGGAATAATTTTCTTGATGATCCATATAATATCATCACTTATATCAATTTATGAGATATTTCAAGTTTATTATTTTCTCCATTCAAATGACTTTTCTAATTAAAGGCTGTTTTTGACATTTTTATTAATTATTTCAGGGATCTTAGGGTGATTTTATAATGAATTGGATCTCAAAGGATACACCATGGATAAATCTAGGACATCAGATATCTTGCGATGATTAACAATCCAACCAGTGGTGCTATAAGTGTGTCAAAACGAGTGAAGAAACATCGGTCATCCAGTGGGAATCCACTAGCTGGCCGATGGTTTTTCATAGAAGACAAGTCAATGGGATCACATCCACCATCCAACTGATAGTGTCATTATATAGCTAATACTCATATTTTTAGGGTGTAATTAATTACCCCAATTATATTTTATGGAAACCTATTTTTACCTACATTATTTATCCAATTTAAAATAAGATGTAATTAATTTTAATTTTAAGCCTCCTATCATTAATCATGGAACAATAATTCTTCTATAAATTCTTCTATAATGTTTTAAAATTATATAAATGTCTGAATAATGAGACTTATAGATTAATAATTCCTCATGATATCTTTTTAGAATATTTGAATTTTTTTTTCTTGAAAAATATGATTGAAAAAAAACCCGTATAGTTGTTAGAGAAGAATTGTGCTATGATGGTGGATAAATTTCCTATTGTTTTCCATATATTGAGGCCTCAAAATTGTGATTATATTTTTTAATGGAATGATTTATATATATAAGACATGTGGTTAACATATATCCGAGTGGAGTTCATGGTAAAATAGACCATATATGATTTCATTTTGTGAACTACATAGGGAGTTTTTGGAATGGAAAAGCCTAATTAAGAATTTTGCATACCAATTGTGCTATGAAAACAAAAATTATTTTTATTTATGGTCGAAGTAGCTATGTTGAAGGATAAAACAATTTTTTTCATTCATGGGTAAATTCATTGATTTGAAGGACACCTTATTTTTTTTATTTCCAGGTGAATGAAATGTTTCACAGGTTATCTTAAAGGAACAATGTTCTATATGAACTGCATTGTGAGAGCAGTACGTGGGGATGGATGATCCATAAAGGTGTTTTTCATAATTACGATTAGTCAATTTTTTATACATATTTTTCGATTTAATGGAACTATAATTTAATCATTATATATATATATAATTACATTAAAATGGATTTCCACTCTAAGAATTTGTCTATGTCAGAATATTTTTTTAAAGGAGGTTTTTCATGAATGATGTAATCAGTCGTGGATCAAATCCTGAAGGATCGTGACCACTAAGAAAGCTCATTTCATAGAAGGAGATTATAGGGGAGTATAGTCCAAATAGTAAAAGGGCCTCATACTGAACTTGATCAATGGGTTGCAATGTTATCATGAAGTATTTCAGTCATTTCATTGAGGGAAAAATAGTTCGGCAAAGGTTTATCAATAAATAAATATCCATGGAGTAAAGTGCATTTCATAAATCTGGTGAAAATAGATCTTCATAGAGATATTATATGGTAAATAATTTTGAGTTGATTCCGAAAAACATAAGAATCTTATGATTGAATTTTGTTTATACTTTAGTTGAGAGATTAGTGATCTTTAAAATTATTAATGGTTATAAAATTGAAGGGATAGTTAGACTACTTTAAACAATGAAATTTTAGGGAGATTTATTCGATTTTGTACATAGGAATATTACCATTGTATGCTCCTTGTATGTTCATAGTGAGGTTGAACCATGAAAAATTAATGTTTCATGTGATTGTTTTAATTATAATATAATTTTATTCTATAAGAAGAATAAACAAGTGTTTTTTAATGATAAAAAATACCAATTGATAGTTTTTTGAAAAATTCATGACTTGATTCACCCCTAAAATTATCATATTTAACCTAATTGTTCTAACAACTGGTATAATAGGGAATGGTTTAAATCAGTGTTTCCATATCAGTGGTTTCAATGGAGGTTTTCAATCACAAATGGATTCAAATTTTGGATGGAATTAATTTTCAGTTATGGATGAATCATATTCATAACTACTTCTAATCATTAAGTTTATATGTTTTAATGTTGTTATGTTTGGTATTTCTAATAGTGTTGATAGTGATGTTTTATCAGAAATAGAGATAAGATACTTGGATGATGGTCCCAAATGAGTCAATACCATAGGAGGAGAATTATAAAATACAATCTTCCAAAATGTCATGTCATGAATGTAAAAAAATTACATATCTCAATTTCTATGAAATTATTATGAAGGAGAAAAAATTTGAGGGAACAAAAATTATAGGTTCTATGGGAGAAAAATAACGACATGAGAATGAAGCAAGATGAGTATATAGATGCATTTATTGATTGGGTTAATGTTTTCATGGAATACAAGAATGTTCTAGGAGAAACTCAAGATGATTTATAATTCATTAAGGGCCTATTGAGAATACTTCCTCCTTGATGTAATTCAAATGTCTATATACTATATAATAATGATCAAAAATAGCTTACATTTGATAGTTTATAAATTACTCTTATTGTGCCTGAGATTAGAAAAGATGACGATAATTCTACATATAAAGGGAAGTCTAAAAGTGGAGGAATTTAAGTCCATGAAGAGGCTCTCTATTGAATATGGATTAAGAGATAAAGAGATGCATGAGGATATGTAATTTTTTTACTCAAATATTTGGAGAGGAAAAGAAATTTTTACCTAAAAATTTCCCTTATATTTCTTCCAATATGGAATGGCTCGATATATTTCATCATGGTAACCCCAATAAATTCTAAAATTACGATGTGTTTAAAGTCTAAATTCACAGGATGATGTTTCCAACCAATATGAAAGGTAATAAAATTTATAACTAAAATAACATTGAGATGAAAAACCTTCATTCACCAGAGAATGATTGTTATGAAAAATTTGAGGCAAAAGAGATAGAGGTTGGTGAGGATGATTAAAATAATCATACAGTGGTAATGGTATTTGACACTCAAATAAGGGAAGAAGGTGACAATTATTAGTGATGGGTTAATGTAATAAGGGATATCATGGATGAACTATATATTATTGTTTAGGAGATTGATGTTTACAAAATTATAAATAAAAAATCCTATAGATTAGTTCATGATACATGATTATATTAGTAGAAAATAAAAGAATATAAGTCTGCATTTGAGGTTTAAATTTAAAGGCATATGTATTAAATTAAATATATCATAGAAACAATCATTCATTATACGATCAATGTTGAATAGAATAAAATACTGATTGATGGTTTGACAAACATATAAAAAGAACAAGTCAAACATATTGAATAACATGAAGGAGAAGTTGTCAATATGTGATGAAAATTATAAGATCTAGAGGTTCTCATGACTCTTAGACAAAAATTGGGAATTTAGATCAGTTAGGTGACAATAAATATATAATTGGATTATAGAGGTCCTATGAATAATAACAAATAGTAATTCATAAATGAAGAGGGTGGTTTGGGACGTGATAGTAAATATAAAGTAGTGATGAGTTATTTCAGACCCCAGGCACCCACTCCGAGGCTAAAAATTGATTTGGGTACAAATCAGAATTTTATTTTTCATAGAAACCATGGAATAATTGGTCATACAATATTGACCCGCATAAATTGAACATTCAACAAGTGTTAACTCTATGTAAAGATGAGTCATTCTCAAATTTTATGTTCGTAATCCAAAATAGAGAAAAGAAAATAAAAGAATAAAATGTTTCTACATAGAGTTAACTATTCCATGAATGATTTTGAAGGTTACAGTTTCGGGTGTTCAGGAATTGGACACAAGACCAAGTACTTCTCATAATCATTATAGAATAATGCACTGAAGCACCCCAAAAGTGGTCATATATTATAGCTCAAGAAATCATCGAATGAGATGAAAACATAATATAAATTTTCAAATATAAAAGCTGTATATGTTCAATCGTAATCCGACGAAGATAAATAATTTTCTTCCATAGAAATTATGAAATGATTGACATGGATCAAAAAGAAAAGATATGACCATGCAATTATTGCTGTGATTCTTCTTAAATAATTAGATCACATTGTTATATGTACCCTTTATAGTGGATGAATATATCATTTTATAAGAAATTTGTAAAATTTTATAGTATTCAAATATGACATGGAAGGTGTCATTAAATTTTTAATTGATGAATTATTAATGATTATTTTCATAGGAAAAGAAAAATATAGGGGCAAAGATAAATGACACAATGATATCTTAATTGTCAAAGGTCTCAGTCACCCCTTGAAATGTTATAGAAAATTTTTTTAATTGGTTCATGGTATAATATTTACCATGAAGTATTGTATCGTCAAGGGAAAATATGTTATAGTTTCATTACAGTGAATTCTCACAAAGGAGAATCATCACATTGTTAAGGAAGAAAATGATATGTGTTTTTTATCCAGAGAGGAAGATAACATGTTCTGGAATAAATAGTTTATGGATCTATGAAAACCCTCTAAGAGAGATATTTTTAAATGTGATTCATCTTATGATCTCCCCAATATATCTTTTAATCATACTCACACGTGTGATGCTTGTCAATAATGAAAAATTATTAGAAATACATACAAAGAAAAGAAAAACATTCAACCAGAGTACTTTATTTTTTCCATGCATATGTGTGTGGACATATGTCACTATGATACATTGATTAGAATAGGTATTATATTATTTTAATTGATGATTTCAGAATAATGGAATGGATTTTTTTTATTTCCCATATGTCTGATGTGCTCAATTGCCTAAAAAATATCAGAGTGAAGTTGAAAAGATTTTTGGACCAAATAATCTAACATATCAAACTAATGATGGAATGAAATTCAAAAATATACTATTGTATTATTATTTATAGATATAAGGGATATGGAATCATATTTTGATAGTGGTTAATCTTAATCAAAAAAGAGTTCTTGATAGGAGAAATCAAATTAAAAAACATAGACAGAATATTTATTATTGAAAAGGACTTACCTGAGAAATTTTGGAAGGAATTAGTCTTAACATCAATTTCATTATAAAATATTGATGTGTTTTTTCTAAATTAAATGAAAACTCTATAATATATATGGTATACAACCAAGATAAAATTGAAATAATTTTGAATATTCAGAATTAAGTGATTTATTTTCCATAAGGATAATCATTTAGAGTTTGAGTCATTTGGAGATTAAGGGATTTTCATTGAATAGTCATGAAAAATGAAAGAATATAAATTTTTCGATAAGAGGATAAAAATATTTGGTGGAAATTAATGATGCCACTAGAGTAGAGAGTTAATAGAATCTTTAACAACATAGTAAAGAATTCCTTAATGATAGTGATGAAGACGTAAGAATCATATGGGGAGTATAATTCGAGAATTTTTTTTTCATAAAAAGACACATATATTGAGAAGGATTATTTAAAGTCATTATCTTCAAATAATATTATGTGTTGAGTAGAAATCAATAGGAAGAACATCGTTTGTGAACATGGAACACTAGGTCAAACACGAAGAATAAAATTCATAAAACAATCAGCATTTATATCTATGGAAGATCCAAAATGTTTTAAAGAAGAATATGGAGATGAAAGTTATTTTTATTGTATAAACAATGCGGTTGAAAAAATGGAAATGAATTAGAAAAGGTATATTAATTCAATACTTGATTATATTATTATCATGAGGACTAAATTTTTATTTCATGAAAAACTAAATAAAAATGGAATCTTAATTTGAAAAAAAATAACAACTAGTGTTCAAGGGACATTACCAAATATATGGAATCAATGTTATTGATAAATTTTCACTTATTTAAAGCCTCCATACTATTATCCTATTCACAACCATATAATTTCAATTAAAGTTAAAAGGTTTATAGGTGGATATCATGTCAATATTTTTGAATGGGCTTAGAGAAGAAGAATTTTATATCGAGTAACCAAATTGTTCTCTCATTCATTATTATTAGAATAAATTTTATCAGATACCAAAGGTGTTCTATGTTTTGAATAAAGCACCAAAAGAATGGTATTAATGAACATATTGATTTTTGAAGAAACTAAAATTTCAATATCATAGATTTGATTATAATATCTATATATTGAAAGGAAAAAAACATAGGATTATGGTTCTCGTATATGTTTATGATTTAATATTTTTTGTATATGATGATGTGTAGTTAAAATAATTCATATAATTCATGAAAAGTGATTTTAAATTATCAATTATTGGTGAACAAACCTTTTTCATTTGTTTTTATGTATAAAAAATAATTATTGATGCCTTCATATCTAAATATAAATATTCCATGGAGGTTTTGAGAAGATTTGGAATTTCTAATTTCATAGAAATGAAAACTCTGGTGGCTACATGTATGAAACATTCATGACATGATGAGGAAAATGCAGTTAATGTAAGATAATATAGGAAGATTATTTTCAGTCTATTGTACATTACATTGACATGACATACTATTTTTTTCCCATGCAATGAAATATGATATCAAACTAATCCCAAATAAATTCCCTTACTTATAGTAAAAAAGAATAATTAAAAATATCAAGGGAATGTTGGATTTCAATTCACTATATATTTATAAATCTCAGAAACAGTTATTGGGCAATACAGATATGGATTGGGCTGGTTTATAATATGATTGAAATTTATTGTTAGATGGTTTATTATATATTGAAATATGGTGTATTTATTTGATAAGAATGAAATAGTATTTTATTTAATTAGATACCAATTAATTTTAATATGTTGTTGATACTCAATCTTACACAAACTTATTGTGGCTGAAGTATAAAATTTATGATATTGGAGTTGAAGTGAAGTATCTGGTCAAAAACCATTATGATAATTCATGATCTAAAAATCATATACAAATACATCACTGACATATGAATCACTTCTAAATAATGTATCACTTTATCATGGAGGAGGTGGACCATAGGCTTGTGAAGTTTGAGTATGTGTCAATATAACTATAGTTTATTGATATTCTTATAAAGGCCTTTACAAAAGAAGAATTTGAATGTCAATGACTGGCTCTTGGAGTTTAGTTGAGTTACCTTACTTGAATTAGTGTAGAAATGGGACCCCCTCTCCCCATTGATTTGTTTTTTCCCTTTATGTTTTACTATGTGCAATTTAATATGTTTTAGACACAAAAGAATGATATTTGGGTTCAATGTCAAAAGGGGAGAAAATATCATGATCTAGATAGGGAAGATGTCGATTGGTTGTAACACCCCGAGATTTTATGAAAAATATTCTTTTAATTTCATTGATGTCTTGTGTTGTAAGCTACAACAAGATTATCTTGTTCTATACGCAACATCGTATTAGCTTGCAGTATACGCAACACTATTCTTAGATTGTGTTACACACAATTTCATCTTAGTTTGATAGTAGTCATTCTACGCAGCATTGAGTGTGTGTATTTAAATATATATATATATATATATATATATATATATTCAATTTATAAATGAAAAATGGTTAGATTATGTTATATGAAACAACAAAGGAGTCTTTCACAACGTGCAACCCTAACTTGGCTTGCATTACACGCAATCGCGACCTTCCTCGATAGCGTGTGTTGTACGCAATACTGGGTTGTGCTAAACAATGATATATTATTATAATATTATAATGAACCAGCCGTTATGAATATTATTAACTAAATTTTGAATTTTATATCATTATTATTCATCTTACACATTTTCTAGAACATGGTATAAGAACAAAATAAATCTTTCAGGTAAAATATGTATTTTTCAAAAATGCAGTTTTACCGCCTTTTGATGGTGCACCCACTTTAAATCTAGTTGTTTACATGTTTATAAGTTAAATTTGACAAAATAAAATTCTTCTTTTGAATCAGGCTATAAAAGTTTACACTGGATAAAGTTTTGATATTTTTCTGATAACTTTCATATTTTAATGAATAGTAAAAACATGCTATATTTTAATTAAAAACAACTTTTTTCATCGTAATAATTTATATGGTTAAATTATAATATTTAATGGTTTTAAGGTATAAATAGAATATATTTTTACCATTTAATATAATGTATTTCATTAGCATTGATTTTACATTGAATTTGTAGGTTAAATAAATTCAATCTTTTGCAATGTTTTAAACAAAAACCGGTTTTCATTCGACAACGGGATTAATTTTAATTTAATTTCTGCAACTTATGTGTATTGAATTTGAAAAAAAGGATTCCATATTTAGAAAATTACCCTAACACATGCCAAAATTATATTGGGTAGCTACAAGTATACCCATATCACCTAAGGGTCGGATTAGATTAATTTTATGGACTTTTGACAATGAAAATAATTTAATTATTTTTAAAACCAAAGAAAGTGACAACATGTCACTCTCTTAAATCTTATAAGTATAATAATTTTAATTTAGTGATAAATATCATAAAACTTCAAACATGAATAGTTTACATAAAGATAATAAAATTATATAAATAATGATAATTTATTTAGAATTTTTAGGGATTAAACAATTTTCATTAATGGTGATACATTAATGATGCAGAAATTATTTATTAAGTGAAAAATCAGTAATATAGTTTTTATTTAAATAATAATAACCATTAAAAGACCCAAAAACCTGACCCTAACTTATTGGTAGTGTATATCTACACCATAATCATCCAATTACCTAATATATAACCATTTGGAGTCTTATAAAAGTTACTATGACACATATATTATTTTATTTTAAATGATTCCAATTTTGTCACCTTCATAATTTAATATATATAACAATTTAAATATTGTTATTTTAATATGATAAATTCGAGTAAAAGTATTATTGTAAAATTTAATAGATTTATCTTCATCATAGGATTTTATTTTTAATTTTTATGCAATAAATAAGTATATTAAATAATTATACAAAAATGTTACTGTAATTATTTTATTAAGAGATAAACCAAATAAATGGTTTTAAAAATAATAAAATAAATATTATATGAACTATTTAATGTACTCCAATAATTTTATAGATACATATGACCTTTTATGAATCTATAAATTCTTTTAGTTCGAAAATATCTTCTGTATATATCTTATTTAACTTCAAATAAATGAATAGTGTCAAAATTGACACTATTGTTATTTTATAAAAATAACATATTATAAAATTGTTTAAAAATAATAAAAAAAAATATAAAAAATATAAATTTATATTTATATGGTCTAAAAGTTTATAAAGTATCCAATTATGGAAAATTCACAACAAATAAGTAATTATTTGTTATAATTTAAAATTTATAATTTTATTACCACAAATAAAATTAAATTGATAAATCAAGTTGATAATGTTTAAAATAATTTTCTAACATGTCTAAATTTTATTGGTTGATGATATTACAACCCTATCTCATATAATATTCGAATATGAGTCATTTTTGGAGGTTTTTAAGTGGGTTTAGATTTATTATAAATTAATATTTTTAAGATTTCCAAAGGTGCCCCTCTCCTCCCTTATAAAAGGCCACCTCCTCCCTCTCTTCCTCACACCATTTTGAGCCTTGAAGCTCCGCCAACCCATGCCAAATTATATTCTCCACTTCCCTAGAAACCTCCTAGATGTTCTGGTCTTCTTCAATGACCAATATTAGTGCCCTGAGAGGAGGTTTCAAAAAGGCATGTCAAAAGAAGAGGTAATATCTGTTACCGATTCTTTCAACTTTATTTCTTCTTCTACTTCTTCTTATTTAGTTGTTTCATTATGAAGTAATAACATTAGTATCACTCATATACTGATATGTTATTATAAGTATGAAACAACCCTATTTCACCATCTATCCATCCTACGGAAAAAGAAATCACCGCGCGTGCGTACGTACAGAATACCATCTCCACGTCGTGGTGTAATCTGTTTTCGACCACAACCTTACTTGGATGGGTATAATGGTGTAAATAAATAACTATATATGATTATTTCAAAGTGATATTGATTCTGAAATATTATAAATAAACTTCAATGCAATTCCATGATCATGGGAATGATATCATCGATCGTGCGTACGTACGGACTACCGTCTCCACGACGCGATGAGATTCATTCTTCATGTTAACCATTCATGAATGATTATAAAGTATATATAATAAGTAATCATGAAATATATGAAATAATAATGATACTGGATTTATTTTTATATACATTTATGTCATCTACTTAATTTCATTCAATTCAATAAGGAAACAAAAATAGTGTTCATGCGTACGTACGGCCTACCGTCTCCATGAACGGTGTATTTCATTCCATTTAATCTATCTATCATATATATATGTATATAATTAATATATATTATATATAAATCATGTTTTACATTATGGAATTAAGGAAATAAGGTTATAAGTAATAATATCAAGAACAACAAGTCCAAACATGTACGATAAATAAAATGATTTTCCCCAAAACGCTGCTTTAACATGGAACATACAAAAGAACGGGTAATATAAAGTCATAAGTGAACCATATATGATATCATAACAATGAATATGATTATGTAATAAGTCAATGACTTTATTTAAATCATTATACAAGAGTTTTGGATACGTACGAAGCATATCAGACATAAGGTAAGGGATAATTGTGCACATCTCATTTTTATCTGAGATTACTTATTCGTAAGTATTTACTGGGTTTATTTCTATCATCCATGTCCTTGTTTTATAAAAGTGTTTTCATGTATGTTTAATGTCCTTTTTTCCCATTTGACTTTTACCCCATGGTATGGAAGGAATCTTTCTTTTATTTACCCTACAAGGTACTTTTTGACTTTTCTGACAATAGTACGAGAAGAATGTTTTTTTAACTTATACGGCACGAATGAATTTTTAAGGTTTTATAAAGTCCTATTTTCATGAAGCTTACTACCAAATATTTCATGACTATTTTCAACAAAATACTTTTCTTTTAAAATTGGATGACATTTTTTGAAAATAAAATTATTTTGAAGAAGAAAGGATATTTTTCTCAAGAATTCATTTCAAGTGTTTTATCAAAACCATTTTTCATCTAAGATGACATTATTTCATATGTGTATGCTTCATGTATCATGTCTCTATGGTCTACACTGTTTCACTTTTCTTATTATGGAATGATATCTATTTCTTTTATATGGATTATGTGATGATGGGATGATGTTTATGAAACCCATTTTATTCATTGGGTTATTATGAATGATGTATGTTTATTTTGTGGCACAAGTAAGAATGATTTAATTATGAGATGGGTGGGACATATATCTCCCTCTAATGAATTGGGTAAAGAATTATATCTCATGAGATAGACATGGATAAAACGGTAAGTTAATCCGGTACAGTGATACAGGACTGGATCGAAGAGTGAACTTGAATCAGAAAGGGACTTTGTCCACTAAGATGGTCTTGGCAGTAATGCCTTGGATACTAAGGAAATCATAACAAGTTCTGAATGGTTTCCACAATTACATGATCTATTATCATGATATTTTATCAAGATTGATGTTCCTTTATGATATATTCCTTACATACTACCAAGTTTTATGTCCTTGCCCAAGATTTTGATGTTTAGATTTTATGTTCAATCTTTGGCATTCAAATTTTTGTAGATTGTTTTATGTTCTCTATGCTTACCCTTACTGAGCATTTGAGCTCACCTATTTTATGTTTTCTTTTCCCCAGGATATAAAGAAATATTTTAGGTAATAAAAAAAAGGGGAAGATCTTTATGGGAAAAGTTGAAGATCTTTCACCACGATTAGAAGATTAAATTCCGAGTTTCCAAAGACATTAAACTATTACGGTCTTTGTGTGTCTGTGTTTGTTATGTATTAAGTATTCCGTTAATGTAATGTAATGTCCATGTACATCATGCTTCTGGTCGTTACATTAGTTGTAGCGACGTAAGGGGGATTTTAAATAGTAATATGTAAAATTTGTTTTATAAAAGATTATATTTCATGAAGGATGAGATTCAGGATGAAAATAGATGATTTTTTTGGGAATGGAGTACTTCAATGATGAACATTGAGTGCTGTTATGGGTTCTCACACCAAGAATTGATTATGTGGGATTAATGGGGGTTCATAAATAATATTTTATCACTATATGGTATCAAAAGAATGTATTTTCTATAGGATATAATATTTTCTTTAATGTGGTATCATATCATGAAGTGTTTTAAACAATATTTCAAGGATACATTGTACTTTTTTTATTGTCATTGTTTGTAAAAAAACCAGTTAACAACATTCTATCAGGGTTGTCACCAATGAAATGTGTTCGGAAGGTAGAACAGTTTCCCATTTATTGAAATATTTTTGGACAAAAAAATTAAATTTGTTTTGGAAAATGAAGGATTCCCATATTGAAAATTGGTAGACCACATAGTGGCTAAAGGAGCTCATAGTGAAATAGACTGCCTATAAATTTTCCTATATGAACAACATTAAGATTTTGTGGAACCGAAATAAAATTTGAGATTTCTTCATAGAAACTGCACTATATTAACTGCAAGGTGTTTTCATTTATAGTTGATCAGGGATTAATAATGGATATAATAAATGGATATCACCCATGGGTGAAGGAGGGTATTTTAAGTGAATTTCAGTCGTTTTTTTCATTTGAAGGTGAAGGTAGTGTTTCAAAGGATTTCGCAACGAAATTATTCCATATGTGAACAACGTAGTGAGGGAAATACGTGGTGATGGACATTCTATAATGGGGTTCTTGGTAATTATGATTAGAATTATTCTCAAATATATTCCTATATAAAGAAACCATAACCACATCATTAGATAGATAAAACTTCATTAGAGATGATTATCACTGGATGAGTTCGGCTACATACAAAAGTAGTTAAAAAATATGGGTTTTCATGAAGTAGGTTGTCCATAAAAAAGTTAATTGGTGAAGGGTAATAATTTGGAGGAAATATGAAAAGATATCTCAATTAACCAAAGTTGTTTGTTAGAAAATTAATTTGGAAAAGGAAATTGGGCTCATTTAAAACATGTACTACATGCTTCAAGGTTTTTGTAAATGTTTTAAATCTATTCTCGGAGGAACAAAAATAGGCCATTAAAGTTTTCCCCGCATAGAAATTTCCCCCATAAAGAATTTTAATTCATCCATTGGGTGAAAAAACCTCTCTATAGAACACTTATGTTTGAAACAATTCTACGTTATTTTAGATCAACAGATCAATCATCTTAAAGAGTCATGAACCCACGTGAGTTGAGAGAGTAGTGATCTTTCAATATTTGTATTGTTTGTCAACTGAAAGGGATAGTGTGTCAGCTTTGAACACTATGATAGTTGTTCAATTTGACAGATTTTTTACATAGTCACTTTTCAAATATATGCTTGTTGGTCATATCCGAGTCATTGTGAACAAAGTAAAATTACAGTTACCAGTGTAGGTTTTAATTCTAATATTATTCCCTACTGTAGAAAGTATAAAGAAGAGTTATTTTAAAAATGAAAAAATAACCAAAGATATAGTTCTCTTAATGTATCATACAATGATTCTCCCTCGATAATTTCATTTACCATAGTTGTGATAACATGTCTTCAATACATCCATGCCAAACTTAATTATTTGTTGGAAAAATGTGCATTTATCTATTACAAATATGTGGTTTTTATGATGACTCATTGATTAATTTTTCCTTTCATAATAGATCACTAATAGATCTAATGTATTGAAAAAAAATCATGGTTTTTCATATATCTACCATTTAAAATGTATGTTCTTTAGGTAAGTTCTTATAAAACGTCTCCCATGTCCCATTCTTCATCAAGGATTTATTTTAAAACCTTAATCTATATTTGATTCCATCATATATTTGTAGAGGATTTATTGTTTAAATGATAACAATATTAACTAGACATATAACTATTAAGAATATTGATCTTCTTGGGTAATCCTTTTAAAATGATCAATATAATAACTTCTTCTTCTTGAATCTCTTCTCTTTTGATGGATTGTTGATGGATCAATTTCAATTGGCTAGAAACATTATTATTTTATAGAATTGATGAAAAAAATTTGATAGGTTATTCAATAGACAATGGATCATGTGAATGGGAATACCTTCTATTGACATATCACAAATTGGCTCCGTTGATGGAAAATGTATGGTATGTGATGCTAGAATCACCTTTTTGAAGTGTAATCTCTTTAAGTGTCATTATGAGCACCATCTGTGGAAAAAATGAATGTTATTTACTAATTAGTAATATGTGAGATCATTATTTATTATTGTGCAATGTCATTCAGATTTAGATCCTTGATGAACTATAGATTTATTCATCAACAACCTTGAGGTTGCATGTTAATTTACATTAAGATCTCGTATATTCAATATATTCATTAGTTTCATTTTATGATATAAAATTACCTTAATTATGATTGATTATGTTATCATGTGGGTACATGTGTAGTACATGATACTATTATCATGATTGGTGAAATTATTATTGATAGAGTCTTTTACGACCATTATTAATGATGATCACAAGCTATATATTTCTACTATAATCATTTGATTTTATGTTATTCCATTAAATGAATACTTTACTCTACTATGTTTGTTTCTATTCCATCGGTGGTTTATCCTTTGTAATAATTAAATTTATAAAATAATATTATGTTTACCCTTAGAGGGAGAGTGTTCTCAATATGCGTGATAATGAAGATGGACCCTACACTAAGTATTATCTTTTTAGACTTGTTCATACACATAGAACTCAATTCACTGAGGATACCAAGTAATGCCCTGGAATATGGTGGATTATGGATGTTGAGTGACATGTTGAATTGTTTATGAAAGGATACTAATATATGTGTACATAATAATTGTGGATACTTTTGGGAACATGTGATTTCATTAAGTTTATTCTTCTAGCATAATGTTCAAGAAGGTATAATCGGGGGTTTGTGGAAGCTTAGTTAGTGCATGAAAACATAGAATGTGACCTTATGAGTGTTATTAATTCTTTCATATTTATTACTATCATGTAATATACATGTTATAACTATGAATGTAACGACCCAAAGTTTCATTAATGGAAATCCTTCTTGATCTAATTAAATGCCTCTTTATGTTTATATAAAATATAAACTTCATTGGTTTTATGTTAAGAATTTTGACCGTTGCTAATATAGACATTGAACCGTGATCACATGATTAGTATAAATATAGGGATTTAACACATCCAATTTTACTTAGACAAAAGAAGCTATGGCCTCGTCCAGTAGAATTGCTCCGTACGAAGCCCATTTGTCGGAGCTCGGAAAAGAGGTGGCGTCTTTGGGATTCACCCTTGACCAAGCCCAAGCTGAGCTTCATCTTGTCAATCTCGAACGTGACCGTCTATGGGAAAAGTGGAAGTTGATTGAAATTACCACTCGAGCGATGCTATCCGAGCCAATCCAAGAGTCGGTCACCATTGCACACCTTACTATTAGGTCGTATGTAGCTGTTTTAAGGAGTTATGTAACAAATAAGTAGTACTATGTTCATGTACATTATTTTTTTTATATAATAAACATAATTTCTAGTCATTTTTGATAAATTGTAAATAGTTTTTAAAGTACAAATAGTGTTTTTAGTTATTATTTAACTAAGAATTCTATTTTATTAAATTAAGGGATTTTTGAATTAAATATTATATTAATAAAATATTATTATTATTATTAAATTAATTTTTATTAAATATAAATGATCTTATAATTTTATGAATGCAATTACAATTTTTATTAAGGTTTGAAATCCATTTCTGTCCAAACCTGTGAATTTTCAATAAATGTCAGTTTTTATTTTAAAAGTGAAAATTAACATATTTAAAAAATTATTTAGATAAAATAAATGTTATTTTTGGAATCAGGACATCGAAATTATCCAACGGTGAATTTTTCATAATATTCTGAGACAGTCAAATTTTTGAGTAAAAATTAAATACCGTTTAAATATATAATGTGTTTTATGACAGCATAATGACCCAATAGTGATGTAATAAAATACTATAATATTTATTTTCGGCCAATATATGTTTCAAAATTAAAATAATGTGATTTTGGGTATGTTTAACTTACATTTCAAAGCATTAATAGACCCCTCAAGACTTTTTCAACACCTTGCCTTTTTAAATTAATTTCCATGGGAGTGTGACTCGCCTCCGAATAAGAAACCCTAATATTTTAAGAAGTTAGGACTTTGGCCTTATAAAATATTTTTTTCCTCTTCCCTTTTCCAAAAACCATGGGAAAAACCATGGGATGGTTTTTTTGTTTGGATTAATTTAATATAAGGGGTCCCAAACCTAAATAATAAAGAATTCCCTCACCTTTCCTATACAAACCCACCCAAGCTCCCACTTCATCCTCACTCAAAGACTTTGTAGTTAGTCCAAGCTCTGCCCTACTCTCTCTATAATCCTCCCAAGGTAACCCAAGCTCCCAAGAAGCCTCTCACAAGCCTCTCTCTATCCTTTGGAAGTACACTTCCAAGTAAGGGTTTTTTCTTCCTTTCTCATTTTTTCCAATTTTCTTTAAGTTGTTTTGCCCTTTTAATTTCAATTATAAATGTTGGGGTATGATTTTTCACCTCCCTCATACTGCCCTATTTATGTTTGAATGATGGGAGACCCTTTATCTCTCATTAAATTCCTCCCATGTACACCCGTTACTATGCCGAAATTCCGAAAGGAACTTCTCTCTCCTCTTTTACATTCAAGAAATAATTTTGTATCAGGAATCTAAATTCTTTTAGAATTTTTGGGACATGTATCTATCTGACCTAATTACTTTCCATTACATGTAAATATGATTAGTAACCCCTTTCTCTCTCATCAACCATTTTTATGAATTCTAATGTCGCGTCGTTACGCTGCCTAAATCGCACCGATTTTCTAAGCCAATGTCATTATGTAGTGAATACCATGCCCATTTATCCATCAAGGGTATTCCCATTTATGCACATTTAATTATTTATTTTAAAGTTTCATGTATTAATTCCACATTCCTTTATCATGGAATAAATTATTATGTTTTATGAATCCATATTTTATGATCCATGTGGCACACTTATGCATGAAATGAAATATTTAAGAAGGGTGCACCCTTATAGTGATCCAATGCATTGGGTAAAGTATAGTATCATGATACGTCATGTGAAATGAGTGTTTACTCATGATAATTCAATTACAATGAGGGTTTACTCGTTCTTTATGTGCAATGAGGATTTACTCATGCTCCATGTTCAATGAGCCTTGGCTCATACTAATTCCGTGTTAAGTGTTGTTGCCACATTTCCATGTTATGATTATAATGCTTTATCATGCCTTTATGTTCATGTTTCTTATATGCTCTATTGATATGCCTATTGTCTAACATCTATTGTACTCCTCATGTTATTCCATGTGTACTCCCTTTCTGGGCTTTATAGCTCACCCTTTTCTTATGCATGTCCTCAGGTTATCCCATGCAATACTAAGTACGAGGGAATGTAGTGGTCATGTAAAGGAAGTTATTAATAAAGATGTTGTAATTCATGTTTTATGTTTTTATGTAACGGTCCTAAGCCCCAAATACACTAATCCTATTGATCTTCTTTGTTGTATCAAGTGATGTTTTATGTAATAAATCATGTTTAAGTTTGTAATAAAAGAAGGGTTGTAATAGTTCGTATCAGAGGATAGGTTTAGTTATTTTTGGGATTAGGAAACCCTTATAAAGCCTTAAAGACAGGACTAAGTATAATAAAAACATCACTACGTTTTGGTCTGTACTGTGTAAGTGGATTATCAGACAAATACATCCCTGTCTGGATACGAGCAGGTAGAGGCGGCTCTGGCACAGATGTATCCTAGGTGTAAAACCCAAAAACACTGCTTTGAGCTAGACTCGAATGGGAACTGGTGCACGACAACGGGCCTTGCTGCACTCTTGCTTACGACACTCTCAAGGGATATGTTTTGATAAATTCACAATCTTAGTATGAACCCTTATTAAGGGAAAAATATCCCCCTAAGAATATATGTTAGAAAGTAGATCATGAAAAGCCTATATTGAAGCCTATAGACTCATGAGTTAAGGAAATGAAAGTTTATTTAGAAGTCATAATCTTTTGTCTTTGGATTACTCTTTATGTGTTACCCCTGATATTCCTTTTATTCTAGACAATGGCCGGTAATAGGAGGACTCGGGCTAACAATCGATGTGAAGATCAATGTGATGACTTTACTAATGAGATGCCCAATCCAATGGGAGAAGGAATCGAGAACTTTGTCATGATTCTCTCTCAACTAACTCAAGCATTGAATAGAATCACGGGTCAAGAGGAACGTTCAACCCCCCTAAGAAAGAACAAGTCTCTATCGAGAGCTTCATGAGACAAATGCCTCCTACTTTTAGTGGATCATCTGATCCCACGATCGTTGAACAATGGATCAACTCCATTGAAAAGATCTTCTCTATCCTTCAATGTTCTGAACAAGAGAAGGTTCTTCTGGCTGCCTATCGTATGGAGGGTGAAGCTGATCAATGGTGGACGTTGATCAAAAATACGAAGCCTGAGGAGGAGATCGAGGCATTGGAGTGGAAGGATTTCTGGAAGATGTTTTTCAATAAATATTTTCCGCACACCCTCCGGCTTAAGATGGAAAGGGACTTCCTTTCCCTCAAGAAAAAAGATGAAGAATATTTTGGAGTGTATGAGGCAAACTTCACAAGGCTTGCACGATACGCTTCCGGCTTTGTCGTTTCCCCAGAATGCAAGGTTGACCGCTTCTTTGGTGGGATGAAGCCTAGCTTGCGGAACGCATTAGCAATCCGTGAATTCGCCAGCTATGAGGAAATTGTCCGATGTGCCCTCAAGGTCGAAATGGAGATCGGGGAATCACAGGGGTATCATGGGGACAAGAATCATAAGGTGGACTTCAATTCTGGTTGTCCGGTGGATAAATCCAACAGTGCTAGGAAGATCCAGCACCCCACTTGCCAAAAGTGCAGAAAGAAGCACCCTAGAAATTGCCTTAAGGGGACGAGCAAATGCTTCAAGTGTGGAAGAGAAGGGCACCTAGCTGTTAACTGTCAACAAGAAAGACCCACAGTTGCGACAGAGGAGAGTAATGATCCATTCTAACATCAACGTGTTGTTCAATTCTATAAATTCAAAGAACCAGGTCATTTTGCAAATCAGTTCCCTAATACAAGGGTTTTCAGAGGCGACCAACAACCTCCAAGGCAGAAAGGAAGAGATTTTTCCATCACTTCTGCCGAAGTGAACCCCGTCAACGAAGTGGTGATAGGTACGCTAGTTATTCATTCATGAATAACAAACGTAATTTTTGATTCAGGTTCTACGCATTCTTTTATATCTCAAAAGTTTAGTAGAACAATCCCATCACCACCACAAATCATGGATGTAAAGATGTCGGTGAGTACGGCAAATGGGGCAATCATTACATCCCATGAATATAAGTCCTCCCCTGTTATAATATGTGGATTTAATTTCCCGGCGAACCTCATCATAATCCCTCTGGTGTAATTTGATGCAATTCTTGGCATGGATTGGCTTTCCTTATATAGAGCCAATATAAATTTTCGGGAGAGGGAAATCACACTTCATATGGAGAATCGACCCCCGATTCATTATAAGTGTTAGGAAGAAGATGAATCTATTTTAGCTCCATCATCTAAAGCATGGATATTACTGCCTTATGATCATGCGTATCTGTCTGAAATGATTGAGTCCAAGGAAGAAACCATCCTTGAAGAAATTCCTATTGTGAGGGAATTCGGTGAAGTGTTTCCCGAGGAACTGCCTGGTCTTCATCCAAGAAGAGATGTTGAGTTCTCAATTGAACATATACCTGGGGCACTACCAATATCTAAGACTATATATAGAATGGTTGTTGTTGAGCTTGAATATCTGAAGAAATAACTACAGGAGAATCTGGATAAATGGTTTATACACCCAAGTGCTTCACCATGGGGTGCACCAGTCCTCATCGTCAAGAAGAAGGATGGGTCAATGTGGCTCTGCATCGATTATCGTGAACTTAACAAAATAATGATAAAGAACAAGTATCCTCTCCCATGAATCGATGAATTGTTTGATCAGCTGCATGGAGCACAATACTTCTCCATGGTGGACTTGCAGTCGGGATATTATCAAGTAAGGATGAAGAAGAAAGATGTCCCCAAGACTGCTTTTCGTACAAGATACGTGCACTATGAATTCATAGTAATGCCTTTCGGACTCACCAATGCTCCAAAAATCTTCATGGACTTAATTAATAGAGTCTTTAGAGATTACCTAGACAAATTTGTGGTAGTATTTATAGATTATATTCTAATATACTCTAAGACCAAGGAGGATCATGAGGAGCATTTAAGAACTGTACTAGAGACTTTGCGCAAGGAGAAGCTCTATGAAAAGTACAGAATGTGTGAGTTTTGGTTGAAGGAAGTATCATTATTGGGCCATATCATCACAAGCAATGGGATATCTGTGGATCCCTCCAAAACAGATGCAATTGAGGGATGTTCGAGGCCAACATCGGAAACAGATATCCGTAGCTTCATGGGGTTAGCTGGATATTATCAATGATTTGTGATAAATTTCCCACGATTGTCCAACCCTCTTACCAAGCTAACTCGGAAGGGAGTAAAGTTTTCTTGGGGTAATGAATGCGAAGAATGAATCAAGGAGTTGAAAAGGAGGCTTATCACAGTGCCTGTGCTCACTTTACCCACAAGTGGGGAAATTTTTGTGGTATTCAGTGATGCTTCAAAAAAGGGCTTAGGCTATGTGCTGATGCAGAATAATAAAGTGATATCCTATGCCTCAAGGCAGTTGAAAATCCATGAGAGAAACGATCCAACACATGATCTGGAGTTGGCGGCTGTGATCTTTGCCATGAAAATCTGGTGGCATTATTTCTATGGAGTGACATATGAGATATATACTGACCATAAGAGTCTTAAATATATATTCACGCAGAAAGAGATTAATATTTCCCCAGATAATATGGATATAGCTCATCAAGTATTATGACTGGTCAATACATTACAACCCTAGGAAAGTGAACAAGGTGGAAGATGCCCTAAGTAGAAAGGATCCAGCAATTCTATCAATGATGAGAATTGAGAAGGATCCAATCTTCTTAGACTTGATGAAGATGGACATGGGAATCATAGAGAATGGAACATCATCAATCCTTTCACAAATGATTTCTCAACCATCTCTTTTGGAAAGGTTAAAGGATGCTCAAAAGGATGATCTGGGAATTCAGGAAAAAGTGGAAGATATCAAAAAGGGGAAATCCTTAGAGTTTAATGTTAATGAAGAAGGAATTGTGCGGTTTGGGAAAAAACTATGTGTTCCATCAAGTCCAGAGATGAAGAAGGAACTTTTGGATGATGCACATAGTTCAAATTTCTCTATTCACCCAGGGAGCACAAAGATGTATCAAGATCTCCGAGAAAACTTTTGGTGGGATAATATGAAGAAGGAGATCGCTGAATATACATCAAAGTGCCTGGTGTGTCAGCAAGTGAAGGCAGAGAGGCAGAAGTCAAAGGGGATGATGCAACCATTTCCCATACCAGAATGGAAATGGGGGAACATCACCATGTACTTTGTCACCGGACTTCCAAGGACATCCAAAGGCAACAATGCAATATGGGTTGTTGTGGATCGTCTTACAAAGACTTCACACTTAATTTATATTCGGGATGATTTCTCATTGGATAAACTGGAACAGATATATATCAGGGATGAGGTAAGGTTGTATTAAGTACCACTACCTATTATGTCTGACCGAGATCCAAGATTCACCTCTATGTTTTGGAAGAGTCTTCAACATGCTCTGAATACTGAACTAAACTTCAGTACGGCCTATCATCCTCAAATTGATGGACAATCCGAGCGGACTATCCAAACACTTGAGGATATGTTGAGAGCCTTCTCAATGGACTTTAAAAGAGGATGGGATCAACATCTTCCTCTTGTTGAGTTCTCTTATAATAACAGTTTTCACTCGAGCATCCAAATGGCACCATATGAAGCCCTGTATGGGAAAAGGTGCAGAACACCGACATGTTGGGATGAGGTCGGTGAATGTAAGCTGCTTGGACCAGAAATGGTTGAGGAAATGGTGGAGAAGGTGAAAACCATTCAGCAGCATATCAAGGCAGCCCAGAGTCGACAGAATAGTTATGCAGATAACCGTCGATGAGACCTTGAGTTTAAAGTTGGAGACATGGTTTTTCTACGCATATATCCATGGAAGAAGGTCATGATGTTTGGAAAGAAAGGGAAGTTAAGTCCAAGGTACATCGGACCCTTCGAGATTCTTGATCGTGTCGGGGTTGTGGCCTATAGACCAGCACTTCCACCTACTATGGCCAAAGTTCATGATGTCATTCATGTATCCCTCTTAAGGAAGTACATATCGGACCCTTCACATGTACTCTCTTCTGAGTTGGTACAATTGAAAGATGATCTTTCTTATGAGGAGCAACCAGTGAAGATCTTAGATCGTAGAGAAAAAGTTCTACGAAATAAGACAATTCCCCTCGTCAAGGTGTTGTGGAGAAACCACAAGTTTGAAGAAGTGACTTGGGAATCGGAGGATATGATGAAGCTGAGTTACCCACATTTGTTTTAGTGTGGGAAAAGGGAAATTTCGAGGGCGAAATTTCTTAAGGGGGGAATATTGTAATGACCCAAAGTATCATTAATAGAAATCCCTCTTGATCTAATTAAATGTCTCTTTATGTTTATATGAAATGTCAACATCATTGGTTTTATGTTATGAATTTTGACCGTTTCTAATATAGCCGTTGAATAGTGATCACATGATTAGTATAAATATAGGGCTTTAACACATCCAATTTTACTTAGACAAAAGAAGTGATGGCCTCATCCAGTAGAATTGCTCCGTATGAAGCCCATTTATCAGAGCTCGGAAAAGAGGTGGTGTCTTTGGGCTTCTCCCTTGACCAAGCCCAAGCTAAGCTTCATCTTTTCAAGCTCGAACGTGACCGTCTACGGGAAAAGTGGATGTTGATTGAAATTACCACTCGAGTGATGCTATCCGAGCCACCCCAAGAGTCTGTCACCATCGCACACCTTACCCTTAGGTCTTATGCAGCTGTTTTAAGGGGTTATGTAACAAATAAGTAGTAGTATGTTCATGTACATTAATTTTTTTGTATATAATAAATATAATTTCTAGTCATTTTTGATACATTGTAAATAGTTTTTAAAGTACAAATAGTGTTTTTAGTTATTATTTATCTAAGAATTCTATTTTATTAAATTAAGGGATTTTTGTATTAAATAATATTTTAATAAAATATTATTATTATTATTAAATAAATTTTTATTAAATATAAATGATCTTATAATTTTATGAATGCAATTATAATTTTTATTAAGGTTTGAAAGCCATTTCTGTCCAAACCTCTGAATTTTCGATAAATTTTGGTTCTTATTTTAAAAGTGAAAATTAACATATTTAGAAAATTATTTAGATAAAATAAATGTTATTTTTGGAATCAGGATGTAAAAATTATCCAATGGTGATTTTTTTCATAATTTTCTGACACAGTCAAATTTTTGAGTAAAAAATAAATACCGTTTAAATATATAATGTGTTTTATGACATCATAATGACTCAATAGTGATGTAATAAAATACTATAATCTTTATGTTCGGCCAATATATGTTTTCAAATTAAAATAATGTTATTTTGGATTTGTTTAACTTACTTTTCAAAGCATTAATGGACCCCTCAAGACTTATTCCACACCTTGCCTTTTTAAATTAATTTCCATGGGAGTGTAACTCACCTTCACATAAGCAACCCTAATATTTTAAGAATTTAGGACTTTGGCCTTATAAAATATTGTTTTCCTCTTCCCTTTTCCAAAAACCATGGGCAAAAACCATGGGATGTTTTGTGGTTTGGATTAATTTAATATAAGGGGTCCCAAACCTAAATAATAAAGAATTCCCTCACCTTTCTTATATAAACCCACCCAAGCTCCCACGTCCTCCTCACTCAAAGCCTTTTGAGTTCGTCCAACCTCTTCCCTACTCTCTCTATAATCCTCCCAAGGTGCCCCAAGCTCCCAAGAAGCCTCTCACAAGCCTCTCTCTAGCCTTTGGAAGCACACTTCCAAGTAAGGGTTTTTTTCTTCCTTTCTCATTTTTGTCCAATTTTATTTAAGTTGTTTTGACCTTTTAATTTCAATTATAAATGTTGGGGTATGGTTTCTCACCTCCCTAATACTTACCTATTTATGTTTGAATGATGGGAGACCCTTTCTCTCTCAGTAATTTCCTCCCATATACACCTGTTACTATGCCAAAATTCTGAAAGGAACTTCTCTCTCCTCTTTTACATTCAAGCTATACTTTTGTATCATGAATCTAAATTCCATTAAAATTGTTGGGACGCGTATATATATGACCTTTTTACTGTCCATTACATGTAAATATGATGAGGAACCACTTTCTATCTCGTCAACCATTTTTATGAATTCTTATGTTGCGCCGTTATGCTGCTGAAATCGCACCGATTTTCTAAGCCAATGTCATTGTGTAGTGAATACCATGACCATTTCTCCATCAAGGGTATTCACCTTTATGCATATTTACTTATTTATTTTAAAGTTTCATGTATGAATTCAACATTCATTTATCGTTTAATAAATTATTATGTTTTATGAATGCATGTTTTATGATCCATGTGGCACACTTATGCATGAAATGAAATGTTTAAGAAGGGTGCGCCCTTATAGCACTCCAATGCATTGGGTAAAAGTATAGTATCATGATACTTCATGTTCAATGAGTGTTGACTCATGATGATTCAAGTGAAATGAGGGTTTACTCGTGCTTTATGTGCAATGAGGATTTACTCATGCTCCATGTGCAATGAGCCTTGGCTCGTGCTAATTCCATGTTAAGTATTGTTGACACATTTCCATGTTATGATTATCATGATTTATCATGACTTTATGTTAATGTTTCTTATATTCTCTATTGATATTCCTATTGTCTAACATGTATTTTACTCCTCATGTTATTCCATTTGTACTCCCTTACTGGGCTTTATAGCTCACCCTTTTCTTATGCATGTCCTCAGGTTATCCCATGTAATGATAAGTACGAGGGAATGTATTCTTCATGTAAAGGAATTTTTCAATAAAGATGTTGTAATTAATGTTTTAAGATTTTATGTAATGGTCCTAAGCCCCAAATACACTAAACCTCTCGATCTTCTTTGTTGTATCTAGTGATGTTTTATGTAATAAATCATTTTTATGTTTGTAATAAAAGTAGGGTTGTCATAATGAAATTTTTCTAAGGATGCCTTGGTTGATTATTACTTGGGTTTATTACCCACACCCTGCACACATATCTTTTTCATTGTAAAAAATTCCTATATTGGGATCCTGGTAAGGGAAAAGGGGACCTCGATGATAGTTTAGAACTAGAACATGGATCTAGTGGAATATTAGGATAGTATCCAAAGGGACTCCACTTTATTTTATATTATTACCCTTATTTCACTTATGCATGGATTTTGATTCCCACAATTAGAGCCTTGTTTAATTATTTTTGTCAATGTTGTTATTTCAACCTAGTTTTTACCTGATTAATCAAGTTGTTATAATTTATTATATTTTGTTATGTTTATTTTCTGTGGAGATGAAATGGAACTATGGATATAGTCTCCCCACTAATGGTGTTCATAACCTTAGGGTAGTTGGAAACCACAGTCATATGGCGAGGAATGCATGAGGTATTATAGAACTTCATCTGTGATCTTGTGGATTGGATATGGGTGTTAAAAAATTGTATTAAGGTATATTTCCATAGAATAAAAATATATGGAATCAAAGAAACTATATATATAGATATTAAGGTTGAGTTTCAATAAGTGTTTGTAAGAAATATGATATATAACCCTTGGATTTGGATGGTATCCCCAATAATGGACTCAAATGATGACGACTAATATGAGTCACATACCTCGTAGATATGTTCATAGAGATGAGGTTGAACAAGTGTATATTTTTCATTAGACATCATTAGCAGATAGTGGGGTATTGTATAATATTTTAGGTACCATATTGATCTTAACTAAATTTTCTATTTTTGTTTTTAAAAATGGTACTTCCCATTACATTATATCTGCACTAGTTATTGGAATTGACTTTTTTTCATTTTTTCTTCTGAGTCAATTTCCCTTGATATATTGTTTGAAATAAAATTGGGCCATCTTTAAAAATTATCACCATGTCATATATTCATTATTTGTTTTGAAAATATTTGGTAATATTTTATTTTAGATATCATGAGTATAAATCATATTTTTGAAATGGGATGGATGGAAATATTTTGACATCACAATTATTCCTATCAATGAAGTGTTTCATTTACATTTTCTATGGGAGAGAAGTTATTGATAAAAGGTGAATATGATTTTTGAGATGGTATAGTTGATCCAAAGATGCATCAACTTTGGATGACCACAAAATGGATTGCATTATAAGCTCTCCTGGATGGATCAGTGGTGGGCCCCTGGTCTTTTCGTCAAGTTCTAGATCATTACCAAGAAATAATTTTTAGATTACATCAGTTTAAATCACTCTAATATATGATTATTATTTGAGATATATCACATTCTAGTGAAAATCACATTTCGATAGCCCAAAATTATATAAAACTATGGGAGTTGACAGAAAATGAGGTACATCTCAAGGATTTGTAACATAGGGGATTCATCAAAAAAGAGAAATTCACTTTTCAGTCAATTAATGCTCTTCATTTAATAGGAAGGTTTTCAAAGACTCAAAATAAATTATCATATTCTAAATTGGGTGACAATTAATAATAGGTATCCTGTGCTGAATATCTAAAAACTATTTGATTAGTTATTGGGATTATGGTGACTCTCCAAGATCTATATTTAATTTGGATTTCACCAGTTGTGGGTTATAATGTAGGATATCATGAATATGAGGTTTCAAATATGGAATGGTCTATTTGAGTACTTGTCATTACCATGTTGATTAATGTAGGCATCAGATGATTCCATAAATCTCATTAAAAAGATCTCCCACCTATTCATTGACTCAATAATTATGGTGTCAATTTATAAAATCTTTATCTACTCACTAACCCTAGAGAAGCAAGATATATATATTGATATAGTGTATAGTATTCATTGACCATATAGGATTTAGGCCAAATGTTCAATGTGTAATCTTTGGATTCATGAGGTGAAATTAATGGGGCATGATGTTTTTGAGATAGGTATATCCATAGACATAGAGAAATTTGAGAATGTGAGGTCCTGGACATGTACTCATAATGTGTTAAATATGAACAACATTCTAGATTTAATGGGATACTTATGAATTCTTTTCATGTACAATTCCAATTTAATATGACACCTAATTTTTTAGATAAAGAAGGGAGTAATGATATATGGTAAAACTAGTGTGAAGAGTTGTTTATTATGAAAAATTGTTGAGTGAAACTATAGTGTTGATTCTTCTTAATCATAGAATTAGATATGTTGTATATTGTGATGTATCTGGTAGTGGTTTGGGAGTTGTACTAATATATATGGAAAATGTATTTTCTTATGGATCACAACATATATGATTCAATTATTGGAATTGTCCTACCCATTAATTAGATATGGAATATATGGTATAACTCTTGATGTGTTGGTGACAATATCTCTTTAGTTATATTATTTTTATATAAAGGTTATATGATCCTCCACTAAATCTTCACAGAAAAGGAACTGAATCTATGGCCAATGTGTTACGAAGAGTACATAAAGGGTTTTGAATTTGATATGGCCTACATGCTAGGTAAAGGTAAATCCATTATAAGTTGTTTTGTTCATGGACACATATTGAGAAGAATATTATTGAGTAGAATTCAGAGGAGTAGTGGAACCTAAATTTCATGTTGTCCTATTGGATGTTTAATGCTTATGAGGACTAGAGAATGAGGACTTTCTCCCCATTAGTGATCAAATATTCTCTTATAGAATAGGTAAAAGATAGTTTGTAATGTTATTGTGAGTGTACTATGATTATGGAATGGATATCTTGTAGTGGTATGTCCCCATGTTTTTCATTGAACATTGATTTTTTGATTTTTTTCTAATGGGGGAGTTTAATTCCTTAATTCCACTAGGAAAGAGTGGAAAATAGGCATAAATACCCAAAAGTTGGTGGTTCATCCTATAATGAAAAATGAATACCATGAATTCAATTGATACTTATAGTTGTCGAAGATCTAGAGGCATATTTTTAGATTTATTTCATGAAGCCTTCCATCACAAAGGATTGAGACTGGGCACAAATTTTATAGTATTTTACCCAAACCACTTCCTGTTCCCATGTGAAATTGGTAGGACATCATGATCTTTTTTTTTGATGTTTTCTTATACCTTGAAGATTCAAGATACTGTATGGGTGATTTTTGATCTTCTAAAGATAGTTTACAACTTTTTACTAATCTGTGAGACACACACGATAGATGGGTTAGTAAATCTACATGTATTTGAGATTGTGTGACAACATGTAATTCTCTTAAGAATTTTATTTTATGTAGATTCATGTTTTACACCATGATTTTAGTATTTTTTTTATAGATATCCTTATCAACTCGACTGAGATTGAGAAAAACATATCATCCTTATATAGATAGACAGTCATAGAAGAAGTTTTTTATATTTGAGGATATGATCGGGATTATATCTGAGACTTTTACAGGTCACGAGAATATCAAATTTACATGGTTGAGTTCACATTATTAAAATTAAATAAAATTTGATTCAGATGTTACCTTTTGAAGTACGTTACGGTAGAACTTATAATTCACTTCATTATTATCATAATGGTTATGAATCAGTAGTGTTTGGGAATAGTACGGTTTAGGATAACTCTTAATAAGTCTAGCTAATATATATGTTTTTGATAGATTTTTTTTAGTAAGAAGTTATCTTATTCCTACTATAGGTGGATTTATCTAGATTTTACTATTAGTGATTGAGTTTTCTTGAGAGTGACTCCTTGGTTAGGCAAGTTTCATTTGAGGAAACAAGGAAATCATGCCTCATTATATATTGGATCTTTCATGAACAACAAGAAGGTTAGGAAAATGGTGAACCATCTAGATCTTTATTCCCTCTACCATGGTATGCCCAATGTGTTTCATATGTCTCATCTATAGAGTTACATACTTTATCACACACATGTAATTGACTATGAGGATAAATATCTGAAGCCTAACACATCTTACATGGATCACCTAATGAATGTTTTTTACTATTGTGAGAATTTATTCAAGGAATGATGGTTATACTTGTCAAGGTTCTATGGAATCATGTATGGATCCAAGAGTATATCTGGGAATGAGAGGCTTTTATTCAGGCTCAATGACTAGATTTGATTAAGTAAAGCATTTGATGGTACTTCTTAAGGATGATAAGTAATTTAGGGGGAGAGTTGTAATATCATCACTTATATTGAAGATTGATATATTCTGAGTTTGTTATTTCTTTAGTTACACTAATTTTGTATCATAATTATGAGTGTTGTAGAGGAAATTGATTATGATTTTATGGGTTTCATGGTGACAATATAAGTTTCTGAAGGATAATAGAAGCATTACAACTAAAACGTGGACACCAACAAGATGGTTGGTAAACACTATCCTACCTCTGATGTTGGTAGTGGTTCTATAAATATATAAAACCCACCAACTAGATAGTGGATCGTTTAAAATGCATGTGGTTCTTCCTATCCCACCATTACATTAGAGGCCATCCACTGGCCCGCCCACTAGCTCACCAGTTCTCCCAGTCTAACGAAACAATTAATGAACCATGAATAATTTTAATACCAGTAATTTTAAACCATAAAAATTTTAAATTTATTAAAATGATGTGTCTAATTTTAGTTTTAAACCTTCTCTATTTCATCTAATCACTCTGATTCTTCTCCCATTATATATAAAAAAATTAATGATCTGATGATGATATAATGATGTGTCTAATAAATTTATATTCTAAATAAATATTCCTTTTTGATATATGATAATGGTTATATGATTTAAATATGTTTTATATGATTATTTTTTTATTAATACTTTATTTATTTGTAGATTAGTGATGGATCTTGTGTGTTGATAAAGGTTCTGGGTCGAATTGAGATCTACCATTGATAATGGGAATTCAATTTGTAGTGCTTTTGAATCATATGATTAGGATTTATTTTAATGGTATATTTTGGATCAGTCAAATTTTTTTATTGATTTCATAGAATATTGGTTTAGGATTCATTGTGTTAATAAAAACTCCCTTGAACAGCGATTGAAATATCAAGAACAACAAATTTGTTTTGGAATGTTTTACTAGAATGATCATCCTTAAAAATTATTCTTAAGGAATCGATTTTCTAGTGAATATTATCTAATGTAATGATATTAATTTGATATAATTGGGGATATATAATGGAATTCAAAACAAATCCAGTTCTTTTTATTTGATATTAAAAAATCTTGGAAATTGGATTCCCTTCTTTCAAATTATCTAAACATTAAATACATTGATAGAAACTTTATGGTATTTGATTCCAGAGTAACCATCATAAAATTGAATCCCCATGAGAATTATTAAAAACCAATTTCATGAAAAAATTTAACCTATGATTGGAATCCATGATGTATATGATCATTCAATGTTGGTGTATATTTTGTTTCAGTCTTCGATCCTTGATGTATCGTTAATTTAATTTTCATTAACCTTGTGGTATAATGGTCTATTAAATGTGGGACTCTCAAATTCTATTGTTTTAATGATTTCATATTATGATTTCATAGTTACTCAATTTTTCTTTATTTTGATCACATGTGAGTGTGTGATTAATCCATAAGACCTTTATGATTATTGATTCCATGAGTGTTGTAGGAGTATATTCTTATCATGACTAATGATGATCACATGTTGTTATGTGTTGCTATTATATTTTCATGAAGGTATGATAATAATTTTGATGTATTAGTTACCTTGTTATTTGTGTTATAATACCTTAGGATGGTTTTACAAGGTACTCATGATTGGATGAACATTTTTTATGATTTTTATTTATTTGGGGAGTGTGCTCGATATGTGATGATAACGACAGTTGACCCTAAATAGGGTAGGATGATGTTAGCCTAGTAACCCAACCCAGATCTAGAATCTATGTGGATACCATGTAATGTTCTGTATCTTGAAGACTTTTGGATCCCAAGTAGCATATTTACTTTAATATTTGAGGAGATCATGAGAATCGTTTTCCATAATTTTTGATTGTTTTGGTAAATTATGATTCATTAAATTTATCCTTCAAACCTAGAGTCAAAGTATACATGACCAAAGGGATGTGGCAGAATAGTTAGCTTATAAATAAACACTATGTGATTTTATGTTTATTTTAAATGCCTTAAACTTTATTATTATCATGGAATACACCTTTTATACATGTGAATTTTGGTAAAATATGTATTTGTGGTTTCATTTTTGGTATTATAAATCACTTAATGCACACGAATCTTGGTTTTTGTGAAGACTCCATGTAAAGGAATCCATTTAATGGTAAGGGTTCTAGGGATGATAGCTATGTACTGATGTATGGACCTGGTGTTATAGAATAATAGTCTTCATATCATTTCCTTTTATTATTCTCCATACTCTTACACATGATTTTTCCCTACCATACTAGGAGCCATGTCGAAATATTTGTTCGAATGGTGTGCCATCTACCCAGATTCATCATTATTATTCTCATTGTTATATTTATTTATTTTCTATCTTGACTATTTTGTATATATGTGACATGATACTTAGGGTATTTCTTCCAGAAATACATTATTCAGAATCATGCTACTATTTTAAAACATCTTACATACAGGTAGGAGAACATGATTTCTTGTGGCTCTCTAGATTAGACGAAATGTTTCTGGTTGGGGTGTTATAAGCAACAGAAACCCATATGTAAGGTGTTCCAAAATTTATATATCTATAATTTCCATTAATGGATCTATAGTAGTGTCCTCCAATTTTCATGTTGTCATAGGTAATAGTGGAATCAACCCCTTGTACTTTTTCCCTTTCATCCTTCACATGATTTATTGCCAATCACATTTATAATGATTCATCAATCCCAATCTATATATTGTCCCACCATATACACTCTCAAATATCTCTATGCAATATTTTGATTTGTGGACGTTTTTATATTGTTAGGATATATCAATCACTCAATAACTTCATTTATTTCCTAGGAATTGATGGTATGCATAGTCATGTCCAAAATCTAATAATTCGTTCAATATCAAATTTGAGATCTAACGAATCCATATTCCTTATAACAAATTCCTTCATTTTTATATCAACATCTAACTGTTTCTTTATTTAACATCTATATAATGGAGGGTAAAAAATCATTTGATCATGGTAGGATGTGTTTTATTCATTTATGATTTTAATATGCATAAATTATGTGTCATAATAGTTATTTTTTTACCTTGGATAATAATGGATTGGTAAAAAATAGTCACCAATTCGATATTACCATCCCCATTGGTGAATATAGTTCTTCTTAAGTGTTAATATATAATTAGAGTTCTTATGATAAGTATATATTCCACACTTCTCTCAATTATAAAATTCCTCCAAGTCAATAATGTGAGGATTACAATAGCCAACTATAGATTATGCATTATATAACTCTTCTCAGAGAACCTTAAATTATTTAGAGATATAGGTTATTATCTTTTCATTTTGTTTTAATGTACTATCCTATAACTTGATTGAATCATCCATGTAGATCAAAAACCCATTCCTATTCATGGTTATTGTTAGTATAGGTTCAATAATTGGATTCCTCTTCGACTCCTTGAAGATATATTCATATACATTAGTCCAAAAACCATTACTCCCATTCAATTAACATAATCAGTGGGTCTGAAAATCATGGTTAAATCCACCCATATCATTGATAACACCCAGTTGATATGAGGGAAAAATATATCTCCTTAAAAAATGTTAGTCATATCACTTTCTCCAATCACCATTTTTTATGAGTAAACCATATAAATTCATATTCATGTTATCTGAAGCCCCAATAATGTTACCTACAAGATCCAAAAATAATTTTTTCTATACTTTTAATATATTTTATCCATTCTCATAGTTTTTTACATAGTTTCTAAATTATCCTGATGTTCCTCCTTACATTTTGGGTGTGTAATAATGTTATCAATAAATACCACCACAAATTTATTATGGTAATCTATAATGAATTTATTCATCAATTACATGAAAAAATTTAGAGGATTTTTATTCTATATACAATTAATATGAACTCATTCTATCTAAAACTTTTTTCAAAATAGGTATTGGGAATAACCTCCTATTTCTCCTTTAAAATATGATATCTTTGTAGATTGTCATTTTTAGAGAATTATTGGTCCCTAAATTATTGACTGAAGAATTCATAATTACATTGGTGGATGTATATATTACATAAAAAAATTTCAATGAGTTTATTATAATCAAATATGGAAATTCATTAACAAATGTTTCATCTTTACAAACGATAATGATGCACACCATGATGAAAAACATGCTTCTATGATACTATTATTTAGATTATACTACTATTTCTTCATGAATTATTCTAAATTAATGTGTTCCGTTCTTTAAGGAATCAAGGATATTGGAAAATAATTGAGTATAACTTCAATTGATAACTATAATTCTTGAATAGAATAGAAAGAAGGATAATCATCTTGGAACACATTAAAATATTAAACAATAATTGGAATGTCTTCAGGGATGATCCTATCCTTTATGTTAATAATTTTTATAATATATGCTTTTGCATAAAGAAAAAACATACTTGATGGAAAAATATTTTCCTAAAGAGATTCATTATTAACTTATTGTTTTATAGAATCCAAAGATAATTTGGGATATGTAATGTCATTTACCACACTCAACAACCGAAGTTTGATCTAAAAAATGACATCCAATCCCTGCCACATATATAAATAAATTATACTAAAGGGATAATAAAAATATTTACTAGGATATATTCCTAGAAAATGTAAATTTTGTTAGATTTATTTACCCAAGATTCAATAATGAAAACAATCAGTGTTTTTATTGTTGACTCGAACAACATGTATTGATGCGGTGTTTGTTAGTTTCTACTAAACTTGTATGATTCAAATGAATGAAAAGAAATGCAACAATGTAAAGTAAATTAATTTTATGAATTTATAGCAATAGTCATATTTCCCATTTTATTTTATTTCTAATACTATTGAAAAGGGATTAATTTTAAATATTATAATAATCATGTTATATGAAAATAATTGTACTATAAAAATTTAACGAATAACTAATCAATATCATATATTTATTATTTTATGAACTTCTTGAAATTAATATAGTTTATTCATGGTATGTTATCTATTCTATTATATATCCAAAGACCTGAAAATAACTAGATCATGATCGTAGACACACCATAACTTCTTGAGTGTCAAGAAAATGTTATAAAATGGTTTTTAGCATAAAAATCCACTAAAAACCTATAAATCAAGAGATATATTTTCTTTGTGTGATAATATAAAAAAATATAAAATTTTAAAATAAAAATTAACCCTTATTATCTAAATCTACACAATGTGATCGCAATTCCTTTTCTTCATTAATTAATATAAAGGATACTCAATGTAAATAAATAATTAAATGGGTGATCTATAAACTAATGTATGCCATCAAACAAATACTGAAGTAAAACATATGACTTGGGAAAAAATTATAACCTTAAATAGGAGGATAATATATAATAACATGGAAATTTTTAATAAACAATAAAATATTACAGAATCCTAGAATCATAATAATTTTGAAATAGAAGAAAACATCAAATTATAAGATCTGATCATGGATTACTGATAGGACCATTTAACAAAGTGTGTTATGAATGTTTCCAATGCTCCTTACAAAGTATAACATGTGAAAAAAACATTACTAGATGAATTGGATGTTTTTTTAGTTAATATTACACCAATCACATCATAATATTTACATTAATATGCATGAAAAAAATCAAAATGAATCATATATAATTCATGAGTGTGATAATATGCATGATAACAAAATGGGTTACATAATATCATCTCAAAGTATAACCAAATAGAATAAAATAAATTTTATGAAAGAAATAATTGATTAATTATTATTGTATATTCTTAATTAAATAATGCAGAATCATCATTAAAAAAATGTTTAAGTGAATAAATATTCATACTAGTAGAGTAGGAAAGAAATTATAGAAATAAAATAAATGAATGTTGATTTAAGAACTGATGATAAACCATTAATAAATACTAGAGAAAATATTTATTTAATAACTAAATATGAATGATAAAATTTTTCCAATCATTTATATATTAATTTTGAAAATAATTAAATAGAAATGGCTTTAAATGTTTGAAAAGTAAATAAAAATAAGTATTTAAAAATTTTGTTTTGTTATTTGAAGAAAATAGTGAAAATGGAGTTGAAGAACATTTATATTCCTATAAAATAAAAGAAAAAAACTATGTATATATATTATATGTACATGTATTTAATATATAATTTATAAATGTGAACAAGACAATTTGAAATTAATGTATGTATAGAGAATTAAAAACATTAAATGAAAATATGGTTGTTTGAGAAGTAACTAACCTTTGGTCTGAATATCTTAGTAGGTGCATGTATCAACCAGAAAAATAAAATTAATATTATGAAATTAATTTTTTGAAACCATTTTATTTTATATTTTATGTATTATATTTATTTATTTTTATATATGATTATTTTTCTTCGATACAATTTCCATGATAATTATCTCTAGGAAGTTTTATCTATTGGTTCTATGGTCAAATTATTTTCAAATTAAAAAGGGGTGTTCATTTTGAATGACTCAAAAATTATATAAGTGTATTGTTATGGATTTTATTTATTTATATATGTTTTTTTGGTTGTAAAAAAAATATTGAAAAAAATTATTTTTTATAGATTATAAATGTTATCATTAAATACTTAGTTCAATTTAGATATTATTATCAGGATGTAATTAGACAAATTCATTTATTAAATATTATTATTTAACCATTTTTGAATATGTATAAAAATATAATAATATTATTATTATATTTACACATAAAATTATTTTTATATCTATACAATAATGATGTGATTAAAAATGAAATGCATCATCTAAGGAGGTAGCAAACCAGCCATAATATGGGTGATGATTTTATTATAGAGAAAAGTAAAAAAGGCATATATTGCTTAAAACATTATCATAATAAAATTTAAGTGTTCTTAATGAACTTATGGCCATATATTGGGAATTTTAAGCATTATTTGAAATATTAATAATATGAAAAAACATAAAATTACTCAGTTGAGATAATTCTTTTTTTTCAAATATCCTCATTTTACACACTACATGGGTTACATAATGATATTTTTTGAAGAAAACAACATCCTATGATTATAATGGTACTGCGGTAAGGTATTTTTGTTAGTATTTTGAAAGATATGGAACTTATTGTGTTGGGATAAATTAGGTGGTGAAGGGTTTTATTTATAATTGGTGGAGAGGGTGGTTTCAAATAAATTATTTATTATTTTTATATTTTCACTCAATAATGCCAATAATGTTAATTATTGTGACAATTTATAGTAATTGGTTCATGTGAGACTAAGATAATTATTTATTTTTTCCTCTAATATATAATTCATCAATTATTTAACATATAAGGTTAAACATCTCATTTTTTTGGATTTCCCTTTTTACTAAAAATTAAAGATTCTCAAAAAAATATGAAAAATTATCCCAAGTAAAATTACTTGTGATGATAATAAAAATGAAATTAATAATAAAATAATATTTTCCTAAAAAATATATTTACTTCTTAAAAAAATTTATTTGTTAAATAATTGTAATTATTTATAATCCAATCCTATTTTTCACCCTTACAAAATTTATTGAAAACTTCTTAAAAATTATATTTTTTTAATATTATAATAAAAAATTTGAAGCCAAATTTATAGAAAAAATTTATTTCAAAATTTCAAATTTATTAAAAAAATTATTTTGATGAAAATATAACATATATGATTTCTTAAAAAAATTATTTATTTTTATATTTAAACAATTTTATTATATTTTATAATGATATAAATTACTTATATTTTTATTCATCAGGATTCAAAAATGTTTATAGTAATTATATTGTATTATTACTATTATAAGGGTCATGTCACTATTATTAACCTGTAAATTACTATTCCAATAATTAAATATCCAATGATCATATTGGTTTTATATTTACAAAAATTTCTACCAATATTATTCATTCATTATCCACTAAAATTATACACAAGGTTATATTATTTATTTCCAAAAATTTCAGTTATATTTTCAATTTATTTGTTATTTTTTATAGTGTTTCTCGTGTATTTTGATATTCTTGGAGACCAAACTGATGTAAAATTTTTAAATATATTTATTTTATTATTATTTTAACTGTTATATTATTTTCAATTGAATTGGGTAAAACTATCATCTAAATTTAATGTTTTAAAATAATATTTTAGAGTTTTTTTTGTTTTTACTTAGTGTTTAGTATTTTATACTATATTAGTTAATATGTCACATGCATTTATTTAGAAGTAAAATTATGTATATAGATATAAGATTAGTCACATTATATACTGAAATTCCTACATATTTTGAATTGGATATTTTTTTAATTTACAGTGAATTTATTTTTTAATGATTTTATATTTTAGGATTGACATATATGAAATGGATTAAGGTTAAATTATCCAAATATATGGATTAATAGTTTCGAGGATTGGAAAACATGTATTTTTTATTTATTAAAAAACCATATGTGTTAGATTATCATTAAAATGATTGGTTTTTTGCACTAAATACATATATTGGGTAGTTAACTATTATAATAAAGTATTCCACTATAAATGTTTTAGGGTCAAATTATAATATCTTATTCCATATATTTATGTGATATGGTAAATGAATGGGGTTTCAAAGAGAAATTATATATTCATAGTTATGATAGAAAATGATGTTTCAAACAACTGTACATGTATATTGTAAATCAGGGAATAAATACTTGGTCCTCAGCAATAACATGGAATGATTTTTTTAATAGGGGATCAAAGAGTTATATGATCATATTTTATGATTGACATGCCTTCTTAGATAGATTATAATTAGGTGATTATTAATATAAAACTTTAATATATAGGTATTATTTGGTAGAATATTTATATGGAAAATTGAGGATGAAATACATTATAATGATAATTTTCAAAAAAATAATCATTCATGTTGATATAATGATATAAAAATAGAGATTTTATTTAATTATATCCATGTAGAATTTTTGTTTCATAAGTTGGGATAAATGAATGGGTTATGGGAATATATCAATGTGTAAAAGGGTGTTTTATTGAATGAAATATTGATATAAAAGACATAGAGTGTGTTTTTTAGTTTCTATTAAATAAAATATAATTGGATAATGGCTGTAAAAGAGAAAAATATACCTAGATAGAATCCAGTAGTAAATAGTTGAATTGACTACTATGATTATCACACTAGTTAAGACATTGATTATTCAAATGGTAACCACATGGTGGGTAGTGGGCCATTGGGATTATAGTTTAGGGACACCATGTATATAGTGGTGAAAAGGTCCTTATTCATTAAAATGGTAAATTTATGGATTTTTTTGAAAATTTATTTAAACTCCACTCAATCATTTCACAATTATAACCAAGACACTAGGTATAGGTAGACCCTTTCTATTTTCATTTCTTATGTCATCCAAATATTTGGGTAATTATAGGTCATTTTGGATACCTAATTTTAGGTAAGATAATCTTTTCTCCCATCCCTTGAATATTAATCCCTTATTCTCTGATTTGGTTTGGTATTTTTTGAAATTTCAATTATAATTAAAGAAGATCCTGGTGTAAACTATTTTTCATAGTTTGGATTTCTTTACCTTTTAACAGATGATGCTCAATGAGGATGGTTACATGACAATACTATATACATCACATAATGATCACACTATGTGAGTAATTATTTACATTTTTATATAATTACTTGTAAATTGATAATAAATTTGATTATAGAAATCTGTTTTTTTATATATCAGTATCAATTCCATGGCTAAATGTTCAATAAAACTTTTTTATGGTTTTAAAATTATAAAAATTCATTATGAGTATTAAAAAATTATATTGATTAGTTATTATAGACATAAAATTATTTAAATTTCTAATTATTTTAATTCATTATGAGATATGTACCCATTGGAGTGGATGATTTTGGCATGAGCATGATGATAATTTTTTCTACGAATTAAGGTAGTTAAATATAGCTCATTGCGGATTTTGATCATCCAGATTTTATGCAATTTCATACTAGTTATTTTATTATCATTTAAAATAATTATTTTGGTATTAATGATCAAATAAAAGTTAATGATATCTCCCTACAGATTTGATGGGATCACTTTGGAATAATTGGTAACAACTAGACATAATGATTCTTAAATAGTTCTTTTCATGATTCCATGGATGAGTGATGTCAAATATCCTATCATATATCCTTTAAAGAGGTGTTATTTTATTAATTAGTTATATATATGTATGTAAATAGTTTGATACATAAAATATATATTTATTGGAAAATATTTTATTTAAATGACTTCATATAAATAACTTTCAATCCTAAGTCCTACCCTTTTTGTCTTCATCCATTGAGTGTGTAAACTAGATATGAAATTTCATTCCAAATTATTTATATAGGGTTTTTTTGTCTTGTATATCTACTAATAAAAATTCACAGGGGAGAATCATATTTTTTTTATTTATTATTAGTTCTTATGAGAGCTCTCTTAATTTATGGTTTCCTTTTATGTTATCAACTAATTAATTATGATTCGTTAAATATATGAACATTATATTACATATTTCATTGGTTAATAAATATTTTGAATAGAATAAATTTTCTTTTTTTTGTTTTCATGATGACTCATGTTTATAGAAACCATGTTATAACCTTTTTATTGAACTATAGTTTAATAATCCTGGTTTAATAATTTCTTGGGAGTGAGTTATAGGGTTTAGTAAGGATTATTTTATTTCATCAACTAATAATTTTGATATAGGTTTATGATATTTATATATATTTATAGAGACATTAATATTGATAGAATAATGAGGGATACCATTATGTACACATTTTTTAGATAATGGGTTATATTCAAGATGAATGTTTGGATTTCTTATTTCCTTATAGGAGTGCCATATTTGTTTTCTATAGAATTTAAAATTGGGGATTTCATAGCCTTTTATATTATACATTACATTTAAAATGGTTTCTCAAAAAGGTGTATAGTTGTTTCTCTCTTTTGTGATGTATTTCTAGAGGATAGTGGGTTTCATCTATAGTTTTGTTTGAGTGGATGAGAAAATGTAATGAAAGGTCCCAAATATTTTTATACTATTTTTTTGTCTGGGTTTTGGCTTGGTCATATTCATTTCTTGGATAGAAAAGGGTTTTCCTAAGTCTTTAATATGAATCAGGGGTGATCCGTGTGTTTGGGACATGAATAAAGGGAATGGGGCTCTATGGGAAATTCACTCAGTTTGCGCCCGGTTTGGAAAAAAATGACAGGGGAGACCATGTGGGAAGTATCAATCTTCCTAGTTTTCACATGGTTTAAAAACTATGTATAATTACCATGAAACCATGATAAGGGGTGAATTTTCAGGTATTATATTGTTCACGGTTTTGGTACGGTTTGGAAAACTATACAGGTAAACCGTGTGACCCAGAAAAGTTGAAATATTTAAAAAAATTCCACTCCAAAATTTTTTACCTCAACTTGGGATTTTTCTCAATTCATCCCCTATCACCCCTAGTGACAATATAGGGCCCCCAAATACTCCCATGGATCAATATTATTCATTTCTATTCTATTTTGGATGTTTTTAGTTGTGGATAGAAGCTTTAGGTAAGTCTAATCCTCTAATTCCTACTCTTTTTTGGATTAGGGTTTGTGGTTTCTTCCATAATCTTCTAAAACCCTAAAACCATACTTTTATAGAGGTACCCATGTTTGGGATTCAAGGGGTTCTTGAATCCAGATCAATGTCCATGATTAAGAGTGCATTCATCAACAAATTCGAGGTAGGTGGTCTATACGTATTATCCCACAGTTTTATGTTAGATTTGTGATAGAATTCTTTTGTTCTTATTTTCCCTAATTATGTTCATTGTTAAATTAGAGTTTTTGATAAAAGTGGGAGTCTATGTGACCAATTTAAACACTCACAATCCACGTGGTATTCATGGAGGATGTCTTGACCAATTAAGGGCCACCCATAGGGTGAATCTGCTTTTTCAAACCTAGAAAACGGTAGGGTTAAGTGAAGGGTTGTTGGGTGATAGTGTGAAACCCATATAAACATGTTTAATGGTTGATTAAGTTGTAAATTGAATTATTATATATATTCCTTGGGTGATAAGTCATTATGGGTTTTTTGACATGGCAAGAAAACATTAAAAATGGGTTGAATGGGATTTTGTCAATTGTTTGATTAATTTGGTTAGAAATGCCTTATTAGATTAATAAATGTTTAGTAGTGAGCTTAAATTTGATGATGGAATGGTAAATTGGGATTTTTGTTAATGGATTGTAATGAAGAAACCGATTAATATGTTGAATGGGTTAATACATGGGAAATGGGGAACACCTAATGGATGAATGTAATAGGTGGTTGGGTTATGAGATATGAGAAATGTACATTAAATAAAAAAGATTAAGAATTATTGTGAAAAGAAAAATGGGATAAATGGGTAAATTTAATGTAATTGATGAATTTGTATAATGCATAAAGGTTGTTTAATACACCTAATGGGTTATGAAAAGAGAATGGGAATTTGGATAAATGGACAAGAATTGTAAATGGTAAAAGCATTAATGGGTCATGGCATATCATAAATTCCATGTTGTGCATTTTATGATGTGAATTCCAATGGCATTGAATATGCTTGGTTATGTTATGGTGTGGTTGTGGGGACAAGATAAATAATCATGTGAACATGTCTTAGTTGATTGGGGTATTGAATTGATTTTCTACACCCATGGTTCGAGACAGATTGAGGTTCTAAACTCCACCCCAAAATGAATGGGTTAGAGAAGGGGAAAAAGTCTCTATTTCTCTAACAGTTTCATTCCACTCGGACTGAGGCTTAGAGGTGAGGATAATGTGTCGATGTTATATGTGTATCCCTAGTGTGATAAGGACTTGATTTTTTTTTCTATTATTCATTGTTACTGATTTCCTAAGACACTTTTGTAAATGATATTTAATCCAAACGCATGGAACATGTGATCAATATGGCTTCTCCAATCAGGATGGAATAAGAAATGGAATTGGGATAAATTCTAGTCATGAATTATATAAACCCTATTAACTATTGATATCTGAACTGTCTATTTCTTACATACCATTTATTTAGTACTTGCATGCACTAGTTGTTAGACTGGTTATTTTGTAGACACTATTGGTGGTGGCCTACTTGGATTTTTACTTAAACCATTCTCGGTCCACCATTGGGTACCCAAGAAGATCTCTTGAATGCATGACTGGACATGGGAAGAGGACCTACACAAAGATGTTGAGTTGGGATTGGGATATGCATGGAGATAGATCTAGACATAGTGTCGAGATCCATTAGGATTTTTGGCCATTTGTTTTTTTTGGGTTTTGTTCACATGCACTACTAGTATGGCATGCCATCGTTGTTTTTGATTGGTGTATGTACCCCATTTGGGAAATTTTTGGTTTTTCATATTGTCGATTTTTTTATATTGTTTTTTCTATTTATATTGTGTTCAGTTATGGATTACTCTCATAAAGAGGGTTAGTCTCGCCATGTGACTCCTTAGAACCTTGCCACTATTCCACAACCTTTGGTGTATGTGGAGGCGTGTTTGAGGCCATCTGACAACCCAACTCGATGCACCGGTTTAGTGGATACTAGGTTGGGGAAGATATAAAGTGGTATTAGAAGAGTTATTTTCTCCCTCTTACTATTTGGGAATGGTAGAAAAGAGGTTTCGATGTGTTGGGCTTTGGTAATTAACTTGTTCGTGGGAATGGAGAGCCCACATAAGAAGTAAAACACAAGTGATTCTGTGTGGTAATTGTTCTTCATGAAGTGTGTTGTTACAATAGAATGATAATTCGCCATTTGGTGATCCACATGTTGTGTGATTTGACTGATTTATGATATTTTTTTCATTATCAAAATGGAATGAGGTTTTTCATTAATACATCATTTTAGGAACCTAAGGTTTTAGGTGGCATTCAACATTATAGGCACACACATAGGATTGGTGTGTGGGGAATAGGGAGTAGAATTAATTTTACTTCCTTGACAAGTCTGAAGAAAATCATTCCTTATAATGGTATTGTAAGTGATTGAATGAAAAGAATGCATGTGAATAGTAAAAAAATATTGGGTATAAAGAAATGTTATAACTAGGTTAATATTTTGGGTTATGATAAATTGTACAGATTGAATAGATTCCAAAAGAGAAATATTTTTGTAGAAAAGAAAAAAGGGTTAAAGATTTTTTCCTAATGAATAGTGTAAATGAGTTAAAATAACGATTTTAAAAAGAATAGAAATATGAAATATGCATGAGGGGAAGGTATCTCATTATAATAGAAGAATGGTTTAGAAGATGTGTTGAAGAAATACTTTTGATTAAGTAAATTTTTTACCCCCATGTTGATGATGATCCATGGTAGGTATGGTAAGGGGTGGTGTTCTAAGTGCGATGATTACCATTGAGAAAGAGTATAAAGAATGGGTTGCTTAAGGTTAACAGCGTGCAACCTTTTCCATCTATGGTTAATTCATGTTGGTCATTCCTCAAGGTGTTAGGTAAATTATTTGTTTAAAATGATAATTTTTGAGTTCTAAGGTGGGTATCCTTGGCGTTGATGGTTTGGCCCTTGTAAGTGTTGGTTGGGAAGTGATATTTCCATAGTTTGAGACTTTGGATTTGTATTGTAAGGCCTTTACAGTTGTTATATTCCATAGGTGGTGTGTTTAAGGTAACCTTGGGGGGTTGGGGACTTTGTGTTGTGAGGAATTTTTCAGTACTAGGAGTGTGGAAACTCGCATGGTTTGTGACTGTACAGGTTGCATGATGGACCTTAAAAACTATGTCTAGGTCTTGGAAACCTTGTGAGTAGATGCCCTGCAAGTTTTATTTTGAATAATGGAGAGGTTGTTATGCTTGTAGTGATGATGAATGTGTACACCTTATAAAAGAACCTAGTTTAAATGGTTATTTGGTGTGCTAGGCACAGTGTGTGTCAGAACTAGGGTGAGAGTGTCCTGCATGAGAAATGGCTTGTTCTTTCAAAGATATGTGTGGTTTGAGAGATATATACAATGTCTTTTCTGGGTTATGACTCTTGCATAGTGACTCGTTATCAATAAACCTTCGAGGTTCTCTATGAGAGAGCTTGTATAGGTTTTCTAGTTCATTAGGGTGTATGGCACACATGTAGATGTTTTTGGACTTTGATAATAGGGCTAAGAGTGTTTTGTGGTGCAGGTTCAGCCTAGAGGGATAAGTGGAAAGGTTGATGGTCAGTTTTGCCTCGCAATTTTTGGTTATGTGGTGTTGGTTTTAGAAAATCAAGGGATATATCATGAGAATTAATGACTCACCTTGTTGAGTGAGTATTAATGGAGTTCTTGGATTTGTTTTCGGGAATAAAAGACAAGGCTGGAAGAAGTATGGTTATATTGTTTCACTCAATGGTGACACTTGAGGTGAGGTTGGTAAGATGGATGAACATAGTTTTATGAATTGTATGTTTGTTGTATGTGATTCAGAGGCCACATTAGGGTAGATGAGACTGACTAACCAAAAGACATGGCTAGGAAAGAAAGCTAGAGGTGGGCTATATGCATGATAAGTTTATTTTGTGAGAGAATGATCGTTTGATTGGTGTGATAGACCGTTCTATTATAGTTGTCACATGGAAGAAATGAAATTGAAGAACATTAGAGGTGTGGTGGAAGCATTTCTATATGAAACGTTAGTTTATAGCTACTTGGTGGTTTGGTTTTGAAACGATGGTTGAACCTAGTTTATAATCACACATGAGTAGTGGTGGTAGTTTTTGATAATACGTTCGATGTGGAAGCCTAAAATTCTTGGTAGGTCATAGTGTTATCTAGTTTGACATCAGAAATGGATAAGTTTGTGTGGGTGTTCTTTGATGACTTCGTAGAGTAATGCATCTTTTGACAAGCATTCTCAGCATGTTGACGTCATCCTGGGTACATTGAGAAGCTCTGGATCATGCTAAGAGACATGAAGTTATTTTCTTGGATGAGGAACATCATGGAGTTTACAATCACGGAAATGGTATATGTTGAGCAGGATGAGGATATTTACACCCTCTAAGGCTTGGGGTGAGGTCCTCAGTATGGACCAAATGTCAAATAACATCCTGGGTGTTGTTCATGAAATCCAACAATGGGCACTGAGTGATGTTCATTTGCTTATTTTGAGTGGATGGTAGATGGATATGTATAAATTTGGGGTTCAGTTTATGATCGAGTATAAGATGTGGTGGTTGGAATCCCTCATGGTGAGAAAGGGTAACGACACTCCTAAGGTGGGGAGTGATATGTTAGTTCTGGATGTGGAGAAAAGAACATCGAGTCTATGTAGTGGTACCAGGGTGCCAATGAGGAACCATTGAGGTTCATGTCAGGCTCCTTGGAGAGGCATGTGGGCCTTGGATGTGGTGTCTGAAGAGCCGAGTGTTGGATTGAGCTCAAGGTGGTTCCATGTGAATCTTGTGATGAATGTGATGAAGTCGTTGGAGGGTGTGTTTGGATATAAAAATAAGTAGTGGCGAGATAGGTTTGGATTTAGAACTCCAGTAATATTGGGGATAAACTTGAGTAATTTATCCTCAGGTGGTTTTAGAATGTCGTTATGTTGAGTGAAACATGTTCATGTGATGTGGTGTCATGGCAGGGGTGAAGCTGATGACTGTCTGGAGGGTTTTAGTGTTGTGATAATGAAATTCTATTCGACTACATGGAATGACATAAATCTATGTGTGGGATGATATTGATAGGATTCAAGTCATCAAGCACCCTGTGAAGGAGAGAAAGGGGTAGCGTGTCGTTAGTAGAAGGTGGGTGTTCTAGGAAAATCATGTCAGGTGTGGCCTCACAAGAGATGGTAAACATAAATGGGTGCGGTGAGAGTGACCCACCTATGGGTTCATGTTGTAGTGGAAAGTGACTTTTTAAAATAGTTTTGTACCTGAGAGAGGCTAAGTTGATATTTTGTCATGGATATATGGGTACGAATTTCTTCCTGAATGGTTTTGATGGTGCAGTTGGATGCCAAAGTAAGGTAATTCCATATTAATGGTTGGGTGTTGTGATATTGGAACATTTTAGGTGATGGGATTGTTGGTATGATTTTTGGTTGTCCTCCATCGATGGAGTAGGTTCCATATAACATGAAATGGTGGAAGGAACCATACCAGATAAATGGTTGGTGGATGACGTGATCAGAGTTTTGGGATAGAAGGACTCGAGTGGTCACCGTTCGGGTGAGTTAGCCCTAGTAGAGAGACTTAGCATAGATTAACTAGTCGAGTAGATGAAAGTTGTGAGTTTTGTTTGGATGTATTGTTTTGGAATGAAATCTTCAAGAAAGGTGGTTGAAAGGATCATTTTTTTCTTTCATGTGATATTGGGATTAGGTCAATGTTAGAGTTTGAAAAAAAAAGAGGAAAATAACACCATGTGATTTGGTTCATGAGTTGTATAGAGGATAGGTATAATAAAGTACCAATTGGTCTCTCCATAATGATGTGATGTTGTGTTCTAGGTTTCCATGTGTTGTGAGAAAGGTGTTGTCACATACATTTCCCTGTGAAGTTATCGTGGTGATAATGTATGATGTTGATGAATCCTGGAGGAGTTTCAACTCGTGTTGTGGTTGTAGTGAAAAAGGATTGTGGGGAATTTTTGTGCCCTTATTTTAGGTTCAATGGGATTTGTGATGCGTAATAAAAAACTTGTAATGAAAAATGGGATAGGTAGGCCCAGTGTAATGTCAATTAGCTATGAAATCACATTGATGCCTGGAAGAGCAGTTCAAAGACAATCCATTATATGTTTGGGAGGTTTTAAGGTCTCATATTCTCATAAAGTATGTTTTTGTTTTTGTTTTGGATTGTTAATCTTCATTTTTTTGTTAAATAAGTGTTTTCTCAAGTCCTTGAGAAGGCTTGTGTGTGTTCTGGGTGTTCAAGACCTAAAAATGGTAAAAAGGTCTATTTGGGAAATTCGCACAGTTTGTGCATGGATTGGTAAACCGTGTGAGGAGAGACCATACAAGAAGTATCAATCTACATAGTTTATACACGTTTTGGGAAATTGGGTGGAATTTCAAGGAAACCATGCGAATGGGAAAACTTTCAAGAAATATCTTTCTCATGATTTGGAAAACGGTGTGACCCATAAATGTTGGAAAATTTAGAAAATTCCCACTATACGATTTTTAACCCCAACTCAGGATTTTTCTCCCTTAAATAGCTATCAACCTTAGTGGAAAACCAAGACATCCATGATCTCCCATTTATCAATATCCCTTGGTTCTAGGCCATTTTGGATGTTGTTGGTTGCTGATTGAAGCTTCAGGTAAGTCTAATCCTCTTCTTCCTTATCTTTTTCAGATTACGGTTTGTGGTTTCTTCCATCTTAGTTTGAATCCTTAAAACCATCTTTTTCCAGTAGAACCTAAGTTGGTTCTTCAAGGGGTTATTGAATCCAGATCAATGGCCATAACGAAGAGTGCATTCATCAATGGATTCTGGGTATGTGTTCTACATGTATTATCCCACCGTTTTATGTTGGATTCTTTTATGGAAACGTGTGTTCTTATTTTCCCTAATTGTGTTCATGGATCAATTAATGTGTTTGATAAAAAAGAGAGTCTATGAGGCCAATTTTAACCCTCACAATCCCCCTGTGATTTGTCGATGATGGATAGGAAATTTAAGGGCATCCCATGGCGTGCGATGGCTTTTCTGGACCTAGAAAATGGTAGTGTTAAATGAAGGGTTGTTAGGATATAGTTTGAAACCCATGTAAAAGATGTTTAAGGGTTGATTATTTTGTAAATTGATTGATAATAGAGATTCCTAGGGTGATAAGGCATAAGGGGTTGTTTCAAAAGGCATGAAATGGGGAAATTGGTCCAATGGGATTATGCCAATTATTAGACAAATTTTGTTCAAAATGCCTAAGTGGATTAGTTCATGTTTAGTAGGGAGATTATAATTTGATGATGTAATGGGAAATGGGGAAATGTTTAGTGGGTTGTAATGATGAAATGGATTAATATCTTGAATGGGTTAATACATGGGAATTGTGGCACCCCTAATGGAAGAATGTAATAAGTGGTTCGGTTATGAGATATGGGAAATGTACTTAAAATGAATAAGTAAGAGAATTATTGTGAAATGATAAATGGGATAAATGGGTAAATATAGGGTAATTGATGAATTTTTATAAGGCATAGGGGTTTTGGAATACACCTAATGGGTTAAGGTGAGAGAATGGGAATTTGACTAAATGGACCTGAATTGTAAATGGTAAAAACATTAATGGGTTATGGAATAGAACTAATTCCCATGTTTTTTGTTATGTGTTGTGAATTATAATGGAATTGAATATGTTTGGATGTGTTCTGATGTGGTTTTGGTGATTTGATAAATAATAATGTGCACATGGATTTGTATAGTGGTTTATTGACTTGAGGTTGTACACCCACTGGTCACGTTAGAATGAGTCTCTAAACTCCACCAAAAAATGCATGGGTTAGGGAAGGGGATGAAGGATCTATTCCCCTAATGGGTTCATTCTATCCAGAACGAGGCATCAAGGTGATGATAATGTGTTTATGTGATTTGCATATCCCAAGTGAGATAGGCAATTTATTTACTTCCCCTATTAATTTTGATTGATTTCCTTAGACCCTTGTGTAATTGATATTTATGCCTAACTTGTGGAGAATGTGATCAATATGGCTTATGTAATGAATTTGGTATATAAATTGGAATTGGGATAAATTTTAGTCATGAATTAAATGATCCTTGTAAAAAAATGGTGCCCAAACTATCCCTTGCTTACATTAAATTTATTTTATACTTCTAGGAAATGTCGGTTAGACTTGATATTTTCTATACACTGTTGGTGGTGGCCTAATGAGTTTTTTACTCACACCCTACTTGGAATGCCATTGCGTACCTGAGAAGATCTCTTGGTTTCTTTATTGTACAGGGGAAGAGGCCCTTCACTAATATGTTGGGTTGGGCTCGGGATGTACATGGAGAAGGATCCAGACAAAGAGTCAGAACACAATAGGAGTTATGATCATTTGTTTTATTTTGTGTTTTTTCAATTACACAACACGAATAGAATGGAACTGTTTTATTTGATTGGTGTTTGTACCCCATTTGGGAAATGAGTGGTTATGAATGTTTTCAGGTTTTTATATTCCTTCCATTATGTATATTGTGTTCTGTTGTGTCTTACTCTAGTAAATAGGGTTATTCTCCCCACGTGACTCCTTATACCCTCTCTGCTAATCAATAACCTCTGGCGTATGGGAAGGCACACATGACATCATGTGACGACCCGGTTCAGAGCACCGTTTTAGTTACTTTTAGGATTGGGATATTACAGGTAACCTCGTTACTAATATTAGTAGTTGGAGAGTGGGTTACATTCATTGTATTTTTATTATAAAAATTATAGAAAGAATTTTTGGATAATTAACTTATTGATACTTATTCTTATTTAATAATGTTTTTGATGAATATATGTCCATTTTTATATTTAACATCTATTATAAAATCAAGGTTTTATTTTAGATAAAGGAGTTTTATTTATTTTATATATGGTCACCTTCACAAATAAAATTTAATAGTATATATTTGTATTCATACTAGTAGTTCTCTCTATATAGGTGGATAATACATTTTATGATGGATGAGTAGGGTATATAAAAGATTATGCATAATGATTTATAGATTTATACATCTACATACTATAAAAGGATGAACTTATATTCTCTATAGAACCACCTATAGTAAGTAATTTTCCATGAAATATACATGTAAAGAATATGATTATAGATGATTCATTAGGTATAAGAATTATGATCATTTTAAATTATTATTTTTTGGGATCCAACCCTTATATTTTCATTCAACACATGGGATTGTGTAGGAAAAACTCCTGTTATATGAGTAAAATATTCAAGTGTGGACTGGGGAAGTGAGATTGGGAATGTCCTATGATATTATACTTAAATTTCATATGTTTGGGAACTTTTAATTTTCCCTAATTAGATTTATTTATGGGATTAAAAATATAGAATTACATCTTTTAATGATAATTATTGAATATTCATACTATTTAATTAATGACATATCTTGTTGGGATCTATATAATTACCCATTTAGTTATTCTTGTTCTATTTTATATTTCAATTGATTATTTGTGTTTCGATGCAAGATTGGAAGTGATGTTATTGATTGGTTTGGATGGAAACTATGATTTAGCCTTATAGATATTACACAAATATTTTTAATGATAACATAAAGTGAAACAAGTGTATCTATAAGTCATACATCATATGGGATGCAGATATATCTATCTTCCTATTTTGAAAGGGAAGAAATTAACTAAATGGGTGGTTGTTGTGGTCTCCTTGAGGTATGTGTATCCTCTTCCATATAATGGCATAATATAATGACAATATTTAAAAATAATTCATGGGTTATGTTTCAAAGTGGGTTATATTGCGCTCACCACAAACATAAATATGCATCTACCTGATCACTTGAACTTAGATACTTGGGGCGACTTGAGGAGCGTTATAATAATATTTGACTCACCTTGAAACATTGTACAATTCAAAAGATTAATTTTACATTAGTATTAAATTTTTTGTTGATGTAAATGAATCCATTATATAGCTAATGAGATTATTTAGAATGAATACAATTCTAGAGGACAAGGATTCTCTAAAATAGTATCTCATAATTTTTGTAAATGTACACTTTACAGTATTTAATTTTATATACATGATTTGTAATATAGAATATGACACCCTATCTTTATTATGATTATTTTTAAAATACAAAACGCATTGGAACTGCACATTAACAGGAAAATTTTCTTATTGTGATCCCTACTTCCAATGTTAATGATGACACATGTTGGAAACTAGCACTAAGGGTATGTCCTTCAACATGTTTATAAAGAATTAAAATTGAAAAAACATTCTAGTCACATGGAATAACAAAAATATCATTTCGATAAACATTATAAAAATAACACATATCTATTTATTTCATGTCATAAAAATAATATCCATAAATTTAAATATTCCCATATGATAATTGAACCATCTAAAACCAAAAAAAAATAATTAATTTTACACCATGAGAATATTTCATATGTCCATTATTAAGGTATATTGACACCACTACCTACATATCCAAAAAATTATTGAATTTATTTATAATGAATTAGTGTTTATATTAGTATACATTGATGATTCATCTAAAAATATCTCATGTGACCTTTTAAATGAAGATTTGTTACAAATTCATGAAGAGAGAAAAATAAAATTATCATCCAATCATTTATCATCTAAAACAGACTATCCAACTTTGTTCCATTACATATCTCATCACTAGTACACTAAGAATTTAAAATCAAATCACATATCATTCATTAAGTCCAAATTACCAAAAATCTACATCCTAAAAAATATGTAGTTTTGAATCTATAGGAACCTTACTATAGTGCGTCCTAGTAGTTATCCACCGAAGAACTCATCACCATAATATCTGCAAGTGGTTATCCACATATAAGGACCTATTAAAAATAACTCTATAAAGTATTACAAGAAATGATACCTTTCTATAAAATGTATATTATTTTTGGTTGGACCATATATAAGGAATCTTCATGTTATCTTGATATCCACCCTCAATAACATTACCCATCATAACCTTTTTTTTATATATTGAGAAATCTTAGATTGGTGTATATGGGAAGAAAATTATGAAAGGATATTATAGTGATGTCCCAATGTCATTGATTGTAAAAGATGATATCTAAATTAGGTTCATATGGGTGACAACATTATTAGCGTGAAATATTTGAATTAGAAGTGGATTAGACTTGATAAATTTTACGTGATGTTTTTTATGTGTAAAGTTAATGAATGATTAGTTATACAAATTAAGTTTTTTGGATAGATGTGTTTGGGGGATATGGGATTTATTAATTAATTATTTCTATTAATTAAATTTGTGGACACATTAGTATGCTCTATTTAGTGGGGTATATTAGAGTTTTAGGGTGAAACATATATATTATATTTATACAATCAACAATAATTTATATATAATAATATTTATATATAATAAGATTTATATTTGATATAAAGAGTTTGTAATGTTTTAGGAGACCATATATCAAAAATGGGAGGCTTATAAATCGAGATATATTTTGTTATCCCATGAACGAGGCATGGAAGAGAATATAGTCATATTTATATATTTTTTTTGGACTTTTATTTATATAATTTGACTTATATTGGTTTTTATTATTCATTTATTTAGATTTATAATTTCAATAATATTTTTCAAGATATTTTACAGATTTAATTTTATACATTCAATTCCTTCCATTTATGTGTGACAATATTACCATATTGAAAGTAAAAAACTCATAAAAAATGAATTCAGACATCAACATTCATTCTAAAAATCATTTATATCTTAGGTGGATTCATTAGAGGGGAATTTAAAAAAATATATTTGAGCGGTTGTTTTAAGGATTGATCTTTATGTAGGAACTAGTGAGTATTATGTTGGGGATATGGATTTATTATTATTAATAACTTTCATATAAGGTATATTAGAGAAATAAAAATCTCATAGAATTTATCCTATAATATAAAAAAATATATGTATCATTTGGATTGATATATATGGAATAGTATACTAATTTCTATATGTATTAATGTATGTTCATACAAGTATCATGCAGTTTTTTTCATGATAATTGTTATTTTTTAAGGGGGTTTTGATTGGTATGGTAGAGAATGATATGGGAAACTGGATAGATATTTAGTATATATATATATATATATTATTAGTTTGGATTAAATTTTATAGTTATATTATTTATGTCACCCCATTATGATGTTCAACATAAGGAGCTGTAGTGAAAACCTAAGCCTATGTATTTGAGGGTGGACCGAGTGGGTCAATAGGAATTGAGGAAATATATGGGATTATTTAAAATGTACATTTTATCAATTTATGGTGGGACTAAATTCACTGATGCGGAAAATATAGGTTGAAATAGATTTATATAGATTTAAATAAAAAATATATGAGATACGATCAATATTTATGCCTAGTGGTATGTTTACTATGAGGTTCAGTATACTATTGGTTGAAACAAAGTTTTGGATATTATTTATCATTTATCATTAGATGAGATTATAAGGAATTATTCATGTAAGAGTTTTTATATGATACTCGTAGACCAGTAAAAATGTTGAGATATTGATTATCAAAAATGAAATCTCTTTTATTATGGATTTTAATTTAAGGATTTTGGTTTTAATTTCCTAATCTCTTATTTTTATGGTTTTTTATAATTTTAGAGCTCATAATTTTCAAAAATTATTGTGGTATGATATCTAAAGGTAATTGGGGTTCTATTCATCATGTAACACTATAGATATAATAGAAAATAATATCATAGATGTGAATTTTTTAATGATTCCATGATCTTTCCTAGAGAGTTATTGATTATTTTTTAAAATGCATAGAAATATCTAAATGATCTAATATTTTTGATGAAATTTAGATTTAGGATTGTCTTGTTTATTCATATACTACTTCAATATAATTTTTTAGTAGTGGGTAGTATACAACCATTTTATGGGCTTCTAGTTATTTAATGATTCTCTTATGGGGGTATGACCTATAACCATGTGTTATAAAAATTAATTATGGAAATCCAACTGGAATTTGAGTTGAGTGTGAATATTTGTAAAAAATGATATTTGTTTTTTCAACTTCTCATCACCAACTTTTGTAGTAATGATAAAATAGATTCCCCATTGGACCATGAATATTATTTTATCTAGAAGATGATTGTGTGGAGGAGAATAAAAGAAATATAATCAATGTGGTAGATTGGAATATAATAAGGAACACAAAGATGATAAGATGGATGGTGTAAATTCAATGATGTAGAGGTTTTAGATGTTAAGGGTAAAAATTTGTCACATGGTATGATTCTGGTAAACTGTAATATGGTATCTCATTGATTGATATCCAAGACTCATTTTTTGGTATATCCTTTTACATAGTATATGAGTATGAGATTGTGGTATACAATAATTAGATTCTATTTTATTTAATTTCACCAATTAAATGTTATGTGAGTTTATATAGGGTGTGTATATAAGAACTGGTTATGGTGGATTATCAATTTTCACTAAACATAGTCTTATTACTGATTCAACTCTCTGCTTATATCGTGGTGATGAATTTGATGTATATAATAAAATATTTAATCAATTTTTTTCTTTATATTGTGATATTCTCAGTTTAGGATAGAGATCATGTAGTAATTTGAAGAAATATATGTTCATTTGATATTAGGATAGATTTATCCATAGATTATTATATTTTAGTAGGTGAGATTGATCATTTTCTATTCTAATGTGGAGATAAAAAAATTTCATGATATTTGGGGTGATAATAATGAAATGTTTCAAGATGAGGTTGTGATATTATCTCAATGGTGATAAATTAAATTTCTAATCAAACTATATTTATTGATTTATCTTATTTTTTGGTCTCAAATCATACGGTTCTAGATCAGAATCAATTTTTTACTATTATGATTTATGTGACAGATCAATGAACTTTTATTTTCCATTACATATAACTGTAGGACATTATAGTTTTGTTTATAGAGAATTTTTATGAGATATTGGTATTTTATACTAACTAAAAAAGGTACAATTAATATATTTTAAAGAATATATATCATCTTCTTAGGAAATTGATTTTTTCCAAAATTTAATGGACGTGGGTTTGTTATATAAAATAAATAGATGATTTTGATATCACTAGAAGAGGATTGAATATAAATACATCACTGAGGAAATATTTTTGTGCATAAATAAGAAATTAATGATTTTTCTAATTCTTTTCGTTGTAAAGAATACACCCCAACATTTTATATTTCATATAAATATAGGTTTCATGAGAAATTCCCCCAAAATTATTTTTCACTTAATTTATTATAGTTTAATTTATTATAAGATATATTTAGATAATTTATAGTATCCAATGATGGTGTCAGAGTTGATTAAGGAAGATCGGTTATATAAGAATATGTAAAGTAATTGGTTTTGGATACATGAGCTGAATTTTAAAGGTTATTTCACTTTAGAGCTAGGTATAATAGTGGAAAAAATTAAGAATGACATGGTTGTTACATTTAATAAACAGAAGAATATTTCTATAATGGGTGTTTTTCTTATGATATATAGGTTATTATAGGAGGTGTTTACTTGGTTTTTCTCATATTGAGAAATGTTTATGATCTTTTTCTATAAAAGGTAATTCAATTGTTTGGATACATGGTAAATAATCTATATTTGATTAACTTAAGGATGAGATGATGAGTGCTATAGTTCTGTGACTACCAAATGATAGTATTATCTATAAAATATATTCTTCCACTTATTATCAAGGATTTGGATGTGTCCTGAATTAAGTTGGTGATTTCATAACTTGTATTCTATAACCATTATGCCCATATGAATTTCACTATATTACTCATTATTGAAAGCTTGTGGATACTGAATTTTCCCAAAAGAATATGAGGAATTATTTACCTATATAATGGTTATTAGATTAAAAATATCATAGGATCATGAAATATAAATTTTCTGAAAAACAATTTTATTTGTTTATTATAATGGTTTTTTGAATTTCTCCAAAATCATTATTTTTTTGTACCATTTGGAATTTGAAATAGGGATGTGGAGGCTAATGCTCTTATGTGGAATTTTTATATTGAGGATTCTCAATGAATGAGTAAATAGTGGATGATAATTGAGTTATGAATATCACTCCACCATTAATATGAGTATATTGATTTGAGGGTAGTTCATAATCATATTACGGTGAAATTATAATTGGTGATGTAGATAGAGGAGTTGTGGTTGTGATATCTTGCGGTTGTGGTTTGTGTATAATTTATTGCGAGTGTTGTTGAATTGGATGGTAGGAAAATGGATAAAAATTAACGAGGGTTACACAAAATATAATTTTTTTCATCATAATATGTGAGATAAATTTTCTGATGGTTCTATAGAATAACTACATCAATGCATTCGTGTGTTGAAAACATATATCAAGCTTTTAAAACATAGATTTAGTGGAACAAGATGATGAAGGAAGTTAATGAGTCTATTTATCTATGGTTTTTCTAGGATTTTTATTTTTATCCTCATAGGGTTAGATATTATTTTGGATACCATTGATTGAATATCAAGATCATATAATATAGAAATAATTATAGAATATGGTACATGATATATTTTGGTGATTTTTTAAATTTATATAATAAGTAGACAAATATTTTTAGGAAGATAGTGTTTGATAATGATTATTAGTTCAAATAAAAATTGTGGAATAGATTAAATATCAACATTGTCACTCAGTTGTACCTTTCCAATACATTCCACCAATAAATTTATGGTAAAATTGAAAATGTTAATCTTAAAATGGAAAATAATTTAATGGAATGTATAATATATTTGGTATGATCATGGGTGGATCATTTACAATTTATGGAATTTCTTGATAATAATATTTATCATTAGTTCATTTTTATGTTATTATATAACTCTTTTAATTGGATATTATTTCATTCACATTAATGTATTATTGAGGATAGTGAGTCTAGTATAGTCGGGTTAGAGATGGTATATGATATAATAATTCATGTAAAATCTATTTGAGATCACCTGAGGATTTTTTTGTGAGGTCTGAGTAGGTGGATAGTTTCAAGGTGTTATTATAGTGTGGTATCTATGGTGGATAACTAAATTGTTTTCAGTATATATATAACTGGTGTTTTGGACCTCATAAATTTTATGTGATTTTTTTAAAACAATGCATTTATGTGGATGATCAAATATATAGTGTACGGGGGGAAGAAAATTTCATATTAAGTAAATATGATTTATTTTCATATAACATACATGGATTCATCATCACAATTTATTCATATGGATTCATGGAAGATTCTACTATCATAAGGTGGTATATGAACGAGAAAGGATCTCATGATAGCTTCGTCATTTGGGAACGGAAAAAGAAAGGAAGGAGTGAAAATAGTCTCGATATTTTTCCCCTTAAAATGATAGAATCTCAAATTGGATCTGCAAACACGGTAACTCTTCCCTAATTCAAACTAAATAGGATATTATTCTTGATCGAATCAAGAACTGTGAACACTAGATTGTTGAAAAAGTGATTATCCCATCAAAAGATAAATCATGGAAGATAAGTGATGTAATTGTATGGGTTTACAATGCTTGGGGATTTCAATATTCAAAGTGAATTCCCATCCAGAGCATGTTTTTTTACATTTTATATCCTTCTGAAGGATTGAAACCGAAAGAATGGGGGCTTAGACCAATTTATCTCAAACCAGTTTTAATTTCACTACAAATCCAGCACACAAATTTCAAACCCATTTCTTCTCGATGTTCAAAGGCACAAGTGTGGGATCACAAATATAGTTTAAATTGAGTTAGGTGGAATATGAATAAATGGTTCGACATTGCCTATAATATTGGATCTCATATCAAGATCGACATAGAAATAGAGGATACTCGATTCAGTTTCTTAGCCCATTTCTTAGTTGAAATACATCTCACTTCAACCCTTATGGACCACGTGTATTTGTCCATGGTGGTCAAAAACTATGAGATAGATGTCAGATATGAAAATCGGCCTCTCTTTTTCAGTGTATGTCAAATTAATGTACATAATAGGAGTAATTGCAAGCTTCAAGCTTGCTGTGATTTCTGTGTAACAAAGGGATTTTATTCTATGGATTGCAGGACATTGAAAAATTAGAAGAGTACCAATGCTCTATTGGGAGCTTAATAGGACTAATCAGGTGCTACTATTGAAGCTGCTAACATAGGGACACATGATGTTTAGGTGAAGTGTAAATCATGGGAAAATATAGCTGAACAATATCCTACCTTGAATTATGAGGTGGTTTTACTTTTTCATGAGGGTTAGATGACTGTGGGTGGTTTTCCCTCAGACAAGTACATGGATTTTGTAGCTTCTAAACGAGATCTATTGATTAAAGAAAGTCTAAACAATAGTTTTTATTCTCATTATTAGCTGAGAAATGTAACGTTTGATACTTATGTCGATGTTTGGGATGAAATCCATTTTTTGGATGAGGAAATTGTTCAAAAACAGTGTATCAAATGATTCTATTGGAACAAATAATTCCTAACATGTAACGAAAAGTAAAAAAATGTTAGATGTCAAATCCCCTAGGAAATCTTCTAAGAAGTTACATAAGTTTTAATCTAATCATTCTTCAGAATATCAGATTGTGGTTGAAATTCACTATGCTATTTTTCAAGATGAATCCCATATGCGTTCAATACCATCACAAGTTACTGAAAGTAATGGGTTTGAAAAAGGAAATTATCATGAAATGAAAAAGGATACCCTAATTTACAAGGAAGTATTTAAGATGGTTATTTATTAAAACTCTAGATCTCATTCTAGACCTAATTTATCTGACCCTCTAATGCAGGTACCATATCTTCCTCTAAGGATTTAAATATGTTAAGTGATGTTCAAGTGAATTCTCGAATTTTTTTGGATCCCTTGAGGTACACCCCATTGAGAAGTAGTAAGATGATAGGGTTCAATGAACCTAATAAGAGCCAATTAATATGAATATTACTACATAGGTGACCGAGACATCAGAAGTAGAAGAATTTGAACTGAAAGGATCATGACAACATAAAAAATCATGGAAATGGGGGGTGTCTCTTGAGAAGACAATGATGGGGACAAGAATGAGATGACTAGAATACTGGGGTGGAGAAACAAAATTTCAAATAACCTGATTCTGATGATTATGAAGTAGAGAGTTTACACAAGAAACTAGAACGTCTAAGTAAGTACTACCCTATAGGTCAAGGCCACAGATGTGGGTAGGGAATCAAATGGAGTGCCTTTCGTGAAAAATAAAAAATTATTTCTACCATGATTAAGGTAATGTTTGGGAATACATAATATTGGATTGTTTTCCATGTTTGATACCTTCCATATATCCATTTGTATGCTTACTTTTGATCCATTAATATGAGCTATTTCTCCACCTTTCTCACCCTAGTTTAATATTTACTGTTTTTTTACAATCATGATACTATTGGTCATAGTTTATAGAGATCATAGATAATAACATTTATGTCTTTTTTGTGGTAGGAAATTAAAATATTCCTTGATTGAGATGTATAGGGGATGATAAATTTGTTCTTATATTTATATTGGTTTCTTTGATTTATGTTCCCTGACATGGAATGGCATAAAATATTCATGTTTTGTGTTCTTAAATTGGATGTAAATTATTCTAAGTGAATTGAATTTTCCATTTAGAAAGGGAGTTTAAATGCATATATGTTTGATGATATTCCATGGGATATATTTTCCAATAAGATTATTCTTAATGGTTGGATTTTAGGGGGCCATACTCAATCTCATTGTTAGTTTATGGGGATTCGATACAGGGGTGTGTCATAATAATTGTTATCAATACTTGAATTGAAATGATATAAAATACGTATGTCAAAGAATATAGAAAATAATTAACTTATATAGACTATATTGTGCACTACCACATATAGAGACTAGATTTACTTCAAAAAGATTTATAAATTTTGAATTTATAGACCAGAATGAAAAACTTTTTATATTTGGGTATAAAAAACATTAAATTATATTATAGGGCATTGTATCCATAAATATTTTCCAAGACCCAACAATATGTTCATAGATTTATGTATATAGGTGTCAAACTAGATTTTATGTTGTTCATTTTCTATGGATTCATTATATTAAACTAGGAGAGAAAAATAACTAATGTTTCTAAAAAAGGTATATAAAACCTAATCCCATCAAGGAAATTATTTTCTCATGGGTTTGGAATTTACAATCCCATATAGTTTGGAAGAGATACATGAATCATGGGTGTTATGTTTATATCGAAACATTTCCCATCATGAGGATTTTTTTATAGAGGCATGAAATAAACAAATAAATCAGGTAATGGTATAATGTGAATAGTAAAATGGTGCATTGGTTTGGGATATTACAACACAATACATGTAAAATTCCACCCATGTATATAATTTTATTTAGAAATAAAAAATCTATATTAGGGTTTCAATATTTATCAAAATCATATAAAGTATTTTTCAATATATACAAGTGTTTTAATAGATTAAAATTCAATTTTGGGTTTCCAAATAAAACCTCACACACAACTACCCATTAATCATATTCTACATATTAATGATCGGTGGTTAACTTGGAACACTACAACACTTCCCAAGTGCACTCTATGACTCTTCATGTAATTACTAAAAATTATAAAATCAGGTACAAGTGTTAATTGAATAAACTAAAAAACGTTTCTTATGATAACTCTTAATGATTGATAACTTATGTAGAGATATAGACATGAAGATTATAATTGAACCAATATGATTTCACAATATTGACCAAGAACCGTGTCACCACTCAACCTAGGGACAAGTCCATGAAACAAAAACATAATTGGTTCTATTTTACAATATTATGGATTCAAAATCATTCACCCACAACACATGAGTAAGGGGTGGAAGTGGTCACCATTATTAACACACGGTCATATGATTATATTGTCATTTTCATCTCGTACCCTCTAAAACACCATCACTAAAATTATATATGTAGTATTAAAAATTTAATGGATCAAATATCTTCAATAAATTCTAAAAAAATTTAAAATAAATTAGATAATCTATGTTAAAAAATTCCACAGTCATAAAAATTTCTAATAGTTCTAGAAATATGAAAAATTGTACACAAAAGGAAACTATCCTTTTTTGGTTCAATGAAAAACTATTTTTCTCAATCAACTACTCCATTATGGATGATATTTTTCTCATCCAAAAATTAAAATTTCGATTGAAACATATTATAATGATGAGTTCAACTTAATAATGTATAATTATACATTATATACATTAATGAATCCAATAATATTAAAACATGACAATAATTCCAATTATCGGCTAGTTTATTCTCAAAATATCATTATTACTAAAAAATCCTAAAACAATATCCCATTAAATGGGGACCTCCATGTGTCTAACACATTATTTGATATTCTTATTATAGAATTTTGATAATATTATTTCAAATAATATTTCATAACAAAAACTATACACCTTTATTCATGGTTCTTTATAATACAATAGTTATTAATTAAGTGTAGTTTTAGAATGGAATTTAAATTTATTTAGAGTAATATACATCAATTTATATTCCTCTATACATTAAAAAACAACCATGCGAATATAAATGAATGAAAAATAATGAAAAATGTGGGTGGTATGACACTCATTGTATTTGGGCATGGTTCAAATCTTATTAAACATGGAATTAATATATCTCTATCATGGCATACTAATACCAGTATATCACATTAAACTACTTCCGCATAGCATGACACATTTTTTAGTAACAATATTAAGGATATATTGAGTACCATATAATAACAATAAATATTTTAAGTGGGTTGATAATTTATTTATTAAAATTTAATTAAATTTTATGTATTTTAAGATTATATTCAAAAAAATGGGTGATTGGATTTTTTATTAAAGGATTTAAATGTTATTTATTTAATTAAATTTTACTAGGAATGTAGTGGGAATTATTGTGAGTCTATTGAAATATTAAAAAGTAATTTTTACCATTGTATACTACTAGAAGATAGGGAGGGATCCACTGGGAACCTAGTGAGACACTAGAGATATAACAGAGGGCCTTATTATATTGGTTTGATGGGAAAAATATTATTAATAAATGTAATTTCTAAAATTTCCCATTTTATATATTAAATTGAATTTCTTATTTATAATAGTTTTATATGTATATTGATTTTTATTATTAAATGTTTTGCATGTCATTATTTTTATATAATTCTAATTTTTCAAAAATAACAAACATGGGGATGTTTTCATTGAAATTTGAAATTTTTATTACGATTTATTATGAGGAATAGTTTACTGACAATCATTAGGAAATTGTATGACTCTAAGGTGAACCATGAAATGTATTATGAGGGATTCATTGAAGGTTTCACATTCTATACATGGTCTACTAGGAATGGGCATTATGGTTGTACAAAAACTAAATATTCATGATTGTGGCTAAAAACCATTCTTCACATATTAAAAAACATTTAATACCATAGGGATGAAACATAAAACTAACATTGAAACCCCAATAATATTTCAATTTATGTGATTCTAGATTCTTGTAATAACTCTCTCTTATTCCTCTTGTTTTTTGGAAAATTTTGTTTAGACCACTCACATTGCATCTCACCCCCTTCAATATTATTGTAATTCAAGATTGAATCTATGGAAAAATATTTTTCATAATCTCCTCTTATCCTATATCGTATAATTCCTCCAAAAAAACACTAAATGGGTAGTTTTTTAGTGATATTATCTTTTTAGGATATAAATAAATTGGGGTTTCTAGTTCAAGGAATATGAGATGAAAAATGGGATCATGGATCTTATGTTTTGTAGTTTAGATAAATTAAATCATTTAGACAAGATAAGTGGATTCCATGTATGTTATTCATGTTTATCATATGGTTTTTGTGCATTATTTTGATAAAATATATATTTTATATTAAAATAATTTAAATATTTAAAAATATTTCTTCTAGTGAAATCAAGATATTTTGTGCGTCAATTTTTATATGAAAAATATAATTAAGATTAAAATAGTGTGTTTAAGAAGGATGGGAATATAATAAAATTCTATTACATGGCTTATAGTGTTATATTGGGGATTTATATATATCGTTTTTTACTATGTTTGGTGATTTATGTCCAATTATTATTGACATGGTTGATTCTATTTTGGTCTCATATTATTGATTATACTTATAAACATCAACATGGGTGTGGGAATAACATTGGTAAGGACTAGTATATGTGGAGGTAAACCCAAAAAACGGATGTAAAAAACTATTTAGATTTGATAATGTGACTTTTGGGGGAAGTTAATCATAATTTAATTAGGTGGTATCCATTATTAGTTGTCTATTCATGGTCAAAGGAGTCCCCAATATGTAGTTTGAAATTTCATCTGGCAATTGGGGATGTTATAATTATTATTGTTTTACACGGTCAAGATTTCATGGAATCAAATAATCTTTTAGTTATATTGAATTTGGTTTTATTATAAAAATATCATTGGGAAGTAATTTGTTTTTATAAAAAAATTATTCTATTTTTTAGACATATATAGTGAATGAGGATCATTGGGTAAATATTATTTCATACAGTACTCAACCCAGACTTTAAAACCTTTATAGGTTGGAAGTTTTTATGTTTCATATCTAATGTAAAGAGAATGAATTCTTAATATTTTGTTGTTGTATTCAACTATGTAGTTTTATTTCAAGATTATGGGATAAATCATATTGTTTTGGATATATATTAGTCATTAGGCCTAAATTTTCATTAATCACATGTGTTGTCCCATTGGAAAATATTTTTTGTTGTACCTTCTTATACCATTTAGTCTTTTTTAATTTTAAATTTCATTTAAATATATTCTAGAATATATCTAACTATATTCTTGTTATTTTTCTCTTTTATGTTCTTGTTGTCTTGTTCACAGGTCATAAATTATTGATTTTTTGATGACTCATGCCAAAATTTGGGTAAACATGGGCATGATGAAATCTATTGGAAATATGGAAAACCATCCTCTAATATAATTTTCTAAATCCCTTTCACCAACATCTATTTTTTTTGAATAATTGGTTTACTATATGGCTCTATAGAATTTTGAAAATATTTGTGTGAGATTGGGGGTAATATATTGGTCCTAGATGTAACAAAATTTATTATTTTATTCATTTTTGGTGGTAGGACTGGGGATATTTCTCATTGTGACTATATAAATATTGACATAAACCTTTTATATAAACACATAAAACATTGAAATGTGTGGGTAGAAAATGCCATTAGAGAGCCACTTATTAATATGTTATTGTTGTTGTGGTTTGTTGTCCATACCTCATGAAAATAATTATTTCATAAATCATGTTTTAATTGATATATTGGAATTACATCATGGTTATATGGTTTTGAGGAGATGTAAATTTTTCTTAGGAATTGAACATTAAAATAGTTTTATTAGAAAAATATGTTTTTATAAATGGCATCTTTGTAAAATATTATTTTACCAATGTGATTCCAAATGGTTTATCTTTTGAAATGTATGAATTTATAGAATTTGATTTTGAATATATAAGAAAATATTTAATAATAAAATTTTATTTATGGAAGGTGTATTCATGAAAATTGGTTTTAGAAGGAAAGGTTGTGTGCTACAGAACCCTTTAGAGAGGGATGGAATAATAAATTTTTGTTATCGATAGTTGAGATATACGATTGTATCATGTGAGGTAATGATTGTGATATTTTAGAAAAAATATATATTTATTTTGTGATTAATATTTTTCCTTGTGAATTATATAACAATACATGTATGGTGACCTATGATGAAATTTGGGGGTGAGACCCCACAATGTTGTCAATATAGACATATTGGTAGATTCCTAGATCAAAAGAAAAAGGATGCATGTTCATAAGATGGTTGGATAATAAAGTCATATTCATGAAATAATTAGTATAAAATATCAATGCAGTCCCCTAAGATGTGACCTATTTGGGGGGGAGACCCCACAGTCGTTGGTTATGATCAGTATAATTACATGGCCTTAAACATTACATAATCTCGTGTTATAAACAATTACTTAATTTATCTCACTTTTTCTATAGTTTTAGGTTTAATGTTATATAGAATTAGGTCATAAATCATACATTACAACACTATATAATATAATGAGAAATCATCCAAAGATTAATCATTATCCCCATTTATAAAAATTTAAAAGAAACATTGATTTATTTTAATTAAAACTCTTCATGATTTTCATCTTGACCTCTTCCATTCCATTAACCACCCTATAAATACCAATTAAAATTGTCATAGGATCAGAAAATTATCATTAAGGGATATAAAAATTAAAGAAAATGTTAGTCTAGTGATAATATGCAAAACCATGTGACATTTACATTTATCATAAATTTTCTTAGATAATGTGAAATAAAACATTTTAACAAGAAAAATAAACACCTTTTTTTCTCAATTAAAATCATTTAACATCATATATGGTTGTTAAAACCCTTATTTGATGACTTAGAGCATCAGATTCATAAAACCCATTAAAATTATTTTTAATTGGAATAACCATATGTCTATGTTCCAATATAATAATAACCCATTTAATTGGAGGACTATTTAGGTGAAACCAAAATTAATGAAATAATAGCCTCAGTCACTGCTATTTTGGGTTCCCAATCATAAAACCATTAATGGTATCACCTAGTGATATATGGATTTCCCTATCATATATATGGTTCCAAGATCACCTAGTGGTATCCAGAGCACCCAATCATATATGATGTAATGGTATCACCCATCACTATCTGGTTTCACCCATATCTAGTGCATAATTCTCATGTTCCATATCACGAATACATTTCTTTTATGCTTTCACTTTAGAAAAACATTTTAAACTCAATAGAAAATAACTTTTGGATATCAAAATACCCATTTCATTATAAACCTATTTTCAATAAAAAAAATTACACTTCCTTTTTGAAATAAATTTTCAATACCAAAATACAAAAAATACATGAAAATGGTTCTACATGAATAAAATATTAATGATTTCAATGTACGACTGAAATCAATTAAATATCATTGACATGGAACTTTTATTATAGTTGTGTACATTATTAATTGAACATTACTTTTGTCATTTGTGAAAAAAATTTGTATAATTCTCATAAAAATATTTCTATTCAAAAACCATTGAATCAATATAAATTATTAATATTTTATGTCCATAAATAATCATAAAATAAATTTATAGAAGTGAACATGGAAAATGAAGATATTGAAGGATAATAGTAAAAGATATGTTTTTCAAACAAAAGCCTCTTACTATTTAGGAAACAATTAAATTTGTATCCTAATTAAATAATAACATAGAATGTGACTTTAAACATATATATAATAGATAAATTAATTACATATCATTTCAAGGGGTTTATATATAAACCACATAAAATAATATTGGTGCATAATCTCAAAAAATCCCTCAATGAAAGGCAATTAAGATGAAGTCACTTACCTTGAGTCAAACATGTGACATTTGTCTCTATCATACTGAATAACAAATAAATGATAGTTATTTACTTTTATGAAAAAAAATCATGAATATTATTACTTTTATTTCAATTTTAAACATGTTATATACAAATAAATCAATAAATTATGTTTATGTCATATATTCTGACCATATTTGTTTTAGGTTTCAAAAACAACATCACTAGGTAGCCTATAGTCAAAGAGGTCATTATGTAGAAATTTTCATAATAATGATCATGTAATTATTATATTTGTTTCATGAATTATACTTTTAAAAATATTGATTATATTTTCTTATAAAAAATTAACTATTATTAAAATCATGGAAATGGTATGTTGTAACTACACATTAGTAACATTCCAATTTCTCAATTATCATTATTGAAAGAAGGAAAGAAATAAATTATCATTCCAAAATGATCATAATATCATAAATACAAAATTATTTAATTATATATACTCATATATATCATTCACGTAATGTGGTGGTAAAAATGGAATCACATCTATTTGAGGAGGCAGTAGTCCAGACATCCAAAAATGATGTTGACATTTTTTAGTGTTTGAAATGTAAAAAAAAATTATATATAAAGAATACATAGTAAAAAATATGACATTAGTATCATAATTATTTAATTTATATCCCATATTTATATTATATTTACCCTTTTAACATTTCACATAATATTTTATCAAAAAATATCACATCACTTCTTGATGTGATAGTCTACCATACATACGATGAACGTTATCATGTACCTTACAGAATGGAACATAAAAGGTTATACATGGTACATTAAATATAGTGGTATATTTTTTTATTTATTTCATATATAAACTTTATATTCATCATCATACCCAATTGTGAGTTCTTCTATTGGGAAAAATAAATGACATCATTTGGCGAGGTGTAGTCCACTGTAAACCTAAATACTGATTTAATAACACATTGATGGAATTGTGTGCTATTTTAGGTTTTAACCTTAAAATAAATAATATTAGTATAATTAAGATACTAATGATAATATATCATCATGGTATAAGAATAATTTAAGGTGGTCGAGGATGAAATAAAACAAAAACACCCATTGGTGAACATTATCTCTTCACCAAGTATCTCCTTTTGATTTGAACCAATGACCCTACATGGTTTTCTATATACCAAAATTATTGATTTTATTAGGTGATAAAGAATTTTAGATATGATTTTTTCAGGAATTTTCCGAACTAATTGGTTTTTAATGTGTGGAGATCGGATGATTGGGGGTGGCCTTTTATATGACGGGTGAGTCGTAGAATTGATTTTTTTAAAAGAGTGAATCCCACCCAAATTTTTTTAATGAATCCAGAAAATAATAATATTAAATTCTTGATATTATAAGTCATAGAGTTTATATATGGACATAAAATGCATCTTTTACATTTTTGGGTCATTTTTAATCATTATATTCTATGTTTAACCACTATGTAAACTTATTTTTTCCATAATCACCATAATTCATTTTAACTTATGTCATTAATCATTATGAAAAATTATTATGTTTTTCATAATATAAAATATTATTATTTTTATTACAAATATTTAATCATTTTACCAAATTCAATTCACAAAGGTGGTAGAATTTAATTTAATATTAATCCCACTAATGCGGCAAGGCCACTAGTTTTTGAGAAGAGTATTTTTTTGGGAAACATTATTCTACATGAACTTATGACTAATAATAATAATTTTATAAAATTAAATTATTATTTAATGGAATATATTATATAAATTTCATTTAATACATTTCCCATTAGAGATTTCTTTAATTAGTAATAAAGTAAAAACATTATGCATTTTAAAAACTATTTTTTGATTGAAACACATTTTTAATCCCAAAAATAATCTTATACTAAAAACCAATATTTAGTTGATTAGAAATTATTTAATTTATATAAATATAAATAAATATTAATTTTTTTACCATAATTTTCCTTTAAAAACAATTCAAAGCTTTTAAATTACTTAATTTATTAAAAATAATATTTTTTTACAACTAATTATTATTTTTTCCTATTCAATGAAAAATATGTATTTTACAAAATATTTAAAACATAACATAAATTAAATTTTGATATGTTTATTAAGAAAATAATTTTTATTTTATAATAAAAAAAATTTAAAATTTAGAAATTATTAGTTTATATAAAACTGTATATTGACGATGTCTATCTAAAACCATGTACTTTTGGATTAAAAAAATTTATAATATTTTAATAAATAATATAACGGCCTAATTAAAAATAATAAATATGACAATTATTTATTCAATAATTTCATCAGTTTTTGCAAACTTTAAACCTTTTTGCAATTGCATCCTCTAAATTTTATTCAGTTATTAAATAATTGGGGATATCACTCCTTCAAAACGTTATCAGATTCTCATATATAATCTTCAAAGATATGGTTTTTTATATATCCTTACCCTTGTGAATCACCTTATTCTACCACACATTATATATATGTTCAATAATTTTAATATCTTATTCCTCATATAAAAGATTCAATTTTAACTAAATTTCATCTTGTATCAATATATGAGATGAATCTAACAAAAACATCATTAACATTGAAACTTGTAATATAGTGTGTACCTATGATAATATCAAAGGAAAAAGAACTTAGTAAAAATCAAATAAATCTTTATCTTGGATTTCATAAATTCCAATGAACAAAATACTTATATTTCCGTTTTTACTAAAATATATTACACTTTTCATTGCAGAAACTTTAAGAAATACATGATCACCTACCATGAAAGAATGATATTTCCTCCGTTTTACCACATAACACTTATACCTACTCTAATCATCTATAATATAATACCAAATAAAGAGGTCCTTATTTAACTATTCCTCTACCAACTCTGAAACCATCAACTTCTTTTCTCTCACATAATTTTAAAATATTGATGTCTAATAATTCATTCTATATAATTCCTCGAATGGTGCCTTCTGTATAATCGAATGAAAATTATAATTATAAGAAAAATAAACCAAATAAATACATGGATCCTAAAATCCATGAAAATCCATTAATCATTAATAAATCACATCATCAATGTTCTAATTTTATTCTCTCAATACCGATAAAATTTAGGATAAAAATGTTTACTGAAATTTAATTCGGTGCCCAACAACATCTGAAGTTCATTCCAAAAAACTGGATGTGAACCTAGGATCACAATATGATAAAATATAAAGAGTTATTACATGTAATGTTGACTATATCCTTTAGATTAATATGATAAATATAATCTAATTTCATTATATCTCAAATGGAATGGAAATGTGAATATTTTGTTAATCAATCACAAATAACCCAAATCTCATTGTTATCTTCTATTATACATTGAAATACAACAACTAATTCTTAAAACAATGATCTTTACTAAATAATTATATCTTCATCTAGGAGTCCTAAGGCCCACATAGCATTTTTTCAAATCTAACAACACATTATCCCTCAATATTATATTTAGGAACCTAAAATTCAACTTGGACTCTACCTTTTCTTACAAAGATTGATCCATATTCATAACATGATTAATTCTTTATAATAAATTTAAATGTATTAACACTTGAAATAAAATAGATAATATACCTACATCCAAAAATTCTAGCCAAAAAGTTATCAATTAATTAACTAAAGGGTCACATTCCAAAAGTAACATGGTTAATGTAGAATTATTTTTTCATCTCAAAGAATGAGAATCTTTTTTCAATATGATAATGAATTGTGGAGTCATAATACATGATTATTTCCATCAAAATTCTCTATCAAATTTTCAATTATTTATGACTGAATACATATATCAAACTTTTTTCATCAATATATATTTAAAACATTAATATATTTAATTGATTCCTCTAAAAATAAAAATAAAACCCCACAATAGCTAATTATAAATCATGTGTAATGTAATTCAACTCATGTTGTTTTAAAAAACATAAACCATAAAAAATTAACTATTCGTTCTATGTTAGGACATAACCAAGTCCTTTCAATAATGTATCACTATAGATGAAAAATTCACCATTTTTGGATGGTAATTCCAAAACTAGTGAATTCAATAATCTGAATTCACATTCCAAAAAAGTGTAATCAAATTATTTTTAAGGATTAACTTGACTCATTTTCATTTTAACTTAGTTAGTTGTCTATAAAACCATGATATGTTTTCAAAAAAACTGTTAGTAATAATCGGGAAATCTAGGAAAACTATGAATATCTTTGATATTTATGGGTCTCAACCATTATTCATCATTAGGTTTTATGGCCAATTATAATTCAATCATTATAAATATTCTTTTAATGGAGTGAAATTTGGTTTAACCAAAATTCAAACATGATAAATTTACTATTAACTATCATTCTAATTATGGTTTAAAATAAACCATTATGTGTTTTTCATGTTCTTCTTGACTTTTACAACATTAAAAATTTCATCAATAATAACTACCACTAACCTATCCAATAAATGATGAGACCACTATTCATGAGATCCATAAATATTGAAGGTTCATTAAATTACCCAACTGGAATATCTACAAACTCATAGTACATTTATCTAGTCTAAAACGCTATATTTGGAATGTATTCTTCATTTAAATTCAACTGACGGTACCCCAACCTCCTGTTATCCTTCAAAAAATAGTGATCTTTATGGTGTTGATAAAAAAATCATAGACATAAAGAAAATGATACTTTTTCTTAATATTGATGTCATTAAAGGCTATATAATAAATCAAAAGTCTTATAAAAACATATTTCATTGCCAAAAAAAGAATCACCCTATGGTGATAGACTAGTTTAGGTAAAACCATTAATTTATATGTTCTTAAATTTCATTTTCTATTCTATATGCTCAATATGAGCTATTAAATAGGTGGTTTAGAAATTTTCATAGTATCAAATACTAAGTCTATAGTGATATCAACCTCCCGTTTTGAAATATTATTAGAAAATCATTTAGGAAAATTCCATTATATTCATTTATTATTATCACATTTCTAATTTGAATTGTATATTTATTTTTAGCAATATTATATAGGTAACTAGCATTTCCATCTCTAATAAAAAAATTCTTCTTCGTCAGTTTTCAAATGCATTAAATAAAAGAACACAATTTTATTTACTCTGATATCAATCTTATAATGATAAAATAAAATCTCATCAATACTATGAATGATAGAAATCTTTAATATGTTTTGTTTATTAATATTTTCAAGAAATACCATCCAACAGATAGGAACTAGAAAATTCATATTAATATTTCTTTCTATAATACTTCTGTCCAATGCTTTCACCAAAATTTATATCTCACATTCATGATATGATTTTCATTATTTAGTTGAATTCTTATCAGGAATTATATATCAATAATATTTAGACGTAGAAATGGTATTGGAATAATTTGAAAAAACAGTAACAAACTATCACTAATTCATTTTATATCCCAACATCAATTGTACTAGTAGAAAATTAAATCACTACACATTAATATTTTTGAATGATTTCTAAAATGTGAATCTAATTGTGGACTCATGTTATCATTAAGACCCAACTAATTGAAACTAAAACTCCACACCATTGGATGGATATTGGTTAAAATCATGTTTTATGTGAATTACTCTTTTCTTTATTATAACTATCCCTATAGGAAAACATACCACACTATAAAAACTTCAAAATTCACATCAAACATTCATTGAAATATCATTTTCCACACATGGAAAATTTTAGGGGCTTGCCTTCATAATTACTAGCTTGTTGTTTTTTATTTCCAGTGACTTCGATATTTTCATACTATTTTCATGTCGAGGAACACACAAGTCATCAAAATCCTTCTAAACAGTCTAAACACTATGAAAAACTTTCTCATAACATTTAAAATATTGTCTAGCCAATTATTCTGATTGAATTGGTTACAACACAGATTAAAATTTGTTAATTTTTTATTAGTTTCTATAATAAAATATAGAATATACCAAATAGCCTTGTAAATTTTTCTTCATATACAGATATAGAATTATCATATTTTTTCCTCAACTATAGTAATTATTTTTCAATATGGAGCCAAAAAATAATAGGATAATTTTTATCATTAAACAAATCATTCAATGTTTCCATTTCCATGGAATGAAGATAATATTTTTCTCTGTTGCTCTAAACCAAATACCACCAATGTTAAGATTCACCTTCAATATTATAAATGGAACAAGCTGCCTTTGAATGTATTGAACATCCCAGTGAATCAAATTTCCATTCTAGATAATTGATCTATCCTTCGTATAACATAGAGTCAGATGATCTACTAAATGATGGGGTATTTTTCTAAAACAAATTATCCACAAAATTTATTTTCTTTGGTGGTATATTAGGTTAATATCTAACGTTTATAACACAACCATTAAATGATTGTGTCAACTAATCCATCACTACAACAAACTATTTTACTTTGATTCCACCATCACAGGATAGTAATTTATAAGAATATTTTTTCCTTGTTCCCTCCCACTATAGATTCCAAATTTTATCTATGGAAAACAATTCTAAATTAGAAATAGTATAAGTAAAGGGAAATGAATTTTTTTTAAATTCTATATAATTTTTATATAATCATAAGGTAAAATCTTTAAAAGTAATGTTATTAACTTTATCGTAACCTATAATGTTATATAAACATTTCCTTTAAAACCAAATATAAGGTTCCCACCATAAAACCTACATAATTTTATTTTTAGTTAAGAATTTACTTTTTTAACATTTTTGTTTCTTTTAAGATTATAGTTCTCTAGAAATAAGTCATAACTCATACATTAAAAACCATATTATATATGGTGGAAATATTCATAATGTATCCATTTTGTCACAATATAATACTTCTAAAAGAAATTATAATTTATTTTCATGAAAGAAATCACAAATTTCAACTTCATCTAATACTATCTCTTACCCATCCTTTGAAGACATTTAAAATCAGTGGATGGACAGAAAAATTTCAACAATGGATATAAATATAAAGGAAACTATTTGTCAAGTGAAGAAATATAAAATCATAAAATTTTTACATTAATCATCAATGTTCTTTAACAATATGAATTAAAAAAATAACTTAAACACATAAAACAAAATTAAATCCCTTTTTTGGTGATATAGAGAATCGTATCATAAAAACCATTCAAAAATTTTTAATTAGAATAACCATGTGGATGAATTCCTATATAATTATTAACCAATATAATGGACAACTATTTGAGTTCACCCATAATTTATGCTATAATGGGATCACCCAGTTCTGCAAGTGTTTCCCCATTATATAAGCTACAACGGGCTCATCCAGCACTATTTGGGTTTCACCATCATATAACCTATAATATACTCACTCAAAACTGTTTAGTATTTCCAATCATATAAGTTTTAAGGGTATCACCCGATTCATTATGGGTGAACCCATTTATCATGTATAATTATCGAGTACCATAATATGAAAAAAAAACATTTTCAAACATTCACTTTTTAAAAACTACTTTAAACTCATAATGAAATCTCACCTTGATATCAAAATAATTATTTCTTCTAAAACCCATTTTCAATACCTAAATAACCTTTTCTTTTGAAAACCATTTTCAAAACCTAAATACCAAAAAAGTGGAAAGGTATTTTATTTGAATAAAACATGAATATTATAAGGTAATATAGAAATCAGATAATAATTACAATGGTATAAAATTCATTGTCGATATTTATGTTATGAATAAAACATACCTTTTGTAAATTCTTAAAATCATCCTTATAAAACATGATAAATGATTAAATTTTAAAAACCACTAAAAAAAATTACATTATAGATCTTTTATTCTGATATAGAAACACTAATAAATTTTTTTATATAAATATTTACGTGGAAAATAATGATTTGGAACAAAAACATTAAAATAATATTGATTTAAATGAAATTTCACTAATCAATTTTGAATCACTTGAATCTTAATCCCCATTAATTAATAACATTAAAAAAAATCAATATCATCGGGATACATAAATTCATTTTAATAAACTTAAATGGGTGATATATACACCTTATAAAATAATATAGGTCCATAAATAGAAAAATTCCTCAATAAAGGTAAATTGAGACGAAGTCTCTTACATAGATTTTGACATGGAATGAGTGTATTTATCTTCCTGAATAATAAAATTATGTTAACTATTTACATGATTGATTCAATTTTGAAAAAATATTTTTAATTTTATTTTACTAATTAATTATATATACTATTATGTAATTAATTAATTTTATGGAAAATGTTTTGACAATATTCTGTTTATGTGTCAAAAACGACATTGATTAGTTGAATATGGTCAAAGATGACATTATTAAAAAATATAAAAAATTATACTAAAAAATAATTATCATATTTATATACGAATTATACTTTTAAAATCATTTATAAAATATGGTTATGAAAAATGAACTTACATTATGATCATGAAGATGGCATGTCATACGTAAAAATGAGTGACACTTCCATTTTTCAATGATCATTATTGAAAGATGTTATGTAATATTTTATATTTAAATAATTATAATTATATCCTAAATACAAAATTATATAATTATATATACTTATATATGTAATTATTGTGATGTGGTTGGAAAAAATGAAATCACATCTCTTCAAGGAGGCGGTAGTCCACACGTCCACGAATAACATTATTATTTATTTAGTGAGTGAAAAGGTAAAAAATCATATGAAATATTTCAAGAATGAAAAATATGTTAATAATATCTTAGATATTTAATTTATATCACATTTATTTAATATATTTTACTTTATTACTTTCCATGTAATACGATTGTGAATAATAAATCGCATCGCCTCCCAAGGTTGTAGTACACCGTACATAAAAGTGACATTATCATATCAGTTAAGGAATGGAACAAAAAAGCGTATATATGAAATAATGTATAAAATTGAATAATAATGTTATAAATATCATATATAAAATATATTTCAATCATCATATCTAACTGTGATAGATGGTAATGGAGAAACAAATGACATCACTTCGTGAGCTGGTAGTCTATCACACTCATGAATGTTGAGTTCGTAACTAAGTTGAACAAATTGTGTATGGTTGTAGAGTGGAACCAAAAAACAAAAAAATCTCATCATATTAAAGATAATAATTTTATTATATCATATTTTTTTAATTATAATTAAAGGAGGTGGATAAATAAATAAACAAAAAACTTATTGATGAATGTTACCCCTTCTTTTGGTATTTCCTTCTAGTTTACACATAAGGACTTCCGTGGATGGATTTCATCACAATTTAAGTCTTAGAAGATGATAATATTGATGTTTAGAATTTATATGGTCAGTTATTCTCTAAATAAATTGGTTTTTGTGGTCTGAAAATTGGATGGGAGTGGGTGGACTTTTAAATTTGGGGTGAGAGGCACACTTGTAGATTTTTTAAAGGGGTAATTACACCCATGTATTTCATGCATTCCAATTCCTATAACGGCCCATTATTATTAAATAAGTTATAATGTATTAATATTTCCATAAAAAGTTTGTTGGATAATTTTGGGGTCATTTTAAAATTTATATTCTAAATTTAACAACTTTATATACTCATTTTTATCTTAATCATTGTAATTAATATCATCAATTTTCCATAATCATTATAGTTAAATATTAATTTTTTTCTGAATAAAATTTATAAATTAATCTTAATCTTGATATTTAATATAGGTTTTTCAAATTTAATCCATATAAGTGGTATAATTTAATTTAATATTAATTCCACATAAGTGGTGAGAGATCATGTTTTTAAGAAGAGTATTTTTTTTTTGAAAAGGGTGATTCTATATTAACACAATGACTAATAATAATTTGTATATGTAAAAAAATTTATATTTAATTATAGATAATATATATATATATATATTTTAAAAAAATTCCAATTTGGGATAATTTTAATTAATTCAAAATGAAATACATTATGCATTTTAAAACAGTATTTAGAAAAACCAGTTTTTAAACGAAAGAAAAACTTTTACTAAAAATTGATATAGTGTTGATTCAAAATTAATTCATAGGATTAAATAAAACTATATAATACATTGTTTACTTAATTAATTTTATTAAAAATATTTAAACTATTAAAATACTTAATTTATTAAAAATAAATAACTTTTTATGAAAATTTGTAGTTTTCACTATTCACTAAAAAAATTATTCGGAAAAATTCTAAATTTTACCAAAAGTAAATTTTTATATATTTATTTATATAATTATATTCATTTTATAAAATTATAATTATAATATTTATAAATTTATATTCTAAATAACACCCTATGATAAAAGTGTTTAATTAAAACAATTACTATATATATTAAAAAAATTACATACTATTTTCATAATTATAATATAACTATATCTTTCACATTAATAAATATGAAAGTGATTTACTAAATAATTACTAGGGTTGTTACAATCAAGTAATATAAAGACCTATATATGGAAGGGTGAAAACACATATTTCTTTAAATGGGAATTATGTTACAATCCTTTATAAAGCTATAACATGTGTAAGTAATTTTGAAGTTATTACTCTAAGATCAAAACATTGTTCAACCATTGTGAAATGGGGAACTAATATTATAACAATGTGTATAATGAAATTTCAGTTATATATTTTTCTTCAATAAATAATTTTTATGGATATTCAATATGATGATATGGTCAACACTTGTGGGATACATGTTTCAACTTCAAGAAAAATTTTGATAGTGGTTAAGAAATCAATGATATCATTAATAGGTCAATGATTCTAGTATCTAAACAAGAGTATCATGGTAATTTGATGTCTTTCCCATTTTTTTAGATACAAATGCTTTTTTAGGATTTAATAGGAAAATAGGATTATAGTTTGTACTATATTTGAATGTGATAGCTCTGATATTCCATGATATATTTTTATTGATGGAGAATTTACATTAGGAACTAGGGTTTGTGGAGGAACTATTTTGATATGACTAGATAGTTATAATATAAATTGATTTCTTTTTTATATACCATATATAAATGCCTATAATGTCGGACTATTATTCTCTATGTTTAAGGGTTTTTAAATGATTTCATTCTGAGGATGATTGAATAAGGGGAGGTGAATTCCATCAAATAAGGATGATAGTATTCCACTAGTGTGGAGAAAAAAATTTAATAGTTATTTGTATATCTGTTATTCAAATATTATACGGTAAATGATGATGAGTGAGATATGATGTAGTATCCTAGTAGGAGAAGTTGTAGTTTTATATTGATACTGATATATAACCATTTGGGATATTCTTGTTAGAGGGATATAATTAAGACTGAGGATTAGTCAATGGTGATCAAAAATTATTTTAAATATCATAATTGACATGAGGGGGCCATTGGATTAATTTAGAAATTATCTTATGGAAGGTATTATTATTATATGAAACATTTCAAGAATTCTATGAGAAAATCAGTTATCGACTTCTTGAATTTTCACTATTCTAGATTCCATAAATGTGTAGGGAGACCACTAATGGGTGGTCGATATATAATATTTCTTATATAATTTGAGTAAAAATATAGTTTTATTTTCTAAAGAATTGAGATTTGGTCGAACAAATTTCATCATTCATTCAAGAAGGTTTAAATAATATTAAATGGAATGTGATCAAATATTAAATGGTCACACATTGGTTTCATAATAAACAGTATTTTCAAACATATAATAAAATACCATACATATGAAAAAATAAATACATAATATATAAGGTTTAGTTGGAAGGTTACTATACCTTCATTTTATATTTTATAGGTTGGATGAAATATATATGGAATTTAATATGAATTCAATTATTATATGTTTACCAGTGTACTCATTGATCGATTGGCCAAAATAAACAATCTTATACCGGTTTATAGGGGAAAATATGGTGGATGATTGAAATAGAATTGATGTATGGACAATGATAAACAGAGGATAGTCCCCAAATTTATTAGGTTGAATATAAACCCAAAGTGTAAACTATGGTTTTCTAGGAGATGAGTAATTACATTACTATTTTCTATACTCACAATCCCTAAATATATGGGGATATTTTAAACATCACAAAGATGGCAAATCATATTCTTATAACATGTGGTTTGGATTTCATGGGTCATGAGATACCCTCTTAATATATTGTAATTATTGATTTTAATATTCATTATATGCCTATTGATATATTTATTGGGATGAGTTTAGTAATTAAAATAAATATGATGTTTTGAACCTTCTTGTGGTACTAGTATTTGTTGTGTTAAATAAAAACACATATTTAATTAAATTCTATAAAAAATCATAAAGGTGCATAATGAGTACATAGTTAATGTTTATTACTCTAAAATATCCTTGGATGGATGGGTAATTCATGAATATTATTCATATGTTGGAGGAAATTCATATAAAATATTCATTAGATTTTGAATTTTTATTTCAGAACCATATTTATGAATTGAATTTTAATGCAACAAAAATAATTAGAACATTACGAGGATAGATCCCCTGAGTGGTTTTTTAAGAAATCAATTCAGGTTCTGTTAATGGGAGGACTGAGTTATGCATTCATTAATTTTTCATGTATCATTCATGAGATGATCTGATAGACTAAATAAGTTAAGAATAATATGGATAAATATTGTAGTGTGGAAAACATTATCTTTCTACTATTAAAATATGCATATGGAGTCTTTCATTGATGATAGGTTGTTTCTATATTTTCTTCATGGTTGTGACATAGATAGTTTTTTATTTATGGGGTTGGGTGTTGAAATATACTACATTTCCTCACATAGATCATAAATATAGTGTATTTCATATATAATTTTAATAATAAAAAAGGATAAAATATTCATAAATAATAGTTTTAAAAATATTTAATAGACTCTTAGTATGTTTACAGATGTGATCAGGTAGAAAGAGGCCAAAATATAAGTTTTTATTAATAAACCAATTCATTTATCGTATGTTAAAGATGATTTTCTTATTCCCATATCTTATATATGACATGTGTGATTTCCAAAAAAATGTCATACAATATAAATATATATGAAATTTGAATAACGTGATGCACCATAACGGGGATTAGATTTTTTTATCACAATAAAATGATCTAACATCCTAATGATGGAAATTAAATAATAAGAGAGTATTAGTGAGCCTTGTATTTCATATGTTATGAATTTTTAAATTGATAACGAATTTAGTGAGGCTCAAGAGATAAATTATATACTTTTAATATAATTTTAAAAGGATCAATTTAGAGGCATAGTCATGTGGAAAACACATAATTCCTAGGAATGTTGGTCAAGGGAGTTTAAGGGACATAAATGGGGCACCACAATCACCCTATACAATATATTTGGTTTAAATTCCCTATACGTACAAGATGATTTCTTCCCCATGCTTGTTATAAAACCCATGTGACTATGATATTAAGCTATATATCGATGCAAAAATACCATCATAACACCTATTTTAGTACATTATATTGGATTTTGTATCAATTTTATCCATATATATCATACCTCTATATTTTTGGATGTATTTTTGAATATAAATCCCTATGAATCTCATTTCCCTTGAATCCTTTAGTGAGTGTTATTTAGATCTGAGGACATTGAGCCACCCCAAAACTGTACATTGGGATATTATATTAAAAAAACATACTTTACCCACATTAATTGATACACATACTCAAGTATAATATCATTCTCTCATAATGTAACATTCTTATTCCAATTAACTTTTTAGGTTTAGAGTTTTATGGAATTAGGAAAAATATTTAACATGTATAACCGAGTTTATTTAAATAAAATGATTTTGTAACTACTATATAAGAAACTAAATAATACCTACCATGGTTTTAAAATATCACAAAAATATTCCACATAGGTTACTCTTATATATAAATCATTTGCATTATATTTCTTCATGTCATGTGAAAATCAAAACATAAGAATGGGGTGATCACAAATGACCAGTAAGGGTAAATATAAGTGAAAAAGAATCAAATATTAAAATTGAGTATAAGATTAGTATATATGTATAGTTATGATATATAATAAATCTATACACAGTAAAGAATAGATCATGAGTCTTTTAATAAGGTAAAATAATGTAATCAAAAGTGTATGGAATCATTAATCATTAAACATGATCCATGAGAGTGTAACATCAGTATACCATATAAATACTTTTCCAAATATTAGTATAGGGAATATCACATGTATAAGCCACAAATCATGTTACCAAACATATGAGAACCTAAAAAATATTAATTTATACTTAAGTTATATGATATATAATTTTAACCAATGATTTGGAGGGTAATATTGGATCCCACAATTTATTTAACCATACATATGTGTGAAAATTGAAATCATTCCATCATCATTTCACAAAGAACCCATTGAATGAAAATTGGTTTCATTCATCAAATTTTCATGTCCCATAGAATGTAAATGGTTTTAATATCATTTTCAGATTGAATCACGTAAATGAATAATTGATAATTTTTTCAACAATTATAACATGAAAAACCCATGTGAAATTGTCGGTATCCAATGATATTCACAAAAATTATAGTTAAATACCCTAAAACATATAAAATAAATCATATGGGATTTACAAAATTCTAATAATTGTTATATTTTTAATTCAATAACTTCTCAAATTAATCTATGTATTGAATCATGGTGACCACACATCAATCAATGGAATAAAATATGTGTATTTACTAAGGAAATGAATTTGAAAAAAATCATTAAACACTATATATATATATGAAATAAAAAGGATGTGATGGTTAATTTATTGTATATATAGTTAATGTTTATTGTTTTTAAAAATGTATATAATTTATCATGAACTTGGTGAAAAAATATTTTATTATAATAGTATAATTTTACATTAAAGATAATGATTAAAATGACATTTTTTCCATAAAAATTCATTTAAAAATTATTCCTAAAATTATATTACAATAGTTCACCTTGTAAATACATGAAACATGGGAATGAATATTCAAATTATAAGAATTTGTTTGATGATATTTTAAAAATATGTTTCTTTTCTTATTTTTATAAACAAATTATTAGAAAATGATTATGTAGTTTCTTTTGAAATTTAATTTTCAGAAAAGGACGTAATTGTTTTGATATATTAAGAGGTTAAATTTTATGAAATATCTAACAATATGGTCTTGAAAAGTACATAATTATAATGCCCCATCCTTAAACCTTACTTAATTTTCAGTTTTTACAAGATTACACATTGAGGATCTTTTCAGGTTTAGAGTTTTAGAGAATTAGATCATAAAACTTGCATTACATTCTACATTTAAACAAAGTGGTTACGTAAAAGATATTATTCATTTTTTCCATCAACAGAAACATATTTAAAATATAACATGGATTCTTTCTTGACACTTCCTTGACACTATCATCATATCATGTACCTTTCCCTTGACCTGTGAAAAACATTTCAAAAAAACTTGGGATGAGCATAAAAATATCAGTAAGGGTTATAAAAAAATATTGAAAGGAAACATGAGTTCATATATACATAAGAATGAAATCATACTTTACCCATAAAACATAGGCACATTAACATACCTCATCAAATCATGAATAAATCATAGAAATCTTAAGACATAAAAGGTAACTTAGGGAATTCATAAAATTATTACGTAGGGAGAAACCCTCTTGGTTACTTTTGAAATACCCACCACAGTATATTCCCTAAATCTCTTCAGAGAAACCTTAACGTTTCACTCCTTCGCGTTACCCGATTCATTGGAGAGCTATATCGGGCTCACCCGCCCTTAGTTTATCACGGAACCACCTGTCTTCATAACAATGCCCAAGAACCATAACATAATCTTATCACATAACTTAAGAATAAAAGAAATATAACATTCCCATATTGCAATAACAATATAACATTTTAAGATATTGAAATAATAAATCCATTCTAAAAACCATTTTTGAAACCATTTAAAACATTTAATAAAGAGATATTTGAATCAAAGTGTCCCATACCACATTGAAGGTTTCAACATTTTAAACCATTAATATCCATATAATAAAATCCTTAAAACCATTTTGAAAACATGGATATTAATGAGAAATATTTATAAGAATAAATCATTAAAACATTTAAAACCATATTTTAGTTAAAGGGTTTTTAACAAAATGAGAGACACTTGAATACAATAATTGAGAAATAACATTTAATCATAACATTATAATATCATGAGAATAATGGAATTCATGATATAATATTCAAAAAGGACAGTATATACACCATATAAGAGTAAATTGGTGCATAACAACAATGAAGTCTCAATAGAAATGTAAAATGGGATGAAATCCCCAGTAAGGAAGGTATCCTTAAATTAAGGATAAATCAATCTCATAATTATGTGTTACAAATATAAATACACCCAATATAAGCAGATATTAAGTTTCAAACAATCAAATCTCATTCACACATATTCAAAGGATGACATATTCAAGGATTACAAGTTTATCCCAAAGAATCAAAATTGGGTTAAGAAGTTCCCCTTCAAAAATTTGACAGCCTAACGGCGTCACTTCAAAATTCATAAAAAGAGTTGATGAGAGATAAAAAGGGTATCTCATCACTTGGTCATAAAATTTACATAAATAAGGACATATAAGAACATATCCGAACATAATATTATGTGAATTAAAAGACATAACAAAATAAGTCTTTTAAAAAGAGGAGGGTGAAAGGTTCCCTTACCGACTTGGGTAACTTTCGAAACATACACCCCGTGAAAAAATGACAATCTAACATTGATTTAAATACACATAAATTAAATTATATTACACAATGAGTAAAATAATGGTCAGTACATACACCAATAAAAGGAAATGTTGGAAAATGTAGCATAAATATCACGGGAATAAAAGTGAGATGAAAAATCTCTTACGAAAACTCGGCAGCCTAACGGCGCCACTTAAAACTTCCAAAATGGATTGATGAGAGAAAATAGGGTCTCTCATCATATCAAAATAAATTTTACAGAAATAGGAATATAAAATAACATCCCCTAACATAACAAAGAGGAGATTAAAAGAAGTGACATAAAGGAGAGTACTTTAAAAGAAAGAGAGAGGTTGGATCTCTTACGAAAATTCGGCAGCCTAACGGCGCCACTCAAAACTTCCAAAATGGATTTATGAGATAGAATAGGGTCTCTCATCATATGAACATAAAAATTAAAGTAATATTAATATAAAATAATATCCCAATAACAAGAAATATGAGCTTTAAAAGGAATGACATAAAAGAGTGTACTTTAAAAGAAGGAGAGGAGTCGGATCCCTTACCTCAAGTCCAACTTGTCTTGTTCGTTTCTTTATATTCCTGAATAATAAACTTTGGTCAATTTATAATTTCTTAAGGACCTCATATAAAGATTATTATTCAGTTCATATCACATATTTTAATGTTATAATAATTGGTTAATAATATGAGTATATATCAGACGTTTTTGTCGATGTTTGGTACGTGAGTCAAAAATTGAACTTGTTGGAAAATAATTTTCCATGTAGTTATAGGTACATCATATCCAGAATAGTATTGATGTTTTAAATATCATATATATCCAGTATATAATCATTTTATACTATTACATAGCATTTGGAGATAAAAATTAAAAGCACCGTTCATGGAGACGGTAGGCCGTACGTACGCATGAACGCTACTTTCATTTTTTGTCATATTATTGGAATTAAAACAAAATGAGAGATATATATATATGTTATAATTCCAGAATGATATCCATCATTTAGATGTAATATATTACATATATATACATTATATATATGTACTTATAATAGTACATAACATTTTGAGATATGAAATGAAATGTACCGTTCATGGAGACGGTAAGCCGTACGTACGCATGAACGCTACTTCCATTTCTATTTCATATATAATGGAATTAAAACATAATGATACATAATAGTATTTTAATTCCAGTATGGTATCATATATATTATCATTTAAATATATCCTTTATAGGTACCACATATGGTATTAACGAATCAAATCACTTTGAAGGGGCGGTAGTCCGCACTTCCTTAAATGAAGATATCGCATTTACCCATAATGGAAACCATAAAGGTATGCCATAAATGAAAAAAACAGAAGCTTAAGTAAAACATAAACATATTATATATCATATATAAATATAGTGTCATCTTAATGGCCACCTTTGAAGGTGTTAGAATAATGTTGAACAATCATCGTTTCATGAGGCAGAAATTCTCCATCCACAAAAACAGTATGTTCTTTAACCATTAGATATAGGTGTGTGTAATTGTAGCTCTAATACTTCTTATAACAACATCCTAGTATATTTAAGATACTGTATTTGTTACAAAATAAATGAATAAAAAGATTTTAGGGGGTTGTAGAAGAAAAATAAAACAAAAGGACACAAGTGAAGACATTACCTTAAAATCGGGTAACTCCCTTTGGTTTGAGATCAAAGGCTTCCTTGGGAAGACTTCTGACCAAATTGAGGCTTCAAGGAGTTATAGAGGGATGTGTAGAGACAAAATGGGCAGGGTTTGGTCGAGACAAAGTCTTTTTAAGTGTGGGTAAGGAGGTAGAGGTGGGGGACTTTTATAAGAGGAGAGGAGAGGCACTCTAGGAAAGTAAATAAATGTTACTTTATTTTAGAATGAGTTTCGGATTTTAATGGTCCCAAATTGATGTGTTTAGAGGATAAGGTGATAAGGGTTAGAAATACACCCATCCAATAGGTTTTCGACATGTTTAGGTCTTAGATTTTACATTATCTTTCCATTTTATTTAAATCGTTAAATAATGAGTTCATCGCTACATCATCATGATGTCAGAAATAATTTAATTTATTTAATGTATAAAATTTATAAAAAAGTACTATGATGTAGTAAATATTTTTATCTTTCCAATGACTATTTATAGTCAAAAATCTTACTTGTATAACCCCATGTAAAAATTGTTTTAGTAAAACATCTCATGTTTGTGTCATTTTTACTTTAACATAAAATAAAAAGGTATTTATGTCATTTTCCAACCAAAGTGGCTCCATGGGGTCCCCAAGTTGACCCATGTATTTTCTTGGTCAGCCATGACACATCCAATGAGTGTAGGATATGTTTCTAGGTCATTTAATTTTATTAAAACATTATTCTTACCTTAAAGTACACTAATTACCTCTAATCGCGATTAAAAACTTAATAAGTTACTATTCACCAAAAAATTATTCTAATCCCATTAAACCACATTTTACTTCTTAATGACAACCATTTATGTCGGATTTTTGAAATTCAAAACACAAAGATGGAAAAATTTCTTTTAAATGGAAAAATCAGTTTTTATAATTACCACTTAATGGTTTCACTATTCATCAAAAATTGAAGTTTTTTAGAAAATTACCAAAAGTTCACCCTAAGCTATATTTGATATTCCGAATTCAAAAATTATTTCTATTTTAAAAAATTAAAAACATATAATTTGCATTAATTAATTTAATAATTAATTCCCGCTATCAAAACAAATAGTGTGTTTTTATGAAACAAAATTTATCAAAAAATTGACACTAGTTTAAGTCCAATTTCAAGGTGAAATTAATTCCAACGACCAATATTGGATTAAATAGTAAAAATATATTCTAATATCACTTTAAAAACAATTCAAAAGATAATCTAATCATATAAATAAATTAGATTAAAAAGAGGTTTTGAATTAAAATACAACATTTTTCACTATTCATTAAAAATTGAACTTTTTTGGAAAAATACCAAAAATTTACACAAAGTAAATTTTGATGTCCCGATTCAAAAGAAGAATTTTATTTTGTCAAATATAACACATAAAATTGTCAAAAAGTGTATTTAAAAAAGGTTCGACATCAAAAGGCGGTTAATCGACCTTTTAAAGAATATTGGAATGTTTACACTTAAAATTGGATTCATTCGCATTTTTAATCCTATAACATTTATTATAAAGAGTAAAAAAATATTTGACAAACATATATAATCATTTTTTTAGTTAGTTCTGTTCATTCCCGCTATTACAACGGCTAGGCGTTAACTACCATTTAAAATAATATTATTTTATTATTAGAGTGCAACGCAAGATTCCCAAGAAACTCATTGTTGCGTATTGGGTACGCCATCGTGCATAGAGTCCCCTTTAAAGTAATATTAATATTTTATTCACAAATATGGATAAATATGAAAATGGCATATTCTTTATTTACCTGGGGTGTTACATCCTTCCCCCCTTTTTGGGAATTGCGTCCTCGCAATTTTTGAAATTGGGCTTGGAAACTTCATTGAAAATCCCACATCGGAACAAGAGTCAGTAAAACAATAACTTTAAAATAAAGAAATATAAGTACAAAGGTCACCCGATTTAACCCATACTAGGATTCCAAGTATGAAAATATGGACATGGAAGAAAAAAACAAAGGGTCATGTTCTGATGGAGATTGATAGTAAACATGTCTAGGAGAAAGTTAACCATAAGAAAATCACAAAATTGTGATGGGTTAAACGGTATTCGATTCCCCAGTAGGAAAAGTTAACAGACAACATTTTTGTTTTAAGTTACTCTTCATTGAGGAATTTATTTTTGATCTTAAGGAAACATACTTACTTGTCATGTTGACTTTCAACTTTTACTAGATTTCTTACAAAAACTCATACTTTCCCCAAAAGACGAGTATTTAGGAAGACTTGTTCACATTAAGAGTACTATAATCAACTTCTAGAGGATCACAAAATCCAAAAAATATAACTATATACTTCCCATATCTTTATACCTTAACCAAAACAAAAACCAAAAAGGTTAGTACAAGATCAGATAATACCCAAAAAGGACAATCCTTTAAAAAAAACAAATCTATTCTTAATCTCCAAAATTTATCAAACAAAAAGTTCAACAAAGACCATTCAATAAACAAATTGTCCATAAAATACTTCAAAGTAAACCAAACTAAGATTGAAACCCAAATATTTGAAGGATTTAGTCACATAGTCTTCCAAGTTAAATCGTAACATTTATCTCCAAACAACATCAGTTGCTCCTAAAGTCTCATATTGAAAATTAATTAACCTAATCACATATCCTCCATGATAGGTTAATAAATTTCCATAGATAACCAAAAATCAGCTTACTCTTAATTCATATAATCATCTAACTAAAAATAATTAGTCAAACTAACCAGGTACTTCACGTAGTCTAGTGGTAGGTGATAAATACCAGTCACACTTTGGTTGTGGGTTCGATTCCCACAGCTTTGTCTGACGCGATGGGTTGTCACACGGTCTGTGTGTTGTCCTTTTTCCAAAACTATATAATTCTTAAAACATTCCCCAAAACGAGACAAAATCTTTAAAAATGATCATAAAATATTTTTACCTCAATTTTATCTCATTCCTTTCATTTTCCATCATAACATATAATAACCCATAATTACCTCAAAAGTAAGGATCATATAATCTCTAATGGTTACCTTTATAATTATTACCTGAACTTCCACATCGATTGGTCATCTCGTACATGATGCATTACAGATCATACCAAGGTTCAAGTGGTTGATCATGACTCCTTGATAGTTGGTTTAGAACAACCACGTGTTTCCTCATTGAATCCCCCATTTTATCTAGTATATTAATCAGAGAACCACCACAGTTTCCTTCAAACCTGTTGTCTCTTTGGTGCCTTCTAGATCCATCCATTTACTAAAACCAAAAATGTCAGTGTGAGTATATCAACAAAACCATCATATACTAATGAGGAAGATAACCACTAATATATACTTACTTATTCACTTTATCTAAAACTATGACTCTTACTGAAATCCTAACCATTATGGTAATGTCACTTATGCTTAGAAGATACCCTAAACTCTAAAGTTATCTAAACTGACCTTTGATGCCAACTATAAGGCCCCAGCCTTAAACCTTACTTAATCTTGAGTTATTACAAGATTACACATTGAGGATCTTTTCAGGTTTAGAGTTTTAGAGAATTATATCATAAAACTTGCATTACATTCTACATTTAAACAAAGTTGTTACATAAAAGATAGTATTCATTTTTCCCATCAACGGAAACATATTTAAAATAAAACATGGATTCGTTCTTGACACTTCCTTGACACTGTCATCATATCATGTACCTTTCCCTTAACCTGTGAAAAACATTTCAAAAAAACTTGGAATGAGCATAAAAATCTCAGTAAGGGTTATAAAAAAATATGTAAAGGAAACATGAGTTCATATATACATAATAATGAAATCATACTTTACCCATAAAACATAGGCACTTTAATATACCTCATCAAATTATGAATAAATCATAGAAATCATGAGACATAAAAGGTAACATGGGGTATTCATAACATTATTATGTAGGGATTAACCCACTTAGTTACATTTGGAATACCCACCACAGAATATTCCCTAAATATCTTCAGAGAAACCATAACGTTTCACTCCTTCACGTTACCTAATGCATTGGAGAGCTATATCGGGCTCACCCGCCCTTAGTTTATCACAGAACCACCCGTCTTCATAACAATTCCAAAGAACCATAACATAATCTTATAACATAACTTAAGAATAAAGGAAATATAACATTCCCATATTGCAATAACAATATAACATTTTAAGATATTGAAATAATAAATTCATTCTAAAAACCATTTTCGAAACCATTTAAAACATTTAATAAGGAGATCTTTGAATCAAAGTGTCTCATACAACTTTGAAGGTTTTAACATTTTAAACCATTAATATCCATATAAAAAAATCCTTAAAACCATTTTGAAAACATGGATATTAACGAGAAATATTTATAAGAATACATCATTAAAACATTTAAAACCATATTTTAGTTAAAGGGTTTTTAACAAAATGAGAGACACTTGAATACAATAATTGAGGAATAACATTTAATCAGAACATTATAATATCATTAGAATAATGGAATTCATGATATAATATTCCAAAGGACAGTATATACACCATATAAGAGTGAATTTATGCATAACAATAATGAAGTCTCAATAGAAATGTAAAATGGGATGAAATCCCTTGTAAGGAAGGTATCCTTAAATTACGGATAAATCAATCTCATAATTATGTGTGACAAATATAAATACACCCAATGTAAGAGGATATTAAGTGTAAAACAATAAAAGGTGATTCACACATATTTAAAGGATGACATATTCAAGGAGTACAAGTTTATCCCAGAGAATCAAAATTGGGTTAAGAAGTTCCCTTGCAAAAATTCGACAGCCAAAGGGCGTCACTTCAAAATTCAGAAAAAGAGTTGATGATAGATAAAAAGGGTATCTCATCACCTGGTCATATAATTTACATCAATAAGGATATATAATAACATATCCCAACATAATAGTATGTGAATTAAAAGACATAACAAAATAAGTCTTTTAAAAAGAGGAGGGTGAAAGGTTCCCTTACCGACTTGGGTAACTTTCGAAACATACACCCCGTGAAAGAAGGACAATAAAACATTGATGTAAATACTCATAAATGAAATTATATTACACAATGAGTAAAATAATGGGCAGTACATACACCACTCAAAGGAAATTGTGGCAAATGTAGCATAAATCTTCTGGGAATAAAAGTGAGATGAAAAATCTCTTACGAAAACTCGGCAGCCTAACGGCACCACTTAAAACTTCTAAAATGGATTGATGAGTGGAAATAGGGTCTCTAATCATATCAACATAAATTTTAAAGAAATAGAAATATAAAAGAACATTCCCAAACATATCAAAGAGGAGCTTAAAAGAAGTTACATAAAGGAGAGAACTTAAAAAGAAAGAGAGAGGTTGGATCTCTTACGAAAATTCGGCAGCCTAACGGAGCCACTCAAAACATCCAAAATGGATTGATGAGAGAGAATAGGGTCTCTCATAATATGAACATAATAATTACAGTAAGATTAATATAAAATAATATCCCAATAACAAGAAAGATGATCTTTAAAAGGAATGACATAAAAGAGTTTACTTTAAAAGAAGGAGAGGAGTCGGATCCCTTACCTCAAGTCCAACTTGTCTTGTTCGTTTCTTTATATTCCTGAATAATAAACTTTGGTCAATTTATAATTGATTAAGGACCTCCTATAAATATTATTATTCAGTTCATATCACATATTTTAATGTTATAATAATTGGTTAATAATATGAGTTCATATCAGACGTTTTTGTCGATGTTTGGTACGTGAGTCAAAAATTGAACTTGTTGGAAAATAATTTTCCATGTAGTTATAAGTAAATCATATCCAGAATATTATTGATGTTTTAAATATCATATATATCCAGTATATATTCATTTTATACTATTACATATCATTTGGAGATAAAAATTAAAAGCACCATTCATGGAGACGGTAGGTCGTACGTACGCATGAACGCTACTTTCATTTTTTGTCATATTATTGGAATTAAAACAAAATGAGATATATATATATATATGTTATAATTCCAGAATGATATCCATCATTTAGATTTAATATATTACATATATATCCATTATATATATTTACTTATAATAGTACATAACATTTTTAGATAAGAAATGAAATGTACCGTTCATGGAGACGGTAAGTCGTACGTACGCATGAACGCTACTTCCATTTCTATTTCATATTTAATGGAATTAAAACATAATGATACATAATATTATTTTAATTCCAGTGTGGTATCATATATATTATCATTTAAATATATCCTTTATACGTAACACATATGGTATTAACGAATCAAATCACTTTGAGGGGGCGGTAGTCCCCACTTCCTTAAATGAAGATATCGCGTTTACCCATAATGGAAACCATAAAGGTATGCCATAAATGAAAAAAAAAAAGAAGATTAATTAAAACATAAACATATTATATATCATATATAAATATATTTTCATCTTAATGGCCACCTTTGAAGGTGTTAGAATAATGTTGAACAATCATCGTTTCGTGAGGCAGAAATTCGCCATCCACAAAAACAGTATGTTCTTTAACCATTAGATGTAGGTGTGTGTAATTGTAGCTCTAATAATTATTATTAAAACATCCTAGTATATTTAAGATACTGTATTTGTTACAAAATAAATGAATAAAAAGATTTTAGGGGGTTGGAGAAGAAAAATAAAACAAAAGGACACAAGTGAAGACATTACCTTAAAATCAGGTAACTCCCTTTTGTTTGAGCTCAAAGGCTTCCTTGGAAAGACTTCCGACCAAAGTGTGGATTCAAGGAGTTATAGAGGGATGTGTAGAGAAAAAATTGTCAGGGGTTGGCCGATCCAAAGGCTTTGAAAGTGTGGGTAAGGAGATAGATGTGGGGGCCTTTTATAAGAGGAGAGGAGGGGCACTCTTTGAAAGTAAATAAATGTTACTTTATTTTAGAATGAGTTTCGGATTTTAATGGTCCCACATTGATGTTTTTCTAGTTTAAGGTGATAAGGGTTCTAAATCCACCCATCCAATAGGTTTTTGACATGTTTAGGACTTATATTTTACATTATCTTTCCATTTTATTTAAATCATTAAATAATGAGGTTATCGCTGCATCATCATGATGTCATAAATAAGTTAATTTATTTAATGTCTAAAAATTATAAAAAAATACTATGATGTAGGGAATCTTTTTATCTTTCCAATGACTATTTATAGTAAAAAATCATACTTGTATAACCCCATGTAAAAATTGTTTTAGTAAAACGCCTCATGTTTGTGTCATTTTTACTTTAACATAAAATAAAAAGGTATTTATGTCATTTTCCAACCAAAGTGGCTCCATGGGGTCCCCAAGTTGACCCATGGATTTTCTTGGTCTTCCATGACACATAAAATGATGGTAGGACATGTGTCTAGGTCATTTAATTTTATTAAAACATTATTCTTACCCTAAACTACACTAATTACCTCTAATCGTGATTAAAAACTTAATAAGTTACTATTCACCAAAAAAATTATTCTAATCCCATTGAACCACATTTTACTTCTTAATGACAACCATGTATGTCGGATTTTTGAAATTCAAAACACAAAGATGGCAAAATTTCATTTAAAGGGAAAATTCAGTTTTTATAAGTACCACTTAGTGGTTTCACTATTCATCAAAAATTGAAGTTTTTCAGAAAATTACAAAAAGTTCACCCTAAGCTATATTTGATATTCCAAATTCAAAAATGATTTCTATTTTACAAAATTCAAAACATATAATTTTCATTAATTAATTTAATAATTAATTCCCACTATCGAAACAAATAGCGTGTTTTTATGAAACAAAATGTATCAAAAGATTGACACTAGTTTAAGTCTGATTTCAAAGTGAAATTAATTCCAACGACCACTATTGGATTAAATGGTAAAAATATATTCTAATATCACTTTAAAACCAATTCAAAAGATAATCTAATCATATAAATAAATTAGATTAAAAAGAGGTTTTGAATTAAAATACAACATTTTTCACTATTCATTAAAAATTGAACTTTTTCGGAAAAATACCAAAAATTTACACAAAGTAAATTCTGATGTCCCGATCCTAAAGAAAAATTATATTTTGTCAAATATAACATATAAAATTGTCAAAATGTGTATTTAAAAGAGGTTCGCCATCAAAAGGCGGTTAATCGACCTTTTAAAGAATATTGGAATGTTTACGCTTAAAATTGGATTCATTCGCATTTTTAATCCTATAACATTTATTGTAAAGAGTAAAAAAATATTTGACAAACATATATAATAATTTTTTAGCTAGTCCTATTCATTCCCGCCATTACAATGGCTAGGCATTAACTACCATTTAAAATAATATTATTTTATTATTAGAGTGCAACGCAAGATTCCCAAGAAACTCATTGTTGCGTATTGGGTACGACATCGTGCATAGCGCCCCCTTTAAAGTAATATTAATATTTTATTCACAAATATGGATAAATATGAAAATTTCATATTCTTTATTTACCTAGGGTGTTACAATAATTGTTTTACAGAGAAAATTGGGAGTGAAAATAAATAATTATACGAAAGGAAGAAATATGTTTTTTATGATTTTTAAAACCTCTACTAAAAACCCATATTGTATAAAATTGTATAATATATTTCATTTGAGAATAAGATAGTATTTTTATGAATTACATAAAATATAATACATATTATATTTCCAAAAATGATATTAGAACTTTTGTTGACAGGAAAATGTGGATGAAAAGATCTGTGTGAATGAATGAGAGTTATTATTTCTAATGTTAAAATTTAATTTGAGAAATAATTTCATAAAAGAAGATTATATAAATTAAAGGATGTAAGTACAACAAATAAAAATATAAAATTTCATAGTTAAATGGATTTGGAAAGATAAAAAGTGTCTTTAAGGATCATAATCAACTAGAAATATCCTGAGACACAGAGAAATTATTTATGTTCAAGAAAATAATTATTGATCAAGTAAGATTTAAATTGAAAACTTTTTATAGAGAGATACCAATTAATTGAAAATATAATACCATGAATAGAAAAACACAAGGTTTAATTAATGAAATCTACAAAGTAGGAATTTTTTAAAAAATTATGTGAATTATACAAATGTGTCTCAAATAAAGGAATTTGAGACAAAAAACCCTTAGAATTTTTATAATTCATGATTCATTACCCATGAGATAATGAACATGTAATTTATAATTGATTTTTTAAATATGTAATAATAAGGTTAGGAAATATTATTTTTGGTATTTGATACACCGTTAAAAGTAAAACATTGTGTATAATAAGAAATATGTCTTAAGGAGTGAAAATTGAGGCAAATAACGCTTACCTTATTTCTGACTAATTCATTGCACGAATATAACATCAAATATAATAAAAATATGTTTAATATATTATTTATTTGGAAACATAATAATTTATATTTAATTTAGTAGATTTCATTTATTTTCAAATAATTTTTATTTTCATATATTTTTTTATTATGTTTACATGAAAATTGATTCGGTGTTAGATTATTTCTTTAATTTTAGAAATTGATGATGATATATAAATAAAAATTTAAACAAATAATAAATAATTTTCATAAACATTATAAACTCATTAATTTATTAGAAAAATATTATAAAAATATTATTTATGATTCCATACATATCAATGATTGAGTTTTATTGCTTTGTTGAAGCGGGAGGTTAAATCAGCCATGAACATCAACACATTATATCTCGATGGGTGACTATGGTTAAGGAACTCTATAATATCATTAAAATAGAAAAATAATTATATTTTTAATATTTTTTATGTTGGTGAACCATATTATATGTGGTTTGGATAATGAATTATAATCAATATCAAAAATAAAAAATGACACTTCGTGGAGGTAGTAGTCCACAATTCAAAGTAAAAAATCTTTTAATATTCTATGTGCATTGAAAGGAATAAATAATGGTTGATTAATAAATATAATAAACATTATTATAAATATTATAACAAATTATTTTTATTAAAATGGGTAGGGTTTTTTTGGATGTGATCGTTAAGAATAAAATGTGTGAAGTAATGAATAGTCACACTATTACCTTGCACATTCTATTGAATGTATCCTAAAAAGGAATGGGATATGATCACGAAGAGAGACAAATAGCTAATGAAAATATGATAGTTTTATTGTTAGTGAAATATTTTATATTTTTATGAATTAATTCTATAGAATGGTGGTGTCTTGAAGGGGTGGAAGTGTCTGTTTTTATATCTGAAGAATTGAAAAATTCTACAAACACCCATTTTTTAAAAAATAGAATGACACTATTCATAGGCCTATGGATCCAAAGATGAGAACACATGTATTTTCAAGTTATACAAGGTTCCTAAATACTTTAAAACCATTTACAATGTTTTAATCATTTTAAATCCTTTTAATACTTTATTTTTAACAATTTAAATTTTTATTTTTCACTTTGGTAACCAGTTCTAAACCAATTATATTTTATTTTATTAAAAAAATTAAGGTAACCATTATTAAAAAAATTTATTATTATAATATTAAATTTTATATATATATATACTCTATATAAATTTATATATATCATAACATAAACTTAAAAATTAAACCATTTAATTATTGAATGATGTTTTATAAGAAAATTTATTTTCACAATTAATTTTTTTAAATCAAATATAGTATTATTTTTAAATTGATTGTGTGTAAATATGATTTTTTTAATGTGTAGGCATAATATAGATTTAATTTTATAAAATATATCAATTTTATTTATTAGATAAAATTTAATGTATATTAATATAATAATTTTTTGAAAATAACTCTTTCCACATATTCATGGCTATTAACTTTTCTATTAGTAATCATATTTTTTATTGAAAAAAATTGATATATAAATTTTTATGTAATATTAAAATCGTTATATAAAATATGAAATACATTTTTTTAGATATAATTTTAACAAGTGTTGAAATGTAATTTTTAATATAAGTGATTGTTTTAGAGTAAAATATTAATTATGTTTCCAAAATAGTAAAAGTGAGTTTTATAAACTAAACATAGTATTTTAAATGATTTATTTTACATTATATATATATATATATATATTTTAAAAAAGAATTTCAATTTTATTAGTGGCTTTATTTTATTATCGTAATGTCAATAAACTTAAAGTATTAGGAAAATCTATAATTTTATTTACTATTAACCAAAAAATAAATTGTTTTATGAAAGTTTCAAAAATTCATTTGGCAAAATATTGACATTTTTTACAAAATTATGTTAATTTTTTAGAGTTGAAATTAAAAATACATAAATATATCTTTGAAATGAAAATATAATACATAATGAAAAATGAATTTTTTAAATAAAATGTCCTTTTTAGACTTCATTTGTCAATAATCATATTTCATAAAAATATAAAAATAATCAAATATTGATATATTAGTTAATAAATATATTTATTCACTATTAGAATTTAAATTTCCATGTGATCAATTTAATTGATTATGGTATAATATTATAAATTTTTACATTTTTCTTCAATGGGAATCCATTTTCAAATATTTCTCAATGTAAAATAATACTATATAATCTTTTTCATTGATTATTATCTTTTTATCAAGTAATGATTCAATTATTCATAAAATATTAATATAACATGGTTCATTTTAGTCATATTTTCTGATAGTCTGATCTTGCGTGTGAAATAAGATATCGAAGAAATTATTATTTTAAAATATTTAAAATACAAGATCTCCACATTCTACCCCATTAAATAAATTTTTTAATCTAAAATTTAATTAATAATTAGTGTTGATTGTAGGGGAGAAAATTAATAAATTATTTATTAGTTGGGATATAAATTCAAATATGGCATATACCTTACCTATAAAGGCTATATTAAGTAACATATCATTCTTCAAATAGTATTTATCTTTAATAAAATTGTATACACATGTATGCATATGCCCTAAACATACATTATCCAAAATATAAATTTCTAAGAACCTTATGACTCATCATGAAATTAAATGAAAATGAAATCAGATATTCATCCATAAATTATCTATATATGTAACACTAAAAATTTTTAACCACTAGTATTTAAAGTCATAGACTACTCAATATAACAAATAACCAAAAAATGGGTAAAAATACACTAAAGATGTCTTATACCACCATTTTATTATGTAAAGAAATAACTAAAATGCTATCATTGCTATTAAAATAACATTTCCCAAAATCCACCAATTGTATGTTACCTTAATATCAATTGTATATTATATTTAAGATTAATCGGAATGTAAATAAATTTTTATTTAATAGTTATCAAAAAAATTATTAGGAAAAAAAATTAGATGTTATCGATACCACTTATAACATTTTTCTCAAACATTAAAGAAGAATTACTTAAGAAGAATCTTATATGTTTCACATAATCCATATACCTTTTAAAATATTCCACAACATCATTGATAAATTCCAATCATTAATTAAAATAACTATGGGAAACTATATTTATTTTTTATTATGATATAAACCTCACATACTTACTTAAGTATATGAAACTATCCTCTTCCATCATAACATGAATATACTATAATTCATATCTATTTATGTATTATCCTTTTTTTTAAACAATGTCGTTTCTAGAATCAGTGATTTTGTAGATTTATTTTCATGATCATTATTAAATAGATACTAGAAAAAGTTATGAAAATATATATAATATAAATACGAAAACAAAAATATCAATATTTATTCACTAATGAAGCCTTCATATCATCCATATATACTTTTATTTCAATCAAATTTACATTTATGTTCAGATATATTTTATATTAATACCTTAATACTCAAAAGAAAATTCCAAAAAAAATTATGAATTCATTAAATATTTTTAGCATAAAATTATTGAAACTGATTCCTTCATAGATTAAACATATCCTTTATTCATAAAATAACATATCAATTAATATTTTCATTAATATTGAATCTAAATGTTTTAATCTATGTTATATATATTAACATTTTTAGGTTTTATAAATTAAATATTTATAAATACTTCATAATGGGTCATAAAGAGACTTTGAATTAATCGAAGGGTATCCCCTAGGAGTTTCAAACACAGTGTGTTGTTAAACATATTTTTAGTGCACCTTGTGTTAATCCAGTTAATACCCTATCTACTATATTCACGGTCATTACCCATAGTAACAGTTTCTCCAGATCCTATTTCCCCTATTAGTATCATGATATGCACATAATTTCTCGGAGAACCACAAAATCTATACAATAGAAAAACATCATCATATTTTCATATACTTATACTACCCCATTAGTCACATTAAAGGCTATTAACAAATGTTATATTGTCATAACACCTAAAATATTCAATATAACCCAAAATAACAAAATGGGATGTCTTTAAAATTGAAATTTTGACTAAGATTGACATATCAATCATTAAATTATCCCCATAAAACATCATAACATCTAATGTTATCAGAACCCCCATTTTATAACAATTGAGCCACTCCAGACACACACTACATAATCTATCGGTAAGACCTAGACTTTACACATTGTATTTTATACACATCCATAATTACATGATATTTCACACATAATTTATTAGTTACATTCAGTGGTACTTGTTACGTTTAGAGTTTATAGAGAATTAAGAAAATTATTTAACTATTAAAATTCATATTCATTATAAGAAATTGATATTTTTTCTCATAAAGTAATAAATAATTTAATTCATAACTAATATTCAACATATCTCAAAACCCCTCCACATATGATACTCTTATATTAATATCATATATATTTATTTTATCCACAACCAGGGGAAATGGATACATAATAATGGATTGATATTAGATGCTTCATTTGGATAAACATAATAAATAAAAATCATATAACATAAGTGAGAATAAAATTATAATAAACCAGATAATTCATGAGTTATAGAATCCTTTTAATTCTATTAATTCTCAATTTAAATGTTAAATTATGGCCTAATGTAAATTCATATTGAATTAATTGATGTATAAGAGGTGTCAGTGGCTCGTTCAGAGCCAGGAGCCCTCATTTTGGGGATAAATAGGTCTTTCGCATGGTTAGTAGGAACTATGTATGGAAGGCCGCATGGTTAGTACTATTGGGAAAAAATCCCTCAAGGTAACATTGCATCATTTTTGGGTTGATTGTGTTTGTTGAAAAAGCAGGTTTCCATGGTGAATTGTCGAGTTCCAGATATGGTGTTGAAAATCCATGTTGAGAAAGAACCATGACAAAGGAACTGATGATCTAGAGGTGGTACAAAAGGAGCAGTATAAGATGGCGTCGTTTTCTAGTGCTTGAAAAATTTTTGGAATCCAAATTTTGGAGTTTGGTGAGCATCACGAAAATAGGATTTTCGTGAAGATATTATTTTAATAAGGAAATGACATGAATTTCATGAAGATAAGCTTCATGGTTTGGAATTCGCGAAGACCAGAAAAATGATGGTGGTGATTCTTCGTGATTACGTCAAACTTCGTGAATGGCAGAGGTTAAAGCGCATCACGGAGGTGGAGGGATTTTCAAGGGAGCTTCGTGGTGAAGGTACAAAGGGATTGACTATAATTCTCTGCGATTAAGTCCATCTCTACGACTGGAAAATTTCCGTGGTGCTTTGCGATATTAATATAATTTTGGCAGGAACTTCAGTACTTCGCGATTTGAGATGACGTGGCGTTCACTTCACGTGGAATGTTCGAGGGTCTGTGGTATCGGCTATAAATAGGCCTCGACCCCTTCAAGAGAAGCAGAAGAGAAGAGAGAATTTTCAGTGAAAATCATTCACTCTCGATTTGAGAAGGTGGTTCGTGAAGGCAGTGTGCTTCACGAAAGAAGAGCTTCGTGGCGACTATTCTAGCTCTGCGAAAGTCGTGTGCTCTGCATTGGCTTAGTGGGCTTCACGAGGGAATTCACTTTGCAACGAATTGAGATCTGTGACGGCCTATGAATTGTGAAGGCTTGATCTTTTTGACGGTCTGAGGTCCGTGAAATTTTAAGCTTCTCGAAAAGGATGGAGCTTAGTGAAAGCTTGTTTGAGCTTCACTAAATTGGGAGCCTCGCGAAGTAGGGTGCTTTGTGAAGGTATTTCCAATGGAATTGCCCAGTGTTTAAGAGGCAAAGGGGTATTCATTAGTGGATGAAAGTTGGACTTTAGCAGAGCATCTATCAATAGTTGAGGATGTGTGTATTCATGGAAATGAGTAAAACTACAGGTCTATAAACTGTGAGTGGATCCTTTCCAGAGCAGTGAGGAAAGAAAGAGGAAGAAGGTGATCTGCTCCACTAGCAGTGATCCATAGAGAGAGAAATAGGGAGAGACCCTTGGGAAAGTAGTGAGCTAACCCTAAACTTTTTTTAGGTCAGTGAGCATGGGAATAGATGTGATCTATCCTGAACATTATTGGCAGTAAGACTTAGTGGATTTGGTATAGCAGAACATCATCGTTGTATGCTCTTTGAACGTAACCTAGTGAGGGTGAACCAAGTAAAAATCTTTATGTCTACCTGCTTGCTTCCCTAAAAATCATTCAAAGCATCATCATCAGATAAAGAAGAAATGAAGTGGCCATAATAAATCCGCAAGTGCAAACAAAGAGACCCTTGTAATAAAGAGGTCAAGATCTAGTGGGGAAGGAAGAGTTTAAAAAAGAATATCCATACCCTGATTCACCCCCCCTCTCAGGCTATATAGGCCCTTATTGTTCCTAACAACTACTAACTATCCTATGATGGAAGAGAGAAGTAGGATCCCATATGGTCTGAAAAACCATCTAATTTAAGGTGCACGGCCAAGTGGTTATGTCTGTTGTTTTCAATAGTTGGTTGAGATTCATTGTATGCATGCTTTATTAAACTATGCACACAAACCATGTGATTCTCCCCTTCCTATAAGAATGGGAATACAATTTGGCCAACCCCACGACTAAACCACGTGGCCTAGTAATTCTGGTGAATTTATGAAATCTCCCTTAATTACTCTTATATTCTAATCCCCTTTTTTATTTGTCCTCCACAAAACAACCTTACTCTTAGAGATCATCTTGAGATACTAATCTAGGATGTGGATAAACATTTTCATCCAAACTCAGAATCAAGACCCTTCAGAATTATAAGATACTTATTGTTATGTTCTAATTTATATTTGTGAAATTCCTCATTATTCAATGTATGACTTGTTCTATATGGTGAATGTTAATTTTCAATATTTTTAGGTTTCTCATCCATTCTTCATTTTTCTCCTAATCTAAATCTAATCAAGAGATGATTCTAGATGAACAGTCCATGACAGATCTATATTATGTGGTTAGGTTATTTTTTCTATTGTTGCAGAGTCTATATAATTTTTGTTTCTCCACATACACAATTATTGGAGGGATTCCCCTGTATTAAGTTTTTATAATTAATTTAAATTGCTAGGTATGACTAATGTATGTAATGAGACCATTGATAAATTACTAGAGGTCATGAAATATGAAATAGAATAACCCCTTGGGTGTGTTGTTTAATAATTGGACTTAGGGGTGAATTTTAAAACTAATTACCTTTTGGTCAGAAATTTTTCCCTTTACATGGGATGTTAAATGTTTCATTGTATGTTTGAAAATTGAGATGATTAAATGACCATGTCCCTAGGCCAAGACTTATAAATCTTAGTTTAATAATTAATTGCCTCTTATAATGAAAAAAAACATGGTATAATTATGTGGATAAGACTTTTAAGATAAGGTCATGCCTTGAGCATCATTTTTAGGTGTAGATAAATTGAAATGATAATTTCCATGAATTTTTATATAGTAATATGATATAGATTGAATGTTTAATAAATGCCTTGTTTGCCACATGGGTTCATTTATAAACACCATGAATGTAATAATTTTGATACTACCATTATTATGCCTAATTGTCTGTTGGACTACCTAGTAGACTACTATGGGTGCACTCATGGGTGTTTATTAATATATTCTCAAGTGATACATGGACTCCTAATGGATTTCAATGGATGGACTCAGATGGGATTTGATTAAAAACACTAAGGATGATAATTTGACTCAATTAGTGGACCTCCAAGGATGAAATCTCATTTAGATGTTATTATGACACACCTAGAGTAATACTAGGATTCCCCTGAGGAATTCCTAGGAAGGGTTAGTAAGGTTATAGGATCATGTTATTCATAGAGAGATACCAAGATTCCAAAATTGGAATTTTGACGATGGGTTAAGTTTATTCATTGAATAATTAATGAAATGATTTTTATGATGTATCTACCAATACAAAGTAGAATCATGTAATTGTCATAGAATTATAACACAACAATGGACTCATTAGGATTATTTTATCACAAATCTTATGATGGATGATGGGATACATAACAGGTCATCGGAAAAATTCATTAAATGGTAATGCTTAATTAAATGAACTTGATTATTAATTGACACTGAACTTCATGTTCATTCGAGGGATTTATTTACATGGTAACTTGGACAATTATGTGTTGATTACATGTATGTACTTCATTTATATTCTCTATGACATCCTATAAAATTTTATTATAGTATATTTGCTGATAAGATTTCACTAGACCAATGGGTGATAGCCTACTAGGATTTTATCTCACACCCTTCTTGGGCCGTTATTGGGTACCTGGGAATTCTATATGACTTCAGGTATGGATAAGGGAAAATAGTCTACTACATGTTTTTGATTTTTGATTCGTTGAAAGAGAACACGGGACCGAGAGGAGACTCATGATGGTATAAGAGATTGTATTTGTAATTTTTTTCATGCATTGTATAATTATAATTTATACATTTTAGATGATTTTTACACACAATAAATGACATTTATTAAAATAATTTTTTGAATGAGATTACATCTTGAATTATTGTATATATCTATCATTAATGTTTTATCCTATCAAATTATCTTTTTTTTATTTGAATTAATACTCCCACTACTTTTATTTTATTTTATATATGATTTGATACACACTGGTTATGAATGAAAGGTCTCCCCAAATTCACACATAGGCCCTTGCTAAAATTTGTTATCCTCTAGAATTTGGGGAGATGCGCTTAATGTCATGTGGCCCATCAGCTTGGGGAACCTTTTGGTGGCATATTGGTATGATATGTTACAATGTGGTATCATAGAATTCTTTTTTGTTTTGATTTAATATTTTTGAAATAATAGAATGTGATAAGAAGGAATAAAGATTTTTTCTAAAAATTTTAGGGGTGTAGCAAACCCATGTACATGAAAAATCCAAATAGCCACAAATAGAATTATTGTTTTTTTGATTGTGTCTATTTCAGTTGTTTTGATTCCACCTTTGGGAAATGCACATGAATTGTGATTTTATCATTGAGTTGGTTATGGGTTATATTTTATTTCAACCAGATGAGATGATGGGATTCCATCTCATTCTTTATTTTTGGGACCTGTTAGAATTCACATGACATGAATTAATCCATTCCAAATATGATTAATTTCTTGATTTAATATAATTGTGATGTGTTCCATGATTGATATAAATGTTGTGGGTTAGATATTTTTTAATGGGGGTTGAGAAAAGATGTTTGGTACTTAGAGTCCCTTCTGTAACCTAGTAATATTTTTGAAGACATGTACCTATCATATTTCAATATATGTTCTTTTATATAAAAAAATGATATCATAATCAATACGAGGTGTGATCATGGATTTTTTAGATATATCCCACCATGAGATCCTCCAGTATCATGATTTGGGAGTGGCAGCGATCATGCTTTGGAGTTTGCGGGTCATCGAATACAAGTAGATCCTCTATTAGTTCTAATTATGGGACTAATACTTTACCAGACCCATGTGCTAATCCATAGTTCTATGAAGGATTTAGGAATCTTATACAGACTATTTATAGAGAACTATGACCTACTAAAACTCTAAAAGAGATGACATGTGTGTTCTAGGAGTAGTATACACCCACATTACTGGGGGTTGATAGTCCACAAGATACAGATTCATGTCTATAGGTCGTTCATCCTATTTTTATCATCCCAAGATACCTCATAAGAGGTGAGTAAATCTCACTACATATATGAAACATGATTTCCCCAATAGATGGTGGGATGTAATTACTCCGAGGGATCAGTGTTAAGAGATGTATTTGAGGTATTTTTATACATAATTGTATGATTTTTTATATCCCATGATATGGAGGCCTAATAATGATTGATAGTTCATGCACTTGGAGAAGTGTGTGTTTCTAGTTATGGATTACTCAACAAATTTTAAATATCTATAATGATTTTCACTTATTCTAATAGTTGATGAGTTCTGTAAATCTAAGAGATTCATGCATGTTCTCAGGTATGAAATCTGATCTCAAGTGAATATATTTTTATTGACTAAATTTTCTAGAATAGTGAATGAGGTTCTTATCATAGAATGTAACCTAAGAAAGGATAGGGGTGCAAACCAGCGGTTGCCCACCTAGATTTAGTACATAACCGATCAGTAGTATGATGCATCATCTATATATTCCATGTGGTCATATTAGTATCCAGATCAAATACTCATGTATCGTGGTGAGGTTCCACTAGTGCGGTAGACCAGGGAATACAATACATCATTGAATGAGAGACCCATTCAAGTTTTGATCCTGTAGAAAGATGGGTCATATACAGTGAATTTGAATAATGTTTCCTCTATAATCTAGCGATAGAGGGTCTACACTAAATAAACGTGTAGGAGTGGGGTTAAAAGCCTCTTGTTAGCTAAGGATATGGAGTACAGTTGTCTGATCAGGATGAGGTAGGGGCCATGGTAATTAGATAACAAATTTGTAGTGACAACAGAGCATATCTTCTCAATGTATCCATATTATATCACATGACCATAAATCCAGAACAAAACATATAGAACTATAGAAACATCAAGAGCATAATTCATTCCCTTCTATTGTGATACGTACTATTGTATTTTTCCTGTAATTTAGAATATTCTCTTTTTAATATGGATACTTCTCATAGATTTATATCTATAACATTTGTTGATATCTTTGGGCTCAATTTTTAGTGTTTTTACAGCTTTATGACACTTGATACTATGTTGGGGATTATAATAAAGAATTTTCATTAGTGCAGTGAGTACTCCTTGAGATTGGTGGGTGTCACTTAGTATTATATCTTTTCATCCTAGAGATGACACATTTTTTCATAATTCAATGGATTGAATGGTTAGTTCACATAAATTACTTCATTGATTTTTATTTTCATAGGGTTACCTTTACATAAATATAGGGGATATAGTGTATTCATAATGTTAAATGGGATTTCTAGGTGATCCAATATGTATCTGAGCATCATGGGCTCTGCGGGACGACAACCCATATTTGATGTTTATATCTGGATGATCATGGAACACATCAGACATATATCCCTCTAGTTGTTGATCATTTCATGAATGTTTTCTCTGATTCCATTTTTGTATTACTACTAGTGAGAGATGTAGAGGTCTCAATAAATCTACTTCTAGAAGAATCACCGATATCTATTCATCTGTATAATATGAGTACTATTAAGATGCGAGAGCTCAAGAGGAAGATATAATATTTATAGGAAAAGAATTTTATCTATACCAAAACTTATCTAATGGGTTCTCTAGTACTTTTATCAAATAAGATGGACGTTAAACTCCGGTAATGCTTGGATATATAAAAGATTAACAAGTTGATGGTTAATAATTGATATCTTATACCACTGATAAATAACAATTTTTATTATCTTCATGGAGATCAGGTATTCTAGAAAATTTATTTGAGATTCGGGTTATCATTTTGTGTGTGTTATACCCCCACACATAACTGAAATATATTTTCATAGAAGGTATGTTTTTTCACAAGTATTTGGTTATTTATTTTTGTCTCAAAACCATTCCATTAGTATTCATGTCATTAATGAACAATTTTTCCATCATTATCAATATTTGTTTGTTGATGTATTCATAGATGATATATTATTGTATTGTAAAAATAAACATGGTCATGATAAGAATATTGATATCATACTAGATATATATAAAGATAATATGTTATATGATATGCTCATAATGTTCAACTTTCGGATAGATCATATTGACTTCATAGGTCACATTATTTTAGATACCAAAGTTTTAACTGACCAAGGTATGGTGATTGATGTAGTTTTTAGGGATTATCCCAAGAAAATACATGGGATTTGAATATTATTAGGGATGTTTTGATATTACAGGTGTTTTATACATGTATTAGCGATTCTAGCAGCACCATTCATTGGATTGGCATAAAATAGTGTGATGTTTTTATGGTTAGATTCATGTGACTCAAACTTTTATGAGTTGAAAGGTATGTTTAAATATGCACCAATACTGATTTATCTCGGTCTAAGAAGGAATTACACTTTTTTCTTTAATATATTAGGTGTACCCAGATTGGAATAGTTCTTATGTGGGGGATAAAGTCATCGTGTATGGGTCTTGATAATTGAGGCCACATGAGAGGATTTACCTGATGCATGATCTTGAGTTATATATAGATGTTCATGTGCTTTTCTTCTTGATACATTACTTACATGGAGATCATTTTTTTGTGTATGGATCCAAAAAACCTCAAGTACATATTCAAATATCATGATCTTGTAGGATAAAAATGTATATATAGATGGCTAAATACAATATGTGGTTGAATTTTATGTTAAAAAACATTCATTTTTATCTTAATAAAAATGTTGTTGAATTTTATTACAAAAAATTATTTAAAAAAAATTATTTGGTAATGAAAATATCATTCGACTAGTCTGGAGGTTATGTTGAAAATAATATCGTAATCAATATTATTTGGATATGTAATTCAAGGTTTTTATTATTGTGAGTAGAATTGTATTCAGTTAATGATTGTATATTCGTATTCTCGGAATAAAATTATATATCAGAGTATAAGAGTATCAAAATCACGCTGGTTATAATTAATATGAGTAATAGAAAATAATGATTTGACCTTAATGCTTGTAGAATTTATTATCAGTAAAACAAATGAAACATAATTAAAGCTATTATAATAATTTAAATACAAATATAAAGGTTTATATAAATGAATTCACTTTTAAATAAAATTATTGCATAATTTAAAGACTTTTAAAAAATAACTAAAAAGACTAAAATTATTTTAACACAAAAAGATTTGTATCCAATAACTAAGGATAAAGTTACCTTGATTTATAATTTCATAAAATTTTATCTTACCCACACCAGGATAATCCCTTGATATGAAATTTGGTTTCTATAAACCTATCCTCAGCACCCCTCGATACAATGATCAGCTCTGTCTTACTATTTAAGAAATCCCTCGATCAAAAATATTATCAAATTCTATATATTCTTATCTCCATAAGACATCGATTTTAATCGCAACAGTTAGTGTCACATAAAAAATGTACAGAATCTAATATTACAAGGATAAGGAACAAGTATTTCACTTGAGTAATCTTTATATTTCATTCTCACAGTATCAGATTAAGAAGAGATCTTTCATAGTGTCATATATTAAATGTAAAGAACTCTTTTGTCCTAAATGATCAAATGACATGGTATTTATAGTCTTTCAACCCAATAGGAATGTTGATCACCAATGGTCATATTTTCTCTGAGATTTTTGGGAGGACATGGACACCTGGAACTCTAAAAATCATATGATAATTTAAAGAACGACATAATTTTGATTATCACATAACCATGACAACATTTTGATTTAAAATATTTCATTAAATTATGATCATGTTTTATGTTAATAAGAAGTAAATTAAAATGAGTTTGATGATAATTTTTATGAGTGTCAGTATGATTTATATTTATATCAGCTAATTAAAAAATCATCATAGTACAAAAGACTATGTAGATTTTTTTAAATGATTTGTATGATATTAACCATATCCAATGATCAATATGAAAATCATATTGGTTTTTCACTATGATAGTTTTCATGAGTATTATATTTTTCGTATCCATACTCATTATGAAAATTATAATGAAAAAATATTTTTTCGTAACTCACAAAGACTTAATGTATGTATCATAAAATGTAAAAAATTATCTTATAAAAATATTGTTAAAGTAAATTTACCTGAATGAATTAGAAATTAAATATTTAAGAAAGAGTTTGTTATTTTCAATATAAAAGGAATCGAGAAGTCAAAAAGAGACTTTTGACTTTAAAATATCCTCCTTTTTTGAAAGAACAAACAACATGGGTTAAATAGAAAATCTTATTAAAAAAAATAGTCCAATATTATTTTAAAAAAATTCATAATCAGAACTAAACATTCATACTTATATCCATTTTATTTTTTAAGTCATCTGAATATAATTATGTATATGACTAACTCTCCCTTAGAATAAAAATCCCATGAGGATTTTATTCTTTTAAAATAATATCCCCAGACTATAGAATTATACCTTACTATATAAGTTTTATCCCCTATATATATCATTTTCCTCCATTTTGATTTTCAAAAAAGGAATGGAAGTGACTTTAAGGTACCCAAAAAGGGTTATAGTAACAAATTATAGGAAATAATAAGGTTCGTAATCATCTAAAATAAATGATAGACCATTTGTCAAAAATAAATTGAAATACATTCGATCAAAATAAATATAGATGATAAATAATATCATTAATGTTTATAAAAAATAGTAAAACAGGATTTCAAAAAAATATATCTTCTCTATGAGGCCTAAGATGATTGTTTTCACCATTTTGAGTTCATTTCTATCCACTATTAGTTTTTAATGCAATTTTTGATATGTTATAAACTTTTAATCATGGTCTGGGAACTACTGATACTAATTATGATTCAATTCATCTTGTGAGAATTGATTTTAATCAAGTATAATAATGTTCTCTTCCCAAGACTAAAATCTCAGTTCAAGTGTACATGTTTTTTCTTCCTAAAGATTAATCTTTTTTCTTGATTAATACTAGTCTTCTCTGGAACTTTTTTCATTCATTTATTAGAACAATTTTATTCTTCAAATAAATTATTTCTTCTATGTCATTCTGCATCCTTGAAATTTCTAATGTAATGTATTTCAAATTCCTATTTATCTGACTTATTTCACATGATTGGGAATCATTTTAGATTCTGATGTATTATAGATAATAGAATTTTTGGGATGATTCACAAGATAAATTGTTGATGGAGGTTGCAAGTTCATTGACAAGATTGCTAATTTCTTCAATCGAGTCATTATGATCCTTGAAATTTCAACCAGAATAGTAGGACCCCTTTAACACGTAGTTTCAATAAATTTTTTTCTACTTTAGTACTTTCATCAAATACATTGAAATCTAATTAAATCTTGATTATTATATCAATTAAAAGTCAAATTGAATTCGATCTTTTACTTTGGTTTTCAGTTAACAAATCCATTTATACTTCAATTATTGGGAAATATGGAATAGTATTTTCTAATTATATTATAGATTGAATAATAAACTAACATCCAATTATTGAAATTTTATTATGAGTGTCAGGGACTTGCAAAAAATCAAGATGTTATCTATAAGGAGTTTCATCAGCCTCATCATCTATGTTCTAATTATGATTATCATAGGTCTTGATGTATTTATCTTTGACAGAAATATGATTGACTTTATTGGATTTAGTTCATTGAGAAGTTTTTTTTGATAAATCAACAATTAGTGATGGTAACTTGTAAGATGTTTCATATGAATATCTTACTTGTAATCTATCTGAGTGATAAATTTGTCTTTTAAGAGCTTCATTATCATATTTTCCTTCTCTACTTCTTCCACTTCTAATTCATTATCTTCTTCTTAATCTATTTCTTTCCCTTCTTTTGCATCTCTTTAATTATCTATTTATTCTCATTGTTCTTCTCTTTCATTCTCTATTTATTACTCTTCTTCTTCTATTTCTTATTTTTCAAGAACATACTCATATATCTCTCTATTTTTTCTAACATCATTTTCATCTATAAATATATATTGGTTGTATTTATATGGAACCGATTCATCAAAAACAATTTTCTTATCTTTTCCCATATATTAGATATAGGGAGTAATCATTTATTCTAGAATGGTTTACCTCATAACGATTTCTACATTTTACTTTTCAACATCTTTTACCAATATATCAATATAAAAACCATCTACATTTATATTTTTGAGATTTCTTTTATTATTTTCCTCTTTAAAGGATATTTCATTATGAATTATTTTGTTAAGGGACTTGGAAGGGTCAAGAGAAAACTAAAGATCTCCTTATTTTATTTCTTTTTCTCTCCCTCAATTCTTCAGCAACTTCATCATATGCTTTTCTTTGTTTCATTGGATTCATTGATGAAATGAAGTTAGTTATTTTGTTTTTCTAAAATAATCATAACTGCTTCTACTGAAACATTTTTATTACCTCTAATGATTTATTTTGATGTTTTACCTTCATCATCTTTGAAAACACTTTTTGATTCTAAATCAAATCATAATTTTAATCTTTTGATGTAATCACCACTAATTAGAGGACTTTTCCTTTTCATTGGAATTGATATGATTAATGCATTAAAAACATAAAAATCATAATACGAATCATATTTATAATCCTTAGAAATAAAATCAACTAGGAATTAATTTCTATGGAATTTATGTTATTTATTGTTAAAAATATATAACTCATCATATTAAACTTCTTAATTTAACCAAAATAATCAAGAATGAAATTATATGAGAATTTTATGTTTTCCCAATCACTGTTTCTAGGAATCAAAAAAGATAAATTTGAAGATCAAAAAGAATATTGTTCAAAGATATATGACTAACTTTTCTTTCTTTTTTCTAATGAACTACAAAAATAAATTCTGATTTATTTTCTTAATAAAAGTACTTTTTTTATTTTCATAGCTTTTGATAAGGGAAAAAGAAAAAACCATATGAAGGTACACCAACAAAATGAGTGGCTTGTTTCACATACATGGTAATTTTCTTTTCATACATAGAATAAACTATATTTAAATACTAATCAATATTCTTAAAACTATATAACTCTCTAATCCTCTTCAACATGGATAAGATATTGATCAGATTCATGTCATTCTAAACAAACTAATTCCCACCATTGAAATATAAAAATACCTTTCAATGAGGAATCATATATATCATTAAAAATATTTTTTAATAATCATTCTCATAAGACATACATGGTTGAGAAGCCTTTATTATCTATAGTTTTTTGAGATGGTTTCATGGATTCTGTCATGAGAGAGAAAATTTTAGCTAATAAAAGAAACATCTGAACATGGATTTTTGATGGGTGATTGTGATTTTTGGAAAAATGAGTATAGTTATGTGGGAAAAGTTACAAGTACCATTATATAGGAAAAGGAAGATGTAATTTTAGATTCCATGACTCATATTTAATCAAAGATATATGAATGTTAAAAAACTAAACTATTAAGAATTTAAATAAAATTTTATAAAAATATTTAATGAAAAATGAAATGAAAATAATTGGAAATTAAATTAAAATATAGTATGTTATAATAAATTATACATTTAAGAGTTTCTAGATGGAATTCTTGTTTTTTATAGATAAATCTTCTCGAAAAAAAAATTGAGTACACATAATATTGAGAATGAAAAATATTGAGTACAAAAAATATTGAATAAGAAAAATATTGATAATTGTAATTTTTTATTATGAAAAATATTGAGTAATAAATTTAATGAGTAAAAAATATGTTGTGTAAAATAAATATTGAGTATGAAAAAATATTGAGTATGAAAAATATTGAGAATGAAAAATATTGAGTATGAAAAATATTGAGAATAAAAAATATTGGGAATGAAAATTATTGAGTATGAAAAATATTGAGTATGAAAAATATTGAGTACGAGAAATATTGAGTATGGAAAACATTGATTACAAAAAATATTGATTATAAAAAATATTGAGTATAAATAATGTTGACATTGAAAAATATTATGTACAAAAAATATTATATATAAAAAATATGAATAAATATTTTTTTAAATAAAAACATATATACTCCCCCTTTTAAAATAATAATATTATTGTATGGAGATGATGTAAACAATAAGTATATGTGAATTATTAATTGATGTTTATCCTTACCAGATTTTGTTTTTATATATTCAAATCTATTGGAAGAAATTATTTTTGTAAGAAATATCAGCAATTTGTTCTTATGTTCTTATAAATTTAAAAAAAATATGTCTATTTTATTTTTGATCTATATGAAAGTGATTCCTAATATCTATATATTTTTAAAGATAGTGACATGTAGGGTTTTTACTTAAGTAAAAGGAATATATCTTATCATAAAATATTCATGTTTATAAAAAACTCATGCCATAGTCAGTGAGTGTGTGTTGCATCCACAACACATGAGGAAAACAACATCCAACTGTCAAATATTCAAATTCAGCAATTGAATGTGCTACCGAGTGATGTTCCTTACCAGACAATGAAACTAATGAATCTCATAACAAGTGACATGTTCTTGATGTACTTTTTATATCAATTCTAAAACCATGAATGTCAGCATCCAACAAAATTTTAATTCAAAAATCATTTCGATCAGAATAGCAAATTTATAAATCCATAGTTCCATTAAAATAATGAAAAATTATTTGTAAAACATTTAAATTGGATTATTTTTTTATTTTTTTATATATTTTACATACACATAATGAATATATTATGTCTAGTCGACTAGGTGTTAAGAATAGTAAACATTTTATCATACTTGGAAATGTTTTTTGATTAACTAGTTTACAGTTTTATCAAGATCAATTGTATTGAGGTCCTGATTGGATTAATAATTCTTTTATTATAGTCATATCCATATATTTTCTATATAAATTTAATAAAATTATGCTGAAATATATAATTAACTTATGTTTTTTGATAATTTTGGATGCTAATAAAGAATGTTTTCTCACACATCATACTCATTTCAAACTCTTATTTCATATGATTCTCAAAAGAATCTATTAAATATTATGGAGTTGATCTAAATATATTTTCATGAAATTAATTTTTAATGATTAAAACATTTTTGTTTTCTTTTTTAAAAATAGATTTTGATTCGTAGTTCCCTTAACATTTTGTTTGTAACAAAACCCTCTTAATCTATTATATCAGGATCTAAGGAATTTATTATGACCATATAATGTGTTTATAAGTCTATAAATATATTCAGAATGTGTTGTATCTTCCAAACCATGAGATTTTTCAATAAAAACATCATCATGAATATATCTTTTTTGGAATGCACACTAACCATCTATTTGAAAAAGATTGAAATTAAAGAATGCTGAAAAGTCTAATAGAATATGAATAAATTCACATCTAGATACTAGAGAATAGTATTCTCTATAATCAATGCCCTCTAATTGATTATAACCTTTACCAAAAAGTCTTCATTTATTTCTAATGATAATTCCATTTTCATTACATTTATTTTCTAAAACAACATTTTAGACAAATTATAGCGATTTATTTAGAACATTCAACTAGGGTCTAAAAATATATTCATCTGAATTTATTTATTACATTTTGTATAACCTTAATACAATTTTAATTACCTAAGGATTCATCAAAACTTTTTAGTTCGAATTAGGTATGAAAATAAAAATGTTATCTTTTCTTTTCTTAATGAACTACTAGTCCTCATAGGTTGTTTTACATCACCAATGATACTATCACTAGGATGATTACTACTAAAAATAGAGATAGGATTTGAAAAACATTTTTATCATTAAAATTTATAAAATCTTCAAGAGTGAATACTTAAGGAATAGTTTATTAAGTATTTTCCATATTTGAATAATTTTATATCAAAGGTTGAAATTTGTTTTGGAAAACAAATATGAAGATGTTGGTTAGGATTATTTAAAAATAAAAGTATCAGTTTACTCAGACATGAAATATACGGTTTCCTTAATAGTTTAGGAGTTTTTATTAAAAATTATTTATTCCATAGAATTATTGGAAAATTATAGGAATATACCTTTATCATATTTGGGTTAGAATTTGACTAAATTAACATTTTTATTCAAGTTGAATTCCTTTCATCTAAATAATATGAAGTATGAACCTTTTTATTTTGGTTGTATCCATAATTTAAAATGAGTTTTATTAGTAAAGGGTTGAATTAAAACTCAATTTATAGTATAGAAATAATTAGTAATAGATTCATCCCAAATGTGTTTAGGAATTTAGTATTAACATAACATGGTTCTTATTATTTATTGATGAATAGAATTTCGTATATCAACAACACGATTTTGTTGAGGAGTTATGGGAGATGAAACGTTATCAATAATTCCATTATTATTAAAAAAAGTATCAAAATTAGTGTTTAAAAATTCTCATCCATGATCATTATGAGTTGTTATAAAGGGAGGGTATTATCATTTTTATCTTTGTCTATAAATGTTTTAAAAAGGAAAAAGGCTTCAAATTTCCTTGCTAGAAAATTGACCCATGTTCATCTAGTGTAGTGATCAATTAAAACAAATAAATAATACATTAATCCAATAATTATAGTTTTATTGGGACAAAATAGATAAATATGAACTAACTATAAAGAATTAGTAGTTGATAATTAACTAATAGATTTACTGCTTGACTTAGTTTACTTTCCATATTAATAAGGATCAAAAACCATTGAAGAGTCAAATCTATAATCATGTAGTTCCATAAAAAGTATTTTATTTGTTAATTTAAATATGTTCCTAATATTACAGCTTCCTAACCCCATATCCAATATTCATATTTCATTACACATTGGTAAGGAATGTCATGTCTCCTGATGTCTTCTAAGTTTAGTGTATAAATAATCTTTTGTCTATGGGATTAAAGAATTAATTCATCCTTGTAATTATATAATACACAATTATAATTACATTAATTCATAATATAACCTTCATTACATAATTTACATCTGATTATAAGGTTTTTCATTGGACCGTTTACTAAATAAACTTATGAAATTAGAGCTTTTCCATGAATAACAATTTTACCAAAACCAAATATCTTTCCTTGATCATTATCTCCGAAGGTAAATCATCCACCTTTAATTTCAATATTCTTTTCAGAAAAGTATTACTTACAAATTATATACCAACAACATCAACTATCCATATTACATGAATTATTTTTACTAGTAAATTTATTTATTGCTTGAAAACAAAACAGTTAGGTTTTTAGATCGCAATATTTTCTAGGTATGATAATGTTAAGAAAGAAATATGAGGAATCTACATTTTTTTTTTTAAAAATGTTCTTTCTGAAATCCTAATGATTGGATTTTATATAAAGAAAAATATTTATTCTAATGTTCTTTACATTGAATGTTTTTTTTTCAAAAGGGGGAATATTCATGAACCAAATAATTGTTACTAATATAATGTTTTGAATGTGAATATCCCATTCCCAAACTATTAACTTATGGATGTATTTGTTTATGAAATTTAACAAATTTTTAATTACGAGTGGTAATGTTTGATAAAATTATATTTAAAGAAAAAAAATTATCCATTAGTTTTATAACTTAATTTTTATCCACATTAGTATAAGTATCAAAAATGAGTTTTGTTTCTGAAACATTTTTCACATAAATGAATTTTTAAAAATCATCAGAAAGATTACCCATCTCTGAATAATAATTTTCTATTTTTTTGAAATAGAATAAAATTTAAAAAAAATATTATAATGATATATTAGAAGATATGATACTTATTTTCTCAAAACATTTATTCTAAAATTTGATTTCTCATGTTTCTTACTTACTTTACAATTTTTATTTTTCAAGAAATTTGAAAAATCTAGATACTTATTTATAATAAGGTAATGTATTATCTTCTGCTAAATAATTTTCTCCTTTAGAAGAAATATAATGTTTCTAATCATGATATTTATCATTTAACAAAATATTTTTAAAGAATATAATTTGTGTACCAAATCAATAAAATAATGATTTTAACATGGTATTCTGGCATAGAGACCAATATTCATCTATCTATATTTTAATTTTATGAAGAATCGTTAGAAGAATCTCATCCACTAGAACTCTATGATTTATTGGATTTTGAATATTTATTTCCTTTTTATCTTGTAATACATTTTAGAATTTCAATCATAATTCCTTTCCTTTTTATATTTCATTTTTAGCTTCGGACAACTATAAATTATGTGTTCATCTCTTTTACATTTCTAATAGGTAAAACTAAAGTCTTCATTGTTATATCTTTATTCGTAAATTTTCTTGTAACGATAATGAAAATCCTTTTTACCAAACATCATTTTTATTATTCAAGAATGATTTGAAAACAAATTCTTAGGATATTCAGAATTACTTGAGTCTGATTGAGTAACCGCCTTTTTCTTTGTAGATTTAAAAATTTCTTTTAGGATTCTAATCTTTCATCGGATTTTATGTCAATATAAAATAAACTCTATAATTCTTTTTCATTATATTCTCATCATCTATTTTCATCCTACCCTCATATTGTAAAATAGTTCCATATAATCATCATGTGTAGGATTTTTAATCTTATAAGATTCATCAACTACTTTTCTCTTTGATTCCCATCTATTTAGCATAATATATATGATATTTTCAACAATATTTTTATCATCTAACCCCTTTTCACCCATATCAAGTATAAAATTAACGATTTTATTAAACCTTTGTTGCACCTTAACAATATTTTCACCATAAAGAAATTCAAAATTCTGATAATCATCTCTTAACATAGCTCTTCCAGTTCAACGGGTTTAGAAGTCCCAAAATGAGTGATTTCTAACTTCTTCAAAATTTTGTTGGATTCTTCACATAAGAAAATATGGATATATATGATTTTTTACATATAAAATAATTATATATTTCATACCTTTTAATTTATCTTATATTATAATTCTCATGATTTGTAAATGATATGATTTCATTGGTAAGAATTTTGTATTCCCCAGTTGTGATAACAAAATTATCAACTCCTATGTTGATTACAAAAGTCTTAATTATATCCCTCTAGTATTCATAATCATTACAATCAAAGGATGGGTGTCTAGTAGGATTGGAATTTTATATAGAACAAGCATCTAATCATAAAATATTTTATTAAATATACCATGAAAATCATCTCTAGAATACACATTAGTGTAACAATTTTTTTTAAAAAAATGTTTATAACAAGACATAATGCCAATAGAAAAAGGTAAAATAATCTGTAAGTATATTAGTATTGTAAAAAAACTATAATGAAAAGGAATGTATCATTATTACATATACATGGATCTTATACCAATTCTAGGATTGAAATGAATATATAGATGGCTAAAAACAAGAGGGGGTCAACTACATGTTAAAAAAACATTAATTTTTAATATTATCAAAAACATGGTTTAATAGTATTAAAAAATTAATATTCACAAAACCTTTACAATATTCAAAATATAACCAGACTAGTCCTACAGTCGCAATGAAAATAATATTGTAATAAAAATTATTTAGATATGTAAAATGTAGGTTTGATTCTGGTGAGTATAATTTTATTAATTTCATAATGGTATAATCGTATTTACATAAGGAAACGATATATCACGGTATAATATTATCGTAATCATAGTGGTTATAATGGAATAATATAATACAAAATAATTATTCAATCATAAATTGTATAGAATATTATTCATAGTAGGAAAAATTAATCATAATTGAAGCTATTAAGATAATACAAATAAAAATAGAATGGTGAATATAAATGAATGTGCCTTATAATAAAATTAAATCAGAAATGAAAAAATTGTATGAAAAATGTAAACAAATGAATATAATTTTTTAACCAAAAGATAATGTTATCTAATAAAATATGATAAAGGTCCCTTTATTTATAAATTTAATAAATTTTTTCTTACCTACAGTAGTGTAAGCCCTTGATATGAAAATCAGTTTTTGTCTTCCTATCCTCGACAAACCTCGATATGATGATTGTCTCTCTCATGATATCCCCAAAATCCCTTGATCAATAAGGTGGTTAGATCTTATGTCTTCACAGCCTCATAATACCATGACCATAATCACAATAATCGGCATCACACAAAGCATGTAATAACACTATGATTACATGGATATGGAATAAGTAGATCACTTGTGTAAACATTAGTGTTCTTGCACATAATATTATTTTAAGCAGATCTCTTACAAAGTGTCATATTTTACATTTAAATAACTATTATATCCAAAATGATCAAATTGCCTAGTATTTATAGGCTTTTCACCCAATGATAATCTTGATATCAAACATTCATATTTTCTCAGAGATTATTAGGAGTACCTAGACACCTGGTACTCCCATAGTCATATGATAACTAAAATCACAACATTTGTTTTATTAAAACATAAAACATGACATCATTTTTGTTTAAAATATTACCTAACAATACGATTATGTTTTCTTGGTATGAAAAGTAAATTAAAATTAGTCCTATGATAATCATTATGAATGTCAATTGAAATATATTGTTATCATGTGATTTCACAAGTTAGGTAAGTACAAAATACTAGATAGATTTATTTGTTTTCATATGATATGTATGATATATATCATATCAATTGCTCAGTATGATAATCATGGAGGGTTTTCACTACAATATTTTCCATGAGTATGATATTTATCATATACGTACTCATTACTATAGTTGTAATGATAAAATATTTATTTTCATATGTCAAGATACATAATGTGAGTATGATAAAATCTAAAACATTTTCTTATAAGAATATTTATGAAATACTATGTACATGAAAAAATTAGAAATTTAATATTTAAGAAATAGTTTGTGATATTCAGTTTAAAAGGAATGGAAATGTCAGATAGATAATTTTGACAAAATAGATTTGAATCTAAGGAAATGAAGGTGTGTTTAATAACTAAATTATTTCGAATTTGATCATTCCTATATATCTAGGATGGGAAATCCCATGGATGATGTACTAAGCATGAGGACATAGATACAGGTATTTTAGTAGGCTACTAATGAGTGGCATATTTTGGCTTTTATCTCTGAGATAAACATGTAGGTGCAAGAAAATCCTTGGTGGACTTTTCTATCATACTTATAATGTGATATCTACCCTTATGGATAGAGTGATAATGAGGAAGATATAGGTTCTAAAGTAATTAGTCCAATGGGAGAGTGTGGTGGGTGAGGACACTCCTCTTGGTTGGGACATAGGTGTAGATGAGATTTTGTATATTTGTGGTCATGTATGAGTTTCATTAGACATGCACGAGGAGTTGATATAAAACTTTCATGAATTAGATTGGGAAGTGAACCTTGTCATCACCATGATGTATTAGGTTCTAAATTTCCAATTCTAGTGGATATGTATGAAAATATTTTTCCCAGATTCTATCATGGGGATCATGCATTTTTACATGTTTCACATTTTTTGGGACCAAGGAGGATCAGGATACAAGGAATAGTTTAACTGTGTTATGTCTGGTCGTTCAATATTCAAGAAAGTGTCAGTCTGATAGCCAATTTGTTTCACTTACCGAAGAGGTATTGGGCTATGCATGGAATCTTCCATGTATCATAAATAAATCGATATCGTCAATAACCACCTCATTTTTATCAGCTTGAGGATGTTGATTTAAATATAGATGCCTATTTTGAGGTGCATCCCATAAATATTTTGAATCGTATCACAAAGGGTTCCTAGGCCAATAATTTTCTCTAGTACAGGTATTGCAGTTGCATGACCATGTATAGGACAAGAATATGGAGAACGAGGCTGATAAATGTGACAGGTATATAGATTTATTCTATGTTGTATCTTGACCACCCTTGAGATTGATATTCATGGGAAAAAATATTTTAATGGGCTAATTTTTTCATAATCGAATTCTTACTTGAAGTATGGAATCAATTTCATTCTATCAATTATTTAGTGTAATTGTGTAATTATGGCCTAACACTTATTCCCTTTGAGGTAATAGAGGTATCTGGGGTTGTCAATGGATTTTTCATATCATAGAATCCATATTCTAGGGAGAAATAGGCAGGTCTCAAGGTTATTAGAAACCATTTTGGTCAGACCACACTGTTACTACTAATCATTCAATGAGAGGAAGAGAGCAGGAGCCTATATGATTTAAAAATACATTTTAATTTATCCTCATGAACATGTGGGATGATATTCAGTTTTTTGAAAGTGGGTTAAGACATAGTTTTCACATATTTTGTAAACCTGTGTGCACAAATCATGTGAGGTTCCCCTATCAAATGTAATGGGAACTTTGTTAGAACACAGTTGGTCCAACAAGGTTTCCAATCAACCTGGAAAGGTAATTTGGGTGAAATTATGAATCTGCCCTTAATTACTCCTATAATTATAAATCCTCTTTAATTATTCTTCTTCAAGAAAAACATTCCCTTTTAGATATCCTCTTTAAACCCTAATCAAGAAAGTGGAAGAAGTTATTTAACTGAGCTAGAAATAATGCTTTTTCAAAAAAATCATAACTATCTCGTTAAGATATTCATTATTTTTTTTAATTACACATTCTTATTTGTGTCGATTTCACTATTTAAATGTAAGATAATTTCTATTATTTTGAGGGTTGTCATCTGTTCTTCATTTTAATCTTGATCTGAGTCAAATTTTGAGTATATACTCGATAGGAAATCTACTAAAAACCTACATTGGGTGGTCTCATGATTTTCCTTTAATTTCAACGTGATTATATATATATTTTGGTACCACACTCACAATTATTTGACTGAATCCATTGAATTAATTTTTAATCTTTATGTTATATTTTTAGGTATAACCTATATATGTGATGATACAACTAATAAATAGATAGAGGTCATGAACCTATAATTAGAACCACCCGTTGGGTGTGATGCTAAATCATTGGACAAATGGGTGGCTTTTTAAACTGAATACCTTTAGATATTCCATTTACCTAGTGACATAAGATTTTAAATTATTAATTCTAAATTCATAAATTGGTTTGGTCATAGAAATGGAATGCAATGACCATATCCTTAGTTTTGGCCATGCAATTTACTATTTAAGAATGAGATTCCTCGTATAATTAAATTCCACATGAGATAATTGAGAGACTAAGTCTTCTATGATTATTCTATTCCATGAGCAACCTTTGGATATGAGGTTAAATATAAATGATAATTTTTTGAACATTGAATTAAAAACTGATATTGAATAAATTTTTAATAATTTCCTTTAGTAAAACAAAGGTTAATATATAAATAGCATGGATGGATGAAATTTTTTTTCCCTTTATTATGCATGAGTGACACATGGACTCTGCAATGGAATGAAAAGGAAGGACTCATATGGGCTGACTATTATATGCCTGAGTGATACATAGACTCCTTATGTATTCTTAAGGATAAACATAAGAAGGTAGTTGATATTTTATTCCAAGGGAGACATTTGTACTCCCTTAGTGGGCCTCCAAGGAAAGAATCGATTAAAAATGTTTTTATACCACACTTAGAGTGATACCATGATTCCCATGAGGAATTCCTAGGTTGAGTTTGTAAGGTTCTTGGTTCATTTTATGACTAGAGGGATGCATGGATTACATATAAGGAATCCTAATGATGAGCTCAAGTTATTCATTGAAAAATAAATGAAATTATTTAAATGAGGTGTCTACCAAGACAAATAACATGATTGTATTAGGTCAGAGATATATAATATAATTATGGCCAAGTTAGGAATCAGTTATCACATATCTTATGGGGACATTGTGATACATTACAGGTTCTAATAATTATTCACTAAATTAGACTTATTAATTGAATGAATGCGAATTTAAATTGACACATGACTAAGTTTACTATCAAGGGATGGGTGTCTATGGGAAATGGACCCTTTATGGGTTGTTTACTTTTATAAAGATCCTTTATAATCTCAATTACTTCATGGAAACTATTTTTTATACATTCACTGACATTATGTTATTATAACATTGGGTTATAGGCTAGTGGATTGTATCTCACATCATATTAGGGCCACCGAGGGGAATCCAAATATATTATATAACTATAATTATGGAAATGGGAAAGCACTCTACTATAGGATTCTGATTTCATCATAGGATTAGGAGAGTGTGGAAGCGATCTATGGTTCATAATGATAGATGGGATATATTTTTTTTCTTTTTTTTATTGGGTTACATGTATCATACCATTTTCATGTATACATATATATGCTACTTTTTAGACCCATGACAGCACATGTTTGATCATTATTTGGTATTCGAGTTTACATTGGAATTTTTTTATATATCTATAATATATTTTTTCTCCTATTAAGATCTTTTATTTATTTATTTATGTATTATGATACTTTTATATTGTTTTATGTCCCTATGATACAATCTGCTGATGTGCGAATTGTCTCCCCACAGACACACCTAGGCCCTCACTACTAGTTGGAAGCCTCTAGAATTTTAGAGTATTCTTTTGAGGCTTTGTGAACAACAGGATAATGGAACATTTTAGTGGAACATGGGTTTGGGATGATAAAATAATAATCATATTAGTACAATCTGAATAAAAAATAAATTTATTCATAACAAATCATAAATCCTAAACCATGATGAAAGGAAACTTTTATGAATCAAAAGACATTTAAAGAATTATTAAATAAAGATGATCCATTAGATTTAAATGATAAAAACCCATTTAAATTTAATTGTAAATAAGATTCATTCCTTATCTGTTTTCATTAGTTATATTTTATATTGTTATTATAATAATATTATGTAATTTTTCTATCTAAAATAAAATTCTTTTATTCAAATCCAACTTGTTTTTTTTTATATTATAACATTTTATATAAAAAATTGTTTTATAATTTTTCATATTTTAATTTTATAAAATAATAATATCCTATGAAATAATCATTTAAAAATTATCATGAGGTGGAATTTTGGTATTTTTCTGAAATGATTTATTTTTTATAAAATATTTAAAAAAACTGATTATTGCAAAAAATAACTTTTATTTTTATTAAATAGATAATTTAAAATGTTAATATTTATTTTAAAGTAACATAATACTCTTATAGTAAAAAATTATTAAATTAATTATATTGTAATCATTTTTATAATTTATTCTTTTATATGTTTGTTTTTTTGTCAAAAACGCATTACTTAAAAACTAATTTTCATTTCATTTGGTGTTTTAATCTAAAATTAAATTCTACCACTTCAAAAAATTAAATATTGAAAATTTCATTAAAAATTTTTAATAAGGGGGTTTATATTTTGTAAATATATACCTTTTTTTCATTACACATGGAATAGTAACTTTAGTTAAAATTTGTCTTCTTGGTAAGGGTAAATTGTGTATCTGGGATGAAACCTATTGTGATAAGCCATAAATTTAAATATAAAAAAATCCTTTATTTCATTTTATTAGTATATTTCATCAATAATAATATAAAATTTTAATATTTTGACATTTCTCACCACATTCCTTATATTATATATTATATATTATTTAATGTCTATATAAAGTCAAAAATTTCACTATCGAGTTTTTAAATATGTGTAATATTTTTCAATTGGATAAAAATGATTATTTTTAATTTGAAATAGTTATTATAATGAAAATTTATTATTTTTATGATTATTACTTATTTATAATTTTTAGTGATGAATTAATTACCTAAAATAGTTTAATAACTCTAACAAAGTGCATCTAGAAGAAGTAGAAAAATCATATATATTATAATATAAATTCAATGAGAAATATTTTTTGTTCAATTTTTAGTATCCATATAATTTTATAGACAAAAATAACATATTAGGTATGTTTCAAAGGATTTTATTTAAATTATATTTCTATCTTTGTGCATTTTATGTCAATGTAAATGAATAGTTACAAATAAAATTAATTATATTTTACAATTAACAATATTTTATTAAATAATTTAAAATTACTAAAAATAAAATATTCATAAACATTAGTGGGATATGATTGGTAATATCATACATGGTCCATTTATTTGTAAATTATCAATTTATTGAAACTACCATGACCCCAAATGATTAACAAAACATGATATCATGGAAATTGTAAAAATGTTTAACATGGGGTTAAAACATAGTGGTAAAGGTGAAAAACAACATAAACATGTAAAATTATATTAGGTGAGAGTATTTAGACTCATCCCAATCCAATATTAGAAATATATCAATATGGATAAAATTTCCATGATAATTAATTTATATTAAGTTAATATATTTACAAATTCCAAGATTACACCTCCCCTCACGGATAAAAGAGAACATCATTTTCTGTTTTAAAAAAATATTTTTATATCTCTATCTCTATAATGAACTAAACAAATGACATTATAAAATATAGAAAAATTTCTTATAGTCAATAAATTTTATAAAAAACAAACATAGGAATGATTTTGGTATAAATCAAAAGAGGTTTTCTAAAAAAGAGGTAAAGTTATTTACATGGTATTTTCATTTTACTTATTCTTCTACCTAAATAAATCATTCATCGGTCATAATGAGATAAAAACATAGTTATATTATATTTTATAATATAGAATTATTATAATGAAATAATATATATCTATCCCATTTTTACTCAAATGGGAAATCAAACCATCATTTATGTTTGCAGCGGACTACCGCCTCATGACCCAGTGTAACTCATTTCCCATAACAACCTAAAATATAATGTTATAATGATGAATTTAATGTATATAAATGATGATCATGACATATTTATAATTATTTAAATATAATATATCATTTAATTTCTTACTGATACATCTATTTAATAATTATAATGCCTTTCATGAATGCATGTTGATTACCACTTCCATGAAATGATGTGATTCATTTTTCACAACCACATAACATGGATATAATATATAAGTATAATAAAAGAAATAATATTATATTTATGATATTATAATAATTATATAAATTTAAAATGATAGTCACATTCTTCCCATCACGATCTTTATAATATAGAAATGTTACTCATGCTTACATATAACCTATGGACATCACTATTGTAACATGATTTATTCCTATCCATATTTCATGGTTGGTTTAAAATGTTTAATTAATTAATAAAAATTATAATTATATTATTATTGTTAATTTATAGAGGATTTAATAACCATATCTTTATTCATAATCAACTTAACAAGTTTTTTTTGATATATGACCTGAATGTTGTCGATACACTTGATGTGAACAAAATAGATTAAGTAATTTTAAATAATAATGTAATAAAATAAAATAAAATGAATAATTAACATAAAAATATTATTGTATAATTAAATAATAAACATAAGTTTATTATTAATGAAGAATCATAACACATGTGATGAGTAATAATTGATGTAAGAGACACTATATCATAAAACCCTATTTTATGGGATTTAACGATTTCAATTCTAAATTTTATTCCTCAGTTACCATATTTTTAAAATTAATTTATGTCTGTATTTATTTGGAATTAAGTTAATTATAAAGATAATTTTATGAATTGTTTTATTTTAAATTAATTATTTAAATGGAAATAGTTTCCATATTTTATATGGAACAGCTTGAATTTCATTAAAAATGAAAAAAGAAATGATATGTTTTACTATATACATAATTAGTGTCTTTTTCGACAATTGAAACTAATATCTAATGTTATATTTGTTTATAATCATCCATTTTTATTCAAATGAAAACTTTATTTTATTTTTTCTAGGTATTTTAGTTTTTAAATTGTATTTTCAAAAAGGAATATAATTTGCAAATATAAAAATAATTCTTTAATGGGTTCAGAAGAGTTTTTAAACTATTTTTAGGTTAAAAGATAAATAATTCGAATATTTTATTCATGGTATATTATATGGGAATTATAATTGATAATGAGTGAGCCAGATATATATCATAAAATGGGTAATCCCAATATATCTTATAAGAGGTGATCCTGATGTATCACTCCAATGCATTGGGTAAAATTACATTTATTTAAAGAGAATAATGATGTATTTAACAAACATTGTTTCTCATATTGATTAAAATGGGTTATATTTATTCCTAGCATGAGTAAAAAATGGTTATGAATATTATTCTCTATGTTTACTTAAATATTTTCTACTTAATTGAAATATTTTTAAGGATTTTATTAAATAAAATCCATTTTATTTCATATGGATATGATATATTTCATAATATAAAATAATATATTTTTATTGTAAAAAAATTAATGGGTTTTCATATTTTCACTGAACTAAAAAATTTCTCTCTTTTATTTCTCTTATGGAGTTTTTTTCATATCCCATATTTTTAAATATTTTTTACATGGATTAAATATTTTTCACATGTTTAATTTGGAATTGATTATATTGCTGGAAAATGGATATTGATTTAATGGTCCGAGTTTTTTTCATGGGTTTGTTAAATAGTATTAACAAATTAATTGTCAAAAAAAATAAATATAATATATAATTAGGAATTATAGAATGTTTATGCTAACCTAAAGACTCTATATTGTGTAATTATTTATGCTAGGTCAGTATATTTTGACTTAGAGAAAATGTAATGATAAATTTTGAGGCTATGACCGAGTTAATTAGATAACCTTGAAGATTCATACATTAACGTTATGCTGAAATGAGATAGAATTTTCATATTACCACTTTGATTTATCTAATATTTTTCTATTAAAAATGGTTATCAAAATAGGAAATAGAGAACATATATTTAGAAGGTATAAAGTGGTCAATGTCCTTTTAAACCTGCATCCTTGAATGGTTGGAATTATAACTATGTAAATTTTTACAATTATGGAATAGTTAAAAATTAAATTTAAATGTTGGTAGATTCCATTTTATATATAAAGTATACATAATAGAGGTAAATATATCAATAATTGACCATTTTATGAAACAAAAATCTTCATCATTTGGTGGAACCTCGGATACATTACTATCCAAAGGATGGATCAATGTTTTGGAAAAAAAATTGAATGTCTTGGGATGTATTGAACCTCAAAAGGTTACTCTTTCCCATTACCATTCTGAAGATTAAGGTAATTGGTGGAAGTCATTTGATAATGATATGATATATATATATATATATGAACTTGATTCCAAATTAATTGGATACATTCATGAATATTTCTTGGAGAAATATTTATTTGACATTTTTCAAATCTAGATGGAGATACAATTCATGGAATTGATGAAAAAAGGTAATGATTTAGTATTTGTGTATGATAAAAGTTTTCTAATATTGGTAAGATAGTTACTAAATTTTATTTTTAAAACTAATAATAATGTTGAAAGTTTTTTATCATGATTGGAATTATGTTTTTGAATAGAATTAGCCTTATGAAAATTAAAATCTTCAGAGAAAGAATTTCACTATGATGAGAAAGTTAGATAGATATTTTTGAAACATATGTCACTTAAGATGACAAGAGTAAGAATAGGTCTAAGATTCATGAAAAGGATAAACAGTCAACAAATAAATCAGGAGGTTCCCCCGTATATTTAATTTTCGGTAAAAATAATTTATGGAATGTTTAGATCATGAATTTTTTAATAGTGTGTTATGTTTTCTAAAATTGATCATGACTTTAAATAAAAGAGTCGTGATCAATATAAGAATAAGATAACAGATATCCAACAAATCCTGAAAAGACATAAGTGTAAATAATTTGGGAATTATTTTAATTTTTTATATAAGTTAGTTTCATGGGGTTGAAATCATCATGATCTAGAGAAACAATGTGTGGAAAAAAATTTCAGATTCTACAGTTGATGTAGGGACATCATGTATATTACATGTTTATTTAAATTATTATTATGACCACTGTGATTATGGATCTTCAAATTCCTTTACCTATAATAAATTTTTAGGTAAAATTGAAACATCACCTCATTTAAAGAAGATTTTTTTTTGAAAATTACTATTGGAAATATAAAAGCAACCAATAATTATAAGAATATTACTATTATTACGAGAGGTGTATCAATTCCTAAAAATGATGATAAAAAACCCATAATATAGTTTGAATTTTTTTTAAGTATGGGATTTATTTTAGTTTATCTTTATAATATAGATTAAAAATATACGAATGTAATATCCATTTATTTCATACCATTGATAAAATACAAATAATATATTGTATTATATTATAAATATTAGTAAATGTCACTTAGTAAATTTTATTAAAAAGTAATATATATTTTAGATTAATTATGAGACTCTTGTGAATGAATATATGGCTATATTTCCTGATGATTTTCCTTGTGTCAGGTTTGATCTGGATGTTTTTTTCATTGGACTTAGTGTTTGATGCTATACTGGTTTCAAATCCCACTTTGAAAATAACTTATATTGAAATTTTTTAATTGATAAATCAGTTTCATGACTTTAAATATAAAGGTATAATTCATCCATTCACTTCACCCTATGCTGTAACTATTTTATTTTTAATAATATTTTTGGTTCAATGAGACTTTACAGTATTTATTGATTTTAAAATTAAATCAATGTTAAGAAAAAGTATCATTTTACTTAGTTCAATGATTTATTTTATAATCTCCTTGGGGCACAATATTTATTGATGATTTATCTCAGGTTAATATATGACCAATTGAACGTGAAGTATTATGAAATTACAAAGGAACTATTTTAGAATAGAGACAATAACTAGGAGTTTGTTGTTTTTACCATTTTCTATTCTCAAAAAACCATATGTACTCATATATCTTATGAGTATATTTTTACATGAAAATTTAGATAAGATTTTATTTTTGTATATTGATGACATATTGGATGATTTGAAATTTATTTAGGATCATGAAAGGCTACAGATTATTCTTTTCTAAATTTTAAAAGATAAGATAATATATTGAATATTTAGGGTCATGAATTTTCCCTTCAACAATTTTATTTCCTCATACATATTTATTCAATATATAGAGTAACGATTAAAAGGACAAAAAATGTTGTTGATGAATAGTCAAGATATACAAATATCACATCCAATCGTATATTTTCATTGATTATTGGGTTTTTTCAATCATTTGGTTGAAAAATTTTCTTGGATTTATATCCCACAAACTTTGTTAACTTGAAAAGAGTTTAAATTAATCTAGATGAAACAGTCTAATGTTTTTTATAGGAACTAAAAATATGATTAAGTAATGCCCCAATTTTGGTCCTTTCCTATATGGTGATAAATTTTTCAACATCAATGATGCCTCTATAAAGGGACATTGTCATGTTTTGATGAAGAATGATAAATTTATTCTTCTTCATGTCATAAGAAACCTACATGAGTTAAATATTTTTAAAGATGTTCTAAAATTTGATAATGTGGTACTGCCTTTAAATTTTCAAATTCTACATTTATATAGAGTGAATTTGGAAATATATACCTATCATAAAAGTTTTATTTATGTTTGCAAACATAATGAATTGAACAGGAGGCGATGAAGATTGATTGAACTGATTAATGATTATGATTAAATGATTCATTATCATCATATAAAATAAAACAAATTAGTTAATGGTTTGAGTCTAAATGATAAAGAATCATTAACCATGTTATGTTTGGAACACAATCCTATGATAAATTCAATAATAAAGGATGGGATGAAATCTCTATATACTAAAATTCATCAGGTTTTTCAGGTATCAATGTCGTCGACATTATTATATAGAATTTATCAAGCTTATAAAGAGTACTATGATTTATAAGGAATGTTGAAAATTGTATTAAAAAGTAAGTTACCTGAATTTAAAATTGAATGATATTTTTTTGAGATTGGAAAGATATTATGTGTGAATATTTATTCCCATGTATGAATATAATCATTGTGTAAATCTCATAGTTAGTCCTTTCCTATTTATCTATGAACTCATAAAATGTGAATACACCATCAAGAGTATTACTGGTTAGATGGTATGGAGAAATATATTACATATTTTGACATTAATAATTATAGTTATGTACAATTTCAATTCAAATGAAAATAACTGAATGGGAATTTATAACCTTTTCCAGAGATATAATGGAAATGGTAAAATATATCCATGGATCTTAAGGTGGGATTAGAAAATAAATATTGATGTAAAAATGCAATTTGGGATAATTTTTATCAACTAACTAGATCATCCCATATCATTACCATTTGATATATTGTGTGTTTAAGTATTATTTCATAATTACACCACATGGATATATCCAGGTAACATGGAGTTCTTATCTCCATTGTATATGATCATTATACTAGTTTTACATTTAATTTTTGGATGGTCCTTTAGGATTCACTGGGTTCCTAATTAAATTTTGTTATAAATTTTCATTCTCAATCAGATTTATAGTCCGAGTGAATGATTAATACTTGGGATGAAATTATTTAATGTTTTTAAAAGGATTTCCAATTATACTAAAATCAAAATCATTCATTGGTTTAGTTTTCTTATAATAATAGTTTTCATTCTAGAATTCTGATGATACATTTTTATTCAATGTATGGAATACGGTGTCAGACTACATCTTGTTGGTAGGAAGTACGTGAAAGGGATCTTATGATACAATAGTTGGAAGGAAAACTATATCATAATAAGAAGATGATTCAGAAAAAATATGTTGACAGATAACATTTGGGAAAATGTTATATAGATAACCAAAGAGAATATTTTTTTTTAGTTAGATGATAATGTTTTTATTAATGTATCTCTATGGAAATGGATTATGAGCTTTAGTAAAAAAAGGAACCCAATTACATAGTTATTTAGAACATATGAAAAGCTGGATAAATATGAGTTATTTTCTTATTGAGTGATTTTACCTCCATGTTTATCCTAAGTTCATGACATATTTAATGTTTTGTTGTTATAAAAATATGTCATGGATTCATCTCTTGTTTTAACCATGAAGTCGATATTATGAAAGAAAATTTTTCTTATAATGAATATCTATTAGAAATTCATAATGAGAGAGATAATTATTTTTTTCAGAATAAGTTAATTAATTATTTTTAGGTTTTTTGTAAAAAAACCATTTGGTTGATGAATAATCATGCGAATCATAAAATGATTTGAAGGAAAAATATCTCCTCAAATTTATGTATTGAATAAAATTCCGAGGATGAAATTTACCAAATGGTTTATGAAAATAATAACCATGGTAATGTAAAAACCAAAAAAAACATGCTTTATCAGTTTTAATTAATTATATTTTATTTAGTCATTATATTATTACAAATTAATTTTTCAATGAAAAATAAAATAGTTTTATTTTTATCAAACTAGTTATCATATGTTATATAGTTTTATTTAAAAGTTTAATTTTATAATTTAATAATTTTAATTTGAAAAAATATAGTTCTTTTTTAAAATAATGGTATAATAATTATCCAAGGTTTAAATTTTGGTACTTTTTATAAAGATTGATTTTTATTGAATAGTGAACAGATAGGGATTTTTTTAAAACCACCTTTTAATTTCATTAAATAATTTAATTTAAAAGTCTCATTTAATTATAAATTATCATAATCATCCTTTAATTATAAATATATTAATTAATTTTATAGGAATAATCATGGTTTTTTATTTTAGTATATTTTCATTTTAGGTCTTAAAACACCTTTTTAAATCATTTCTCATTATGTTTTTCATTTTAAAATGAATTTAATTTGATCCATTTCTAAAAATTGAATCCTAAAAATATAATTTAATATTTATAATAATTATTTTATACTTTTAAAACATTCTAATTTAATTTCTGATCACTATTAATAGTAACCATAATAAATATTTATCACCTCAATAAGGTTAAATTGCATTATTATATTCAAAACTGATGTGATAAGGCTTTAAAATCATTCCAAAAATTACATTTATTTTGTTTGATGATTCTATTTCATCCACATTAATCCAAACATTGAATATTTGGAAATTTATTCCCACTATCCATTCAAGATAAAATTTATATTATTTTTTAAAAATATATGGTGAAAATTTTCACACTCTTTCTTCCAATGTCCTTAATATTTTTTTCAATGATAAAAACCACTTATCTAAAATTATACAAAATTATTATAAATATTAGTAATATTTATTTCTGATGGTAATTTATTTCTAATTCTTATTGATGAAATAATTAAAACATATTATTATGCTAACTAGATATTGTTATTGTGCAAGAAGTAAAACAATCAATTAAATATTTTTTAAAACTAATAATGATATTTTTTTGTTGAAATTTAGTGTTTCTATACTTTTATCAATCTATATAACACATTATTTATGTTTTAATGTTTTATACTTGAAATACATTACTATTTCGATACCATTAATGTCAAAGTAAATGAATAATTCCAAATACTATATAATGATATTTTATAATTATTTTTTTAAATTGGTTTAAAAATCTTATAAAAGCCAATATTTTTCCAATATAATGGGTTATTGTTAAAAAAAATTATAAATGGGATATTTATTGGTGAATTTATCTTTTATAATAACATTATTTTCCCCTAATATGTAAAAAACATGATATAATGATAATATTCAAAAGGGTTAACTGGGGGTTAAAACAATAAGATATGGGTGAAAGAGATAACCTAAACATGTGATAATTTTATATTATGAGTGTATTTTAATGTATTTGAATTATATTTTCGGAATATATAAATTTTGTTCCATTTTTAATTCAAATTATATTATAATAATTTAATTCATTGACACATTCACTCCCCTTACTTATAGAAGGTCGCCTACCCTTCTCCCTTTCTCCCACCTTTTTTGAACACTCTATCGTAGTAATAATCCTTCCTAAAACCACTCTAAATGATCTACATGCACCAATTTGATCATAAAACTAACCAAGAAAGGATTAAGTGAAAACTGAAAGTCATTTTCTAATGAAGATGTATAGTTATCCAGCTAATGTTTTTATTTAATTTCTTAATCAACATATTTCATTATGCATTTCACTGTTTATGATTTGAATGAATCATTCATATTTATTTCTTTAATGGAAATGAACCTTAAATATTAACTATGTCTCTAGAGAAACCTAATTTTATTTTCCTTATCGTTTCAAATGACCATTATATTTTAACTTATATCTAAAAATGACCCTTATATATTAATATTACTGTATAAATGAACTTTATTTATTTCCTCTAAATATTTCTTTTACAAATTTCATTTTTCATAGAAATGAACATCAATTATCATTGTTAATCATAGAGATGACAGTCAAATTACCCATTTCAATTAAATGAACCTTTAGTTTCATAGTATAGAAATATAGTGTTTTAGATATTTAGAATTTAAGATTCATCACTTTTGTACATCAGATTAAAAATATTATTGGTAAATGAAATATCATAATACGTAATAGTCATTTTTTAATACATGAGATTATTTCTTTCATATGTAAAAATAAATTTTTATTTAAAAATGTAAATCTTGAATTTTTATGTTTAATCCCCTTTACCAAATAATCTAAATAGATGGTATGTTCTCTCTTATGATAGATCATTTCCTTTATCCAAAAAAATTGAAATTTTTAGTCTTTAATGGTTTGTATTTTATGATTGATAAGGTAATTTTATAACACAATCCATTATATTGGATGAGATATATTTTTTTATAGACAACCATATTATAAATCCTAAATTGGTAAATATATTAACTATGATTTATGTGTATTTTAATTCAATGTAGTGGTGATAATAAATTGTTCCACAACCATCCCACAATCATACTAAAATTAGTTAAAAGAAATAATTTTAAAAGTGGGATATTCAAAAATCCATTCATCTATATATTTTTCTAAAACTATGTTTCCCTTATTTCCTTTTTATCTATTCCCTTTATTATTCCTTATTGAGTTATTGGAGTAAATTGGATTGTGGTTAGGAAATAATTGATGTGATTTTATGTGTAGCACATTGTGAAATAATTTTCATAGACTCATATGTGAACATTTTTAGATCCATCAATGTTAAATTTCTTATTATAATTATAATAGTTGATTTATAAATATATCTTATATCCTCTGAAATGTTGTACTTCCTAGCAGTTTTTGTAAATTTTAAACCACTTGGGTGATTCTCAGGACACATGATTGATATCTTAATGAATTCAATGATTGGAATTACAAATGTTTTCCAATGATTTATAGAAAATTACAATTTAATGATATATTTATTATCATGTAATTTTTAAACACACCAACTAAACCATAAATCAATGATTATTTATAAAAGAACAAATTTTTAGAGTGTAACAAGTGTAAAATAATATGAAACTCCTATTTGATATTATATGTTCATAAAATTAAATTTGGATTTGTGTTATTTATTAGGTCTTGGGGAAGGGATTGTTTTTTCCTTCCCTTTAGTGCTCACTTTTATCTGACTCGATATTGTGAGTATTTTTATTCTTTTAAATTTAGGTATTTTTTATTTTTACTATGTATCTATTTTCATAGATCATCTCATACATTCATTTTTCTTGTCATAGAATAATATTTTCTTTTTTTCAATATTTTTTAATTATTGAATAATATAGGTGTGTTGCTGATATAATGGGTTATCCTAGATGAAACAATAATCCGTTTATAAATTGATTTTAAAAAATGATCTTGAATTTTAAATTAAGAATTATTCCTTTTTTAGTTTATCTTTAATGAATTCTATCTTACATTGGAGACATGTTAGTGGTATCAGTGACCATGTATCATACTTTCATGACAACGAATGTTTGACCAGCATCAATAGATATACTATAGGGAAAACTAAAACCCTATAGATAACCACATGCTAGATAGTGTCATATCTAAATAATATGTACTAGGGAAGATTCCACCAACTAGTTGGTGGGGAGATATTGACCATCAAGGGTATATTTAGTATCTCGATGCTCAAGCTAGACTGACTAGATATCATGGGGATAACCACTATCATTCATAGGTAACCATAGACTAGTTTCTAGGTTCCAAATAAAATTTTAATCATGGTGGAACGTGCCACTAAAAACATTTATTTTTATACCTTACTTTGGAGGATATATCACCACTTCACCAGTACAAATACAAGGGCTCTCTCTTAGTGATTTTTTATCCCTTACCTAGTCTCTTTAACTATTAAAAGATCTAATTTATCTAGTCACTAAATTTTTTTAAGATTATGTTTTCTGATGAATGTAATTCTATTTATATTGGAATAAATAATAAATATAGGATTTTATATCCATTTCTATAGATTGAAATATCATCTAATATAAAATTATTGGATCGTTGAAGTGTCTAAGGCCAGATATCTTGAGTATTATTCTCTATCAATCTCCCTTTATTAGAAATAGATTCATTAGAGATATTGGTACTCATTATGTATGTCTAACCAAATTACAACCATTATTGTGTTATCCTTGTTGGGTTATATTTCTATAATCCTTGATTAATGAATTGGGGATGGTTATATTGGTATTTTAATTTTGGTGTTGATCTGAGATGAAATTCATAACATTAGGAATTGATTCTCTTGAGGATGGAATTCGTTACCATTTTATGTCCTTTATATAAATATACATTCCACGATTTTCATGTTCATACATGAGTTTTTGTGAGAAAATTTTATTATATTATTCTCATGTGTGAGTTTTTGGATAAAAAGGATTTTCATGATATAACAATTTTATTACTTGCAATATTTTCGTTTCATTATTAATTAATTAATGGTTTCACAATGGCTAGTTTTAGGTTACATGATTTTTCAAACTAGGTTAGTTGGACCACATATAGAGAAGATGGGGTGTTATTCTTGTGATTTCATTGTTGTGATTTCAACATTGGAGATGAATTTTGATAATGTGGATTTACCTAGATTGTTATATTTGGTCAATGCGAGTGAATGTGGCTTTTCCTAGAGTAAGATATTGTGTATAACATCTATAGTTTGTCTTTCCCTATTGGTAAATTGGGTTGGCATATATTCATAGTCTCATACACTAAAAAATGTGGAACAATTCAATTATGATATTATGTGGATACTTGATATTTTTATTAATCATTCAAGATGATGAGTGAATCACATGGAATGACATTTTTAATGAGATGGCTAATATTGCCATTCCTTTTGGATTGGTGAAGAATCAAGTGGAGTTGAGTTTCATGGAATATCTATTTGAGCATAATTACTTGGAATGTGACTTTTTATTTACAAATTTCATTTATTTTCATGGAATGAAATTTTTTATATTTCCAGATTTATTTTATTGAAATATAGTTGGTGTTATATTGGTCTTATACTCACACCTAGTATGAGAATCATTATGCTTGTGCAGACTATTTTGATAGGGATCTATTAAAGGATAATTGAATTTTATGAAGTGTCATATAATGAGGATAATGGGTAATGGATGAAATTTCAAGATTTAATCATGGTAACATCTTTTCATTTTCAGTCTTTGCTTTTTTTATAGACTTTATGGATCCACAAGATTGGGATTCCTTTAGTTTACAATATATGACATATTTAAAAGTTGTTATAGAATGTATATTAATATAATATTTTGATTATGGTTTGGGATGATTACATATATTTTGATATGACAATGAAGTACGTATTCTGATACCATGGGCATAGTTAGCCAACAAAACCATTCAAACCCTTATAACTAGTCAACAAACTCTTCTATGTGGGGAGGCACACATGATGTCATTTAGTAATCTATCATGAGCCTCAAGGTTTGGGTTGGAGTGTTAATAAGTTGTGTCAATTTAATTTTTGTTTTCATTCATCATGAATGTTATCAATCTATGGTATAAAGTAGATAGGTTATGTGAAACATAGGCAGGGTGTCACTTTTGTGCATGGACAACTTGTTTGTAATTGAACTCCAAAATACCAATGATGGGATTATTTTTATTAATTACAATTGTATAGTGTCATTCTTGCTATGAGTATTATTATTACACTATTACATATTTTGGTATTTTGTTTTTTCTTGAATCATTTGTAGAAACATAGTTTCACATATCATGCATATTATTCTTTTCATTGATAAAGGATTATTTAATTAAATATCAGGGGAAATATGTATTATATTCCTAGCTAGTATATCCTAGATAACATTAAATTATTAAATTATTAGTATGATATACCATGTTATATATGTATGACTATCACTAATGTGCATGCTCAAATGAATTGTTTTTATATTGGTGATTAGTATTAATATACATGTGTAACCTCTTTGGATTAGTCTTTATCAAGTTGAAATTTCATGTGTTCCTATAATTTTCTTTATTGAATTATTCATTTAATCTATTTATGAAATTTTTGATGCATTCATTATCTAATTTCAAAAAATTATTCCTCAACATCATATTGGAGTCTTACCTATGGAAGAGGATCAAAATAATCTTTTAATAGTGGCTAATTATTTATTTCACATATATATATATATATACAAAGGGATGATGTTGATAATTCTCTAATAGTTTCTACAATAGTCTAGGTAGTAAAACTTCTTTAGGATGGATTCTATCTGGTAGTTTCTATTTAAGGAAAATTAGCCCAATGGGGAAGTCCAAATATGATCAATATTCCCTAGTATTTATTGATTAGGTATCCCCTATTTATACAAGGCGCTAGAGGCCCCATGAAGATGATAATTGTATAGAAACCATTAATGGAATGAATTATTTGGTGGAGACTCTATATGATATATGATAGAAATCATCTTTTTTATTCATCGGTGACTTTCTCAAATGTGGGTTATTGTGATAAAACATGTTTTGAGGCATTAATATATGAATTGGGAGAAATGATGAACCTTATATTTTGAAAAATCAATTTTATACAATAATTTAATATCATTCTCATGAATTCATGGATCTTTAGAAAGTAATGATAATAATGGATATTTATTCTTCTCAATTTATTTTGTTTCTCGGTTTTCATCCTCAATAAATTTGAATTTAAAAAATAAATGATTCAAAATATTGATATTGGACATATATATAATTTGAGGTCCCATTTCATAAATTTCAACCCAAAAATGTATTCATATGTTCTTTGTAAATCTCTCATTTTTGAGAATTTCCATGATGAATATTGGGAATCCAATCTTCTTCTAGATCTTAATGAACTATTGAGTGGCGTCCCAAGTATTATTGTGGGATCCACTTATAGAAGAACAAATAAGAAGTAATAAAATGAACTCTATTTTGGAATTGTACAATTAGAGAATACTAAGGGTTCTTTATCTCCCTTAGTGATATGACATATTATTGGGTGCTATAATTGATAATAGAAAGGGAATCATCTCTTATTCTATCACAATCCTCATAGATATATCCATTGATTTAGAATGTCATATCGTCTTCAATTCACGTATTTTAATTAATTGTATTTGAGATCTAGGAGGCCAAACTTTGATTTAGTTAGTTAACGTTAATAGAGGATGTAGTCTTTAAAAAATTATGTGCCCATGGAAATTCATAGAGCTATGGGAGAATTACATTGATATAAATTATGTAAGTCCAATGATGTGGATATCATCTCATATGATGGTGTATAGGGGTCATTGGATCTTGAAGGTATTATTTTTATTTTCTATACATTCTTCTACATTATTTAAAATATTATATTCATATTAATTTTTATATAATCAATTATTATTAGGTTTAGAATTTCTAGTTATGTTATTTTCTGAATTATATTCTCTAAGCACAACCCTGGTAGAGATTGTAGATCATATACAATGAATTCTAGAGTTTACCAATATGGTTTCTAGCTATGGAAATTTGTGGGATTTTCTAATATTGGAGATGAAATGATTTGATTATTTATTCAAAATGGGATACATGAATAGATATCAAAACCAAAATGTTTTTTATTGGAGATGGGGGACCTCTCCCACTCATAAAGGTAATATGTTTCTTTAGACCAAAGGTTGGGTTTTAAGAGAAGTTATTGTGTGAATAGACCTTACCCAACAAGGATCTATTATAATATTTTTCGAAAATTTTGTTGTTATGGAGGATCAGATATCATTTCATCATCTCTTCCTCTTATTGTATATCATTATCTTATTTTCAATAATAATTCCAAGGTATTTCTTTAAATATTGTGACATAGTTTTATAATTAACTAATTATAGGTTTCATCTTAATATCAATTCTTATATACTATTTTCACTAACCGAGTTTGAAGGAACTATGTTGTAGCTTGAGTATATAGAGGAGAGAGGATTTATTCAAACATTAAAATCCCCTTGGGGTGTTCTATTTTTATTCTATAATATGTAAAATATATTCCTTCAACTGTGTGTGGAATATATTAAGCTAAATTAGGTCACTATGAAGAGAATGTATCTATAGCTAGGGATGGATGATTTATTTAAATATTTGTGGGGAACTCGTTGGTTATTCAAGATTGACTTGCATTATTAGTACCACCATCTTCATGTTAGAGAAGTGAACATATCAAATACAACATTTAAGAGATTATTTATGTTGTATGAGTATCTTGTGATACCCTTATGGATGGAGAATAGTCCAATACTATTCATGTATATAATGAACATGATACTTCACCCATATATGGACTCTATTGTAATTGTATTCATTTATGATATCCCGATACATTGGCATAACATAGAATTACATTTTAAATATTTTGAGCTTGTATTGAGTACACTTAATGATCATCGTATTTATTTCAATATTTTAAATTATCCCTTAATGATCCATGTTTTATAATTTATCACACATTTTATTTATGAGACTGAAATTTAAGATGATCTGGATATGTTATAGGGAGTTACATTATGTGAATAATATTGGATTGTGATCAAGATTCATGGTTTCATTGGATTAACTGAGTATTATAGCCATTTCAAAAATGAAATATCCTATTTAAAAGAAGTTATAACCAAATTTACTAAAAATGGGGTAAAGATTGAGTAGATTAACTAGTGTGAGGATTCCTTCGTAGATATTAAGAGAGGGATTGGTTTTTCTTTTATTATGATTCTATTATTACTTGATATTTGTTATATAGTTTACAATTATGTATCAATTATTTGGTTTAGATCTATCTTGATGAATAAAGATAATTTAGTTGCTTATGGGACTCATCAACTATGATCCCATGAGTAGAAATACATTAATAGTGATGTAGAATTATTTTGTGGTGGTTCATGCCCTAAAACAATTTTGAAAATATAATTTATTTTTGTGGATTTTAATTTATTCATGCTATAAGATCTTTCTCTATATTGTCTCTCAGTGATACAAGAAACTTTGAGAGATGAATTTTTATAACTATAATTAAATGTTTTAATTTGGGATGGATTATGATAATGGGAAAGGGAATTATTTTTATTAGATAGTAATAGAAATGAACAAGTGTTTGGACAATGACCATTAGTATAAGAGTATATGTTTATGTGCTTCATATATGATTGGTTGGGAGGTTCATGTGATAATCATGCGGTGAATTCTTGTACTCCCTTAGTCCTAAATTCTTCTATTGTTGACTAGGTGAGAGAAAAAATAATAATTTTAGCCAGACTATTAAGTGATTTGGTGAAAAATTATTTGGATAAAACCTAATTCTGAGGTGATATTTTTATTTGGATGATGTGTACATGTTCATGGGAGGATAGTTGTTATTCCTTCAATGACTAATGAACTAATGAGAGACTCTCATAAATCTCATTTTAAAGTACACCCTAGATGAAATTAGATAAATCATGATATAATATGATGTTTTTGTTTTCCACGTATAAAAATGGATATAATATGATTTATCTATTATTTTCATAGATATTTTAGGATTAACACTGAGCATTTGTAAAAAAATTGATTGGTTAAGCCCCATTTAGTACCATTGTGTATGTGAGAGGAAGTGATGATAGATTTTTTTTGTGGTTAAATAGTACTTGGGAGATTTATATATGATACTGGATATGGTTTATTAGAGGAGGAAGGATTATAATTTCATGCATATTCGAGTGGCATATTTAGGGGATGAGTTAATAAAGCTCTACATTGGAGAAATAATGTGGCTATGATAATTACAAATGTGAATGGTGTATGATCAGTAAAATCAATTCACATCATGATAATTTCTTGTATTACAGAAGGTGATGGTGTATCAGTTAAAGTTGAGTAAATGATATCGACCTTGGACTGATGAGCTTCTGAAATAAAAATCAATATTTGAGGGCATATGCTTAGGGATTGTGTTTTGGATTTTAATAAAACATTAAATAACCATCTTTCCTATGAAATTTTAACATATAATTACCATTTCTATTATTAGATCCATATGTATATATTTGTGGTACTCTATGGTAGGCCTTTTTTAGAATTTTGCAGACATGAGGTAGGTGAGGTAACTATTATCAGCAAAAGTTATTGCAAGAAATCTCTAAATAGGTCCAACTAATTCAAAAACTATTTTTTATCACATAGACCTAGAAGTATTATTTTATTGGATAGAGGAAATGAACATTTTATTTCCCCCTATGTGATTAGTTTTTTTTTTTGAGTGTATCCTTGTTTGAGGTATCAGTGATCTTGGAGATTTGGAATGTTAGAAACCCAATTTGGAGAACAATTTAAAATCATTGTGTGAATCAGGATTGGGGATTAAAAATTACCCCTTACTCCCTAATTTTAGGGTGTAAACAATCTATTGTATGTGTCTGAACATAAAATTAACAAGCTCAATATTTTTTATGTGATCGATATTGAGGTTGTTGAGTTGGAATCCAATTCATTATTTGTGGAACATCTGATTCAAATGATGGACCAGAGTGAGAAGGAGGAATAACGGAAGGTAGTACCCCTTTTTAGGATTTTTGGATGCATGAAAATATCCAGGAAAATACTTGGGAGTGGGAATCAGTTGTTCATTTTATATAACTTTATTATCATGAGAAGTATATCATGAGGCACTTTTTTAGGGCTATTTTTCCTTCAAGGTAGATGTTTTTAATTTCATTCATTTTTGTTGTCGAATTAAATCAATATTTTCTATTGGAATGAAATGTTTTATTTTTATAGTGAAGTGTTTGGGGATTCAAAGACTAGGAATTATGATCACAGGAAGAATAAGGCCACTCCAACAACATAATATCTACTAGAGGGCCACTGGTTTGCCAGTCTAGCACCACAACCTTGCTGGTTGAATGTTTAAAGCCTTTTCACTTCCATATATCCCACCAGACTTATAAAGACCCATCTTAAAACATTTCATAATATTTAATTAAGTTAATAATTCACATTGACTATCATTTTAGGTTTATTGCTTTAGATAATTAGGCTATAACTTATGTATAAAAACATTATTATTACAAAGTAGACACTTCTAGTCACTATCCATAAAAAATTGAAAAAAACATGTTTTCATTTTATGATTAAACATAACAACATTTCCATGATCCCATCCATAACACTATTCACCCTTCAATACTATAAAAATCATTTAAAAACATAGTATGATCATAAAAAGCTCAGTAAGTGAAACACAATGAAGGGAAATAGTTAGTTTTTTAAAACAACATTTAAACCATTAATACTTTATCATAAGTAATAATTTTCACCTTTATGAAGTAGTAAATACTCTTCACTAAATAAAAGCTCATTGGGAACCCTTTTGTAATCCAAATATTTCCATAACATACTAGAAAGAAATATATAACATATAAAGTTAACTAGGGACATAAACATACTTAAATGGAATAACCATACGGTCAACTTGCACACATGTCACTATATGGAATAGCAATACAACTAACTTCCATACACAATTCATTTGAGGTTATAACCTAAACACCCACCATCTGTTTATCACAAAAACCACCCATAATATGATTTATATTGTAACCACCCATCATTGGATTATCACGTAACCACCCATCAAATGTCCAAGTACCACTATATAATCATTACAGAAAAAATATTATAAATATCAACATTTAACTAATAAATTTTCATTTTCAATCATAAGAAATAATCTCTAGATAATGAAATACAAAATATCTATCAAAAACCATTTTCCATATGAAAACACCAAAAAATGGAATAAGGGATTTCTTATTGTTTTAAAATCATTAAGTCCTATAGTGGAATCCAAATAACGATCAAGGCGGCAGAGAGGTCATTGTCACCGCATAAGGTAAAAACATTCCTTTTTTTTCATTTAATAAATCACATTATAGAAAAAATATTCCAATTTTATGAAAGAAAAATTTAAAGGGGATTATTACACATTGTATAAAATATGGATGTGTATATTATGAAAATATACCTAAATGACAGGAGGTTGGGACGAAGTCTCTTACCTTGAGTCTGACTTGTCTCATTTGTTCTACATATTCCTAAAGTATATAATTAGGTTAATTTATATTTTCTTCAGAACCGTTTTTAATTTTATTATTCCTTTTATATCACTAATTACCTTTCTATAACAATCATATAATTATTCATTTTCATATCGTTCATTTTTTCGATGTTCGGTACATGAGTCAAAAATGAACTTGTTATAATTACAAATTTTCCATGTGGTCAAAGGTAAATTATATCCAAAATGATATTAATGATTTAGATATCATATATATCATATATATCCAGTATATATGTAATTATAATAGTCCATAACCTTTGGATATAAGAAATGAAATGCACCGTTCATGGAGACGGTAAGTCGTACGTACTCATAAATAGTACTTTCATTTCCTGTTCATATTAAAATGAGGGAAAAATAAATGATACATAGGTATAATATAAATCCAGTTTAATATATATGTTATATTTGTTAAATAATTTCATTAATTACATCCTTTATACTTTCCATGTATAGAATGAATGATTCCTATCACTTTGAGGGGGAGGTACTCCACACTTCCTCAAATGAAATTATCATATTTATACAAAATGAAAAGAATAAAGGAATGTTTTAAATGATAATTTAAGAAGAATATAGATTATATATATATCATAAATTTCAAATATAATTACATTTCCATCATAATGTTCACCATAAGAGGTGGTATGGTAATATTGAACAATCATTGTTTCATGAGGGAGTAGTTCACCATCCACAGAAACAGTATGTTTTGTACTCATTAGATAGAGGTGTGTGTAAGTGTAGTTCAAATCATTCTTATAAAACAACCTATTATATTTAGGATATGGGTTTTGTTATATAAACAAATAATAATAAGAGAATAGGGTGTGGATATGGAAAAATAATGGGAAGTAACTTGAGAGAAGTCGTTACTTCAAATCGGGAAACTTCTATTGATTTGAGCCGAAGGGCTTTCTTTAATTGCCTTATTTCTAGGGGAAAGTTTATAGAAGGAAGTGGGGAAATTTTAGATATTATTGGATTATATATTTTATGGGACAAGGTGATATAGAGGTGTGAGTAATGGGTTAGAGGTGGTGTACTTTTATAAGAGGGAGGAGGGGCACCTTAGGAATGTCCTGAAATATTATTTTACTATTATTTGATTTTACAATTAAAATAACAAAAAAGTAATATAATTATATTATTATATGATTATGGGTCAAAATATTCTCATCCAATTTAATTTAGACATGTTTACATCCTAAAATTAACTTTATCTTTTAGCTTTAACCCATAGTTAAATAAATTAACTCTTACCATATCTTCTTTTATTTTCATAATATATTATTACTATAGTTACTATAAAATGACAAGAGATCCAAAAATGGATCATTAATGAAATTTTTAACATCATATATGTAAGTTGGTGTAATATTATATTTTTAGGACTATAATATAATTTAATAAAATATTAATTGTTTTCAAAACTCAATTGTGTCAATTTTTATACTATTCATATAATGTATTTTTAAAAATCCCTAAAAATGATTCATCCAAAATAAACTTCATTAATTCAATGATAACAAGTCATAAGAATACATAAAATTCGTGGATTTAGTAAAAAGTTTTAAAATAAATTTATTTTAATATTTACAATATCATTTATTTAATTCTTTCACTAATAATTTAATCACTACATCACCATTGTGTCATAAATAACATTATTTATTTGATGTCTAAAATTTATAAATAAAATACAATGATTTAGGAATTTTTTTATCTTTATAATGACTATTTATATTCAATTATATTATTATATAACCCTATATAATTTTTTTAGTAAAATATTCATTTATAGGTAATATTTTTCATATCTTTAAATTAAAAGTAATTAAATGTAATTTTAACACCCAAGTGGCTCCATGGGGTCCTAAATTTGACCCAAGGATGCCCATGGTCGGACATATATCATCCAATTTTGTTATGACATGTGTTAGGTTAATTTAATATTATTATAATATTATTTTTTAATCTTATTTACCATATTTACCCTTTAACCATGGTAAATGAAAATTTTACTAAGGTTACTATTCATAATGTATAAAAATAAAAGATAACAATTTACACAATTTAGACCTCCTGATTCCAAATATGGAATAAATTTTTCCAAATTCGAAACATTGAAGATTCAAATATTAATTTAAAATTAATTCTTGTTGTCAAAACCAAAAGGTGTGTTTTTAAGAAGAAAAAAATACCCAAAGTTTAACATGTGTTTACGTACAATTTCATAGTGAAATTTCTTCCAATGAAAAAAATTGGACTAAATGATAAAATAATATTCCCATTACACTTTAAAACAAATTAAATGAACAATATAACTATATAAATAAAATAGATGAAAAGACTGTTTTTCCTTAAAAAGCATTATTTTTCCATATTCATTAAAAAATGAACTTTATAAAAAAAATACCAAAACATTACCCAATGTAAATTTTGATGTCCCGAATCTAAATAATAATTCTATTTTGTTAAGTGGAACATATAAAAGTGAAAAAATTATATTTAAAATGAGTTCACCATCAAATGAAGATAAAACTACATTTAAAAATATTAGAGTATTTTTTCTTAAAATTAGATTCTTTCTCATTTAAAGCCACTAAGGGTTATTGGTTAAATGTTAAAACATTTAACAGATATGTTTAATCATAATATGGTCAGTTATCTCAATTCCCTCCAATACAATGAGTAGGCATTAGCTATAATTTAAATTAATAATATTATATTATTATATTCCATTATGACTCAGCCTTGTGTGTAACATGAGATTTAAGATTAACACATTGTTGTGTGTTGGTTACTCCATTGAACATAACAGACCTTTTAAATTAATATTCATTTTTAATTCAAAAATATTAATTAATAAGAAAATGTTGTATTCTTTAAATATCTTAGATGTTACATCCTTCCCCCCTTTTGGAAATTGTGTCCTAGGAATTTTATTTACATATCAAGTAAGTGGGGGTATTTATACCACATTTCATTTTTAGATTCCCATGTTGCCTCTTAAACCATGTCGTTTTTTAATAAAAACTTTATCCAATGGATTACATTATTACTCAACACTTTCTCTTTATCGTCAGGAATTTGGACTAGTTGTTCCTCATAAGAAAGATTCTTTTACAATAGAACAACTTCTAGACTCAAAACATGAGATGGGTCTAGAATATAACATTTCAAGATGAAAAAACATTGTGTACCTTGGATAAATTTGGATATAAATACATTTAGTAAGCAATTGATCCCACTTTCTTCAGAATTTAATAAGGTCCAATGAATGATGGACTCAAATTCCATTTCTCACCAAAACGTATCACACTATTCCATGGTGAAACATCGAGAAAGACATGATCACCTACCTCAAAAGAATGATCATTATTTCAATTATCTGCATAACTTCTCTACCTTCTCTTAGTTTTCATCATGTGTTTTTGTATCCATTGAACATTCTCTTCCATCTCTTCTACCAATTCTGGTCCCATCAGTTTCCTTTCACCCACTTCATCTCAAAAAGTTAGAGTTCGACACTGCTTCCCAAATAATGTCTCAAATGGATCCATCTGTATACTAGAATGAAAACTGTTATTATAAAAAAATAAACCAAATAATGATGTTGGTCCTAACATCCTTGGCAGTCCATTGAACAAGAACTTAGAATATACTACAATGTCGAAATTGTTCATTATGACTACCTATCTAATTGATGATGAAAAGATTTACTAAAATTTAATTCAGTACCAAATGACATCTAAAGGACTTTACAAATGTTAAAAGTAATCCTGAGATCACGATCAGATACAATAGAGAGGGGAACTCCATGCAACATGAATATCTCTTTAACATACAACCTAAAAATTTGATCTAGAGGGAGAGTATATCAAATAGTATTGAAATGAGTAGTTTTATTGAATTGATCAATAATAACCCAAAATAAATTATTACCTTGAGATGTCTTCAGTAATCTCACAACAAAGTCCATTGATATATTCTTTCATTTACACTCTTTCACTGGTAAAGGATGAAGCATCCATTTCGGAATCTTCTAATCTGCTTTAACCTATATACAAGCCAAACACTTCACAGTTTACTCAACAATATCTCTTTTCATTTCCTCCCACCAGTAAAACTCTCGAAGAACAATGTCCATCTTACTACTGCAGGGATGAACTGAAAATAGAGAACAATAAGATTCACATAACAACTCTATCATTAACTATGAATGAAAATTCATACGAAATTTCTTCCCAAATCATAAAATACAATCATTAACAATGTTATATTCGGGAAATATACCCTTCTGAACCAACACTTCCTTTTTATGAAACTCATTTTCTTCTTTCTGTGATTTTATAATTTTGTCTGATATAGATGATTTCACTGGATCCCAAAAAAAATAGAGGAATTTCTTTCACCAACATCTATGAAAAAGATCATAAAATCGTTAATCAAAGGATATTTTTTCAAATGTAACATGATTAATGTAGCATTACTTTTTTGACTCAAAGCATTAGACACATTAATTTCATTTCCTAGATGTTAATGAATTGTGTAATCATAATCCTTGATTAATTCTATCCATCTCCTCTATCTCATGTTCAATTCATTATATGATAATATATACCTCAATCTTTGTTGTTCAGTATATATTTCACATTTTACTCTATATAGATGATTCCTCAAAAATATTACAGAACAAACAATAGTAACTAATTCCAAATTATTTGTAGTGTAATTTAACTGATGAGATTTCAATTGAAGTGAGGCATTAGAAATTACATAACCATTCTACATTAGTACACATACATGTCCTTTCAATGAAGCATCATTGTAGATAACAAATTATCCATCTCTAGAAGTTAATTCCAGTACTAGAGAATTCACCAAACTTCTTTTCAATTTCTAAAAATAATCATCACATCCATTGGTCTAGATGTTCTTAACGCATTATTGAGTTAAATTTATCAGTGGGCCAGATAACCATGTAAAATTTTCAAAAAACATTTTGTAATAGCATGAAAAACCAAGAAAACTATGAATATCAATTATATTTGTGGGTTTTGTCTATTATTAAAAAACTTTTGTTTTATTAGGATAAAAAATTCTGAATTATTTTAAATAATTTGACTGAGGAATGAAATTTTTTGTAACCAAAACACACACTTGATGAATTTCCCATACAATTTATTTTCTTTTATGGTTTTCATGTAAACTGTTAAATGGATTTTATGTTCCTCATTACTTGTGGAAAATACCAATATGTAAACAATAAAAACAACCACAAACAAATCCAAGAACTCACAGAAAATTATATTCATAAGATCCATGAATAAAGTAGGTGAATTGGTTAACCCGAAAGGCATAACTAAAATTTCATAATGGATATATCTATTATGAAATGTGGTCTTCGGAATGTTTTCTTCCTTAAATATCAACAGATGGTACCCCATTTTCAAGTCCATCTTTGAAAAATACTGATCTCCATGAAGATTATCCAAAAAAACATCAATTCAGGGAAAATGATACATGTTCTTAATAGTGATATTATTTGAAGCTCTATAATCAATTAAAAGTCTCATCAAACCATCTTTCTTTTTAAAAAAACACGATTAGATCACCCCATGGTGATGTGCTTGGTGAAATGAATCCTTTCTCTAACAACTCCTGTAATTGGTTTTTTAAATCTAAAATATAAAGTTGAGCCATTTGATAAGGGGTTTTTGAAATTTATTTAGCATCATGATCTTTTTCAATATTAAATTCATCTTCCCGATCATGTATAATACCAGGAAACTCATCAGAAAAAACATCAAGATAATCATTTACTAATGGCACATCATTAATCTGAAGAGATCTTATGTTTTCAATAATATGTTCAAGGTAACATTCATTTCCATATTTCATTAGTTTCCCAGATTCCTGATATGTTATTAAAAGTAACAGTTCATTCTTGTACAAAAAATTAAAGTATTTATGAAAATAAAATAATTTAGCTCTACAATTAATCTTAGCATGATAAAAAGAAAGCCAATCCATTCCCAAAATAACATCAAAATCTACTAGAAGAAAAACAACATGTTTTGTAGGTAAATTCATTATAAAAGTTAGGATATGAATATTATTATAATTTATTTATTCCTCAAAATTTTCCCCTAGGTGTTTTTATAATAAGATTTGGATTCATTTCTTGAGGTAGAATTCCAAATTTACTAGAGATTTTATAAGAAATGAAAGACTGTGTATACCATGAATCAAACAACAAATTGGCATAATCTAAAAAAAATAAAGTACATGATACCACTTCATTTTATGGTCCCACATCAACCATAGTAGTCGAAAAAGATTTTTCCTCGCCCTTCTTCTTTTGATATCACTGGTTTCCACCATGGGTATTCAACTTTAGACACACTTTGGCATAATGCCCAAACTCATTTAAACTATAACATCTTACCATAGGATTTTCATTACCTGCCTAATCATCTTCCTTAAAATTATGAGCAATATTACATGTCTTACCAAATTTGAAGCACTCCACATTAATTGATAATAATTCTCCAGTATTAATTTTACCATAGTTCTCACAAGATGTAAATTTAATTTTCTTACCTCTAGGATTTATTGATGAATACTTTTCCTTTTCCTTCCAAGTGGAACATTTCTTTTTCAAGATCTCATGGAACACCTGATCATCGGAAAACTCCATTTCTACCTTCTTGGAACATCTAAAAAGTTGGTTATATATTTTGAAATCATGAGAGGCTAATTACATTCGATATCATAGCTTTATTCTTGAGTAAAATTGATTTACCATACTATCATGATCTCAAATAAAATTTGGAGAATACTTTTCTAGTCGAGTTAACATTGCTTCGTAATCACCCACTAAGTCATCCTCTTGTCTCAATTCCAAGAATTTTTTTTTCAATCATATGTTGAACCACCATAGAAAAATATTTGTCAAAAAACATTCCTTTGAATTATCCCAAAAAATATCATCAATCTCTTCACTATCCCAAATATTTTCAACTATTTACCACCATTGATATGCTTCTCCATCAAAATGATAAATATCAAGACTAACCATTTGATTGTCTGTATAACCTATGACATCAAAATCTTTTCCAGTTCTTTGATCCACCCTTCAGCTTGAACAGGGTCAGATGATCCTTTGAATGATGGGGGATGTTGGCTCAGTAAATGATCCAATATAGACATGTTCCTCTGGGGTGGATCTGGTTGATCTCGATCATGTATACCACCACCATTTGTAGCATTAGTCAACTACTCCATTACTGCAAAAAACTATTCAGTTCTGATTTCAACCATTTCAGGGTGCTGATTTTGCGAGGTTATTCTCCCATGCATGCCTTCCAAGCAATATTTCCATGTTTCCTCTACAGAAACCCATTATGAAAAAACATATCTTAGATGGAAAAACATGGCAGTCTTAAATTTCTATATCATTTCAATTCATCCATAGTGTAAAAATAATTTATGAATATTTTATTAACATAATTATAACTCCTAATGTTATCTACACAACCCTATGATACCAAATATAAGGACCCAACATTATACATTACATAATCTTGATTTATGTTAATAATTCACATTGAGAATATTTTCAGGTGTATATATTTAGAGAATTATGATCTAAATTATACATAACAACTTCAATAGTACAATGTAGACACTTACACTCACTATCTATAAGAAAAAAACTTTTAAAAAAGAATATGGTTTTTTTCATGCTTAAACATCACAACATTTCCTTCATCCCATCCTGGATTCTATTCACCTTTAAATTCTATGAAAAAAATTTCAAAATTTGGGATGAGCATAAAAATATCAGTAAGGGATACAGAAACAAGGAAAAATGATAGTTTCCTCAAAACAACATGTAAACCATGAATACTTTATCATAAGTAATAATTTTCACCTTTGTGAAGAAGTAAATACTATTCAATAGATAAAATCTCATTGCATAACCTTTTTTGACCAAAATATTATAACAATACCATACAATGAAACATATAACATATAAAGGTAACTTTGGATGTAAAAATTCTCAAATGGAAAAACCATATGGTAAACATCCCCAAATATCACTAAATGGAATAGTCATATGGCTGACTTCAATACCTAATACATTGAGGTTATAACGTAACCACCAGACCGGGTTTTATCATGGAACCAGCTATTATTTTTTTTATCACAAAATATCCCTTCATTGGTTTATCATGTATTCACCCATCAAATTTATGAGAACCCTTATATAATCATAACACATAAAATATTTAAGATATAAACATTTCACTAATAAAATTTCATTTGCAATCACAGGAAATAATTTAAATATATTGAAATAATAAATCCATTTCCAATACTATTTTCAATATGAAAACACCCAAAAAGAGAATAAGGTATTTCTTTACCATTTAAAATCATTACAACTTAAAGAATAATCCAAATAACGATTACGACAATGGAGAGGTCATTGACATCGGATACATTAAAAACATTCCTTTTGTCGTTTAGTAAAACACATCATAGAAAAAATATTACCTTTGAATGAAAGTAAAAGTTAGTAGGAATTGTTATAAACTGTATATAAGAAGGAGGTGTATATTATGCAATTATTGCTCAATAAATAAAGAATGAGATGAAGTCCCTTACCTCAAGTCTGTCTTGTCTCATTTTATCATTATATTCATTAATAATAAACATAGGTTAATTTTTTTACTTTCATCAAAACCATTTTCAATTTTATTATTCCTTTTATATCACTTATTACCTCTCTATGACAATCATATAATTAATCAAGTTCATATCAGTTGTTTTTTCGATGTTAGATATTTGAGTAAAAAATGAACGTGTTATAATTACAAATATTCCATGTGATCAAAAATACATTATCTCCAGAATGATATTCAAGATTTAAATATCATATATATCATATATATATATATATAAAATATATATGTATTTATAATATTCCATAACATTTTTATATAAGAAATTAAATGCACCTCTCGTGAAGACGGTAAGTCGTACGAACGCATAAACGCTACTTTTATTTATTTTTTATATTTAAAGGAAAGAAAAATAAATGACACATAGTTATATTATAATTATAATATAATATATATGTTATATATGTTACATAAGTACATTAATTCCATCCTTTATATGTTCCATGTTTAGCATGAACGAGTCATATCACTTTGAGGGGGTGGTAGTCTGCAATTCCTCAAATGAAATTATCGTATTTATACAACATGAAAAGCATAAAGTTAAGTTACAAATGAGAATTAAAGAAGAATTTAGATAATATAAATAACATAAATATCATATATAATTATAGTTCTATCATAACGGTTACTATAAGAGGTGGTAGGATAAAATTAAATATTCATCGTTTCGTGAGGAAGTAGTTCGTCGTCCCCCGAAACAATATGTTCTATACCCATTATATGCAGGTGTGTGTATGTGTAGTTAGAATATATCATCATAAAGAAACCTAGTATAGTTATTGTATTTTTATTTTTATATAAACAAAAAATAATAAGATTATAGGGCTTGGAGAATGAAAAATAATGGAAAAGAACTTGAGAGAAGACATTACCTCAAATTAGGTAACTTACTTTTATTTGACACAAAGGGCTTTCTAGAATTGCCTTATGCCTAGGGGAAGGCTTATAAGATGAAGATATAGATGTTAGGATATTATTTGAGAATGTCTTGATATATTATTTTATTATTAATTGATTTTCGAATTATAATAACACCATCGTGATATAAATAAAATATCTGATGATTATGAGTATAAATTATCTCATACAATTGGTTTTATATATTTTTAGGTCATAAAATTAACCTTATATATTAGCTTTAACCCACAGTTAAATAAATTTACTCTTATCATATCCACTTTTATTTTCATAATATATGGTTACAATAGTCACTATAAAATGAAAAGAATCCCAATAATGGATCATTAATGACATTTATATAAACATATATTTAGTTTTTCTGAATCATATATTTTTTAGGTCTATAATATCATTTAATAAAATATTAATTGTTTTAAAAACTCATTTGTGTCAATTTCTATACTATTCAAATCACGGCTTTTTAAAAAAACCATAAAAACATTATTCATTGAAAAAACATCATTAATTCAAATATATAAAATAATATTCATCCATAAAATTTGTGTATTGAATAAAAATTTTCAAAATAAATTTATTTTAATATTTATAATCACACTTATTGAAATCTTTCATTATTAATGTAATCACTACATCACCATTATGTCATAAATAAATATTTTTATTTGATGTCTAAAGAATATGAATAAACTTCCTTGATGTAGGAAATATTTTTATTTTTCAATGAATATTTATAGTATATTCTATCACTTATACTACCCCATATAAAAAATGTTTTATCAAAATATACATGTTTAGGTTATATTTTCCTTAACAATATATTAAAAGTAATTAAATGTCATTTTCACACACAAGTGTCTCCATGGGATCCTAAAATCGACCAAAAGATGAACATGTTCAGAAATATCTTATCCAATAGGGTTATAACAAGTGTTAGGTTAATTTAATATTATTATAATATTAATTTTTACCCTTATTTACCATATTTACCCTTTAACCATGGTAAATAAAATATTTACGGATGTTACTATTCATAATGTCTAAAAATAAAAGTTACCTATTTACACAATTTGGACCTCCTAATTATAAATACAGAATCCATTTTTCTAAATTAAAAATACAGATGTTTTGGAAATTAATTTAAAATTTATTTTCGTTGTCAAAACCAAAATGTGTGTTTTTAAGAAGTAAAAACTAACAATAGATTGACATGTGTTTATGTAAAATTTCAAAGTAAAATTACATACAATGACCAAAATTAGATTAATTAATAAAATTATAACTCAATTAAACATTAAAAACAATTATAATTACAATATTTCTATATAAATAAATTAGATGAAAAAATATTTTTGACTTAAATGTTGTATTTTTCATTATTAATTAAAAAATGAACTTTAGAAGAAAAATAAAAAAATTACCCCTAGTAAATTTTGATGTCTAGATTCTAAATAAGAAGTTTATTTTGTCAAATATAACATATAAAAGTGATAAAAACTGGATTTAAAAATTGTTCTTTATCAAAAGTTAGTAAAACTAAATTTTTAAATAGTGTTAGAGTATTTTTGCATAAAATATGATTCATTCTCATTTTAAGACTCTAAAGTTTATTGGATATTTGTTAAAACATTTAACAAACATTTTTAGTCATAATATGGTTATTTATGTTCATTCCCATCAGTACAATGTCTATTCATTAACTATATTTTAAAATAATAATATTATATTATTATTTTTATGTATGACTCAGCCTTATGTGCAACATGAGATTTCGGAAAAATTTATGGACATTATATAAATTTATATTCATTGATTTCCATGTGTGGGAATGTGTGTATTTGAGACATTGTATTGATATGATTCTCTTGCGAGTATGTGTATAACCAATGTGTACTTTCTTGATATTACATGATTATCCATGTCTATATTGTTGTTTGTTATTGGATGGATATAATGTTTTCTACACTTAGTTTTGGGGTAATATATTGTCAAATCTTGACTTATCAGTCCCTTTAGAAGGGAAGTTTCACCAATGTGACTACGAGGTAGTGATTTAAAATTGATAAATTAGTTACAATAATATATCTTATCCTAGAGCTTGATATTTGTTAAACATGAGGTAGTTTTTCTTTCCATAAATATGGGAATTTCTTCGAGGTGTAGACAGCATCGGTTACCCATTAAGGTGAGTGTTGAGCTATTACTTAAAGATTGAACCTGGATATATGATATTATCCTAGATTTTTGAGCTAATGTGTTACTAATACATATTGATAAATTTCATTAAACTATTATATAGAAATTTATTTCTAGATTTTTGAGGTAGAATGTTGATTCTAGGCTCATAGAAGCTTCGTTTCTTCACATTGAATCATAATTTTAATGTTTAAGTAGGTTGATACATTATGGTAATGGCATACACATTTATACATATCTTCACATACATTATGAACTCAATGATGGTGTAATAATATTTTAAAACTCACACCATGTACATGATTCTTAGTGCATGTGTAGCCTTTATGGTCAAATATCCCGTGAATAGTAACATCCCACTTCCTTGTTGCTGAGTAAGGGTATATTGGGTGATTGGTACGTTTTCAGGATATACTCTAAATTATTTCTATTGTGTTTAATGTATTATTCTCTAGTATTTATGCACTATATTGATCTACCACATTGGAGATCCCATGATTCATTTTTACAACAAATGTTTTATTAGTTATAATATGATATTATTGTGAGCTTCTTCTTTCTTTTTTGGGTTGTTTATCTATTTTTTAAATGAGTGTGATGTATGACTATTTATTTTGAGAAAATAGTCTCCTCATAGAACCATTGAATCCCTTTTTTATAGTCATTAGACTCTTAATTTTGTGGTTTCATTCATGAGTTTGTGCATCACTCTAGCTCAGGACTTCTAACATGGGTTGTGGTGTCATAGAATTGAAAAGAAATTACTATTGGATTGATTATGTAGAAAATAGATGTGTTTAATTTTTAATCATATCGTTCATTATTAAATTATTTTTTTTATATGATGTCACGTTTAATTGATGATATTATAATATTTTTATATGCTACTACATTGTACTAGTGATGAAATACAAGAAACGATGTTTCATTGAAAAGTATGATGAATGGGTAATGATATGTAATCTATAATTATAATTATAGTGATATAAAGTGCCTCAATATTTTTTATAAATAGAAAGTTAGTTTCTAAATAAAACTTATTGATATGTGTAATGTGTAATGTGATGTAATTTATGTGATTATAGATTCATGAGTGTTGATTCAGTTGAATGGGTTTATTGAACTAAGAAATATTGTAATCATATGATATATCTTAAATATAGTTTATGACTATTTTTCTAGTTAATACATATCAACTAGGTATGGTTAGTTTAGTTAAGAGAGAGTTATATTATTTAGGTGATATAAGGTACATTGTTTACCTCAATATAGTAGTTTTTTATTCATTTATGTTTTCTAGGATAAAGACCTTGGGTTTTTTTCATAGTTAGGTGTTAGAATTTGGAGGAGGGATTGGGTGTTCATTGTAGGGATATTTCTACATATTGGTTTGAGGTAAGAAATTGGTTGTGTCATGGATATTATAACTATTCGGTAGTTTTTAATTAATTATTTAATTAATTTTAGTAGAGTAACATTGAAATTTATTAGAGTCTTAAGAATCATACTTTGTAAATATAATCATATATAATAATGAAATCATGAATGTTGATGAAAAACATATTAGATCTTGGAATTATGTTTTAAATGTATAAGCTATTGTATTGTTATTTCATATTACAATAATATATGATTTTTCATTTATTATTAGTATATGAGACTGATTGGTGGATTAACATCTAGTCAATTGTATATTGGATAATTTTTTATTTTCTCTTCGTACTACACATGTAGGTTATAATGTATTTCAATTAAGGTAATACATGATCATGTTATAATTTCTTCCATAATAGTATATCATTATAAAAAATTTGAAGGAAATTGGTTATCTCAAGTATAGTCCTCATGAATGGTAATTAATTATTGTTTTATAAGTATTTATATTCATAGATGGGTTATATTATGAAAATGTGTAATGTATGTGTATGTACATATATAAATGAAGGCTGTAATGACTCAGGGTTTTGATATGTGCTCCAATTTATGGGGTATAATGGATGAATGTGAAAACATGTTACCATTTTCCTAGGTATAATGTAATAAGTTATTAATAAGAATCATTAGTATGATTATGTTGGGATGTGTTGGAAAATGTGATGTGGTTATGGTGATGTGGTGGTGTGGTGGTGAATGTGATGTGGCAGAGGTTTTGTTGAGATTTTGATTATCCTCATTTTGTGGTGATCATGGGACTATGAATAATTGATAATATAATGGAATAGTCATGATAACCAATGATTTAATGACATGATTATTAACCTTACTGGCTATCTTAACACTCCAAAAACCTGATAACATGTTTCTTAATATTTCTAATGAATTGTTAATATAATATGATTCCATTTTTCATTTTTAATAGTGATATGATATTAAGATTCATTTTTCAATGTTATATGAGGGTAGAATTTTTAATATTTATAAATAATTTATATTAATTTTGATCTTATCATCTAATATTAAAATTTATTCACTATGAATCCAAATGTGATGGTTTTTAGATAATTTGAGAGTATATTTTATTCCTAAGATTCTTATATATTACCTATCCGCACTTATCTCATCATTTGAAATATATGATCTTACACGTGCCTATCCAAACATTAGTATTTTCATAGATAATTTTTTTAATCATGATCCAACTAAGTACTCCCATGTTCTCCCACTCTACATTATCCAAATATGTTTTTGGACATTTGATGTAGATTTTAGATGATGTTATTTGAGTAGTTGGGGTATATTCTTTGTTCACGTCCGGGAAATTTCATATTTCATATTATATCATATAAAAAATATGATGGTTTTTGGGTTAGAATTTTTTTCCTTTATGTTTTTATATAGATATATTGGTCGGTTTCATGATATTTCCCTCTGAATTTATGAGCACAATTCCTCCCATATGTGTTACAAATACCCTAGATTCTAGTCAGAAAACTCATGGCCAATTGGTTGCAGGTTTCAACGGTAGCATTTTCTTTCACTACCAACCTAGAAGGTGATCTAATAGAGATGAGTTATAAAAATATTGTATAAATTATATTGGTAAATAGATAAAATGATATTTTTATTTAGGTATAACTATGTTTAAAAGGGTTCCTTAGGGAAATATTTTTATTTTACATATCCTATGATAGTTGTAGGAGAATACATAGAAAATATATATTTTAGGCCCCTTATGAATAATTTGAGAACTATTTATTTATATAATACATGGTATGACATATGTGATGATCCTGAGACATGAACTTGCATGTTCAGTGCTATATATAATAACACATACATTATATAAATTATTTGATAACAAGCGAGATATCACAATATAAATATATATATATCAATAATGTAATCATCTCACCTGAAAAATAATATCACAATCCCTGAATCAAAATTATTTAATGTCTTTGAGGAGTTATTAAATAAGAACTTTATATTATAGTACTTGTTCATATTACTCAGTAAGTGAACCTCATTATACCCCCTTATAGATATCTCATTGGTGGTACTCATTTTAATGACCTTGGTAATTAAAACATATGAATAGTGTGTGCAAAAACTTTAATCAGGGGAATTATTATCGACATTTGATAATTGGATACGTCATAAGAATATTTTAAAACATGATTATGGTAGAAATATCTAATAAAAACATCATGGTAAAATAATAGTTTTCTATAAGTCATGGTATCAGGACACATAATCTCAAATTAATAAACCTTTATGATTACATAATAGTTTGAGATAAAAAACATGATCCATATATAATATTCCTTATAATATAACATATAAATGTTTCACAATTATTACTAGAAAATCACAACATTTTTTATAGTGAATCACTTCCTATTTCATGGAGTAGTCCACGTATCACAACATGTTTACCCCAGTGGATAATCCTACACAACATGATTCTCATAGTGTATTAGGAATAATTAATAATTTCTAATTATAAATCCATAGATTTAATTATTTACCTAATGAATTTTATATTTATATAGAACTCTTACATCACATAATAAAATCATATACATATATATTACATGTGAAATCAATTATTCATCATATCTTGAATAACCCATGGAATGAAAATCGGTTTAACAACATTTACATTTCATATAACATCTAATGGATTCAAGTCATATGTATATTGATACCAAAAAAACAATTCCCCAAAATCGTTATTTAAAAAAAGAATTTTGATGGTGATTCATAGAAGATGACTCCATATGAGTAATATATTTATGGTTAAAGTGGATAAAAATGTAAAATGTAAAAAAATACTTAAAATAAATTTCATACTATTATTGTAAAGACAAGCAGTAATCCTATACATCCAAAAATATTATTTTTTATGAATTTTTCATATATAAATTTTAAACATTATTATTCAAAAAACCATAATAATAAAAAACCCTATAAAATTCATAATTCATTTCTAAAAAAATGTGTTCTGGAAGATAAAATTTATTACCGGGAATGGAAAAACCATTTTAATATTATTTAATATTCATTTATTGAAACATAAAAACAAATAAAATTAAAAAATATATCATTTATACATAGTTAATGAGAAATTTAAAAATAAATAGAAGAATATACATAGTTATATTTCCAAATAAAAGGGAAGCAATTTAAGGGTAGTGTAAATATGGAAATAAAAGAAATATACCTCATTTGAAGAGGGTATAAACTATTTTAAACATCATTAAATAATATAATGAAATAATAATATTAAATGGATTACATATAAAATAAGGAGGAATTGAAATATAATATGCTCATAAGAAAGAATAATGAAATATTGTAGATCTATATTCAAAGAAGAATCACCATGACAAAGGAAAACAATTGGTGTTAAAAACCCTCTTATTGTATGGTAGTAACTGAATAAATAATAATGGAGAGAGTGATTCGTGAAAAAAAAAATTAAATCCTATGAAATAAATATTTTTAATAAAATTATAGTCTAATATGGAATTAAATAAAATATATAAAATAATAATTGGTGAAAGACCTGAAATGATCCCTCAATGAATAAAAATTGGGAGAGAACACCACATAATAATGGTTTCTATTAAATTAAAACTCATTGGGATATTGAACATGAGATGGAATTTTAAATGTAACAATATGAGTTAAATTAACATTAAAAAATTGATGATGTTTTATAAACAAGACATTATATAATAAGTACCAAATAAAAAATATATCTAAAAAAAGAAAATATAAGAGAAATAACCATTATGGATTTCATAACATTTAAATTAACATCCAATGAAGTTTATAACATTAAATAAAACAAAAATTTCCCTGAATAAAATGATATGAATGAAAAAATAATCCACTATGTTATTATTTACACCATGTAAAAAAATTCCAAATAATAAGACACATGTTAAAAGGAAAAATGTTTGAGATGAAACCCATAGAAATAATTTATTTCTAGAGTATGAAAATTTGAAATAAAAATTATATGAATGAAATGTAAATATAATAAATAAAAGAGTAAATAAAACATAATATAATAATATTGTTTAATGTCCCCAAAATGACAATTAATTACAAGAGGAATTATATTAACTCAGTGAAAAGATGTTAAGTTAAGAAACACCCTTTTATTTACTCTCGATTTCTGCAAAATCATATTTGTAAACTGTAACATAAATATAACCAACATAATATCCTCAATTGTAAAATTATTCATATATATTACCATGCTTACTCATTAATTATAGTATTTCATTATAAGTGCATGCTATTGTTAATGTTAATTTTTATTATCAGTTAAATATAATTTTAGTCATTTCTCATAGGTTTTATAATGTTAATTTTTCACATGTGTTGTGATGAATTGATGGATGAATTATACCCCTTCCCTAATAATATTTCGATTACAATAATTCCTATAATTAATTAACATTTGAATGTCTCTGGTATTCGAGATGGTGATCATGTGATTCAGTTGTCGCTTTTTGAGTGTATTAAGGCACAAAGCATACTAAACCTAACATTAGTTGCATGATTTATTAACAAACAGTCTTTGGTGGATGACTTTGATAAGTTTGTCTTAGAATATTCGGGGATTCAATAATTAGTGGTTATCTGTCTGTTGGATAAAAAAATTTGATAGTGTGATGTTCTTCATCAGTTCATTTTGTTTGTTCTCGGTCGTGTTCTCCTAGAAGTGTGGTGGACGTAGCTTCTATCTGTTTTAGTGGAGCTATGATTTATACTTGAACAATGAGTCTCCCCCAATTTCAGTGTGGTCCAGGCTTCTTCAACTACCCCTCCTATTCCAAAATCATGAGATTATATGTATGCTAATAAATTTAGTTTCTCGGTTTCTCTATGTGGATTCGTGTACTACTTCTGTGTGCCATCAAATAAACCCACACATGTGTGTAGAGGTTGATGTGTTGAGGCCGCCAATTGAGTATGTGTGTGTTGAAGTCGGTGAGGAGGTATGGTGTAAAAATCCAGTGGTCTTCTACCATTGGGTGGAGTTTTGTTCATCTTCTCGTTGACTGGGTCACTCAGAAAGTAACTATAGACGGGGTGTTCACCAGGGGAAGGCTACAGTGCAAGAGTGGAAGGGAGATGATGTTATACAGGCTAATAAATTGGCGAGAAATACAGTGAAGAGTAAACCAGCGACAAAACTGGTTGATTAACCCTCTATGTCAGGGGTATATGATCAGCTTAAAGAGGATTTGAGGGACCAAGACATGGTTAAAATAGTGGAAATGTGTGTTGATGAACCATTTTCTTAGTCACCTAAAGATGAAGGTGGGATTTTATCTATTAAGGAAATTTGGGTTTGGATTGAAGTAGTGGTGAATGAAACTCAGATCACTCTAAATCATACTCCTTCTACTTTGGGAGTCAACAAAAAATCTGCAAGAAATGGATTGTTCCAAGATTTTGTTCTGACCTACAACACCATTGAGTGTTTCGACACCTATGAGCTTGCACAAGATCCACTCTATAATCCTGATTGAAGGACTACAAAAAGTGTAGAGTGTAATGAGGATTCTAGAATATCTAAGGCTCATGAGGAGGGGAATATACTAAAGAAAAAGAATAGGGGGAAGGGGGAAAGTACTACTGACATCTACCAAGACCGATTGTAAAACGACCAGCTAAAAAATCCAAAACACGTGTGAAGGAAATGTCATCAGCTTTCATGGTTTTGAAGGAGAAGACTCAAATTATTTCTCAAGGAATCAGCAACGACATGATTCTTGTTATTTATAATGATAACGCAAACCATTCTGAAATGACAGTGAACTCTGAATAAATTATCCTTTACTCTGAGGTGTAAATGGTGGACGATTTTCTTTGAGTCGACATTACCCAAGAAAAGGCTAAGATGATGGGAAGGCATATTCAAGTGGAGGTCAAAAGCGAGCAAGATAATTGGATTGAAAAATAGGATATGATTCTCATGAGAGGCTTCAATGATGGAAAAATGATCATAAATGTGTATATTTGAACCTGGGACAAAATGTCATATTTCTTTGAGGATATTATCAGTGAAGGCCCCGATTCTAAGGTATAGCTTATGAATAGTAAACTTTATAGAGATAAAATCACTAATAGGATGAGGCTATACTTTAATTTATTTTTTCTCTTATGAGGATTTAAATCTGGATTGATTGGGACTGGTTTTTCACTTTTCCAAAAAAGTAACTTTAATAATAAAAATCAAATTTTTATTCATAAAACTCCATTATTTGATAATAACATGACCATTATAGAGACTAAAATTTATATTTAAATATATTGTTTTCAATTATTTAGGAAAACCAATCTTGATCTAGTGAAAACTATTGGAATGGGTCATGAGAACAAAAATGATGATTAGTTTTTTAGGTAATATACTAATATGAATATATTCTATTATTACAATATTTATTTTTTGTGTAATCCATTCAAGAACCATATTCATGAAATATATTAAAACATAAATATGCAAATATTTTCACATATTTTATAATATAATTACATTTTATCATTTCTACCAGAGTATTATTCAATTGTAAATTATCAAATTATAATATTTTAGTAATAATTTTAGCTTAATTGAAAGAATAGACAATTTTTGGATTTTAACTCTTTTCATTTTCCTTTTTATTTCTGTTATAATCTTTAATAAACAAAATAATATAGTAAAATTTCATTTTTTAGGCTTCAAACCATTTTTATTCATTTCATTAAATAATAGTTAAATTATAATCCATCATTTGAAGGTCCAAAACTTGCCCACAATCCCGCACTCACAATTTGTGCATTAATCATAATTATTTTTTATATTGGTCTATAAAATACAAAATAATATACCAAATGAGCACAACTATTTCATAGATTCCATGAAAATTCTGGGGAATATTACTATAATCTATGAACAAGGGATATATAGACTACTCTCATGCCATAAATGAATCAAAACATAATGTATTTTAATATGAATAATCAATTTTTATAGATACACTATAAAGGGTAAATTAGCAATAACTCCTTCATTTGGTGGAAAATCATGTTGAAAATTTGTTATTCCACATAGAATAAAAAATTAACTATTGTTGAGAGGGAAATATTTTTAATATTATCTATATAAAATGTCTACCATTAACGTTCTTTTGCATGTTGTATAAAATTATTCACACCTCCCCCTTTTATTTATCATTCATTTCCATTTCAAAGGGTTAAGACAGTATTGATCATATTGTGTAACTTTGGTGTTCAATATATTTTGTTTTATAATTCTATTGTATATATAAATATATATATACAAATATTTTCATACAAATTTTTCTCATTTTTAATTTTATGTGTATCTCCCACCGTGTTCTCGTATCAACTCCAATACAATTTGAGAACTAACCTTGACGTCTATTTTAAGAAGGGGTTTTTTTTTTGGATTGAGTTTCACTATCATTAATTTTTTATTTTTTTAATTATGATAATTTTGATGATGATTAAAATTATTATGATGATCATTCATCATGTTTTTTTATCATCTTAATTATTTTTATTGTTTATCATTTTCCCTCACATCATTATTTTTGGCATTCATACAATAGATCATGAAATGAGTGGTGATGGTCAAAAAAAGATTTCTCCTAGTTGAATTTTGAAATTGGATTGCATCTTATACACAGGTCTTGGAATCGGGATCTCATATATCATACGAGAGGGTGTAGTGTGATAGGTCCTGTTAACTATATTGAATTGAATATTGACATTAATTTCGATGAATGGTATAATTCATTGTAACCTCCCAAGAAAATTTTCCTTCACAAATTCTAATAACATCAATTTTTATTAAAATTAATATATATATATATACTATTTTATATTCGAAGAGTTTTAAAAACCCCATTTAAATTAGAGAAGTATGTTTTATATTTTTTTATTATAATAGTTATAATAGGAAAACATGTTGTATGAGTACCCTCAATGTGATTTACCATAAGGTGTTCCGCAATGGTATATTATTTTTAAATTATGAAATCAGTTTAATGGGGATTCTGGAAAAATACCCTTTTATTAATTTTGAATAATTTCTTTGTAGGATAAGAACTTACACACAAAAAATTTCATAAAAATGAAAAAAATCAAAAAATTAAAAAATGGAAGAAAGAGCTCTGTCACATATGTTTCAATTCATAGGTCTTGATGGATTATTATTTTGATGAAATTAATTACTTTCCTATTGATAACATTAATGGTTAACCTATTATATAATATACAATGATTATAGAAGTGGAACCAAATTCCATATTTATTTATGATGATTTCAAAAATCGTGAAAAACAATCAAGCTAGTTGCATTGCTAGCCACCACCGTTAAAGAAGTCAATATTTTATGGATGAAATAAAAATAAGTAAAAGATGAAAAAAAAAATAGATCTTCAAACATTTTAAGAACACATTTTTTAGGTTTAAATAATACATTAAGATCCATTTATATCTCAATTAAATGAATTATTAGAATAATTGTGTAAAGAAAAAGTGTTTGAATATGATTTTTTTTGTAATTTTATTTTATAACGATATTTTTATTCAATGTTTATTAACATTTAATTGGAATATTATCTCCATTATTAGGAATTTTTAGATTTATTAAAATATATATCTCTTATGGAATAAATATATGAATAATTTTCCCTTACTAGGGATATAATGTAGGATCTAGTCAAGTTATACACTAAGAAATATGAGGATGATAGAACAAAAGAATAAATTACTGAGGAATCATTTTCTAAACCTAAAATATAATAAATTCCATATCCTATTATGATATATTCCCCAATAGTGGAAACTACTCCTCTAATAGATAAAATTTGGGATTACCTGATTATTCTTTTCCCTCCCCATATTCACCACAAAATCGTTCCTTCCACTCATCGAGGATTGGAGAATTTTTTGTTTTATTTAGTGGTACATAAATTTCTAATAAACTCAGGGATATTGTAAAAATAAATGTCTTCTAGTTCTTAGTAATTAAACCAAAACAACATTTAGATTGTGATTAAGCCGCTACAACTTCTTGACCGGGGGTAGTAAAAACCTAGTACCTACATTCGGGTTCAAAGCATATTCTATCATCTTTTTCCATTATCCTATTTATTCATTATTTTTATGTTTTTATTTATTAAATTATTTCTAGTTATAAAGTATAAGTAATTAGGATCTTAAATCCTATATTCCCCAATAAAATAATGTCTTTTTTAATTTTTTGTTCTCTTTGTTTTTTCTACAGTTATTTATTTTTTAGATGAAATAAGGGTTAGTAAAATTTATGTGTGGGGTGGTGTTAACCTGCATAGATGTATTTTAGTGTTTTTAGTTTTTTAAATTTTTTTAGAACATGTATATTAAATTAATATTCCCACCATTTTTCATAGGATAGTTTTTTTAGTGATTTGACATGAATTTTGAAAAAAAATGATTTCAAATAATTATTTATGTGAACAAAATTCATTGAATTGGATTCTTGATAATTCTTATGGGTTTTACTAGTATTTAAAATCTATTCCAATGAAAAAATGAATAAAAATATTTTTTCATTCCTATGTGGTATTACAATATTTTTTGAAATGTTATTCTATATTACCCACACTTACTTGAGAAAAACATAGATTGTGTATGAAAACCAGAACAAGTGATTTTTCTCTTTCAAAGATTTTGACTTATATATTTATTTTCCTATGATTAGGGAATATTATTTACTAGTATTATTTAAACATGAGACCCTAATTTACATCTATCATTGTTTTCCCTTTAGTTTTTGATATTTTTCTTACATGTTTGAGTCACATTACATGATTAATTTTCCATATGTACCCTCACTTTCTTGATTCTTTCATGAATATTTCCAATTTGAGTATAGGTGAAGGGAAATCCTTTTTTGTTAATTGTGTTATGATTCATTTTCATGTGGTGTGAGGTTTGTTTCCTCATTTTGGAAAATGGGTAGATAGATAATTGGGAAATATTCATCATTTAAATATTTATGAATTTTATCCTTTAATATTCCATAAAAAAAAGAAAAATAAAAAAATGGAGGAGACTATGAATTTTTTAATTTAGGTTTCACATATTAATTATAACCCTATCAATTTCGGGTGGGAATGAATATTTAATCATTTATTATATGCAATTTTAATCTCCTCCTGCATGAAAAAAATAAAAAAATATCATAAAATGAACCCTTTTTTGCTTTAAAGAAGGGGGATAACATGGATGATATCATTCATTTCAATTAGTAATTAGATCTCTTCCAATTTCATAAATATGTGGGTGGAATTGTGTTTCAAACATTTAATGGTGATTTTGTATGCTATTTTATAGGTTTTCACATGAATTATCATTCATTGTACTTAAGAGGTCAATATCCTATTTTAAGATTTAATTTTTAAATGATTTACCAACAAACCCTAAGATATAGAAATAAAATAGGAAAATACCAAATGATTGGAAATATTTTCATGTCTCATGGTGTTCATAGATGTAAATTTTCACAAGCCTATGGTGATTCAATAAATTTCCATTTATGAATATAACATTAAATAAAATTTCTCTTAAGTGAATAGTGACCTAACATTCAATATGAGGTAGGTGTGATTGGGTCATAGAAAGATTATTGAGTTTGAAAAATAAAATTATGAGTAATAAAAATTAAAAATATGGTTTTTATATACTATAAAAGGTATAATTTTTTTTGGAAATGACTATGGATGTTTTGTTATTTTTTATTCTAGTCTAGATTTTTATTTGAAGGTTTTATGATGGACTAAGAGTGAAATGTTTAAGTTTGTGGGAGTGATGAGGTTAATATTTTAACACATTTTATTTTGTAATTAATTGTAATCAATCCCATTATAGTTATATTAATTGGTAAATTGAACCATTTTATGGTTTTAGAATTAATTAGAGCTCAATTAGAAAAAGGCCTTTTTAAAATTTATTAATTTTACATTTATTTTTTATTTCATCCATATATTTTTCTACATTAAATGAAATTATAAATTTATTTTTTAGTCTTACATATATCATGGTATTAATTTAATTTAACAAGATTAACTGTTCAATGAATCATTGGATGGTCAAAAATCAATACATAATCTAGGCCTCAAAAGGAGTGAATAGATTTGTCGAATTATAGAAATTTTCTAATATGCCCCAAGTTACAAGCCCAGATGAGCTATAATTTTACATTGAAATGGGTAATAAGATGGGGAATAATTTTTTATGAACATGTGATATTCAGACATCATTAATTCCATTAATTTATTAGAACATGGTTTATTAGAAGACAAGGAGTCATCCGAGACAGATTAATTATAAGGAGAATATTTCCAATAACTCTTATATGTAGTGTTTAAACAAGACTAGATTTATTTGGTGAAAGAAAGTGACATAAGTGAATATCTTTTTTGAAGAAATATTTTCCAAAATATTCCATTAAATGTTATAACATGCAGAATCTTTCGTGGGTTGTTTTTGGAGTGAAGATCCATCAAACCTCTCAAAATAAATTTATCATGCACCACAATTTCAATGGGTTGGAGAAATAGTAACAATTTTTATAGATTTTGAGATTAAATTATATTTTAGTATATTTTAAAAATAAATATATTCATATTCTTCTACACACCTCATTCTAGGTTTTTTACTTTTTTGTGTATTTTCCACCTCATTCCATTCTCAAAACCACTAAAAATGAAAAACCAACCTCAGAATTTGTTTGAAGGAGGGAAATGTGGTTTTATTGAGACTCATTTAGATTCATTTTCAATTTCCTTAAAAATTATATTATTTCATGTGATGGTTAAAATTATTATGGGTAACATTAACCACGTTTTCTCTATCTTCTGAATTTTTGTTCTCATTTATCATTTTTCTTTACATCACTATTATTGTCATCCATATAGTGGAGCATGACATGAGTGGTGATGGTCAGAGAAAATTTTTCTTGGATAATTATAGGATAAGTATTTCCCCATATGAATAGGTACCATTATTTGGATATCAACTCTCAATTAATAGGGTTTCGTGTGTTCGTCCAATATTACTACATTGAATTGAATATTCAGATTCATTTCAAAAAGTGATATTTATCTCCATAACCTCACAAGAACATTTATAATCATTTTTATTCTAAATTCATTCTATTTTTCATTGTGCGTATATATATATAGTATATATTTCATACATTTCCAAATATCTTCTAATATTATTTATGTTAGTGTTTTTAGATTGATTACAAAAGTGGCAATAGGAAGATAAATCATGTAAGCAGCCTCCTTATGATCATTGGGGTGTGCCACTATGGACATTATTATGAAAATTTGAATTTTTTTATAATAGATACCTTAAAATCATATCATATCACTAGTTATTATAATATATATTAATGAAATATATTTTAGAATACTCTGTATATGGTACTGATGAATTATAGGAGAGGTCGCTCTATGGACAACATAGTATCCACATAAAAATAGACGAGATTATCATTTGAAAATAGTAAAAAAAGCCAAGAATAAATTATTTTAATGTCTTAGAATCATAATAATGTTATAATAATTAAATTTATTTATTAAATGTCCATTTTTAATGATCAATTTAATTAATTTAAGAAAAATTAAACATCTCAGTTTATATGGATAGTACTTTACACATATGCTTGAGTGGTGATTTAATTTTTGTAAAGGAAATGAGGTAAAGTGTGTAATGATTATTCCCCCAAGACAATAACATACATTATAAAAACATTATAAATATAATTATATAATAATTTTTATATTTTGTTTGGAATAGAATATTAAAAAATATAAATTGTTAGGGAATTATTGTTACTTAATTAGATAACTTTGGAATCCTCATGGAGAACTTCTTGGAAAAGGAATACAATGATATTTTTCATGGATCAGGGGGATTGTAGATTTTTTATCGATATTCAATAAATAAAAAAGGATTGTGTTTCAAGAGTAATTAAAATTGAATATTATACATGTTGGGTTGTGGAAGACCACTTTTATAAGTAGGGAAAATTGTGTTTTTATAAATATAGATTCTTAATATAAAGGGGAAACATGTATCACATTGAAAGTGGCTATAAAATTAGAAATTAATGAAGATAAGATAATGTTTTTTTATATAAAGCATCAATTAATTTTAAACCACGTTTTTAACATGTATTTTTTTCACATATTAAAAACCATTTTAGTTATTTTAACATTAATATGGGCAACTAATTTCTATCAAAGATAATTAAGTTTAATAACCCAATATTAAATCATGATTATTATAAAATAAGACTATTATAATATTTAATATTAATTTAATTTTATGATGTAAAATTTCAATTGGAAAAAAATAATAATTTTATGATTAGCACATATAACACACACAAACCATTGTTAGAAAAAGTGTATTTTTGTACGTAAAAAATACCATTTGGATAATAATATAAATGTTGCTGGTTTTTATTTAACAATTAAAATCATTATAAAATAAATAAAACTTACATGACATAAAAATAAATTCAAAATATAATTAGAGCATATGAAATAATAAATAAAATAAAATAATGAAAAATGGTTTATTTTTGAGAATAAAAGATGCATTATGTTTCATGGGATTTCTTAATTCAAACTATCATTTTTAAATGACTGATTATAATCTTTAAAAAACATGCATGGTAATGAAATTTTTTATGAATTTTATTTTCCTTTTTATATGATGATAAAATATAAAATTCTAGAGTATTAAAATACAATATTATTCATTATTAATATAAAAATCAATTATTTCCAAAAAATCCAAAAAAATTCAACATAAGATAATTTTTATATGGTAAAGTGAAAGTAATTAAGTTCATATAAATTAAATAATATTTTAATATTTTAATATTTAATTTCCAATATAAAATATAAAGAAAACACTAATTTTATAAAACATAAATTTTAATCATTAAATTTTATTAATATTAATTAATGTCAATTTATATTTAAATGAGTTCTTATCTATTAGTTTTAAATATTTTGTATTATCCGAATAATATTTTTAACGTGAAATTTTAATTTGGGAAATTAAACATAATTTTAGAAATATATCATTTGAAATTATCCATTTTTTACATCTAATTATTTTAATAAAAATTTATTACTTATTTATATACTAATAATTAAATTTATTCATTTAATTATTATTAAAATAAATAAATAATAATAATTAAGGAATTTACATATATATATTTATAATAATTCATTATTGGACCATTTCATTTACTACAGACTTTATTGTTTTAATAATTTTTATATTGATATTTCAAATCATATTGCTTTATTTTAATATAATATTTCATGGATTGTTTTGTTTCCTTTTTTTCATCATAATATACACACAATAAAATTTACTTGAATATGAATTAATACTAATATATTTGGGTGTTACATCCCCCCAACCCTTAAAATTAATTGAATGCTCTTAATCATAATGTTAACTAAATAATAAATGATTCCAACTATAAATAAATGTTATAAATTAATTGAGATATAATTTATAATGAGTTTTACAGTATCCTATCTTAGATAATATATGAATGTGATCTGAAGAAAAAAATTCTTCAAGTGTTTCTAGAGACTTACCTTTCACTACTTCATTATCATGATCATGTTTCCAAAAAAACAATAAATCCAAATTGGTTATGAAATTATTCAATTCCACTAAAATAAATGATCTTATGAATATGAAAATCAATTAAATAATGTATTTTCAAATTTCACCTATATTCTATCTTATAATACATTCATTTAAACTATGACACTATTAATTCATCATATAACTCTCTTGGTTCACCTAAGTTATCCATGCTCATATTATTATTAATTTATTTATCCTTAACATGTCGAATTTTATCATAATTGTTGATAAAAGTTATGTGAATCACAAAAAAATACACATTGGAGGGAAAAATTGTGTAGGTGTACCTCATTTTTAACCATGAATTTATGATAATTTTAATAACCAACAAACAATTTAATGGATATAACCCCTTGGTGTATCAATTCCATAATCTATATCCCCTTGTTTGTATCCGGACAGTGATGACAATGTTATGAAACCACAGAATAACTATATTAACAAAATTTATTGATGTAATCATATAAAAAGAATATCCATACGGTTTTCACTAATTTTTCCCAATCTTGATATCCGTAAGTAACTAAAAAGTCCATAAAAATAAAGAAACCATGATCTGATACAAACTATTGTGACCTCGACCCACACTTCTAGGTCTAGTGCCAAAAAACATACTATACATGTTGAATTAAATATCATGTGACATGAACCAAGATATAAATATATATATTTAAATAAATTAAACTTATACCTTTAAAATAAAGTCAAAATTTTAGAACTATAAATGTTTAATATATTTGAGGACTGTATTTAAAATTAATAGGTATTACGATATAATTGATCATTTCATAAAATTAGAACAATACTAGACCCACTTATAAACTCCCCATTGGTTTTAATAACCTTAAATGTAATATGAAAAAATTAAAAAAGTGTAATTTTATTTTCATATGTTTTACATAACACCAAGTTTACCTTTTGATACATTAAATAGTGAGTTTCCTCATTAGCTTGACTTATATGAAAGATTATTCCATGCCATAGAAAATAATCTATTAATTGTATTATTTAATATGAAATTTATTTCATATATATTGGAATAAAATGTATGAATATGGTTATCTAATATATTATAAAATATATTTTACATAATTTACATAGTAATATTTTTGTTAGAAATAAAATAAGGATCATTTAAATGAAAAAAAATTCTAAATAAAAAGTATCATTCTAAAAGTTATCTTAGTGGTTCTTTGAAGACATAAATTGAAAATAATTTTTAAAAATATATAATATATATTAAAAAAATTAATTTTTTAAATAATAAAATAAAAATTAACTTCTGGATACTTTATGGTATTATTCTGAAAAGTTTAATTTTTTTATGAATACTGAAAAATGGTGAAAACATAATTGAAAACTTTCTTTTTGTTTAATATATTTATAAAGTAAATATATATTATAAATTAGTTTAAAAATAACACTAGTTATATAATATTTATATTAACCAATTTATGTTATTTTAATTATTTTAAATTGAAGTTTGATTCAGAAACAATGTGAACTTTTGAAAATTTACTCTTTAAGAACCAACTGCATCATCACGTCTGTGATATTAATTTTAAATTAAAATTTTCTAACTATGTGAATTGAATTTGGGAAAATTAGTTCCATATTTGGAATAATAATAATTTTAAATTTATAATAAATGAAAAATTATATTTTACATAAAGGAATAGTGAAAATAGTAAAAAATAATTACAACAATTACGGTGAAATTTATTTGATGGGGGTAAAACTTAGAAAATAAGAGTTCAAATAATTATAAAACATGTCAAAAAAATAGGATGGAAAAATTTATATAGTATACATTATATGTTTGATAATTTTCCATTTTTGGGGCTTGTTTCATGATAAAAACGTCGGTATGATTGAATATTTGAAAAAAAATTACAAGTGTGCCACTCACCCAACTTATAAAAGGTCACCATCTCTCATATCTTATTCACAACTTAAAACATAATTTTGTTCTCAAATGGACTACACAAATAACATTCTAAATTATCTCAAATAATCTTATAATAATTATATTTGGATTAAATCCAATAGAGGAAGTCAATGTTGATAACCTGATGAGGATACCTGAAGCAGAGGTAATGTTCTTCAACGAGTATTTTTTATCTCCTCCTACACCTCATTAAATAATTATTATAACATTATATATATAATATAATAAGTATTTCACATGTAATTATATATATTAATGTTAATTTAATGACCTAAAAATTTCCCCACTTCCATAAAAATTGGTTACAAAATCATCGTTCATGTGTATGGCAGACTACCATCTCGTAAACCGATGTCATTCGTTGTTTCCATTACCACATCTCACTATTGGTTATGGTGACGAATATAAAGTATATATATTATATTTATAACATAAATATACTTATAGAGTCATTATATCACATTTAAAATTCTTCATTCTATTCCATAGAGGATACGATAACATCGATCATGTGTACTTGGGAATACCGCCTTGTAATGTGACGCGACTCGCCATTCACTAATGCCTAACATTGAAGTTGATAAAGAAAATGTTAATGATTATATTTGATATAAATGAAATTATAATTATATTCACGATTTATTTATAATTCTTTTAATATAATATACCATTTTCTTTCATAACTTTTCACTCACTTAATTATGATAACAAAATTTATGTACGTGTGAATTATTACCTTCACAAAGCGAGGTGACTCTATCTTCATCACAACAACACAGCAATGATATATATAGGTATATTTAAAAAATATATATGGTTTTTAGGATATTAATATCATTATTTAGAAATTAAATATTTCAAACCCCTATTCCATAATGGTCATTGAAAAAGGGAAATGTTACTCATGTGTGCAAGAAACCAATCGTCTCCATGATAGTAACACACTTAATTATCAACAAAACTAGTCATGATAGGTTTGAAAATTATAATTAATGTATAAGTATAATATCAATTTCCTTATAAATATTTTTGAATGGATAAAAATATATATTATTCCAAATAACAGGATCTTTCGTGATGAAACACGCATGAGAAAAAACAAATAAATAAGCATCCAAAATAATTAAAATAATAATATATAATTAATTAATGGTTTATAGTATTTTATAAAATAATAATAAATGTTATTAAAAATGTTATTATGGTTCCAAAATATGTTAATAACGTTTTTAAATTCACTATATATGATATCAATTCTTGCTAAACAATGAGGAACCATTATGTATCTGTTTTTAAACTCAATTTTCCTTCCTTGAGATGTACACTGTGTTATGAGCATATATTCGATAAAAAGATTATATATAGACCATTTTAAATTTAATATCATTAATTTATTTATACTCATGATAATTTATGTTCCATTTTATATCATTATATCCTAGGGATTATGATTTAAAATTACCAAAGTGGTAATGATTTTATGTAATGATATTTTTGTTTTTTAAGATTATTTATGATTATGTTTACGATGATCAAATATTATGATAAATCCCTAAAAACACATTAATTTTATCCATATATAGTTATTAATTATATTTTCATGTTATAGTCTATTTTATCAATCTTCGGAAATTATATTAATTAAGAAAACATTTTTATTAAATACCACCATATTTCTCTCTTCAGTCATTAATCTGTTTTAATCCTAAAACATGTTTTCTAAAAATGTTTTTAATAATGTTTTAAGACTAAAATATAATATATAAAAATATTTTTAGTGTATCTTTTTTAATGTTTTACAATGTTTTTTGAAAGGAATCTTCATGTCATTTTCAAAATAATGACTATTTGGATTTTAATAAAATTATGAAAGGAATATTTATTTTAACATATACGGAATGAATGAAAATTCCCTTAGTCATGACCAATATTTTGTTTTAAAAAAATCCCTTATAAGTTATCAGGATTATTTTAAAAAGGGTGTATTTTCTAAAATGTTATGTTTGAAAAAAAAAATCTAATAGGGACATATATTTTCCTCAATAATGATTTTAATGGTCATTTGATAGTATTTCTATTCATCCACGACATCATCATTTAATTGTATTTATTATCCATAGGGGATATGTTATATTTATATCATTTTATTATTTCTAAGGATGATTTATTATTATTTTAATTGATGATGTACAATCTTATAATAATTAACCATTTTACGCTGAATTTTTTATGATTATGTGTATTGATTAGGGTAAGTATAAACATTTTGTATAATAGTTTTTCAATGTGAATGTTTATGTTAATTATGCTTCTCCTATTTCATATTACTAAATGAATTATACTTTTTATTTGATGCTAAGGTCCTAAAATATCCTCTAAATGCATTGGTAGGTCTTATGGGGCATACTAGATATGATTTTTGCTAAGTCCTTAACCATTTATTTGATGTATTGGAACAAGTCCTCTTTGGAATTAGATATCTTTACACAATTTATCGATGGTATGTTATAGATGTACAACATTATGAATTCCATATTTATGAATTCAATTTTTGATATTCAATTTTTTTATTTTTTTAATTATAGTATCCATGGTCAAGTTTTAATATCATGTGATAGATTATATGGAATAATTTGATCGTATATTATTCCTTCCATGTTATTAAAATGATATTGATTAAATTCAATTTATTTTAGTTACATACCTTGAAATATTGATTATACCACATTTATCCATAGCTTCTATAATATACATAAAATGAATTATCATTTAATATCACCCCTTTCATTTTATAAATTTTTCCTAGGATATGAAGAAGTATTTTGTGCATGATATGGATAGTCATTCTAAGGAAAATAATAGAATTCAAAAATAAAAATCATTGTGAATTTTATGAATTAAAATGTAATGTTAATTTCAATTTTTTATAAAGTTTACAATGACTATTAAACTATTTATTACTTAAAGATGTAATTCCTTTTATATTATCATAATGTAATAAAACAAGAACTATCTCTAAGATAGTATGATTGGGTTTGATACATTTCATATAAAAGGATATTTAGGAAAAAAATGGGGGCCAGATTTAAGAAAAAATAGATATTGGAACATAGCCTTATTATAAACATTGTTGATATATATATAAGAATATCCAAATGTTTTGTATGAAATAAATTATCCGTTTTCGCAAGAAGAAAAAAATCCATTATTTGATACTATAAGTGGGTGTGGTTTTGGAAAAGAGGTCCCTAGGGTTAAAAACTCGTAAAATAGAACTTTAGTATTGTCCTAATCACCACCAGGTGTGTGAAAAAGAGACTTACTATGAATATGGTTTGATTCTCTTATTTTATGTTCTTAGGATAAATCAAAAGTTCATTACAAGCAATTATCTTGGAGTAAAAAATAAAAATATCCTAGAATAAACCATGTTTATGATTATGATATTAGATATTGATAAATTTTTCAAGCTCTATTTTGTGTTTCACTAGTTTTCTAGGTTGTACATTATGTTTAATAATGTTATGATCTAATCAAGTGTGTTGCATTTTTTAGTAATAGAAGCTAGTGGAAGTAATGTGAATTGTATCAATTCATATACTCCATGATTTGATTTCCCATTAGGGAAACATAATGAATCTGGAGTAACATCTTTAGTTAGAACTAACAAAATTATAACCATATTTTGGATTCTATATCATGTTTTGAGTGAAAACATTTCCTTTATGAATAAGCCTACTGATCCACCACATGGTGTGACAATATTATACCTCTTAATGTATCATAATACCCTATCAATCAATGGGGATACAAATCCATTTTTATCTAAGTAATGGATATTTTCCATAGATATGATATCTCTAACTCTACGAATTAGTAAATGGGAGAATCATTTCATAGATTTTTAATATATCTTAGGATTGGTGGGCTAGTGGTATTTGATAATTCAAAACACTATGAATGAAAAATGAATAAAAAACATTGAATGAAAGGATTTAAGAGTAATATTCGTGTAAAAATATTTTCCCCATGATAAATGAGAAAATATAGAAAGATATTTATTGATTTTATGGAAAAAAGCAAATGGAAATTGTTTTTAAATATAAATCTTACATTTCAAGGCTATAAAGCAATGCAACATTCTATTTTCATATACCAAGTTCCAAGATGGACCATTTCATTGATGGGATTAATCCAATCCTTAAAAGGTAAATAGACTACAAAAAATTATCTTCGTACAGTTAAATAACATCATGTAATATAAATAATTAGAAATAAATATCCAATCCTTATCCCATAGTAGTGAATAAAGAAAATAAGAGTATTATAGGGGAAAATTTATAAAGGAAATAATTGAATGTAGTATTTTCTAGCATGTTATAATAGCCGAATGAAACATCTTGGTAGATAATTAAAATATTGATGAATTTTCATAAATTGTGGAGAAAAAGGATTTATTGCCCATGATTTTAAGAACATGAATGATTCTACCATTTTACAATGATTTTATTATAAGTACATGGGGAAGAAATCAAAATAATTCTCTAAGAATTAAGGGAAAATACTTCAAAAGGAAACATGGTTAAAAGGACAATCTTATGTTATTACTACTAATGAATTTGGAATTATTACTATGATTGTGTATTTGGATCCATGAAATATGTTATAAACTTATTTTATTAATGACATTCATAAAATGTACAATGATTGTACTATAATGGAATTTATTAATTTATTGTAGTGCATATATTTAAATGTTCCAATGAAAAAATTTGATTCAGTGAAATGTTGAAACTCTTGGGAAACACATGATTGAGGGAGGATGGCACATAATATGTTCTTAATGTATTGAATGATAAATAGGTATTTATAAAGGTATCATTATAATTGATATTTTTTATAAACATAATGTTGAAGTAGTTATAGGTTATAAAAATTTGGTATCATTATATGAATTATATTAATATGTCTTTAGGAAAAGGAAAAACTATATGCCAAGTGACAACCCATTTCAACTCGTAAGATTGTAGGGTTAAACGCACAACCAAAGAGTGATAAGGGTTTTGTACCTACCACTGACCTATATGATTTCCCTGTTAATATATCATTCATTTTAGTTAAATAATTTGAAATATAAATATTAATGTTGATCCAGTGGGTCTACTTTTATTGTTTATATATCAATGTATCATATTTTATAAATGATTCAAACCATATTTGATTTTGTAAATAATTAGAGATTGATAGAAAGGCTTTTAACTCTTTTATGGATCTTATGATTTGTTAAACGGTAATTTTAGGTTCTAATTTAAAAAATAATTATTTTTTGGATAATCATTTCTGGAGGAAGGGATGAATTATAAATTGATTAAAGTATAACCAAATATATAAATTGTGTATTCCATATATTTTTTGATAGTAAAAGAATTCTGTAAATTTTTAGGAACTATAATGACAGAAAAATATCATATTACATTCATATCTGATGAATCATATGGTCTTTTAAATCATCACATATTTATGGTTTTTATGCCCTTAGATTTTTATTGATCATTCACTTCCTTGTGATCAATGACCTCAGTCACTCTATGTAATTATTTATGCTTTTATTCAATGTACATTTATTCACATTTCACCAATATTATACTTAGAAACCTTGTAATGTCTTATCCTATATGACCTTGGAATATCCATTTCACTATTATTAATATGATATTTCACTAACATTTTTCATGATCTTGGTTTTTAATAAAATAATTTTCAAATTTCAAACCCTTCATTTTCAAGATCACGTCTATATGAAAAGGAGGGAAATTAAATAATGGGTAGAATGAAACATCATAAAATTATAAAATAATAAAATTATATTTAATATCATATATTCCATGAAAATTTTATTTTAACTTTTGTTACATGAAACAATGATTATATTTTATAGATTATGTTACATTCAAGATCAACTTTTACGAATAAACAATATATTATTAATATTTTAAATTAATATGAGAGTTATTTCCTTGCCGTTGGAATGGAAGATATGAATAGTATTAAATAATTTATGAAAACATATAGTTTACACATGTTTATCAGTTATCTATTTACTATAAATATTGTAATGATCATTTAATATATAAAATGTTTTCTAAAAAACAATATATATCTAATAGAAGGAATAATGGAGCTATGAAGATAAAATATAAAATTAACTTTTATAATATATAGACAATTTATATCACAAAATAAAAATATTTTTTGTAATATAAATATCATAATTATCTTAGGGTTAGTTTTTTCTTAAAATTTTACTCTTTTCATAAACAGTAAAAAATAATGAATATTAATTGAAAACAGAATTCTCACATATATTATTTATAAAGATAAATGCATTATAAATTTATTTCGATATAAAATCTGTTCAATTATATATCTATTATCACTATTAATACCATTTTAAGCCTTTTCATATTGAATTTTAATATTAAAACTTTGTAAAAATTGAACAGTTTCTTATTGAAGAGTCATTTTCTTATCTCAATAGTGGGATTAATTTTAATTTATATTTTTGCCTTCTATTTATTTAATTTTTATCATTGGATTAAATTTATATACTCATAATAATTTATAATGGGTAATAAGGGAACCAAAATTAATAGTGAAAATAGTAAAAATTAATTACTATAGTTGAGGTAAAAATTGCTCTATCGGGGGGTTAAAATAAAAAGATCATGGTTTAAATGACCAAACTACATTTATAACACAAAATTGATGGAATTATTAATGCATTATCTCCTATAGGTTCTATAATTTCACATTTTTTAGGCATTTTCATGATAAATGCATGGGTATGATTAAATCGTTTAGAAAAATTGAAAGTGGGTCACTCACCCCACATATAAAAGTCTAGCCCTCTCTTCTATTATTAAGACATTCTAAACTAATTTTTTATTCCAATACATTGAATATTAACTAAATAATATATAAATTCTAATCCTAGAATCATTTTTTAACAAATCCATCATACGACGAATTTTGTGAAAACCTACGGGGATACTCGATGAAGAGGTAACGTTCTTCAACGACCGTTTTAATTTTATTTCCTCTTACACATAATTCAGTTATTATTAATCCATTATTAAATTTTAAAAATATTCATCTTAAATATAAATATTATGATAATTTATTGCACTAAAACCATCCACACTTCAAAAAAATTGGATACTAAATCATCGTTTATGTGTACGACTAATACCACCTCCTAAACTGATGTTATAAGTCATTCCATTACCAACTCTCACAGCTGGATATAATTATGGATATAAATTAATTATATTATATTTTAAAAAATAATTATAAAAATTTATTAAATATATAATATATAATTTTTACATTCCATTCAGTAAAGGATATGATGACATCGCTTATGTATATGGCGGACTACAGCCTGCCGAAAATATGTGATTTGTCTTTGAGTAATGCATTACATGGATGGTGATAAGGGAGATGATAATCATTATATGCATTAAAAATTAAGTAATTTAGATATTAATGACATATTTATAATTTTATAATGATACTATATCATTTTATTTCTTATGTTTTATTGAAATAAATATGATAACATTATTCGTGTCTTGTGGACTACTACCTTAACAATGTGATGTTACTATTGTTTCATCACAAAAATACATAGATGATATGTAAAATTATATTTAAAGATTTTATATTTTATTTATAAAATTATAAACATTTAATAAATTTAAAATATTAATTACCTATATTATATAATAATCATATTAATATAGAAACCTTACCCTGGTATACATACAACCTACTATCGCTAATAACGTAACATACTTTATTTCTAAAAATCTCATTCATGATTTTTAATTAAATTATAATTGATGTATAAATATGATTATTGTTACATGTTAATTACTCTTTATATGTTAAAAATATATAATATGTTCATGAATAGGATCATTCATGATGAAACTCATATGAGAAATCAAGGCAATTAACTCTCAATGTAATGAAAATATTAAATGATAATTAATGTATGGGTGATATGATGTTATAAAATGATCATATATGATATTATAAAATTTAATATCACTCTGGAATAATTTATTAACTTTTTTTAAAACCTCTATACAGGATTTCAAATCACGCTCAATGGAATGGAAGCATAAGGTAAGGTATTTTTGTCTCAATTTTCTTTCCTTGAGATGTACCTTACAGTATAAACATATATTATTTCATGAAATGTATATATATCCCATGTGAAATGTAATATCAAGATTTTTTTTCATAATGGTAATTTAGGTACCATTTTATGTCCTAATTTCATGTTGTTTTTGATTAAAAGTTACCAATGTGGTAATGATTTTATGATACAATCTCATCATTTATCGAGATTAATTATGATTATGTTTTCAATGATAAAATATTATGATCCATCCATCATGAGACTCATTAAATTTATTATATTCTTATTGTTCTGTATATTTTCATGTCATATTACTAATTTCCGTTATATGGTACTTAGAATACAAGATAAATTTTTTATATGAAAATACGAATTATTTTTCTCTTCTGTCAGAAATCCATTTTCTTCAAAAAAAAAATTAAACTTTTTTCTCGAATGTTTTATTAAATCACTAATATTTTTGAAATACATCTCAAAAATGTCATAATTTATTTTAAAAATATTAAATTTAATCATCATGTCATTTTTGGGAAAATTAGTTTTCTCCTTTTACTAAAATAGTGAACGAAATATTTGGTTAAATTTGTATGGATTGAATGAACAATACCTCCATGATAAACATTATTTAACGTGATGATTCCCTTATATGTTTTCAATGTTATTTTTAAAATAAAATAATTTCTTAAAAGTTTTATTTTTTAAAATATTTTTTCCAAATTTGAAGGGATATTTTTCTTGAAGAATGTATTTAGATATCATTTTATTGTAATATTTATTCGTATAAAACAACAAAACATCATATTACATATGATACAAAAGGGATATATTATATTTATTTCTTATTAATTATTTACATGGCTGAATTTGGATTAATTTATTTGAGTATATATGATTTCATTTCTATTCAACTTTTTTACATTTAATGGTATATGATTATGTTCCTTAATTGGGATAAGTATTATAATTTAATATGTTGGTTTTAATATAAAAGTGATTATGTTGATTATGTTCCACATATTTCATATGAGGAATTCATTGGACATTTTATATTATGGGAGGTTCCCTCTATGACCCTTTGATTCATTGGACCTTCTCATGACACTATATAGATATGGTTTTGGATGAGGCCTCACCCATTTATATGATTCTTTCATACAAGGCCAAAATGGTATTATATTTCATCAAGCAAGGCCTCGATGATATGTTTTAGATTTCTTTCATTGTAAATTATATCAATAGGAATTCAGTTATTGGTATTCCATATGATTATTCGATTAATTTTAATATCCATGGTCAAGTATCAAGCTAATGTGGTTATTTATATTTCATTATTTTGTTAGCTTTTATTCATACAATATTATTTTCAAGTTATTGATAAAATGGAATGAGTTTATGTTATTTAAATTTCTATATTTATCTGGCTTTATTTATATCTACATTTTGTAGTACTCTTACCCCTACTGAGCATATAACCTCACCCATTTCATATAATTAATTTTCTCAAGTATACTAGGATTTATTTATTTAATTGATATACATAGATATTATAATGGGAATAATGGAATTCCCCAAGACAATTTTTTTTATTTTTTTTATAAAAATTTTGTGAATTTCATGTGTCAATCTAATTTACCATGACTAATAAACTTTTCAATTATTCAATATGTGATTAAATATATATTATTATAATATAGTAAATATGGAACCATCTTATAGATACTAGATTTAGGGTCACTATATTCAAACCCCATGGAATGTAAATTTATGAAAAGGGTGAGCTTAAATTTCCAAAAATTTCTTGATCACATAATCTATTAAGATAAATATTATCATTTTTCTCCAAATCGCATCAATCAGTATTAATGTCTCATATAAAAAATGTACTTTCCTAAGTCACATAATCTCCATTATTGCTACTTATTTCCATAAATAACCTCATTCACCATAATTCCAAAATTAAATCATTGATTCTCCCAACGTATAATCGAATATTTACATTCTCAAATAAAATCTAATTGTATCTTATTTACCATGATCATATAAGATTCTAAAAATATTTAACGTCATCAAAAATAAATTTAATCACATAATCCACAAATCATTTTCTAAAACATAGTACATCTCTTTGATAAAACATATTTTCCAAAAATAAACATATTATTAGTTCATCAACATTTTAACCAAAAAAATCATACTAACGAGGGACTTCGGATAGGCCAGTGGCGCGTAATGAATAATGTCTCTCTTTAGTTGTGGGTTCAGTTCCCACGACATTACTATACGCGACCAGTTGTCATCCATCATATATTTTTTCCTTTTTATAAATCTATATAATTAATAAATCAATCCAAAAATAATATGATGTGCTCAAAAATAACATTAATGTGTTTTAACCATAAAGGTGATCTTATACAATTAATTTTGTTTCCAAAAAGTAATAATACATAATTTCCTCAAAAATAATGATCATATATAAAACCTAAAGGTTATTAATACCTTTATAATTATGTCCATAAAATAATAGATAATTTTTCATCAAATAATATTTTCACATAAAAAACTCAAGGGTTACATATAAAAAAATTATTCCGTGTTACTCCCATAATCACATGAGTATTTATACTTCTAAATATTTCATCATCCAATAATCTTCCATAACTCTTTAATCTATTATAATAATTAATAGTTCTTATTTGTCCTTTAACCATGATTTTCTATCATATTTATAAATAATTATTTCCTATAAACAAAAACATGAATCATGTCATAGTATTCAATATTTTCATATAATTAGTCAAGAAATAATACATACCTTTCATTTTTTAGTTTTAGTTTCCTCATATTCAATTGTGATAGAATTACGTATTTCTAAACATATATTTTTATAGTAATCTCAATCCCATTCATGAACCTTATTAATATAACCTATATTTTCATAATAAAAATGCTCCCCAAATTTAAAATAGTTAATTGACAACACATGAAGAACATATTTCCATTTCCCGGAGTCAACTAAATAGTTAATTTTTTCCTTTGATGACTATTTCTTTATAACCTCCATTACCACACCTAAAACATCTTACCAACCCTTCAAGACATTTTCCTATGTGTTTATTTCCAAATTCATGAGTTATTTGTCGTTGAATTTATTTTACCTTATAATAATTATTACCTGAACATCCATTGGAATTCATTTCACTTGTTTTTAATGTATTGGAATATTCATAAAGGCAAAAGTGTTTAATCATACCTCTTGATATTTGGTTTATAATACCCAAAAATTGTTCCCATTGCAACTCCCATTCCATTCGATTTCTTATTCAAAGAACCACCACATTTTTCTTCAAATAAATTGTTCCTTTGGTGCCTGTTGGATCCATCTATTTAATAAAACCAAAAAGGATAGTGTGAGTATATCAATAGATTCATCATATAATACCTTATGAGGATTATAGAAACTATGATATACTTATTCATGTTATCTCAAACTCATTCAATTTATCTAAAATAAATATTACTATTTTCTAGTTTTTTATCCATTTTGTCCATATAAAACTTGTCACTTATGCTTATATAACACCCTAATCTCTAAAGTTATCTAAACCCTCCTTTGATACAAATTATAATTCCTCATCCTTAAAAGTTACAAAATATTGGGTTTATGTAAAAAAAATTACTTTCTTTCACGTTGAGTATCTTTTTTAGGTTTAGAGTTTTAGAAAATTAAGCCATAACTATTACACAATGTCCCAAATATTAAAAAGTAGACAATTATACTTATTATAAATTTTTTCACTAAGTAATAATTTCAAAAATAAAAAATGAATACTTTTCAGGATAAAAATCATTATAACATTAATTTTGACTTCTGAATTTCTTGTACACGTCCTTATACCCTATGGAAAACTTTTCAAAAAAATTGGATGATCACAAAATCTCAATAAGGGGAATAAAATATTTAAATAAACATTTAGTGCATAAATATTTTAAACTCATGAAAACATTTTCACAAAATCATACTTTTCACACATAAATCAAAAAACCCTTTATTATACCTCATGAAATCATAATATTACTATAAAAATCTATTGAAATCATAAAAAATAATGGTAACATGAGGAATCCATATCATTCATACATTTTTTCTATCAGGACTAAATAGGCAGTGACATTCATAGTTACATTTGGAATAACCATCAAGGTATATTATCAAAATATTTTTGGAGAAACCATAGAGTTTAACTACCTCACAATACCCAATGCATTGGATAGCTATCATAGCTTCAAAATCCCATAGTTTATCATGGAACAATTTGTATACATATTCAATTCCCATTAACCAAAACATAATCATGACACAAAAAACAAGAGTCATGTAAAAATAACATTTCCACCTTGAAACCACATTTGGTTGTTACAAAGATAGCACACTCAAAAATGAAAAAAAAAATTATTTGAAAATAAATGTTTTAACATGAAAAGTGAACATAAAACAATTAATTATAAATAAAGTATAAATTTATTTCATGAAATATATTTTAAAAAACATTCCAACTTATTTAAATAATTAATCCATTTTTAAAAACATTTTAAACATTTAGAAAAGTATGTTTTGAATCAAAGTGTCCCATACAAAATTGAATTTTTTTTAAATAAACTAAAAAATAAAAGTTATAAAATATTAATTTATATAAACTAAAAAAACTAATTTAAAAACTAGGACATGAAAATAAGTATTTAGAAGATAAATCTTTAAAACATGTGAAATGATGTTTTAGTTAAAGAGCCCCTTACCTTGAGTCTGAATCATGACAAAAAATAATTATATTATGAAATAATAAACTTATGTTAATATCAAATTTATTTATAATGTTTTTTTATTTATTATTCCCTTTATATCACTAATTAAAATTTTGTAATAATTAATTATTATTTTATGTTCATATCGAAATTTTTGTCGATATTCTATACTTGAGTCAAAAATGAACTATGTATAATTTCAATAGTCCAGATGGTAAAAATTACACTATCTCCAGAATAATATTAGTGAAATAATAATAACTATTATATATCAATAATACCTTAAAATCCATTCATTAAATTTTTCTATGAAAAATGTACAGTGTTAGCATAATGGAGTCGGGAAGCCGTACGTACACCTCAGTAACTGTTTCATTTTTAAATGACCATTATGGAATGAAGGTAATATAATTTATCCTTACATAATGATCATAATATAAATAATATAATATTAATAATTTAAATATACTTATATATATTTAATATTTGATGTGGTGAATAAGAATGAATGACGTAACTTCATGGAGGTGATAGTTCACACATATGCATAAACAATGTTATCATTTTCAGGAGCAACGAATGTAATAACATAATTGATATATTATTAAATTATAATGATATATATTTTATTATTATCATATAAAAAAATTTATTACATAATTTTAACCATTCTGGAGAGACGCTAATGAAAAAGGAACTATATTAGTTTGTGAGGTGGTAGTTCGCCGTACACAAAAATGAAAAAAACTTTTATCATTTGATTAAATTGGTGACGGATTTAGGTGATGATTTTAACATAATAAAATATCATTATATTGAGTATAATTTATTTTTTATATCATCGTGGTTGGATAATATTTTAAGGATTTTGAAGTATAAATTTAATATAAATACCTATATAAAAACACTACCTTTCCTTCGGACGATCACCTTTTCGTAACACCTTAACACCTCTAAGGAGGGTGTTATTCCTATAATATTTTCTCTCGAATTTTTGGAGGTATTATAGGAATTGTTTTGCGTTGATATTGTTAGAAAAAAATAGGTTTTGAAGTGTATGTAGTAGAGATGAATGAGTTCCCTCTTATAGGAGAGGGGAGGGGTACAAATAGAATTATTAAAATTATTAAATTAATATGAATTCATTTTATATTCCAAATGGGTCGAAATAGGTTTAGATTTAATTTATGAAGAATATGGGTCTAAATATAATCATACAATGATGATTAATGACGTTTGAATACTTTTTTAATCTTTATATTTTTCTTTTAACTCTTTTAAATCGTAAAGTATTATTACGTAATTTAAAATATGAGTGTTAAAATAATTACCATTACATACCCAAAGACCCATTACTGAGTAATTAATGAAATTTTTATTCATATAAATAACATTTTTCCTTACCTATTATTTTAATAAATATTATGATATTTAATAAATTATTTTAAATTTTAAAATACAAATACTGTCCATTTTAACATTATTCATTACACAACTATTTTAAAAATGTTGTAGCAGAAAGATAAGATTAATAAAATTAATTTAAATCCTAAAAAATATTTCAAATTAATCAATAAAATTTTTGGATGTAATCAATTTTGTCAAATTATATTTTATTAACATTTATAATGTCATTTATTTAATTCTTTCACTAATTAAGAAATTACTGCATCATATTTTTGTCCCCATTTAATTTAATTATTTATTTCCTAAAAAGTATCAATAAGTTACCATTTTGTAGTTAATAATTTATCTTTATAATTACTACTTATAGGCTAATATATAACTTATATATCCACATATTATATTTGTTATAGTTATGAGAGGCATGATTATGACATATTCGTCTTTACATTAATTAAAATGATTTAAATGACGTAATCACACTCTTGTGGATTCCAAATGCCAAAATTTCGGCCCAATTATTTTATTGTAAAAACTAACTCATACAATAATATTATGTAACTTTTTAGGGTAATTTAATAATATTTTTTATCCTTTAATTACCTGATTGACCCTTAACCGTTATAATAAAAATATTTACTATAACTATTATTCATAATGTCCAAAAAATAAAGGCATCAATTTAAATTATTTAAAACCTATGATTCCAAATATGGAATATATTTTTCAAAATTCAAAATATATAATTATTAGAAATTATTTAAAAATTAATCTCATTGATTGAATGAGAGAACTAGTTTTTAGAGTAAAATGTTCAAAAGATCACAAGGTTTTTATATTCAATGTCAATATGAAATCAACTCCAATGTCATAAATTAGATTAACCGATAAAAAATAATATAAATATATTTTAAACCCAATTAAATTCAATATCTAACAATAAAAATTATCTTTATGAAAAATCAGTTTTGAATTAAAACACATTATTTTTTACTATTCATTAAAATGTGATTTTTATCAGAAAAATACTATAAATTCAAACATAGTATATTTTTATTCCCTGATTCAAAATAATAAGTTTATTTTTTCTACGAAAACTAATAATAGTAAAAAAAAATTGAATTAAAAATAGGTTTTCCGACATAAGGTGGTACAAATGACTCTTAGGAAAAATTATTATTTTATTCATGAAATTATATTTTTTCTTATTTTAGTACTAAAAATACAAAAAACGAATTTATATTTCATTAAAATAATCCATCATTAGTGATTTGAGTGTTTTATATGCACAATTATTCATATTTAAATGGTTTTTAATAAAAAATATCATGTGTATTCAATTATTTTTTATTTATGTTTCTAGTTAATAGGAAACCAAATGAATAATTATAGAAACATGTGTAAACCATATTTTCATAATTCAATTAATCCTTTTCATTCCCAATAATCTAATGTCTTTGTGATATCTATCATAATAATTAACAAAATTATGTTCTTCATTTCTGCTAAATATAGTGTATCATGTATGTTATCGATTTTGGTGTATCCTTGTAAAAACATGGGATGTTATAGGTAAAACTCCTCACCATGTTATAGAAACTCAAAACCCTCTTAATTAATAGAATAGTGTTAAAAATATTTATATTCAAGTCCATATTTTCCCTAATATATACATATCTTAAACCTTACTTATCACCATGTTATGCCCATTTTAGAAGAAAATCGATAGAATACAAATGATGAATACATTTTGAAATAGAGGAAACCATGTCTCCGCCATTTTCATCACACAATTATTCATCAGGCTTGCATCTCCAACCACCTTTTCAGAATATATCAACCTTATGGCCTTTTAGATCTTATGTATAATAGATAATCTTCATCAGAAACTTCTTAATTATGTTTTAGTTGTTAATATTACTACCATAATATTTTGTTTTATTAATTTTCCATTCCAATATAATGATGCCCGTACCATTTTATTTTATTGAAAAACTCTTATTGAACCATATATCATAGATTATCTATAACATAATACTTTTTGGAGTCTACACATTAGTTTAATGTCCAACCTAACTCCCAGAAATGGTTTATTCATACTCTTTCCTCAAAATCATGGTTGTTGGTTTGTTTTGAAGTTTGTAATAATTTTATATTTTAGTTTTGTTACTCCATCCACATTTGATTGATATATTAATTTTTTTTCTCTAGAAAGGGGATATTTTATTTTTATTAATCTTTTTAATTTCCACATGGATTGGTATTATCCTGTCTCTTACATTATAGTTCATTTCCTATTTTGATTAAACCCTACATAGAATAATATTATAATTTTTCCACAGTGTTATATTGATTAATGAATATATTTTTGATAATAATATTATGGGTTTCCCAGTTTCAAACATGAATAATTTTGGAAATAGAATATAATTGAAATAATATTATATGATAATAAAATGAAATTGTGAACATTGTTTCTATGTTTTTTTATATTCGATCATTATTATTTATATACAAGAAATATTATTCTTCAATGAATTGAATATATAATCATATGTGTATATATTGTTACTCATAATTGATGATTCTATACTAAATTATGAGTGTAAATGGAATGTATGATGAAGATGATAAATACGTATAATAAAGAACTATAAGTAATTTGGTATAGTTTTCCTCATGAATTGCTAAAAATAAGAAGGAAATATCAAATTAATATTGACTGATGTATGTATTGATTAAAGTAATTTTACTACGGTTTCAATAGAGTTGGTAATGATGTTTTAGTTAAATGGGTATATTGTATTAATAAGTATTTTCCTCTTAGGATATATTTTTTAATTTTATTATGACTTGATTTTCAATTCTTTATATTAAATTATATAAGTATAGTTTAGTGAGAATATGATATATTATTTCTGTGAGATAAGTTGTGGTGTTATATTTTTGAGAGTTGCCTTTAATATTATAGTATTATCTATTTTCTAGGATGATTCCTCCCAGTAATGGGTTTTATAATGAGGTGTAAGAGGATATAAGAGGGATTGAGTGTTCGATTATATGGTTTGGTCATCGATTGGGTAAATATTAGGTCATGTTATTTATAGAGATAATTATAATTATGTGGTTTTCTTTAAGTGACTATTTGATTAATTTTAATAAAGTAATAGAGTATTAGATATGATTTATAATAATAATAATAATAAATAGTAACTATAAAAATAAATACTAGTGATATATTGTATGTTAGATCAATAATTATTAGATCAATGATTGATGTGGTAGATTTATCAGTAATTTTTCTATTGTTTCATCTTATAATACACTATGATGTTTTATTGATTCATATTGTATGCTCTAGTTTAGTAGAATGATTACTTGATTATTGTGTATTTGATTGTTATTTGTGTTCCTATGATACTATACATTTAGGTAATGATGGATTTCAGTTATGTGTTTACATACATAGGCTATAATGGATTTTGGTGTGGTGAATCTATACATGGATTTTAATTGTACATGTTTATTACATGTATATGTAACATTTGATGAAATGGATTATGGTCTGAAATGTGTGTGTATAAATCGAAGGGTTTAAATGGATTAATTTTTTGTGTATATGTATATATATGTGGAATGTAATGGATCATGGATGTAACATGTGGACAAATTTATTAGATATAATGGCTCTAGGTTATTATATTTTAAAATTTCCAAAATTTATGATGGAATGAGGTTGTGTCATGTATTTTGTCTTTGATAGCATGACTTTGTTACATTAGTTATTAGAAAAATCATGTGGTGATGTGATGGAAAATATATTGTGCATATGATGAAGTTCTGGTGGATGTTATTTGGATATAGTTATGTTGTGGAGGTCATTATGTGGCTATCGAATTTATATTTTTATTGTTATGATGTGATTATTTTTTATTAATTACATAATGATTATAAATGATTCATGGGGGAGTATCCATTTGTTTTTGGACACTAACTATTTTTCATATGATTCAAAAATTATAATATTATCTTCATTTATTCATTTAAAATAATTCTTTATCTGATATGATGTGGTTTTTCAATTTTCATGGTTATATGATTCTAGGACTCTGCATATAATGTCATGTGAATCATGAAATTATAAATACACACCAATTATTTACATAAATATAGAACTAAAACCTCTTAAAATTTTTATGTGTTAATACCTAATTTTTTGTTTGAGAATTATTTTTACTATTACATATTATTATAAATTTACTTACATGATAGACTGTATCCTTAATTACTTTATAATCATCCTATGATGACCTAATTAATTTCTATCCAAACATAGATATCACATGGGTGTATAAGTTTTTTGTAACTCCTCGACCTCAGTTGCCTAGATTTGGTACATTATTACATAACATTGGCATGATCACAAGAAAGATCAAATCTCAAAAGATAGATTATTTTAGTAGCCTTGGAAACATTAGATATACTCATAAGTCTTACATTACATCATAAAAATGAAAACTACAACAAAATAATCTCCATTTTCCACACACATATCCCCACATACTATCCCTGCAGATCATTCATAAATTACTTCTTCACATCCTGGAAAAAATAAAACATTGAAAGGGGTGAGATAAGATGATCAGTAAGGATAACAGTATAGCAGAAAATTTCATAAATAAACATAAACATTTAAGGAAATGTATAACTAAAACAAAAGCCTTTTAAACATTAACTTCAGCATAATATGGCAAAGATAAAATTAAATAATTCCATTTACTTATTCACATGGATATTCTACTTGTCTAATAATCACATGCAATATCAATAACCACTTTTATAATGACATAATGCATAATTCCAGACTATCATAACCACGTAGCCAAGGCCTCGTGCAAAGACTACAAATAAGATTTTGTCAAGGCTTCATGCCCAGACACTAGTTTGTCTCATGAGACCTACCGATGCATCTAGGAGCTATAGCGGGCTCCACCCGTCACTTATTAAGTCCAATGCATTCCTCATATGAATAGGTTTAAACAAAACATAATCATTCATATTAAAACTAGATTACGAAATGTCAATAATTTCTCCATAAACCTTGAATGGAATAAAAATAACACATCCACAGTCAATCACATCACAAAACCTTCAATACAATATAGAAGTTTTATATCATAATAAATCAAATTCAAATAAACTCAAAATCCATCAAAGGATGTTGACATAGATGAAAATCAAAACTATTTGAGAGAAATATATCTTTTTTTGAAATCATTTAAAAGTCACATAATTCTACAGAAAAACTTTATTTTGAAAATATTCTTATAATTTTGTAAGGGAATCTTCAAAGGTGTAAAATGGAGGAGAATAACTGCACCCGCCGTATGAGTTAAAAAAATACATTCTTACCTTAATTCTGTCGAAAGGGTTAAAAAAGACCTTGTTTGGAAAATGACGGAAATATTACTTTATAAACCTCTTATAAATAGTCAAACAAGGGTATAAATTACTTTAAAACATATTCAGTAAAATATTAAGAATGTTTTGAAATACATTTTTAAAAAACATGGATGTGGATGATAAAGAGGTCCCAGTATATAATTACGTATAAACAACCTCGGATGATGAAGAGATTGTGAAATAAACTCTTACCTTGTACTTTTCCTTAGTTGATGGTATGTTAACCTCCTGTATAATAGTTAAAACATTGTTATTAAATTATACAAGAACCATATATATAATTATTATATCATATAATATCTTCTAATAATGCTTTGTTAATAATACTTTAGTATTATCGTCGTTTCGGGTGTTAACTTACTCATTTTATTTTATTTGTTTTGTTACATAAGTCATGTTTGTTATGGATAGGTTGTACCTTATTCATATCCAGAATGATATAAAGTTCTTAAACATTACTTTTAATCACCAAATGATAATTAGTCTTGAATAGATACGATGGGGAATTAATCTCATCGCGTTCGTGGAGACGGTAGTCCGTACGTACGCACGACAACAATATCATTCCTTTGATATTAAAATAATATATAATTGGATGGTATATCATATATAAAGAATAATTATCATGTTATATTTATTATTTACATGAATTACACATCATTATTATACCCATCCAAATAATAATATATTGAATAACAATTACACCACGACGTGGAGACGGTAAGCCATACGTACGCACGTATGGTGACATGTCATTCAAAGGATGGATAGAATACTGAATATGGTTATACCATATTTATAATAATAACACAGTATATATGAGATAGTGGAGTTATTATTTTAGAATGCTAATAACAAAGAAATAAGAAGTTGAAGAAGAAATGAACTTGAAAAAAGGTGGTGAAAACATTACCTCTTCTTCAGGTTCTTTCTTTTGATTTGATCAAAATGACTCCTTAGGTTGGCTTTATGATCAAACTAAGGCCTCTAAGTTGAAGTGATGGAAGTTGAGAGAGTATTTGGGTAGGGATTGGCTGAACCAAAAGGCTTTTAAAGTATAAATAATTGGTTATAAGTGGTGTCCTTTTATAAGGGGGAGGAGGGGAACCTTAGGAAAATCTAGAAATATTATTTTGTAATAAATTCATATTTGGTTTACAATGGCTCCAAAGTGGATTATTTAATAGTTAAGGTGGGGATGGGTCTAAAACCACTCAACCAATAGAATTTATACTGGTTTGGGTCATTATATTAACCTTATCTTTTAGTTTTAACTCTTGGTTAATTAGTTTGACAGTAACCATGTCACTTTGTATTTTTAAATTATATAGTTAATAAAATTACTATATACCTCCAAGATACCCCAAAGTGGTCCATTAATGATACACCTATCATTATATAAGTCTCTTGGTCGATCCGTAGATTTTTAGAAATTGAATATCAATTAATAATATAATATTTGTTTTAAAAACTCTTTTATGTATATTTTGAAACTATTGGGTATTTTGTTTTTGATAAATTTATAACAGAATTATTATGCCACGACCCCCTCCCACCAAATTTGACCCTCCTGATCTGGAAATGGTGAAAGAGAGATAATGACCCCCGAGTCCCGCCTCCAGTAGGCCTCGGGGTGGCGACTAGAACCAAGGGTATGAGTTTTCACAAATATGAGAGGCATTACCCTTTTATATTTTTAAGATCGGGAAATAGGACAAGTCAACCACCAAAAAGGAAAAGAAAAAGTGTATAGAAATAAACCCAAACCAATCCCACATGCATGTTTAAACAATTTTATAACATGGTGCAAGTACAAGAAAGCTCAAAGTACAATACAAAAAGAAAACAAGAGTACATCAACTGCAACAACTCAAACTATCCGACTAGTAGGGTCCCGCATGGCCCTGGTATTCCTCCTGGAAACCTGAAAGTAAACGTATGGTGAGCATACAAGTATACTCAGTAGGGAAACCAAAAGCTCTCATGCACAAGTGGGGAGACATCCTAATGTCCCGTGAGAATAACAGAAGAAACCTATCAAGGAATTCTATCCACCCAACCTCACCAGCCACACTCACCAAAAACACAATCACAACAGGTAGTAGTATATAAGAACAAGAGTATTGGGTACCCCGCACCATTCCCCATTAGTTAGCTTCTCATCCTAACAGCGAACATCCTGACACTACCACACTCTCCCCACCCGCACACACCTGGGCCTCACAACCACGTATCCCGCCCGCACACACCTGGGCCTCACAACCCTGTATCCCGCCCGCACACACTTGGGCTCATCTCAAAGATTCTTGGGAAACAGTAAAACCAGCCTGAAGATTCTTGGGCTAAAGCCACCCCAATAGAAACCCACCCGAAGAGTCTTAGGTGTAAGGTCTCCTCAATCCATCATAACCTAGGTAAGAAGGAGTATGAAGGAGCTAGTAACTAAGGGGAAAACACCCTCTCCCATAAAATGGGAGTGTTCGGCACTAAGTTCTAAACATGGGTGGAGTGCGATAAAACACAAAGATACAGATATATATATATACCAAACACTCATCCCAACCTATGTATTCTAATCAGAGAACTGAGCACGTGCCTCAGCACTGCTACTATGAAGCATTTATACAACAAACAACCCCATCCCCATTTAGGTTTTCACGTTTCAGCAGAATAGTTTATTTAGTTCCTTAACTACTGGGAAACTATCCACAACCAACCACATTGATCATTCGTAAAGCATATCCCTGTCATCCACAAATCAAGTTAGTAAGACACAAGCAACACAACCAAGTCCTTTTTATTATCCAAACAGCCCCATTGATTATTAATCTCGTTTTCATTACAATGCCCCACCATTTATTAACTCTTCCACTTTTATTTATTATTAAAAACCCATAGCTCGCTTACATTTAAACACAACCCTGCAGCCCCACTGCCAACCACCATAAACACACTGAAACCCGTACATCATTATCCCTTTAATACCATTTATCGCAGCCCCGCTACCCATTACCAACATAACATTCACACCAACCCACAACTAAGTCAACCGCATCCACGCTTCTCACCCAATCCACAACAACCCCCAAAATACCCCCATCACATGGAACGTAACCAAGCCAACACCCACATGTTCATTATTCCATTTTGTTCAACTGGGGCAATCACACAAGGGTTCTAGAATTTAATTACCCAACTTTATGTGATTAACCAAATTCCATATTTCACAAGGTTCCATTCACAAAAACGGTCTAGAAGATAGGGAAAATTTTAATTGTACAAGAAAAGGCCCCCAACAACCATGATTTTCAGTAGGCATAAGCCTATTCAATTCACAAGATAATATCACAGGATATAAAAAAAGTAACAGCATTCACAAACTTCCCATCCCCGTTTAATAAGCCAGTTATTATCTTTATTAATCCGGTTCCAAATTTTTTCACGTAAACAAGAGTACACCCACCCTGCATGATGCACAATTTAGAGAGATGAAGGTAATATCCATACCTCAACATGTTCTGATCACAACGCTCCCCCGAATCAACTTTAGAAGACGTTCGTCGGCGTCCGCCACTTTCTTCGAGTCCCGGAAAAACCTCCTCGGGTGGTATTTGGAAAGGGAAGGCCAAAGGAAAGACAACATGTCCAAGCTCAGAAGTTCCGCCTCGTCGTTACGATCCCGTGGCTGCTGACGGATTGTAAATCGGAGCTTGGACGAAGAAGTTATGGAAGAAAAGGAGGCTTCGAGTATATTGGGAGAGCTCTGCTCATAGGAAAGGGGAGGAGAGGGGTGAGTTGAAAAGGAGGAGGGGACCCCTCCTTTTATAGGCGAGAAAAGCAAAAGTACACGGTGTGTACTTTATGGTACACAGCGTTTACCTGGTTATTTTACACGGTCTCCACGTGGCTTCCAACACGACCTTTAACGCGGCACACGGCCGTTGACTGGTCAACACACGGCTTGAGCGTAATGCACACGTGGGGAAGGACTACACGGAATGTAGTTTGGACACACGGCGTGTACCCATTTATTTCACATGACAAAGGCACGGCTCCAATACGTAACACGGTCGTTGAATGGTAACGCGTACGCGGGGAGGGACTACACGGTGTGTAGTTTAGGGTACATGGCGTGTACCCATTTACTTCACACGGCAAGGACATGGCCCTGAACATGGGGTATACCTTGCAAGGTGGTACACGGCATGTAGTATGGACACACGACGTGTACCCATTTATCTCACATGGCAAGGACACGGCCTTCAACACGAGGTATACCCGGCAAGGTGGTACACGGCGTGTACTCACACTACACGGAATGTACTTACAAAAAATTCTGGAAAGTGTGGGAAAAGTCCATTTTACCCTCCATAACACTTCGTGACCTTATTTTTGACAAAGGAATGGGCCGGAGAGGTCTGGGACATTACATCAGATACCTCTTAAAACATTCTCGTCCCCGGGAATTCAAAAACTAACCCAGAGGAAACACAACAAGATACCTCTTAGGGTTCTCGTTATAATAGGAACCCAACCAAAAACCCTAATCATAGGTGTTAGGAAGCCCATCTCCTATTTCAAGATATTATCCGCTTTAGGCGGCACTGACTCGCCTGCACGGGTTTAATCGCATCCGCACTAATGCGTCTCGATTAAGGATTGAGCCTTCCCACTTCCATATTTTAGGATTTTCCAACTTCCACTACCCCCAACACCACACAAACAACACACTTCCCGAACATGTGGTTTGGGGAAATTCCTTCTCCTATGTCGAGATATTATCCGCTTTAGGCGGCACTGACTCGCCTGCACGGGTTCAATCGCATCCGCATTAATGCATCTCGATTAAGGATCATGTTTTTTCCTTCCCCCACACATCTGGACATGTTACACATTCTAGAGAACAAGGAAACAAAAGGTCTCACAACCGACAAGCCAAGCATTCCATATATCAAAGGAACAGAGTATAACATCAACACAAAGCTCAGAAGAACAAGGAAAACCACAAGTAAAAACAACTCCGGGTACTAAGCGTGCATCTGGGCCTCCCGCTCCCAAGTGCTCTCCTCGAGGATGCCATGCCTCCACAACACACGAAACAAGTGAATGGTTCATCCACGAAGCACCTTCTCTTTACGATCCTCGATTCTGATTGGTCTTTCCTCGAAGGTCACATCGTCTCTCATATCTAACTCTCCCCAGTCGATAATGTGAGAGTCATTGTGTAAGTACCGATGAAGTTGGGAGACATGGAAGACGTCATGAACCTTCTCTAACTGAGGTTACAGGGCTAGCTAATATTCCACCTCGCCAACTCGCCTCAGCACCTCAAAAGGTCCGATGAACCTAGGTGGGAGCTTTCTCCCTTTCCCAAACCTTTGCTGCCCCCGTCGAGGGGAAACCATCAAGAACACATGATCTCCCACCTCGAACTCCAAGGGCCTCCTCCGACGATCAGCATAAGACTTCTATCTGTCCTGAGCTGCTTTCATCCTCTCACATACAAGCTGGACTTTCTCTGTGGTGCTCTGCACTACCTCTGGCCCAAGAGCACCTGTCTCACCAACCTCTGCCCAGCAAATGGGTGAATGACATGGTCTTCCATACAAAACCTCAAATGGTGTCATGCCAATATTATAGTGTAAGATGTTATTGTAGGCAAACTCTACTAAAGGCAAGTGTCGTACCCATGATCCTCTGAAATCCAGAACGCATGCTCGCAGCATGTCCTCCAAGCATCTTGATAGTCTACTTTGTCTGTCCATCGGTCTGGGGGTGGAAAGCAGTGCTAAGGTGTAGCTGGGTGCCAAAATCATACTGTAACTCCCTCCAGACTCGTGAGTAAACTGAGTATCCCGTTCTGAGACGATAGTTTTCAGAACTCCATGCAAATTCACCACCTCGTCTACGTACATTTGTGCTAAGGTACTCACTGGGCCCGACTCCTTAATTTCTAAGAAGTGAGCTGATTTCGTTAGTCGATCCACCACTACCCAGATAGCATCATAACCTCCTTGATCTCTGGGTATTCCTGTGATGATGTCCATTGAGATGTCATCCCACTTCCACTCGGGGACATCTAAAGGATGCAACAAACCACTAGGAACATGGAGTTCAGTATTCACTTTCTGACACACTAGGAATTTAGCCACAAACTCTGCCACTGCCTATTTTACCATGGGCCACCAAACCTGTTCCCCCATGCCTCAGTACATTTTTTAAACTCTTGGATGTACAGCCAAGGATGATCTATGGAACTCACGGAGAACTCCCTCATGCATCACCTCCGGAACAAACAACCTTCCATGGAAAATCATCTGATGTCGGCTGTCCTCTAACCATCCTTCTAGAGCGTTTCCCTGATCGACACAATCCTGGATCACTTCCGCCTCAGAGTCCCCCCACTGAGACACTTCCACCTACTGCAACATGGAGGACTACACTGTCGTCTAAAACAAATAGCCTCTAACACCTTCTACCCTAGAATCCATGTGCAAGGCAGCCAAATCTCCCATCTCTTTCCAAGCATCAGTGGATTACCAATCCACTTCCTTATGTGACTTCCTACTCAAGGCTTCAGCTACATCGTTTCCCTTACCTTCAGTGTATGAGATCTCGAAGTCATAGTCTTGGAGGAACTCGACCCATATCCACTGTCGTAAGTTCAGGTCACGCTGAGAGAAGATATAACGCAGGCTCTTGTGATCTGAGAAAGCCAAAAAGTGCTCCCCAAAGAGGTAATGTCGCCACAACTACAGTGCGAACACTACTGTCGCATACTCTAGGTCATGGGTGGCATAGTTACGCTCATGAGGGTGTAACTGCCTAGACCCATAACAGATCACTCCCTTCTTCTGCATCAGCACGCACCCCAAACCAAGTCCAGAAGCATCACAAAATACCTCAAACAACAACCCTTCCTCTGGAAACCTGAGTATGGGAGCACTGACCAACTTCTCCTTCAGGTATTCTAAAGCTTTCTGGCACTGCTCGCTCCATAGGAATACCTGGTTCTTCCTAGTCAAAGCTGTCAATGGAGCAGCAACTCGAGAGAAGTCCAAAATGAACCTCTGATAGTAACCTACTAACCCCAGGAAACTAAAAACATCTACCACGCTCTTGGGTGCTGCCCAAGAAACAACCGCCTCCACCTTCGACGGGTCCACTGACACTCCTTGCTGAGACACCACGTACCCAAGGAATTGTACCTCTTGCGTCGAGAACTTACACTTAGACAATTTCCCGTAAAGCTGGTGGCGTCGAAGGACTTCCAAGACTGCCCTGAGATGCTCAACGTTCTCCTCCTCTGATCTTGAGTAGATCAGGATGTCATCGATAAACACAATGACGAACTGGTCCAAGAACTCTCGGAAGACAAAGTTCATAAGTCCCATGAACACAGCTGGTGTATTCGTAACTCCAAATGACATCACTACAAACTCGAAGTGCCCATACCTCCACATGAAAGCCGTTTTCGAGATGTCACTGTCCTTTACCCTCAGCTGATGATATCCAGATCGTAGATCAATCTTGGAAAACCAACCTGCTCCCCTTAGTTGGTCGAAGAGGTCATCTATCCTTGGAAGGGGGTAACGGTTCTTGACCGTTACCTAGCTCAACCTTCGGTAGTCTATGAATAGACTGAGACCACCATCTACCTTCTTTACGAACAAAACTGGAGCACCCCATGGAGATACGCTGGGTCGAACAAAATCCTTTTCGATCAGATTGTCAATCAGAATCCATAACTCCCGCAACTCCGAAGGTTCCATCCGATAAGGGGCCATCGAAATCGGATGGGCACCAGGATGTAAGTCTATCCCGAACACAACGTCACGTCGGGGGGGGGGGGGGTAGAGTCACAACCTCCTCAGGAAAAACATCAAGGAACTCCCCAACAACCTCCGAGACATCCATCATTTCTGTGTCAGCTTGAACCACTGATAACCCACCTAAAAAGGAAAGGAGAGGCTCCACACGTCGGCTTCCCACCTGATATCTCCTCTCGCCAACAAAAGCTACATGATGCCTATCCACGTCGGAGAACATGACTCTTCTCCAGAACCAGTCGATAACAGAACTAACAGAAAACAACCAGTCGATGCCTAGGATGACATCGTATGGCTACATCTGTAATAGAAGAAGGTCCCCACTAGATTGATGTGGTTCCAATGTCAGCCCACATCCTCAGCAAACACAAGATACACTAGTCTGGCCCCCAACTAGTGTACTTAGCACCAGTGGTACAGAAAGTCTCTCTACGTCTAGTCCCAAAGCATGGGCTAGACCAGGTGCAACAAAGTAGTGCAAAGCTCCTAAATCAAACAAAGCATAAATGATATTGTTGAACAAACAAATCGTACCTCGCACCATTTCTGGTCCCGCCGTAGCTTCCAACTCTGCAGCATGCAATGGTCCACGCCCAGCTCCTCTGCCTCTCTGATGTCGTCCACCTTCCCGACCACGCCCTGGTCGAGGTCCCTGAGGAGCACCCTGAGGTAGGACTCCTCCTGCAATGTCTGCCCACGGAGGATCATGGTCATGCTACTGCTGGAAGGGCCTCGCCAGAAACTGGTGCTGCTGAGGTGGGTGCTGAACCTGCCCACCTCCACCGTACTGAGCTCGGATCAGGCACCGACTCTGAATGTGCCCGAAACATCCACAAGAAAAACACTTCGGTCCTGGCCTCGTGAAAAAGGTACGGGGACTTAAAGACCTAAAATGGAACAGCTAGGGCCTACTCCCCACTGGCCTGAACCTGGAAGGTCCCGTCGCAGGAGACCTGCTGCTAACTGCCTTCCCTTTTGACGAACCTGGATGGATCCCCTTATGTGGTGCACCACCCTGCGAGTGCATCCTCTCTACAACCTCTGCCTTCTTCTGTACTACCAAGTACGTCGGAAGGGTGAAGGGGGTGACAGCATACTGGAGCGAAGGATGAAGTGCCTCCTCCAAATGTCTCGCCCGAGACTCCTCATCCGGGAAGAGATCCGGAGCAAAGCGCAGGAGATCCTTGAACATGATCCCCAACTCTCGTACTGACATTCTCCCCTGCTGAAGGGAGAGTAACTCCTGCCGCTTCTCCACCTTGATCATGGAATAAAGGAATTCATCTTGAAAATTCCTTCTCAAGGTCAGCCCATGGAACCTCTACTTCTATCCTCTCTCTGAGGTAGAGCGCCCACCACTGTCGCACCGCACCTCTCAGCTGGCTGACTGCTAGGGGAACCCAGTACTCCCTCAAAGCACGGATCAAGGTAAAAGAGATCCCTAGCTCCTCAATCCACCCCTCTGTCTCCATATCCGAATTACTACCCTCATACTTCTTGAGGGTCTTCTGCTGGAAAGAACAGAGAGCCTTCTTCCACTGGCTATCTTCCTCCTCTCAGTCAATCCTCAACTGATCGACCGCCTGAATCTGCTGGGCCTCGGCCGTCTGAGCCACCCGGGGATGAAATCCAGGTTCTATAGCTGTATGGTAAACAAATATCGCCTAAGCCCAAGTAGTAATGAAATTTCTCAGGGTTTAATTTTATTATTTTATTTTAATTTCTTTCTCAGAACACCCGAATTAAGTAAAAACACAATCATGATGATGCATGTACCTTCCCCAGGGTCTCTACCCTGCAATCAATATAGTCTCACTTGGTCATTAGGTAGGCTCAGATTCCTTGCGTCGGATCACAGGGGGCCCTAAAATCCCTTGTCCTAGCCGGTCTTCCCAGGCCTATTCATGCACCAAGATTAACTAACATTGTGGCCATACCATCCCATGAAATCCTCACTATTCCTAACTCTAGACTCCATCCTATCTCTCAACCATCATCCTCTGATACCATTCTATCACAACCCCCTCCCACCAAAGATGCCCCTCCTGAGCTGGAAATGGTGAAAAGGAGATAATGACCCCCGAGTCCCGCCTCCAGTATGCCCCAGGGTGGCAACTAGCACCAAGGGTATGAGTTTTCACAAATATGGGAGGCATTACTCTTTTATATTTTTAAGATCAGGAAATAGGACAATTCAACCACCAAAAATGAAAAGAAAAAGTGTATAGAAATAAACCCAAACCAATCCCACATGCATGTTTAAACAATTTTATAATAAGGTGCAGGCACAAGAAGGCTCAAAGTACAATACCAAAAGAAAACAAGAGTAAAACAACTGCAACAACTCCAACTGTCCGACTAGTAGGGTCCCGCATGGCCCTGGTAGTCCTCCTAGAAACCTGAAAGTAAACGTAGGGTGAGCATACAAGTATACTCAGTAGGTAAACCTAAAGCTCTCGTGCACAAGTGGGGAGACATCCTAATGTCCCATGAGAAAAATAGAAGAAACCTAGTAAGGAATTCTATCCACCCAACCTCACCAGCCACACCCACCAAAAACACAATCACCACAGGTAGTAGTATATAAGAACAAGAGTATTGGGTACCCCGCACCATTCCCCATTAGTTAGCTGCTCTTCCTAATGGCGAACGTCCTGACGCTGCCACACTCTCCCCTCCGGCACACACCTGGGCCTCACAACCACGTATCCCGCCCCCACACACCTGGGCCTCACAACCACGTAACTCACCCGCACACACCTGGGCCTCACAACCCCATATCCCACCCGCACACACCTGGCCCTCACAACCACGTATCCCGCCCCAACACACCTGGGCCTCATCCCGAAGATTCTTGGGAAACAGTAAAACCTGCCCAAAGAGTCTTGGGTTAAATCCACCCCAATCGAAACCTACCCGAAGAGACTTAAGTGTAAGTTCGCCTCAATCCATCACAGCCGAGGGAAGAAGGAGCAGGAAGGAGTTAGTAACTAAGGGGAAAACACCCTCTCCCATGAAATGGGAGTGTCCGGCACTAATTGCTCAACATGGGTGGGGTGCGATAAAACACAAAGATACAGATATATATATATACCAAACACTCAGCACAACCTATGGCTTCTAATCAGAGAACCGAGCATGTGCCTTGGCATTGCTACTACGAAGCATGTATACAACAAACAACCCCAACCCCATTTAGGTTTTCACGTTTCAGTAGAATAGTTTATTTAGTTTCTTAACTACTGGGAAACTATCCACAACCAACCACATCGATCGTTCGTAAAGCATATCCCCGTCATCCACAAATCAAGTTAGGAAAACACAAGCAACATAACCAAGCCCTTCTTATTAACCAAACAGCCCCATTGATTATTAATCTCGTTTTCATTACCACACCCCACCATTTATTAACTCTTCCACTTGTATTTATTATTCACAACCCATAGCTCGCATACATTTAAACCCAACCCTACAGCCCCACTGCCAACCACCATAAACACACCGAAACTCATACATCATTATCCCTTTAATACCATTTATCATAGCCCCGCTGCCCGTTACCAACATAACATTCACACCAACCCCCAACTAAGTCAACCGCAACCCCTCTGCTCACCTGATCCACAACAACCCACAAAATACCCCCATCACATGCCACGTAACCAAGCCAACACCCACATGTTCATTATTCCATTTTGTTCAACTGGGGTGATCACACAAGGGTTCCAGATTTTAATTAACCAACTTTACGTGATTAACCAAATTCCACATTTCACAAGGTTCCATTCACAAAAAAGGTCTAGAAGATTGGGCAACATTTAATTGTGCAAGAAAAGTCCCCCAACGATCGTTATTTTCAGTAGGCATTAGCCTATTCAATTCACAAGATAATATCATAGGATGTAAATAAAGTAACAGCAATCACAAACTTCCCTTCCCCGTTTAATAAGCCAGTTATTATCTTTATTAAACCAGTTCAAAAGTGTTTCAAATAAACAAGAGGACACGCACCCCGCATGATGCACAATTTAGAGAGACGGAGGCAAGGTCCCTACCTCAACAGGTTCTGATCACAACGCTCCCCCGGATCAACTTTAGAAGACGTCCATCAGCGTCTGTCACTTCCGTCGAGTCCCGGCAAAACCTCCTCAGGTGTAATTTGGAAAGGGAAGGTTGAATGAAAGACAGCGGATCCAAGCTCAGAAGTTCTGCCTCGTCATTACGATCTCGTGGCCGTTGACGGGTCATAAATCGGATCTCGGACGAAGAAGTTATGGAAGAAAAGGAGCCTTCGAGTCTCTTGGGAGAGCTCTTCTCAGAGGAAAGCAGAGGAGAGGGGTGATTTGAAAAGGAGGAGGGGACCCCTCCATTTATAGGAGAGAAAAGCAAAAGTACATGGTGTATACTTTATGGTACACGGCGTGTACTTAGTTATTTTACATGGTCTCCACGTGGCTTCCAACATGGCCTTTAACACGGTACGCGGTTGTTGACTGGTCAACACACAGCTTGAGGGTAACGCACACGCGGGGAAGGACTACACAGCGTGTAGTTTGGACACATGGCGTGTACCCATTTATTTCACACAGAAAAGACACGGATCCAACATGGCACACGACCATTGACTGGTAATGCGTACGCGGGGAGGGACTACATGGCGTGTAGTTTAGGGTACACGGTGTGTACCCATTTACGTCACACGGCAAGGACACAACCTTGAACACGGGGTATAACAGGCAAGGTGGTATACGGCGTGTAGTATGGACACACGACGTGTACCCATTTATCTAACACGGCAAGGACACGACCTTCAACACGGGGTATACCCAGAAAGGTGGTACACGGCGTGTACTCACACTACATGGCGTGTACTTACAAAAAATTCTGGAAAGTGTGGGAAAAGTCCATTTTACCCTCCCGAACACTTCATGACCTTCTTTTTGACAAAGGAATGGGCCGGAGAGGTCCGGGCCATTACATATTACTTCGAAAAAAATTTATATAAACAATCCTAATATGTCATTGTAACCTAGAAAATTATTGGAATTTATAAAAATTCTCAAATTATATTTATTTGGGTATTTATAATATCAATTATCTTAATCTTTCATTAATACTGTAATTACTGCTTCATCATTGTGTCATAAATAAATTAAATTATTTAATGTCTAAAAATTATAAATAAAATACCATTATATAGGAAATCTTTTTATCTTTCTAATGAATATTTATAGTCGAAAATCCAACATATATAACCCTATGTAAAAATTGTTTTGCTAAAAGATATATGCTTATGTCATTTTTGTATTTATTTTAACTTAATTAATATAAAGTGTCCTTATCACCTACAAGTGGCTCCATGGGGTCCCAAAATTGACCCAAAGATGCCCATGGTCGGACATGTATCCACCAATAAGGTTAGGACACCTTTTAGGGTAATTTATTATTATTATAATATTATTTTTTGACCCTTATTTACAGGATTTACCCTTTAACCATGGTAAATAAAATATTTATCGAAGTAATTATTCCAAATGTCTAAAAATAAAATTTACATATTTAAAAAATTTGGACATCCTGATTTCAAATATGGAATCCATTTTTCCAAATTCAAAACACAGAAGTGGCAGAAATTAATTTAAAATTAATTCCCGTTGTTAAAACAATAAGCGTGTTTTTAAGATATAATAATTATCAAAAGATTGATACTTGTTTATGCACGGTTTAATTATGAAATTGTGTCCAATGACAAAAATTGTATTAAATGGTAAAAATATATTCTAAATATACATTAAAACCACTCAAATTCATAATTTATCACTATTAATTATTTTGATTAAAAAAGTTGTTTTTAATTAAAATTTAGTAATTTTCACTATTCATTAAAATATAAAAGTTATCTGAAAAGTACCAAAATTTCACCCTAGGCTAAATTCGATATTCTGAATCCAAAAATGAAGTCCATTTTGAGAGATAAAATTTATAAAATTTCAAACATTAGGTATTACTATTCATAACGGCTACTTTGATTGGTTGTGGTGTGTGTTAGAACTCGAAGTTGCGTATAACACACGCTACTTTATTATTCAAAGAGAAGCATACCGTGGAAGCTTGGGGTGTTACATTCTCCCCTCATTCAAATAATTTTGTTCTCGAAATTTCTAGAGTAATACTGCATAAAAAGACTCGGGTGGTTCTTTATCATAAGTTCCTCGGGTTCCCACATTGCCTCTTCCATCTTATGGTTTCTCCAGAGAAATTTTACCAGACAAGTCATACGGTTTCTCAGCACTTGTTCTCTCCTATCAAGAATCCTGACGGACTCTTCGCAATAAGAGAGATCGGGTTCCAATTATAATTCTTTATAGGTGAGTACATGTGTTGGGTCAGGCATGTATTTTCTGAACAGTGATACGTGGAACACATCGTGAACTTTGGAGAGATTTGGAGGCATTTCCAAACGGTAAGCTACAGCCCCAATTAGTTCTAGAATTTCGAATGGTTCGATTTACCTGGGACTCAATTTACCTTTCTTGTTGAAACGTATAACTCCCTTCCATAGAGATACCTTCAAGAAAACATGATCTCCTACCTGAAATTTCAAATCCTTCCTTCGGTTGTCACCATAGCTCTTCTGCCAACATTGAGCTTCTTTGATGTGGTTTTGGATTACCTTCACCTTTTCCATCGTTTCCTCCACTAGTTCTGGGCCTACAAGTTTTCTTTCACCAACTTTGTAACACCCCGAGCTTCCACGATACGCTTCTCATTCAATAATGCAATAGATTGCATTATACGCAACTTCGAGTTCTAACACACCGCAACGAATCAAAGTAGCCGTTATGAATAGTAATAAACACCTTTTAAATTTATAGAAATTTTATATTTCAAAATGGACTTCATTTTTGTATTCCTAATATTGAAATTAGCCTATGTTGAATTTTTTGTAATTTTCTGAGAACTTCCAAATTTTTATGAATAGTGAAAAATACTTAAAACAACTTTTTTAATCAAAATAATTTATAGTGATAAGTTATAATATTTAGTGGTTTTAAGGTATAATTAGAATATGTTTTTACCATTTTATCCAATGGTGGCCATTAGAATTAATTTAACATTGAAATTGGACATAAACAATTGCCAATATTTTGATATAAATTGTTTCTTAAAAACACGCTATTTGTCGTAACAGCGGGAATTAATTATAAAATTAATTAATGCAAATTATATGTTTGGAATTTTGTAAAATAGACATCATTTTTGAATTCGGAATATCAATTATCGCTTAGGGTGAAATTTTGGCATTGTTCTGAAAAACTTCAATTTTTGATGAATAGTGAAACCACTAAGTGGTAGTTAAATAACTGATTTTTCGTTTAAATGAAATATTACCACTTCTGTGATTTGATTTTCAAAAATCCGACATACATGGTTGTCATTAAGAAGTAAAATGTGGTTCAATGAGATTAAAATAATTTTTTGGTGAATAGTAACTTTTAAGTTCTTAATCGCGATTAGAGGTAATTAGTGTAGTTTAAGGTAAAAATAATGTTTTAATAATATGAGATGAGCTTGACACTTGTCCTACTCCTATTGGATGAGTCATGGCCGACCAAGACAACCCATGGGTCAACTTGGGGACCCCATGGAGCCACTTTAGTTAGAAAATGACATAAACACCTTTTATTTAATGTTAAAGTAAAAAATGACACAAACATAAAATGTTTTACTAAAACAATTTTTAAGTGGGGTTACATAAGTCCAAATTTTTATTATAAATATTCATTAGAAAGATAAAAAGATTTCCTAAATCATAGTATTTTTTTTATAATTTTTAGACATTAAATAAATTAAATTATTTATGACATCATTATGATGCAGCGATGACCTCATTATTTAACGATTTAAATAAAATGAGAAGATAATGCAAAATCCAAGGCTTACACTTGTCCAAAGCCTATTGGATGAAGATATTTCGAAGCCTTATCACCTTATCCTCGAATTATATAAGTTTGGGACCTTTAGAATCCGAAAAGCATTGTGTAATAATGTAACATTTCAATCCTTCCAAAAGTGCCCCTCCTCTCCACTTATAAAAGGCCCCCACCTCTCCCACCTCATTTACACTTTCAAGCCATTTGGCTCGGCCAAACTCTGCCCAAATACTCTCCCAACTTCCCTCTCTTACTTCTAGAAGCCTCACTTTGGGCATAACTCTTCTCAAGGAAGCCTTTGGCTCAAATCAAAAAGAGTTACCCGATTTTGAGGTAATGTCTTCTCTAATTTTGTTTTGTTTTTTTTTTCTTCTCCAACCCCCTAAACTCTTTTTATTCATTTATTTTGTAACAACACCAGTATCCTCAATATACTAGGATGTTGTGATAAGAAGGATTCTATCTACACTTACACACACCTACATCTAATGGTTAAAGAACATCCGGTTTCTGTGGATTGCGAATTTCTGCCTCACGAAACGATGATTGTTCAACACTCATATAACACCTTCAAAGGTGGCCATTAAGATGTCACTATTTTTATATATGATATGTAATATGTTTATGTTTTAATTATGCTTCTGTATGTCTCATTTATGGCATACTTTATGATTTCCATTATGGGTAAAACGCGATAATTTCATTTTAGGAAGTGCGGACTACCGCCCCCTCAAAGTGATTTGAATCGTTAATGCCATATGTGGGATGTATAAAGGATGGAGAAAATGGTATTATACACTATATTATACTGGAATTATATTATACATTTATATCATTATGATTTCATTCCATTAAATATGAAATTGAAATGAAAGTAGCGTTCATGCGTACGTACGGCTTACCGTCTCCATGAACGGTGCATTTCATTTCTTACCTCTAAAATGTTACGTAGTATTATGAATGAATGTATATACTGGATATATATGATATATATGATATCTATATCATGAATATAATTCTGGATATAATGGATATATATCACCACATAAACAACTTGTAATTATAAGAAGTTTATTGTTGACTCAAGTACCAAAGATCGACAAAACGACTGTTATTAACTTAAATAATTACATAATGTTCATATCATGGTAATAAGTGAAATAAAAGGAATAATGAACATGAAAAAGTTTCTTAAGTAAATAGAAATTAACTCTAGTTTATTATTCAGGAGGTTAAAGAACGGTCGAGTCAGGACAAGACGCAAGGTAAGGGAATTTCTTAACCCAACTTCCATTCTTTGGGTTAATCTCCTACTTTCAAATTATGTCATGATATTATTATGTCTTATTTTGTATTCTTTATGTGTACCTATAGTGAATACACATAATAGATCTATTTTATTTTAAAAATGATCTTTTTAAGGACTTCGTCTCAATCTCCTTTCACTGAGACATATTTGGTTTTATACACAACTTTCTTTTATACGGTGTATAAACCCCTTTGACTTTTACAGAATCTTTTTTATACGAAGCGTTTTACTAAACGACAAAAAGGGAATGTTTTTCTTTCCTTACTTATGCGGCGACAACGACTTCTCTGCCGCCGTGACCATTATTTGAGTTTCAGCTTCCTCTACAAGCCATACCTTCTTTTTAAAAGAAAAATAAATACTATGTTTTACTTTTCTTTTATTTTGGTATTGAAAATGGTTTTGAAAGCGTTTTTATTATATCAATGTGTGGTATTGATATCTTGTGATTGAAATGTGGAAATGTTATGTTTCCTTTATCCATGTTTTATGTGATACGATTATGTTATGGTTTATCATATGTTTAAACCTATTCACATGAGGAATGTATTGGACTTAATAAGTGACGGGTGGAGCCCGCTATAGCTCCTAGATGCATCGGTAGGTCTCATGAGACAAATAGACGTGGAATTGGCCGAGGCCCTTTCCCAATTTGATTTATGGTTTTGGCCGAGGCCTTAATCATTTTAGACGTCTTGGCCGAGGCCTTGACAAAATGTTTCAGAATGTCCGACATTATACATTCCATCATTATGAAAGTGGTTATTGATATTGCATGTGATTATTCGACCAGTAGAATATTCATGTGAAGAAGTGAATGGAATTATCTCATTTTACTTTTGCCATATTATGTTGATGTTCAAGTTTAAAAGGCTTTTGTTTTAGTTATACATTGCCTTAAATTTTTATGTTTATTTATGAAAGCTTCCGCAATATTGTTATCCTTACTGAGCATCTGAGCTCACCCCTTTCAATGTTTTAATATTTTCCAGGATGTGAAGAAGTATTTTATGAATGACCTGTAGGGATAGTCAGAAGAGGATATGAGTGTGGACTATGAAGACTTTGTTATTAGTTTTTCACTTTATGATGTAATGTAAGACTTATGAATGTATCTAGTGTTTCCAAGGCTACTAAACTAATCGGTCTTTCGAGACTTGATCTTTTGTGATCATGCCAATGTTACGAAGTAATGCACCGACTCTGGGTAGTTGGGGTCCGGGCGTTACAGTTGGTATCAGAGGCAGTTTAGTACTAACCTTGGAAGCTATATTTAGATAAACTCTGATTAGAGCACATAGCCCAAAGATAGACTTTGGGGATTAGTATAGAAGAACTTCCTAGAATTTTGGTATTATAGAGATGTTATGAGTTTTCCGAGCAATACATCCCTGTCTAGATACGAGCAGGTAGAGGCGGCTCTAGCACAGATGTACCTAGGGGTAAAACCCGAAAACACCGCTTTGAGCTAGACTCGAACGGGAACTGGTGCACGACAACGGGCCTTGCTGCACTCTTGGTTACGACACTCCCGGGGGATATGCTTAGGATAATTCTCATTTTATTTACAAACCACTATGAAGGTTTATGAGTACATACTTCCTCAAAGAAAACATTTCTTTTTATGATTATGGATTATATCCATAAATAGTTCAATTTATGTAATGTGTTTAACAAGTATGGAATTATGTATTTTGATTCATAAACTAATCTAGTTTATGCCATTGTTTAGAAATGGCGCCTAGTGGAAGGAATGGAAACCGTATCAATACACGAACTCCGTGTAGGGATTTCCCTCCTGCTCAAGATAATTATTGTGGATCTGGAGATACAACTGGTGCTGATCAGCTTCTCACCGTACTGGGACAACTCACGCAGGTTATGAATAATAACCTTACTCGTATGGAGCACCCTGATCCGCAATGTGGAGGATCAATGCTAGACCGTTTCATGAGGCAACAACCACCAACCTTCAATGGGAGTACAAATCCTACTGTATCTGAGCAATGGATAAATTCCTTAGAGAAAATATTCCATGCCTTGGGGAGTAGCGAAAGGGAGAAGGTTGTCATGGCAGTTTACCGTCTCACTGGAGATGCCGATCAGTGGTGGTCGCTGATTCAAAACACAAAGGAAGATGATGACGTATCGAATATGGAATGGAGGGAGTTCAAAGAGATTTTCTTAGAAAAATATTTTCCTCGTGACCATCGAGCAGATATGGAAAGGCAATTTCTGAGTTTGAGGCAGAAGGAGGATGAGAATGTCGCAAAGTATGAGGCTAACTTTACAAGGTTAGCGAGGCATGCTGCCGATTATATACGTAACCCAAGGAGTAAGATTGATCGTTTCTTTGATGGGTTAAAACCATTTCTCTGTCGAGCTTTAGTATCACAATCCTTCTCATCATACGAAGATATTGTCTCGTGTGCTATCAAGACAGAAAAGGAATTCTCTAAGTCTTATGACAACAAAGTAAAGCAAGAGAAGAAGAGAACGGTGGAACAAGAGACAGATAAAGGGAAAAAGGGAAAGAAGGGTTTTCCATTATGTGATAATTGTGGGAAGAATCACCCTGGTACTTGCCTAAAAGGAATGGGAGTTTGTTATAAATGTGGAGAAAAGGGTCACCAGGCTTGTGATTGCAAGGGAAAGAAAGAGGCTGTCAAAGTTGAATGCTACAATTGTAGGGAAACAGGGCATTATGCATATGAATGTCCTAAGCGTCAGGGAAACTTACCTCAGAAAAGTCCAAGGGATCAAGGCCAATCTTATGCTGTGACTACAGTTGAAGCGGAATAATTAATGTATTGGTGCTTTTGGACTCAAGGATTATATTCTGGTTATACGAATAATGTGATATATATATATGGATTGTACTACAGTACTTGTTGATTTCAGTAAGGTTTTAATATGATTAAGGTAATCATATTTTTAGTATGTGACAATAAGAGAAACTTTTCTTTGTTTGGGGAATCTGATGTTACAATTGATTTTGGAATTTAGAGACCTTTTAGAGAAAGTCTGGATGAAGATATTTTGGATAACTATAAAGGTTGGAGTGGATTAAGTTGAACCATGGATAGTATTGTTTAAGGTTAAAGAATTTCTGAAGATTATTTTTGGAATATTATAATACTATAGTTTTAGGAAAAGGACAACCTGCAGGGTGGGGAATAACCCGTCGCGTCGGACAAAGCTGCAGGAATCGAACCCACAACCATAGTGCGACAAGCCTTTATTTCCTACCACTAGCCTACAGGAAGTCCCTGGATATTACAAAATAATTTTACTAATCTAAATGGTATGTGTTAACATTTGGAACCTTATACAATTAGGATAAATAGAATATTTTTGAGTTCTGTTACCATTTGGAGTAAAAGTTGGGTTTGTGGTAAAAATTTATTAACGAATGAAAGTATACATAACAAGTATGTATATTCCCTTACGTTCTTAGTAAATCTCCTAAATAAATTCCTCAACATTATAAAAGGTAACTTAAAACAAAAATGTTGTCGGTTAACTTTTCCAACTGGGGATTCAATGACCGTTTAACCAATCACAAGTTTGTGATTTTCTTATGGTTAAACTTTCTCCTAATCCTGTTTTCTATAACTCTCCATCAGACCTTGATGGTTTGTTTTTCTTCCATATCCATATTTTCATAGAATCCTAGAATGGGCTATATCGGGTGACCTTTGTACTTATCCTTCTTTCTTTTAATGTTATATATTTATTAACCTTATTTCCGATGTGGGTTTTCCTCAAAGGTATTTTCTCTTTTCAACCTTTTATTTTCAAAGAAAAATTTCAAATTGTGAGGACGCAATTTATTGAAGGAGGGGAGAATGTAACACCCTGAGCTTCCACGATACGCTTCTCATTCAATAATGCAATAGCTTGCATTATATGCAACTTCGAGTTCTAACACACTGCAACGAATCAAAGTAGCCGTTATGAATAGTAATAAACACCTTTTAAATTTATAGAAATTTTATATTTCAAAATGGACTTCATTTTTGTATTCCTAATATTGAAATTTGCCTATGTTGAATTTTTTGTAATTTTCTGAGAACTTCCAAATTTTTATGAATAGTGAAAAATACTTAAAACAACTTTTTTAATCAAAATAATTTATAGTGATAAGTTATAATATTTAGTGGTTTTAAGGTATAATTAGAATATATTTTTACCATTTTATCCAATGGTGGCCATTAGAATTAATTTAACATTGAAATTGGACATAAACAATTGCCAATCTTTTGATATAAATTGTTTCTTAAAAACACGCTATTTGTCGTAACAGCGGGAATTAATTATAAAATTAATTAATGCAACTTATATGTTTGTAATTTTGTAAAATAGACATCATTTTTGAATTCGGAATATCAATTATCGCTTAGGGTGAAATTTTGGCATTGTTCTGAAAAACTTCAATTTTTGATGAATAGTGAAACCACTAAGTGGTAGTTAAATAACTGATTTTTCGTTTAAATGAAATATTACCACTTCTGTGATTTGATTTTCAAAAATCCGACATACATGGTTGTCATTAAGAAGTAAAATGTGGTTCAATGAGATTAAAATAATTTTTTGGTGAATAGTAACTTTTAAGTTCTTAATCGCGATTAGAGGTAATTAGTGTAGTTTAAGGTAAAAATAATGTTTTAATAATATGAGATGAGCTTGAAACTTGTCCTACTCCTATTGGATGAGTCATTTCCGACCAAGACAACCCATGGGTCAACTTGGGGACCCCATGGAGCCACTTTAGTCAGAAAATGACATAAACACCTTTTATTTAATGTTAAAGTAAAAAATGACACAAACATAAAATGTTTTACTAAAACAATTTTTAAGTGGGGTTACATAAGTCCAAATTTTGATTACAAATATTCATTAGAAAGCTAAAAAGATTTCCTAAATCATAGTATTTTTTTTATAATTTTTAGACATTAAATAAATTAAATTATTTATGACATCATTATGATGCAGCGATGACCTCATTATTAACGATTTAAATAAAATGAGAATATAATGCAAAATACAAGGATTACACTTGTCCAAAGCCTATTGGATGAAGATATTTCGAAGCCTTATCACCTTAGCCTCGAATTATATAAGTTTGGGACCTTTAGAATCCGAAAATCATTGTGTAATAATGTAACATTTCAATTCTTCCAAAAGTGCCCCTCCTCTCCACTTATAAAAGGCCCCCACCTCTCCCACCACATTTACACTTTCAAGCCATTTGGCTCGGCCAACCTCTGCCCAAATACTCTCCCAACTTCCCTCTCTTACTCCTAGAAGCCTCACTTTGGGCAGAACTCTTCTCAAGGAAGCCTTTGGCTCAAATCAAAAATAGTTACCCGATTTTGAGGTAATGTCTTCTCTAATTTTGTTTTGTTTTATTTTTCTTCTCCAACCCCCTAAACTCTTTTTATTCATTTATTTTGTAACAACACCAGTATCCTAAATATACTAGGATGTTGTGATAAGAAGGATTCGAGCTACACTTACACACACCTACATCTAATGGTTAAAGAACATCTGGTTTCTGTGGATGGCGAATTTCTGCCTCACGAAACGATGATTGTTCAACACTCATATAACACCTTCAAAGGTGGCCATTAAGATGTCACTATTTTTATATATGATATGTAATATGTTTATGTTTTAATTATGCTTCTGTATTTCTCATTTATGGCATACTTTATGATTTCCATTATGGGTAAAACGCGATAATTTCATTTTAGGAAGTGCGGACTACCGCCCCCTCAAAGTGATTTGAATCGTTAATGCCATATGTGGGATGTATAAAGGATGGAGAAAATGGTATTATACACTATATTATACTGGAATTATATTATAAATTTATATCATTATGATTTCGTTCCATTAAATATGAAATTGAAATGAAAGTAGCATTCATGCGTACGTACGGCTTACCGTCTCCATGAACGGTGCATTTCATTTCTTACCTCTAAAATGTTACGTAGTATTATGAATGAATGTATATACTGGATATATATGATATATATGATATCTATATCATGAATATAATTCTGGATATAATGGATATATATCACCACATAAACAACTTGTAATTATAAGAAGTTTATTGTTGACTCAAGTACCAAAGATCGACAAAACGACCGTTATTAACTTAAATAATTACATAATGTTCATATCATGGTAATAAGTGAAATAAAAGGAATAATGAACATGAAAAAGTTTCTTAAGTAAATAGAAATTAACTCTAGTTTATTATTCAGGAGGTTAAAGAACGGTCGAGTCAGGACAAGACGCAAGGTAAGGGAATTTCTTAACCCAACTTCCATTCTTTGGGTTAATCTCCTACTTTCAAATTATGTCATGATATTATTATGTCTTATTTTGTATTATTTATGTGTACCTATAGTGAATACACATAATAGATCTATTTTATTTTAAAAATGATCTTTTTAAGGACTTCTTCTCAATCTCCTTTCACTGAGACATATTTGGTTTTATACACAACTTTCTTTTATACGGTGTATAAACCCCTTTGACTTTTACGGAATCTTTTTTATACGAAGCATTTTACTAAACGACAAAAAGGGAATGTTTTTCTTTCCTTACTTATGCGGCGACAATGACTTCTCCGCCGCCGTGACCATTATTTGAGTTTCAGCTTCCTCTACAAGCCATACCTTCTTTTTAAAAGAAAAATAAATACCATGTTTTACTTTTCTTTTATTTTGGTATTGAAAATGGTTTTGAAAGCGTTTTTATTATATCAATGTGTTGTATTGATATCTTGTGATTGAAATGTGGAAATGTTATGTTTCCTTTATCCATGTTTTATGTGATACGATTATGTTATGGTTTATCATATGTTTAAACCTATTCATATGAGGAATGTATTGGACTTAATAAGTGACGGGTGGAGCCCGCTATAGCTCCTAGATGCATCGGTAGGTCTCATGAGACAACTAGACGTGGAATTGGCCGAGGCCCTTTCCCAATTTGATTTATGGTTTTGGCCGAGGCCTTAATCATTTTAGACGTCTTGGCTGAGGCCTTGACAAAATGTTTCAGAATGTCCGGCATTATACATTCCATCATTATGAAAGTGGTTATTGATATTGCATGTGATTATTCGACCAGTAGAATATCCATGTGAAGAAGTGAATGGAATTATCTCATTTTACTTTTGCCATATTATGTTGATGTTCAAGTTTAAAAGGCTTTTGTTTTAGTTATACATTGCCTTAAATTTTTATGTTTATTTATGAAAGCTTCCGCAATATTGTTATCCTTACTGAGCATCTGAGCTCACCCCTTTCAATGTTTTAATATTTTCCAGGATGTGAAGAAGTATTTTATGAATGACCTGCAGGGATAGTCAGAAGAGGATATGAGTGTGGACTATAAAGACTTTGTTATTAGTTTTTCACTTTATGATGTAATGTAAGACTTATGAATGTATCTAGTGTTTCCAAGGCTACTAAACTAATCGGTCTTTCGAGACTTGATCTTTTGTGATCATGCCAATGTTATGAAGTAATGCACCGACTCTGGGTAGCTGGGGTCCGGGCGTTACAAATGTCTTCCCAACAGGTTGGTGTGCGACATCTCTTTCCTTATAACACTTCATATGGTTTCATCTGAATACTTTAATGGAATCTACTGTTATAGGAAATTTCTAAAAGAGGTAAATATTGATCCCGCATACCCTGAAAGTCAAGTGAGCATGATCTCACCAAGTCTTCTAAGGTTTGAATAGTTTGTTCTGATTGTCCAACTGTTTGAGGGTGGTAAGAAGTTCTCAAACGAAGTTCAGTATCCAAGGCCTTCTGAAGACTTTTCCAGAATCTTAATGTAAAAGGAGGATCACAATCGGAAACAATCGTTAGGGGTACTCCATGAAGTCTCACAACTTCATTAATATATAGTCGTTCTAGATGTTCCAGTGGTAGATCTTCTCTTATAGCAAGAAAATGTGATGTCTTGGTAAGAAGATCAACATTAACCCATATTTCATCGTTCCTTCTAGGAGTATTTGGTAACCCCGTGACAAATTCCATCGTAATATTGTCCCATTTCCACTCAGGTATGGGAAGAGGTAGCATAACTCCTCTATGTTGTTGCCTTCCAGCTTTCACTTGTTGAAAAACTATACATCTTGACACAAAATCATCAATCTCCCTCTTCATGTTGTCCCACCAAAAATGTTCCTTCAAATATCTATACATTTTGGTGCTCCCATGGTGTATAGTGAAATTGAAACTATGAGCATCAGCCATCAATTCCCTTTTTAGATCAGGTATATCGGGAACACAAAGTCTTATCCCGAATTTTAAAATTCCATCTTCATACACAAAGTCACTCAATCTCCCATCATTCACAGCTTTAATCATCTTTTTAAACTCTTCATCATTGGCCTAAGAACTCTTTATCCTTTCTAGTAAAGATGGTTTGGCTACCATTTGAAAAAGTTATGATGTTTCACCTTCCATGGTGATTCCCATATTCAACTTTACTAGATCCATGAAAATAGGATCCCTTTAAATTCTCATCATGTTCAAAACTCCATGGTCCTTTCTTCTCAAAGCATCTTCCACCTTATTTGTCTTCCCCGGGTGGTAGTGTATCATGCAATCATAATCCTTGAGTAGTTCAATCCATCGCCTTTGCCTCATGTTGAGTTCTTTCTGTGAGAAAATGTACTTTAAACTCTTGTGATCGGTATATATCTCACATTTTTCACCATAGAGAAAATGTCTTCATATCTTCAAAGCAAAGATTAAAGCAGCTAACTCAAGATAAAGAGTAGGATAGTTTTTCTCATTAATTTTTAGCTGTCTTGATACATAGGCAATAAACCCATCATTCTGCATAAGGACACAATCAAGTCCTTTCTTCGATGCATCACTATAAATAATGAACCCATCATTCCCCGATGGTAGAGTCAATATAGGATAATTGACTAATCCTCTCTTCAGTTATTCAAAACATTCTTCACACTCTTTTTTCCAAACAAATTTAACCCCTTTACATGTGAGCTTCGTTTATGGGTTAGAAAACCGGGAAACTTCTGGACGAAACGTCGATAATAACCTGCTAAACCAATAAAACTGCGTACCTCATTTATACTCGTCGGTGCTAGCCATTATTGGATTTCCTCGGTCATAGAAGGATCAACAGAGATTCCATATTTGGAGAAAATATGGCCAAGAAAATAAATCTCCTGATGCCAGAATTCACACTTGATAAACTTCCCATATAATTCATGTATTCTCAAAGTCTTTAGGATAATGCGCAAGTGATTTTCATGATCTCCGTATTTTTTGGTGTATACCAAGATATAATCAATAAATAACACCAAAAAATCATCGAGATATTCCTTGAAAACTCTATTCATTATATCCATGAATACAGAGGGCGCATTAGTCAACCCAAAAGGCATTACTGTAAACTCATAATGCCCGTACCTGGTTCGAAATGTTGTCTTCGGAATGTCTTTTTTCTTCACACACAACTGATGGTATCCAGTTCGAAGGTCAATCTTTGAAAAGTATTGAGATCCATGTAGTTGATCAAATAAATCATCAATTCGAGGTAGGGGATACTTCTTATTTATTGTTATAGCATTGATTTCCCTGTAGTCGATACATAACCTCATAGATCCATCTTTCTTTTTAACAAAAAGAATAAGCGCTTTCCATGGAGAAACACTAGGGAGAATAAATCCTTTATTACTCAATTACTATAGTTGTTTCTTTTGTTCTACCTATTCCACAGTGGCCATTCTATAAGGGGTCTTTGATATAGGCCTTGATCCAGGAATTAAATCAATGGGAAACTCAACTTCTCGTTCTGGAGGATGTCCAGGTAAATCTTCCGGAAACACATCTACATATTCTTTTACAATATGTAGATCCTCTATTTGAACATTTTTTCCTCACACACAGTAATTTCATTCTCTTCCTCCCCAATAATTGAATTTAGTTGAGCAACTGGGGGTGGATCTAGATAAGAATTTGGTGGTTATGATTCTGCTCCAATGAGAAGGTGTTCCTTATCATCATCATCAAAAATCGTAACCTCCTTCTTCTTATAATAATTCTTTACATCATGGTCAAAAAGACAATCCATACTGAGGATTATATCAAACTCAATCATAGGTATAACGATGAGATCATCGAATAAAGAACATTTATGTGCTCTAATGGGGACTGATTCACAAAACATTGTTGCAATGATACTTCCCTTGGGAGTTTTAACTGACAACTCCTTTGTTAAATCAAATTGAAAATATCTAATTTTCTTAGAAAACTGGAAATATATTAAACAATGCATTGATCCAGAATCAAAAAATGCATTTTCTAAACTAGAGGAAACCATTAAATTACCTGCCACCACCTCTTTCAGAGCTTCTACCTCAGCAGTAGTGATAGCATAAGCTTGGCCTTGATCCCTTGGCCTTTTCTGAGGCAAGTTCCCTTGAGGCTTAGGACATTCATTTGCACAATGTCCCATCTCTCTACAATTATATCATTCCACATTGACAACAACTCTCTTTCCCTTGAAATCATGAGTTTGGTGGCCTTTTTCACCACACTTGTAACAGACTCTCATTCCTTTTAAGCAAGTACCAGGGTGTTTCTTCCCACATTTACTGCACGATGGATTTTAAACTTTTCTCTTCTTCCCCTTATTTCTATTTCTAGATTGATCAGCAGATCTATTCTTCTCTTTCTTTTCTTTAAAGTCATAAGACTTAGATAATTCCTTTTTCGTCTTGATAGCACACGAGACAATATCTTCGTACGATGAGAAGGTTTGTGAGACTAATGCTCGATGGACAAACGGTTTTAACCCATCAAAGAAACGATCAATCATACTTATTGGGTTAATTATATAATCTCCAGTATGCCTTTCTAGTCTTGTAATGTTTGCCTCATACTTTGTGACATTCTCATCCTCCTTTTGTCTCAGTCTAAGAAATTTCCTTTCCATATCTGCTCGATGGTCACGAGGAAAGTATTTTTCTTAAAACATATCTTTGAACTCTCTCTATTCCATATTTGATACTTCATCATCTTCCTTTGTGTTTTGTATCAATGACCACCATTGATCAGCATCTCGAGTGAGGCGATAAACTGCCATGATAACTTTCTCCCTTTCACTACTCCCCAAAGCCTGAAATATTTTTTCCAGGGAACTTATCCATTTCTCAGCTACCAATGGATTTGTAATCCCATTGAATGTTGGTGGTTTTTGCCTCATGAAGCGATCTAACATTGATCCGCCAGGTTGTGGATTAGGGTGCTCCATTCGGGTAAGGTTATTATTCATAACCTGAGTGAGTTTTCCCAGTATGGTGATTAGCTGATCAGCACCAGTTGCATCACCAGCTCCACTATAATTATCTTGTGTAGGATGGAAATCCCTACATGGGGTGCGTGCATTGATACGGTTTCCATTTCTTCCACTAGGCGCCATTTCTAAACAATGTCATAAACTAGATCAGTTTATGAATCAAAATACATAATTTCATACTTGTAAAACACTTAACATAAATTGAACTATTTATGGATATAATCCATAATCATAAAAATGTTTTCTTTGAGGAAGTATATACTCATAAACCCTTTGTAATGGTTTGTAAAGAAAATGAGAATTATCCTAATCATATCCCCAAGGAGTGTCGTAACCAACATTGCAGCAAGGACCTTTGTCGTGCACCAGTTCTCATTTGTGTCTAGCTCAAAGCGGTGTTTTCGGGTTTTACCCCTAGGTACATCTGTGCCAGAGCCACCTCTACCTACTCGTATCCATACAGGGGTGTATTTCTCTAAAAACTCACAAAATTTATACAATAACAAAATTCTAGGAAGTTCTTCTATACTAATCCTCAAAGTCCATCTTAGATCTATGTTCTCTAATCAGAGTTTATCTAAATCATGCTTCCAAGGGTTGTACTAAACTTCCTCTGATAACAACTGTAACACCCCAACCCCAGTTACCCAGAGTTAGTGCATTATTACATAACATTGGAATGATCATAAGAAAGATCAAATCTCTAAAGATTGATTAGTTTAGTAGCCTTGGAAACATTAGATATATTCATAAGTCTTACATTACATCATAAAAATGTAAACTACAACAACATATTCTCCATTTTCCACACTCATATCCCCACATACTATCCCTGAAGGTCATTCATAAATTAATTATTCACATTATGGGAAAAATAAAACATTGAAAGGGGTGAGATCAGATGCTCAGTAAGGATAACAATATAGCAGAAACTTTCATAAACAAACATAAACATTTATGGAAATGTATAACTAAAACAAAAGCCTTTTAAACATTAACTTCCTCATAGTATGGGAAAGGTAAAATGAAATAATTCCATTTACTTATTCACATGTATATTCTACTAGTCGAATAATCACATGCAATATCAATAACCACTTTCATAATGATGGAATGCATAATGCCAGACTATCATAACCACGTAGCCAAGGCCTCTTGCGAAGACTACAAATAAGATTTTGTCAAGGCGTCGTTCCAAGACACTAGTTTTTCTCATGCGACCTACCGATGCATCGAGGAGCTATAGTGGGCTCCACCCGTCACTTATTAAGTCTAATGCATTCCTCATATGAACAGGTTTAAACATAACATAAACATTTATATTAAAACTAGAATATGAAATTTAAATACTCTCTCTATAAACCATGAATGGTATAAAAATAACATATCCACATTCAATCATATCACAAAACCTTTAATACAATATGGAAGTTTTGTATCATAATAAATCAACTTCAAATAAACTTAAAATCCATCCAAGGATGTTGACATAGATGAAAATAAAAACAATTTGAGAGAAATATCTCTTTTTTGGAAATCATTTAAAAGTCACATAATTTTATAGAAAATATTTATTTTAAAAATATTCTTATAAGCTTGTAATGGAAGATTAAAAGGTGTAAAACAGTGGTGAATAACTGCACCCTCCATAGAAGTTAAAAAAATTCTTACCTTAATTCTGTTGAAAAGGTTAAAAATGACCTTGTTTGGAAAACAAGGGAAAGATTCCTTTATAAACCTCTTATAAAAAGTCAAAAAAGGCTATAAATTACTTTAACCCATATTCTGTAAAATAGTAAGAATGTTTTGAAATACATTTTTATGAAACATGGATGTAGATGATAAAGAGTTCCTTGTAGATAATTACGTATAAACAACCTCGGATAATGAAGAGATTGTGAAATAAACCCTTACCTTGTACTTATCCTTAGTCGATGGTATGTTAAACTCCTGTATAATAGTTAAAACATTGTTATTAAATTATACAAGAACCATATATATAATTATGATATCATATATTATCTTCTAATAATGCTTTGTTAATAATACTTTAGTATTATCATCATTTCGGGTGTTAACTTACTCGTTTTCTTTTATATGTTTTGTTACATAAGTCATGTTTTTTATGGATAGGTTGTACCTTATTCATATCCAGAATGATATAAAGTTCATAAAAATTACTTTTAATCATCAAATGAGAATATTTCTTGAATGGATACGATGGTGAATGAATCTCATCGCGTTCGTGGAGACGGTAGTCCGTACGTACGCACGAGCAACAATATCATTATTTTGATATTAAAATAATATATAATTGGATGTTATATCATATTTAAATAATCATTATCATGTTATATTTATTATTTACATGAATTATAAATCTTTATTATACCCATCCAAATAATAATATATTGAATAAAAATTACACCACGACGTGGAGACGGTAAGCCGTACGTACGCACATATGGTGACATGCCATTAAAAGGATGGATAGAATACTGAATATGGTTGTACCATATTTATAATAACATCAAGGTATATAAGAGATACTTGAGTTATTATTTTATAATGTTAATAACAAAGAAATAAGAAGTTGAAGAAGAAATGAACTTGAAAAAAGGTGGTGAAAACATTACCTCTTCTTCGGGTTCTTCCTTTTGATTTGATCAAAATGGATCCTTAGGTTGGCTTTCTGATCAAACTAATGCCTATAGGTTGAATATAGTAAAGTTTAGAGATTATTTGGGCAGGGGTTGGCCGATCCAAAAGGATTTTAAAGTATGAAGAATTGGTTAGAAGTGTTTTCCTTTTATAAGGGGGAGGAGGGGCACCTTAGGAAAATCTAGAAATATTATTTTATAATAAATTCATATTCGGTTTCTAATGGCTCAAAAGTGTATTATTTAAATTTTCAGGTGGGTTTGGGTCTAAAACCAATCAACCAATAGAATTTAGACAGGTTTGGGTCATTATATTAACCTTATATTTTAGTTTTAACTCTTAGTTAATTAGTTTGACACTTACCATGTCACTTTGTATTTTTATATTATATAGTTAATAAACATACTATATACCTCTAAGAGACCCCCAAGTTGTCCATTAATGATACACCTATCATGATATAAATATCTTTTCCTAACCATAGATTTTTAGGAATTGAATATCAATTAATAATATAATATTTGTTTTAAAAACTCTTTTATATCAATTTTGAAACTATTGGGTATTTTGTTTTTTATAAATTCATAAAAGCATTATTAATTAAAAAAAATTATATAAACAATCCTAATATGTCATAGTAACCTATAAAATTATTTTAATTTAAAAAAAGTCTCAAATTATATTTATTTGGGTATTTATAATATCAATTATCTTAATCTTTCATTAATATGGTAATTACTGCATCATCATTGTGTCAAAAATAAATTAACATATTTAATGTCTAAAAATTATAAATAAAATACCATTATGTATGAAATATTTTTATCTTTCTAATTAATATTTATAGTCAAAAATAAAACATATATAACCCTATGTAAAAATTGTTTTTCTAAAATATATATGATTATGTCATTTTTGTATTTATTTTAACTTAATTAATATAATGTGTCCTTATCACCAACAAGTGGCTCCATGGGGTCCCAAAATCGACCCAATTATGCCCATGGTCTGAAATATATCCACCAATAAGGTTAAGACACGTTTTAGGGTAAATTATTATTATTAAAATATTATTTTGTAACCCTTATTTACTGGATTCACCCTTTAACCAGGGTAAAAAAAATATTTACCGAAGTAATTATTCAAAATGTCTAAAAAAAGTAACCTATTTACCCAATTTAGACATCTTGATTCTAAATATGGAATCCATTTTTCCAAATTCAAAACATAGAAGTGTCAGAAATTAATTTAAAATTAATTCCCGCTGTTAAAACAAAAAGCGTGTTTTTAAGATATAATAAATATCAAAAGATTGATACTTGTTTATGTACGGTTTAATTTTGAAATTATTTCTGTTGACCAACATTGTATTAAATGGTAAAAATATATTCTAAATATAATTTAAAACCACTCAAATTCATAATTTATCACTATTAATTATTTTGATTAAAAAAGTTGTTTTTAATTAAAATTTAGTAATTTTCACCATTCATCAAAATATAAAAGTTATCTAAAATGTACCAAAATTTCACCCTAGGATAAATTCGATATTCTGAAACCAAAAATGTAGTCCATTTTGAGAGATAAAATTTATAAAATTTCAAAAATTAGGTATTACTATTCATAATGGCTACTTTGATTGGTTGTGGTGTGTGTTAGAACTCGAAGTTGTGTATAACACACGCTACTGTATTATTTAAAGAGAAGCTACTGTGGATGCTTAGGGTGTAACATTTTTTAATAGATATTCTTATTTAGTGCTCTCATGTTCTTATACCTCAAATTTCTTATTGGGTTTTTTAGGATAGTTTGATTGAGGTTGGGGATATTGTGGATCGTGCCACAGGAGTGGAGTCTAGGCGGTCATCCATTAATTTTCATTACTGTTTTGTAACATTCACATATAGAGATATGTTTTGAATCATAATTATTATCATTCTACAATATAGTTAATTTTTTTAGGTTCCTTAATTTTTTTTTCTATGGAATTTATTAGGGAAATCCATCGCATATGTGTGCCAGATACCCTTAACACTACTCACTAAACTATTGAATGCATGATTCAACGGATAATATTCTGTACACTACTACCTTCTATGGGGTACTGGTGGGTCTAGGGTATGACACATATTATATGTATATTAATGGTGATCTAGTTAATAAAATACTCTATTGATTCTCCCTATAGTATGATAAACACATTCCAAAATATATTATGGAATAACATCATACTTATGGCTATATAAAACACCTAACATGATGCGTAAAAAATGTTTCTAGAATCCTAATTCAGTTCTTGATGCACATCTCTTTTATCCTTTTATCATGCTCTAAACATCTAAATGAAATCCTTGATCAAACCAATATTTCTTGTTGAGATCCCACACATCCATTAGTAAGTTGATCTTCAAAATTAAAGAAGTTCAATATTTTATTTTCTATGATATATCTCTTGTTGTGATAAAAATTAATCCAACTTAAACCAAAAAATTTATAATCCCATATAATCCCCAAAAAATATCTAATACCACTTTTGTACATCAATGACTTTCACACCCATATGACACATAAATATTTTCGTTTACAAAACAATGATCATTACACTACACTAGAGGATGATGAAAATATCATATTATATATATATATATATAATTTGGTAATGATTTATCAAATATGATAAAAAATTAAATCAATAGAAACATTCCTCCCAATATATAACATGTATCATCCAAAATTATGATGTTCTGAAAAATTTCACATAAAATGTGAAACCAAATATGTCATCCTAGAAATAATAATAATGCAAGTATTCCAAAACACATTCATAATGAATATATATAGGATTCACTAACATACATACTATAATGAAATAATATGTACATAACTATGTCCATGCATAGAATGTACTAAAATAGAGGATACCCTAGAAGGAATATGTGATGTTTTAAACATGACCTATATGCCCCGCTCGATGTTGAAACTCCAAAGTAGAAAGTGATATTTCTTGAAAAAGATAAATTACCACCCTTCATAGGTGATCCAATGTATAAAAATACACATTAGTACATAAAAAGTCTCAAAAGTGAGATTTCATGTTCATTGAGGTGTCCATGAATATTGTGACTATAAAATAAATAGTGGGGCACCACTAATAATTTACCAATACAATAGTTATCTAATATGTGAATTCATATAAGGAAAGCTAGAACGACACACATTGTTCTAGTTTTAAAAATATCTTATCCTTCTTTTTTTTATTATCCTAATCTAACACACTAAAATATAAATTTTATAATTATTAAATCCACTCTAAAGTGAGTTGCTACAAACTCGAGAACATTTTCATGTTTAGATATTTATAAAATTTATAATTTTAATCCATATAAAGTCCATACAATTTCCTATAATTGGGAACATTATGATTATTAAAAACTACTTGAATAGCATCTACCCATCAATCAAGAAAAATAAGACCTTACATCATAATAGATCATATTCAATAATTATACAAGGGAAAATAATTTCCAAAATTTTATAAGAGAAATCAAATCTCAGTAAGGTTTTTTCAAAACAAATGAGAATATTTATTTTAAATCATGAAAACTGTTTAATGATTATTTATTCAAAAAATAATAAGTTTGATATTTATAGAAAATATTTTTATTTACCCTTTAAAATCCAATGAAATTTTAGAATACTAATATTAAAAAATTAACATTTATTCAGAAAAAACATTTTTTAAGAAGGTATAAAATACTAACTGTTATTTTTTAAAAAAATTCAATCTATTAAAATAACTTCTAAAATAAAACCCCCTATAAAATAGAACATTTGGTTTTGAAAAAATATCCTTTTAGATAACAATATAATTATATCATCTATGTTTAAAAAACATTTGATACCACTTAGAGAATTTAAGAGATATATAAGGCCTATGTATCACATTGTGGAAGAATAATATTGATGTTTTGGTTCATGCACCACCCCTAACCATCATTTGTATTTACAAAGAACTAGATTTTAATAATTGTGTTAGTATAGAACCATTCTCATAAATTCCCATAAAATGTTTCACTCCAAATTCACTATATTAGTGTAAAAAAATCATAAAGAATAAAATTATATAAATAGAATCCCAGTTATCAGATGATTTTGTGGATAAAAGTGTGAATTTACATAGTATATTTTAAAACATAAACAATAGTTGTTAATTATACTGATTCATGATAAAAAAATTATATTCAAAAGTGAGACTAGTTTTAATTATGAATAATCGAGTATGTGGGTTTATGAAATAAAATTTTAAAAAATTAAATGATAATTTTGAAAATCCTAAACAAACATATATCAATAAAATTACTTAAAATAAAAAATTATTTTAAAAAACGAAGAATTGTTGATTTATTTCATGAAACAATAATAAAAAAGAATTAGAATTCACTTTAAATATAATATTTTTCAAGTAAAATACATTAAAAATATAATTTTAAAAATATGTAAATTGAACTTTAAAAAAAATATTCTATTTCATTATATTTCTAACATATTCTTCATAACTGCCCCCCATGTTAGATATCCCTCTCAAATGTATTTCCTAAAAAATTTTCTCCTCCTTCTCACTTGCTCCCAATTACTATAGAAAAATATGGTTTTTTTGTGATGGGAACATAGAGATGAACACCAATGGATATGGAGATCCCTTTTTTAATCCCACCTCAAATGGAAATTGAAGTATCAAATTCCTAAATAATTATTTTTCACCATGTACAACAATATTTACATAGAAAAAATTCATTTTCACCTATTATAAACTCTAGTATTTGTAGAACCTTTATAAAATAACAGTTTTTTTACCACCTCTCCTTTTACCATCCTAGTAAAGAAAAATCTGTATATATAAATATGTGTTTATATAACCTACCATGATTGTGTAACAATCACATGTCTGTAGTAAGATGGTGTTGTCATTCTATATCATGTGTATTTCAAAAAATATATTTCATGTTTCCGACAATATTATAAAAATCCCACAATATGAATATATATATATATATAAGCTTATATGATCTCTAAGTAGACCTATAATTCTAATATTGGGATGAAAACATTAGACTCATCAATGTTTCTTTCCCTAATTTTTTTTTGGTTCTCACCTAAATATCTACAATAATTTTTAATTGTGTGATCCTTTGATTTATAAAATAGATATGTATGTTTTTTTGTATGTCGACTCTACAAATTTTGTGAAAATGTGCGGAGGGAAGTGGTGGTTGGGATGTTGAAAGTAGTTTTAATTCTATTTCATCCAACCTCCTCAACATATATAATATATATGTATGCATACGTTTATACCATATTTGATAATGTCGTAGTAGTGGCAACTGGAGGTTGAAGATGGTGGAGGTAAGTGGTTTTATTTCTTGAGTGCATGCACACATAGAAAGATGGTGATGTCATCGATAACTTTTAATGAATTTTCATATTTGGTTTTTAAACATAAAATAGTACCTCGAATACATTACCCCATATCAGGTTTTCATTTTTCATCGAAATTTATTTTATATTTGGTTATGGTGCAACATGGCATCAATGTTTCTCGGGTGTTTTTGTTCACCCTCAAACTCCCTTTCCTTGTAGTATTTTTGTGGATAAACAACACTAATTTTCACCCAAATTTACTCACATAGTTCATCATTGACCGGTGATTTTTGTTGGACCAACCTAGAACTTCAATGAATTATAATTACAAATATGGCCCTCAAGTTTGACCAGTTTTCCACTAGGATGGTTTGCTTCTTTTTTGAATTATCATAGATTACATTGAAATATTTTTTATCCTATCAACAAATATATAAATTAATATACCAAAATAAATTAACTAAATAATCTTTTTGTAATCTAATCCTATATAATCTATTATTTATTTTTTATTGCTATTAATTATAATTATAATTATCTATTTATATAATTATGAATAATTAATTTATGAAATATATTAAAATTTATTATTTAAGAATATAATTATGAAAATCTATTATATATTACTAATGTTAGAAATTCAATATAGTAAAATATATAAATTTAAAGTGTTACAATATTTTTTATTTGTTATAATTCTTATAAATTATTATTTACTATAATTACCAATTGAAATATTTTCAATATTTAAAATATTCTAATATATATTAATAATTAATATGATTCACATATTGTATAACTTTATTATAATAATTTACTTTCATTATATTCCTAATAACTATTTTTTACTATTAAAAATTAACAAATATAGAAAAAATATGTGTATATATATAAATATAATATTCCTATAATTACATCTTAAAATATGTTTCAGGTTGTGTTTCTATTTGAATTTATTGTTTAATATATCTAATTAAAAATAATATTAGTCATAAATGATAATATTAATTTATCTTCCATTTACTGTAATATATATATTTTTTCATAAATGTTATATTACTAATATAAATTATAATAATCATTAAATTGGTCCTACAGTCAATGTAATGGGCTTCAAGACCACAGGGCCATCAGGCCAAAATATATAAAATGTAATAAAGCACCTGGTTGGGTGCGTTGTCCCTTGGGGGTGGGGGATATGACCCTCCTTTCAAGATTAAGTGTGTTCAGTGTGTGTGTGTGTGTTTAATGTAATTATACCTTGAAGAACATAATATAATATATATATATATCACTAAATTTATTTATTTCTAATTAATATATTATTTTCGAACAAATAATTTCTCTGTCATAGTATTTATATTTCACATATATTATTACTAGTAAAATTAATTTACTTATTTAAAATTCTATAATAAATATTATTCCTTAAAATTCATCAATTATTATTAAATATATCAATTTAAAATTAATACAATTTTCTTATAACTATATTGAAATTTTTATGCAATAATAGTTATATTTCATATTTTATATTTTAAATATATATTTATATATACACATTTCAAATTAATATTATATATTTAAATAAATGATGTCTTACTATAAGAACTTATATTTATTTTATAGTATCTTTTATCTCTCAATAATTACAAATTAATTTTAATAACAAGTTACACAAAAGAGAAGATAATATTTTGATTATAATCAAAATATCAATTTTCAAATGTTGTTATAAAAAGAATAACTTCACGTTTAATAATCTTATATTTTCATATTATTTATAACATATAGAATCAATTAATTTAATTTAATTGAAATTATCAATTTTTTATGTGCTTATAGATTTTATAATTCAAATATATAAAACATAAATTATGGTAAAATATATTATATACTATTTTAAAAGTGAAATAATCAATTAAATAATCATTTCTATTTAATCTTCCATTATATAAGCTAGTTGATCTCATGATTTTCAATTAAAATATCTTATGATTATAAATTACAGCATTGTGTTTCACTGTAGATTTTTCATGTGTCATCCTTAAATGTGAAATTAATTATTTAAAACCTAAAGAATTCAAAAATATAACTATTGTGTGATAAATTCAACCATTGGAGGTAATATAAATTTTAAAAACTGCCCCTTTACATGTGTAATCTAGATTCTCTAAGCCTGTGTTTTTATTTGGAAATTATATCACCGTTGTTGATGTTGTTTGAAATGATAAATTTATAATGACTTGTCTCAATCACTGTTATTTACCCTTTTAAAATTGATAAATGTATCCTATTATAAGTATTTAAAAAAATTAATTATATGAACATAATATGATTTAATCTACCACATTTATAATAATGCATCCTCTGAGGTGTGCCATCATCTCTGATTAAATTGGGCAATCAAATGGTGTTAATTAAATGTAAAATTAAATTATTATAGTCATGAACATCCATTTTATTTATAATTTTATTCTTTTAATTGATTGGATGAATACATGGAATATTTTTTGTTGTTAAATGAGTTATATTAAAACGGGTCCACTATGCATCGTGCCATGTTGGAAGCCTCTTTATGAGATTTTTGGCTAAGGGGTCATAAGGAAATCATGATTACCTTTTTATACATAATTAATAAAGGGGCATTGAGTGGGGTTGTTGTCCATGTTGTCTCACACCTATTAGTCAAGGATTTTGAAATAATATTCTTTTAATTTGGGTTGCAGGGCATGATATTCCTCAACTCTTTTATTGGGTGGTTAGATATGAACCTCCTCATTATTATTCATGATACATATCATGATGTCTTATAGGGATTAGGATCTTAGTTTATGGGGAACCTTATTTAATATCATGAGACTCTTATTATATGTACGAGTTTTATTACTATGTATTCCTTTGTTACACCTCATGTCCATGATAACAATATTTATCAGTATATATGGATGTAAAAAATAATATGCATGTAGTGAATATATATACATATGTAAAAATATATTCCTAAAGGTATATAGTCTTAGGTTTATATGTGTATCATCATCCAGAAGTCCCATATGAACCTGATTTGACCTATTTATAACATTCATTATTGCTCATTATTTACTATACTCACACCCCACCATATTTTATAGTCACATACTAGATAGAATTAGACATCTTTTTCTAACACCCTTTTTAAGTGTCAATTTCACTGGGCTACCTAGAATGAACTCACATTCATAGGATTATGATTATAGATTTATCTTGGGTTGCGACCCTTATACATGGGATCTTAGGAGAACATGGCTGAGTTAAAGAATTGGATTCTCTTGGGGATATTAATTGTAATTTTTTCCATTTATTTATGTAATTTATATTTATTAAATTTTTTAATTATTGTGATAATATATTTCCATCACAAGGACATGTGTTTTTGTATTTTTGGTATTGGATATTTCTGATTTCTTCTTTTTTTAATTCTTCCATTACTCATTTTACATTTATATTATACTAGTGTTTTATCCTTATGATAAAAATCCATAATACTCTAATGGAGAGGATACATTATCCCCACCATACCATCAATTGACCCTCACTTCTTGTCGAAATCCTCCCATATATGGGGAGGCATGCCTGAGGAAATGTGACCACCCAACTCGGGGAAGCGTTTTAGTGGCCCCAATGTCGTGATGTTATATTTTTCTACCACTATGAATAAAATATTAATTTTCTTTCATATTATAATATTTTCAATGTTTTTCCATACCATATTACTTCCATTTTTGAGTATCCTTTACAGAGATGTCCATCTTTGATTCGTGATAGGCCACCATTCTAATTTAATTTGATCTTGAAAATGAACATGGGTGGAATTAAATTTTAATTTTAATGTCTTGGAACAAGAACTAAAAAAATATCATCTCTTTATGATCATGTTCTTCATTAATAGGTTTTATCCATTCCTCTTGTTCAAAAAAATCTAAAATAGTTTGTGGGTTGACATGATAAATTATAGTACTCCAACGTTCATGAATTAATATTCCTCTTCTTCTAGATAATGCCTCAGGATCACCAATGATATTTTATAATCAATATTCTTTTTCAATGTATTATACTACAACCAATTATTATAAAAAATATATTCATAAATATTTTTTATTTTATAATTTATAGCAATATAATTTTTCACATTTATATGTTCTTCATCAATATATTTTTTAAAAATTTGTTTATTGCCTTCTCCAATATTCTTATCACTAGCGTATGATACCACTTAAATCATTATTTAATATTAATTAATTTTTAAATAATTCAATTAAAAAAATTTGTAAATAAATTTATTCTAGAAGTTATATCAAATTCCCATTGACAAAAAACCAAGGAATATTACCTCTACTACTTTTTCATCAAATTTTCCATGTTTGTGTTTCTGATCATCAATTAAAAAAGGGTGGGAAAAAATAAATTATTTCACAATTGGATTTATTTTGTACCAAATTTCACAAGGTATATTTTTTGTCTTATGTATCATTAAAAATATATTTTTGAACATGAAAAATAATAATATATATTCTCCTTAGAATCATTTAAACAGTTTATTATAATATTTAATTGTTCTTCTCAAAAGAATAAAAAAATATACTCCCTCATTTTAATATACCATTATTTTTTTGAATAAATAGTCTAATATACTAATTCATTATTAAATTATATGTTTTATAACAATAGAATTAATTTAATGAGGATTCACTTCAATTATCTGATCACAAATTCATGATATAAACAATCGTCTCTTTCTCACTCTTATTTTAATGATTTTGAATATCCTAATGGCTCGTGAAATATATTTCATGAAAATTTTGTTTTTAATCATAGTGAAATATCTAAATTAATTAATGAAATTTATATCTCTATTAAAGGACTAATGTATTTTAGGAATACAATAATATGTGTAATGTAAATCTAATAAACTAGTAGACAAAATATCCATTATTTTTTGTGTTAATTGAACCATGTTCCCCTTAGAATTTTTAACAAATAGATACTATTTTTATTTAGATATAGGGTATATATTCACCATATCATTTTTTTTGGTCCTACTCATAATTCTTTAACAAAGAAGGACGTTCTTGTTTATTCCAATGCATGTTATTATCATTTCCCCTAAAATAGAATGAATTGGTTGGATCATTGTTTTGGAATAGGATTCCACATGTTCTCTAACAATTTTTAATGACTCATCAATCATTTAAACTATTTAAGATGCATGGATTTTATTTTATTTCATCTTTATTTCTATCATAAAATAATTGGGTCATAATCAAAAAAAATGTGTTTAATCCGTTCAATATAAAAAACATGTTTACATTTTACCCTCCAATATTCTATCTTAGTCATTGATACATGATTGATTATAGGGGTCTTATCATTTCCAGATTTCCTTCACCCTTCTTCATGGATTCAATATTTTTCCAAATTTTCATGTCATCAGACATATGTGATGAACTCCACTATCATGAATCCTTGGATTACATTTCTATCAATTGTTTAGAGAAACCACTATAATGAGTGAATTTCATTCCTATACACATTCAGAAAAACAAATTATTTTTAATTATAATTATTATATTGGGGGATAGTTTTTATTCAATATTAATAATAATTTCACTCTTTGTCCCAAAATCTATATATTTGTTTTAGACACTCAAGTCGGTTTTTATTATCTATACCTAAAAAATTTCTTCTAAAAATTTTCTTATTTTTATTCATGGTGTTTATTATATTCTTTTTACTAAACATTACCCATTGTTTATTCCCACTATAAGTTAATTTAATGTTTTATTATCATGATTATGGGGTTTTTCAACCCCCGCCAATAAATCTATATCCTTTTTGGTTGACCATTCAATTTAAATATTTAATTATATTCCTAAAATTAATTTCACTATATGACCATGTATTGATTATAATTTTTATTAGAGAAATTGTATCCAAGAAAAAATATTCCATTTAATTGATATAAAATATTTATTATCATTTAAATTATCAAAATCATTTCAATGCATGAAATTTGAACTTACAATTTATGTTAAAAAATATTTAATTTTAAAATCAAAAGGAGAATATTTAAACTATCCTTTTTTGATAGGGTTATTAAAAAAATAATTTGATTCACCGCATACTAACATATAACTATTTTTATATCCATATATCATCTTCATTGATTTATATTGATTAATAAATATAAATTATATCTTGCTTACATGTTGTTCCTTCATTTCCAATTTTTTATCCAAACAGTCCATGTTATTCTATTTCACAACATGTTTTGAGAACAATGATTTTATTTCATTAATGTATGATGCATCACTTTTGATAAAGTACACATTTAATTTAGTATTATTAACATTTTATTTCATTAATATAAACATTATATATTGAGTTTTTTATTCTTCTCAAGACATGCTACTAGTTCTGATTATAACATAATCACTATATATTTTATCTCTCTTTATTCTTATTCACCGCTTGATTAATCTTAATGTTTCTCAACAAGAGCCATAGTTTTTTTGTATTTTGTTGTTCCATTCTGATTATGATTGTTTTTTATGATGATTTTCATGTAAATCATTTTCATGGAGGTAAAGGTATTTAATTGGTGTACCCACCCCATATATAGATATTTAATTTTCAACCAATGAATTTTGTGTTAATGGGAATTATGTTACCACTAGAAGAGATATATACAGAGTCCCATAATTTTAAAATAGTTCAAGGGATGAGATAGTAATACTTAAATAAATGGAGATAAATTTTTGAGTAGTTTTCTAAATATCAAATGATTAAAAAAGCTGGTATTCGTGGATATATCAAGAAAATTTAAAAATTAGTTTCTCAATCACTATAAACAATAGTTTAGAATACTAGTAGTTTTTCTATGAGTGGTGAAATTGAAGTTAAATTTCTGAAAATTCCATAATTCACATGATTTGAGATTTTAATTACATACATGTTGAGAGAAATACATCATAGTTTATAGTTTCCATGGATTGATGATATCAATTGGTATAACACATGTCTTAAGACTTTTAATGATTGAGTTAGTTATATTAATTCCCGATCTTAATTAATGATGTTATATATATAGAGTAAAAAGTAATGAATTTGGATAATATTTGAATTATTGATTAATCAACCAACAACAGAGTCATATTATAGATTTTTATTCCTACAGTAGATCTACTAACCATAAGTTGTATTGGTTTTTCATTTGATCCACTCAGTCATGTGGTTAATATATTAAGATTTACATTTGGTTTACTGAATCACAGTCATTTGAAGTCTGTATTTGAGGTTAATTTAATATGTTATATCGTCGATCCAATTCATCATAGTAACCTTCCAGGGTAAAAAATTTGTTCATCTATTTTATCAACAACTACATGGTCGATTATAATGTTCTTCCATCACATTCATTGGGTCTATCCAACACATTGATGAAAATGAGGATTTATTCACATAGATAATCAATATGTAATGCATTCAATCTAAGTTACTCATATAGTTCATAAGTAAGTCATGTATTTTATCTATCCATGTTCTCTTATATTCCATAATGTTATGTTAACCAATACATATTGAAAAATAAAGATTACTACAATCTAAAAAATACTACGAATTCCAATTTTAATATTTGATTTAGAAATATAATGTAATGATACTTGATCTAGTTTTAAATTACTAAAACATCATAAAAATTATTATATCCGGTTGTAATGGTTTCATATTTACCTTTAGGGTGACTAATTAATGTTCATAGATAGTGTTATTTTCGAACATATTTAATGATGTTCAGTAAACAATATTCATTTATTACTATAAATCATATTTATTAATTTTGAGGTCATTCCAAATCAATTTTACCCTCATCATATCATTACAAGCCTGGATATAATCTAGTCAAAACATAATTTAGAAAAATATTGTATTTATTGGAAATAATATATAATTAATACAATTCATCTTGTTTTATCAAAACTACAAATGGATAAAATATATGTTTTTTATTTGAATATTTTTTTACACACAACATAATGGATATAATGATTTAATATTTAGATATTGATAGGTTTGTCATGATAAGATACAATCCAAATTTGAAAATCATTTTAATGTCTTCACAAGTATTGAATGATGCTCTCAGATTATAGGAAAATAAAACAAGTTGTGTATATAATTATATGAAATAATTATATATATGGGGAGATTAATGCATAGTTAGTGTGGATATGTTATTTAATAAAATGAGTGAGATGATCCTTCAGTATGATAACACAAAATATCCTTAGGGATGTCAAATGTTGTATGACTTTATAAGTTGAAGAAGTTATCAATATTATTTTAGTGATAATGATGATAATGATTTATAGATAAGAACATCAATGTGTTTCTATAAGTGATTAAATGATAAATCCACATCTATTTTTATTATATAGTTTATATAAATTAATGTAAAATTATTAAATAGTCATATTTTAGGTAGTCAATGATAACAATTATTAGGATGTATCCAGGATAACATGAAAAAGTTATAATACTCTAGAATTTTTTTTGACTGTGAAAAAAATTAATAAAAAGAAAAATTAAATAATAATGGTCACTATTGTCATTATATAGGAAGAAAATGTCGTATGAAAAATAAATACTGAGATCATGTGAGGAGAACCATGTATGAAAAGGTGAAAATATGATAGAATAAATAAATGGGAGTGTGGGAACTGAATTATATGATTGTATTCTATATTTTATGTGAATAAATAATATTTTCAACCTATATTTAAATAAAATGGATTTGGATATGATCTAATGTGATCATGAGTTTATTTGAGATCAATATTAATAGAAAAAACACTATAACAATCAATATTTAAGAAAAAGAAAGGGAATATTGGACATGTATTGATGTTTATGATCTTATGGGTATTCATGTTCAAGGAAGAAGAATAGATTCGTATGACATTAATAGTTAGTGAAGTAAAAGAATAAGAAAAGTAATAAAGGGACAACATGTAGTGTATGGTTTGACCTATAGGTGTTGAAGCCCATGAAAACTGACAATGAGATACTATGTTTAAATAACAACAAATATCCATATGTGGGGAATCCAAATAAGTAGGTACTCATTATTTGTGATGATGAACTCCATGCATGGACCTCATTATAGGTTATTACTAATGATAATATTTCATTAGAAGAAGATACTATTGAGTTGAAGGATATTTATAACATTTATTCATTGGAATCCTATTCATATCTATTGATACACATCCAAAGACAAATATATGGTGAAAACTTCCATATATATGGTAAGTTTCCATATAACCTATGTGAAAATAAGTATGTAGGTTGATCAAGGTGAAAAGTAATGAAAATAGTGTGAATCTATTCAATAGGAGCCGTGTGACACTGGTATAAGATTTATTGCAAGAGAATCACATTTAAACACATTGAGACACAATTTTATTATGGGAAACACTATCATTTATAATAAATATCATATTAAAGTATATAATTCTATATTGGGTTCAATAATGATTCAAGGAAAATCAAATATCATAAAGTTGAGATTTTTAATAAAAAAATGTGATTATGTATTTCTTTAATTTCATTAATAGAGCAAGAGTATTGATATATTATCAATATTAAATAACCAACAATAGATATTATATTCCAAAGGGGTTTTGGGATAGTTATAAATCTTTTTAAAATAAGAAACACCTAAATCACCCCATCATAGGTGTGTATATCATTCCTGTGGGGAATTTCAGGTGGTATGCTAGGGATAACTAGTTATTATTGGATATATTTTTGAATTACTATTATTATATTTGGTTTTATGATGTATATATTCAAGATGTTTTAAAAATAAACATCCATAACTAACATAGATTTTATTCTTGTTGTTGTTTTGTTGAAGTCTTTTTTAATATTTTGAATGACATAATAAAGTAGTAGTCTAATAATGTTGGATGGAACTCAAATGTGATAGATGGTCACCCACTAGATAAATTTAATCAGATTGTTTTTATTCCATCAATTATGGTGAGCGAGATTCATTTTATGAAGTTAGTTTGACCTATAAAAAATATAAGGTGCTTTAAAACAATAAATCACTCATTTTTTATTTTATAATTTTGGAGTCTTTTGATATAGGTAATATTGATGTTTTTCCACACCTAAGTTTTTACGTAAATGTCTTACAAACTAAGAAGGAATATTTGGTCCAATAGGATTATGTAATAGTAGTTGCATTGGGTAAAGATGTTAGAAAATAAAATTCCCTTTGAATACTGGTTAACAAAATTGATGAATTAGTTACTATTTGAAATAGAAAAAAAATCCCTTGATGTATAAATAATATCAAATGGAATCTTATAAAAATTATTTTATAGAAAAGTTCTCATGTTACTTGAGATACTACATGAAATGTTTTTTGAATTTTAAATAATCCTAGATGGTTGTCAAAACCTATTGATTCAAAGATATAGAATTTTCATTGGTGAATGTATAAAATATTCATGAGGATAATATTTAGAAAGAGAATATATAATGTATAATTACTCTAATATCTATAAATGATGATAAAAACTCTCTCATCCTAATGTGTTTAGATGTGAAAACCCTAATGAATAATATGGAATAGAAAATCCTATAACTTCTCATTTTTTATGACTTATTATGTTTCTAGGAAAAAATAAGTCTATGGTTTATCTTCAAAGAAGAATTCAAATGGGGTTAATAATAGTTTGAGATAATATGGTGAAGCCTCTATCTTAGGAACATTGGAAATGTAATCCCATAAACTAACTCGTTTACATTATACATTATCTAGATTTAATTAATTTGAAAAAAAAAGTTAGGAGTATTTATAAATATATATGATTATAAATAGTAGGAATCCTACAAAAACATAAAGTGGGGAAGTTATAAGTTGTATATGAAGAATCCCAAAAAATGGTTTCTACAAAAAATGAGATTATTTAAAAAATAAACAATAATATAAATATGGAATATCTGAATAGCCAACTACAAGAGTTAATAAAAGGTTTATTGTAGAAAATTGTTAGTGTTATTGGAACTACAGATACAGATCCATATAATGTTGGAATAGTGGTGAAGCATATTCATATGAGTTAATCATACAAAAATGGTTGGTGAATACTAAAATAAAGGGAGAACCTACAATATTTATGTTATGTTTGTTGAATAGTAGTAATCTAGCCTTAATGATTAGATATGATTTTTTGATACCTTCTTTTTATTTTTCAAAAATATAAATCCACACATATGATAAATTATGGTATATACTATAAGAACCTGGTTATTCCATTGAGGTACAGTTTCTTCTTTTTTTCATTGATTTAATTTTGATAAATCATGAGAAATTTGGGTAATGTACCGGAATCATGGGTTACACTTCATGTACACCCAAGCACATGTCATGTAGTATGTTTGTGTGTGAAGGGAATACATAGTGTGTGGGAATGTCAGTAAGGGAAAGTGGAAAAACCAACTACACATTGTGTACTTCCTAGTACACACCATGTTGTCATCTCAGCAGGCCCTAGAAAGTAAGACAACAGAATTCAACCACTAAATTAAAAGTTAAATGATATTCACACCATGTGTATGGACTTACACATCATTTAATTTGTGTTTTTTTTCTTAAAACAAGTAGTTGACTCGTTCATCATTCATTTGGATAGAAGTCTCGATGGGGGAACTCAAGAGGAGTGTTGGAACATTAAACCCTTCATGGTTGATCATCTGAACCCTGAATCAATCACTTTCCATCCCGTTCAAACCCAATCGGTAAGATCTCAATTACTCTCGATCCAATCTTGGCGATTTTTTGTTCTCTACTATGTTATTTATGGTTGAGTGAATATCCTTGTTTCGAAGATATATACCATTTTATTTCAATTTGGAAGTCGAGGCTGGACGAGGAGAGTCATATCACAATGAGGTAGGTTGTCTCGTGCTAATTTCTTAATGTATAGTTTCTTTATATTTTTTTTTGTGCCTCACACCCATGTTTTGGGTTTCTCATTATTGATACTTTGAACCGTGATAATTAGTAAGTATGTTTAGCTGATTAATTATATGATTTTAAGAATTATGAGAATTCTTGTTTTGATTAAAGGACACCTCACAGGTGTGTTTCCCTTGGATCGCTGTTTTTGGGATTTTTGGATTAGATTAACCGTGTTATGCATCTATTTTCCCTATTGTGGTTTGTTTGAAATGAATTGGATAATTAAATGCCTTACCATTGTGAATTGTTTTCGTGTTAACCATTCAGTAGTGTAATGATTTCTGGTGTTTCTTTATGTTTAATTGCTTATATGTTGGGCTAGGCCCTGTTGAATTAATTTTCCAACGGGAAGATATTTTTCATACCTGTGGGAAAGTTTTTGTGTGCATGTGGGATTTGTTTTTTTATGCCTATGGGAAACAATTTTTCATGTCTATGGACTGCCTGAGGTAAGGGTTTTGAATAGAGTTTTTACTGTTGTAATGAGTTATGATGTATCTTCCAAGATAAATCAAAATCAGGGATTCAATTTTCATTTTACTTTATAAATTTCAAGCAGTGGTATCTCTTCAGTTTTGTTGAATATGAGTTTTACTGGTTGTGTTTGGATCCAAAGAACATATGATTCGATGTAATTGGATTTTTTTAATGAACATGAATGATATAAATGGAACAAGACTGGTATGATTGTTTAAATTTGATTACTTTAAAGTTAAATTCATTCCTTATTATGTATTACTACTGTATATACTCACTGATAGATTGGAACAAACCATTGGTGGTTTCCTACTAAGACTAATTTCTCACACCCTGTTTGGGTAATGTTTTTGGACCCAAATAGACTATTTTCTACTGGTGTCGATAGGGTCAAGGATCCTTATATAACGACTTGAATTCTGATTATAAGCAAGAGAGCATGGGACTGACCAAGGATTACAAAGTTGCTATGTTTAATTTTTTAATGTTGTACCTTGGTATTGTATTTTACATTATAGTAGTATATCATTTTCTCACAGCTTTCTTTGAACATGTGACATGATTCATCATTCTAATATCATATACCTTCTGATTATCTTTACCTTTTAGTCTTCCATTTTTTTCTTTAGTTCCTTATAGTTTACTAATTCCACTAGTGTTATTATTTGTTCTGTTCTGTTACACTCTACTAATGAGGTAATAGCTTACACGCTATCTTACCCTAGACCATCAATGCTAGTCGACAGCCTCTGGCATTTGGGGAAATGCACATGAGGCCATGTAGCTAACAGGGTAAGGGGAAACAATTGAGTGGATTTCGGATCCATGGACTTACAAAGTGTCATTTGAGAGATTTCTTTTTTATTTTTATTTACTATTTGGAGATGATATAAAGGATATGGAATTTGGTAATTATTTGTGCTTGGTAGTAGCTACACCGTGTATAAGGGAAATCCAAATTGGCTCAAATTAAATTGTGCTTTTGGATTTTGATCTATTACAGATGATTCAATTTCATTGTTCGGTGACGCACATGTTTTTTTCTATTATTATAGGTATTATTGTGGTTCTATTGTGTTGCAACCCGATGAGATGAGGATATACCTTCTCTTGCACCATATATGTACTTGTCATAAATCTCATGTCATACATACATTCCATTCCATTTAGGTAGAGTTGCTGATTTCATTTTATTGTGATAGATGTCATGCTAGAAATTCATGATGTTGTGATAGATATTATAATAGATATTCCTGCTAATTTGATTTCTGTATAGGTATGTTCTATGTTTTGGATTTAATAGACACCAAACATTTTTCCTAAAGGTGTATGGGCTCTCTTGGACTTGAATTTGGTGGATCATGATTCATCATTTTATATAGAAATGTGCAATGTTATGTTATGTTATTTATGGGTTCCAAACATTAATTCACATGGATTATGGGCCCCACATATAATAATTTGGCATACCGTGGCTTTTTTTTAAAAAAAATAGGGGTTTCAGGGAAGTTTCTAAGGTCTGATTTCCAGAAACCTAGATAACACGACATGTGGTTCTATCAACACCTGCCATGTGTTCTCCATATTTAAGGAAGAAATTGTGACAACTGGGTCCCAGTGATAGCACAGCCACCCCGCCTTAACATGGTCGTCGGGTCCTGGCCCACCAGGTACCACCAGTTGCCCCCGCAGACATGTGGGGCCCAACCCAGGGTCCACCCACCTGCCTGAACGGGTCATCTGACTAATGATAGTCCCCACAGGCCAACACATGTCCTTTCCAGTGTGCTTTGTCCTCACTCACACACACCCTGGGAAACTTCCCAGAAGGTCACCCATCCTGATCACTACTCCAAGGAAAGCATGCTTAACTGTGGAGTTCTAATCAGATAGGCTCCCGAAAAGGAATGTGCACCTTGTTGACATGAGTCATATCATTTAGCCATTTAACCCATTATCATTTGGGGATGTTACAATCACCCCCCTTTAGAGCACAACGTCCTCGTTGTGGGCCCTACATCTCAACCCAGGCAATGCAGCGCACTTAAGGCTAGGTACCACCTCTGATACCAAATGTGACAACTGGGTCCCGATGACGGCACAAACACCCCGCCTCAACATGGTCGTCGGGTCCTGGCCCACCAAGTACCCCTGGTTGCCCCGCAGACATGTGGGGCCCACCCCAGGGTCCACCCACATGCCTGAAAGGGTCATATGACTAATGACAGTCCCCACAGGTCAACACATGTCCTTTACAGTGTGTTTTGTCCTCACTCACACACACCCTAGGAAACTTCCCAGAGGGTCACCCATCCTGATCACTACTCTAAGCCAAGCACGCTTAACTATGGAGTTCTAATCAGACAGGCTCCCGAAAAGGAAGGTGCACCTTGTTGACATGAGTCATATCATTAATCCATTTAACCCTTTATCATTTGGGGATGTTACAGAAATACCTTTCTTAAATACATGCAATATACTTTTCCTACATGTCGTGTAGTATATGACCGTGTAATGGGCCATGTGAGAGAAAACACAGGCTGTTGAGTTTTGATCAGAAGATGTTCTTTACTTTTAGTACATGCCATGTAGCCTACCCAGGCAGAACTTGTGTAGACCTGGTCGTTTGGGTGTACATGTCCAGGAGGATAGACTTGTGTACATGTCGTGTGCACGTGGAACATGTCGTGTACCTAGGTCTGACACACGCCCATGCCAGTGGTAGAACACTACCATGTGACAGTGTAAGGATACACACCCTGTATTCTTTCTACACACCATACAGTCCCTTTTTCCATAAATTGAGGGTCTTTACCTATTTTTTGGCACTCCTGAATAAAAAACCATGATTATCAGCTTAATGTAAGGAGAGTTATTGACCTTGTAGTGTCATGCCGCCACGATGACCAAAAGTTGTACGTCAAGAGAGCAATGATTATCATACTCCAGAAATGGTAGGCCATGGGAAATCGATCGATCACCTAGCCGGTCCGGTTGCAGCACCAGCTATTATACTGAACATAGGTGAAGATGGACAATACTTTTTAGTTTTTTGAGGTTCATTCATACCTTTCATGGAGCACGATAGGTTGTCACATCTATGGAAGAGCTGACACGTATCTTCTAGTAGATGTATCTTTTACTTTTTTCTGGGATGGTGGACCACATGCTTCAAAATCATTGATGGAATCAGTTATGACAACCCTGCTTTTTATTACAACTTAAACATGCTTTATTACATAAAACTTCACTTGATCCAACAAAGAAGATCGATAGGTTTAGTGTCTTTGGGGCTTAGGATCATTACATAAAAACTTTAAACTTGAAATACAACATCTTTATTGAAAACTTCCTTTACATGACCACTACATTCCTTCGTACTTAGCATTGCATGGGATAACCTGAGGACATGCATAAGAAAAGGGTGAGCTATAAAGCCCAGTAAGGGAGTAAACAATGAATAACATGAGGAGTGAAATACATGTTAGGCAATAGGCATATCAATAGAGAATAAGAGAAACATGAACATAAAGGCATGATAAAGCATGATAATCATAACATGGAAATGTGGCAACAACACTTAACATTGAATTAGCATGAGCCAAGGCTCATTGCACATGGAGCATGAGTAAACCCTCATTGCACTTGAAGCACGAGTAAACCCTCGTTGCACTTGAATTAGCATGAGTAAACACTCATTTCACATGACGTATCATGATACTATACTTTACCCAATGCATTGGAGCGCTATAAAGGGCGCACCCTTCTTAAACATTTCATTTCATGCATAAGTGTGCCACATGGATCATAAAACATGGATTCATAAAACATAATCATTTCTTCCACGATAAAGGAAAGTGGAATTCATACATGAAACTTTATAATCAATATGTAAATGTGCATAAAGGTGAATACCCTTGATGGAGAAATGGGCATGGTATTCACTACACAAAGACATTGGCTTAGAAAATCGGTGCGATTTCGGCAGCGTAATGGCGTGACATAAGAATTCATAAAAAAAGTTGATGAGAGAGAAAGGGGTTCCTCATCATATTTACATGTAATGGACAGTAAGGAGATCATATATATACATGTCCCAACAATATAAATAGAATTTAGATTTATGATACAAAAGTATTGCTTGAATGTAAAAGAAGAGAGAGAAGTTCCTTTCGGAATTTCGGCATAGTAACGGGTGTACATGGGAGGCATTTAATGAGAGAGAAAAAGGGTTCTCCCATCATTCAAACAATAAGAGGGTAGTATGGGGGAGGTGAGAAACCATACCCCAACATTCATAATTGAAATAAAAAGGGAAATACAACTTAAAGAAAATTGACAAAAAAATGAGAAAGGAAGAAAATCCCTTACTTGGAAGTGTGCTTCCAAAGGCTAGAGAGAGGCTTGTGAGAGGCTTCTTGGGAGATTGGGGCACCTTGAGAGGATTCTAGAGAGAGTAGGGCAGAGGTTGGATGAACTTCAAGGGCTTTGAGTGAGGAGGAAGTGGGAGCTTGGGTGGGTTTATATAGGAAAGGTGAGAGAATTCTTTATTATTTAGGTTCGGGACCCCTTATATTAAAATAATCCAAACCACAAACCATCCCATGGTATTTGCCCATGGTTTCTGGAAAATGAAAGAGGAAAACAATATTTTACAAGTCCAAGGTCCGAACTTATTAAAAAATTAGGGTTGCTTATGTGGAGGTGAGTCACACTCCCATGGAAATTAATTTAAAAAGGCAAAGTGTTGAATAAGTCTTGAGGGCTCCATTAATGCTTTGAAAAGTGAGTCAAACAAACCCAAAACCTCATTATTTTAATGATAAAACATATATTGTCCGAACATAAGGATTATGGTATTTTATTACATTACCATTGGGTCATTATGATGTCATAAAACACATTATATATTTAAATGGTATTTAATTTTTACCCAAAAATTTGACTGTCTCAGAAAATTATGAAAAATTCACCGTTGGATAATTTCGACATCCTGATTCCAAAAATAATATTTATTTTATCTAAATAATTTTCTAAATATGTGAATTTTCACTTTTAAAATAAAAACTGACCTTTATAAAAAAATTCACGGGTTTTGACAGAAATGGCTTTCAAACCTTAATAAAAATTTTAATTGCATTCATAAAATTATAAGATCATTTATATTTAATAAAAATTAATATAATATTAATAATAATATTTTATTAAAATATTATTTAATTCAAAAATCCTTTAATTTAATAAAATATAATTCTTAATTAAATAATAACTAAAAACACCATTTGTACTTTAAAAACTAATTACAATGCATCAAAAATGACTAGAAATTATATTCACTATTATATACAAAAATAATGTACATGAACATGGTGCTACTTATTTGTTACATAACCCCTTAAAATAGCCGCATAAGACCTAAGGGTAAGGTGTGCGATGGTGACAGACTCTTGGGGTTGCTCGGATAACATCGCTCGAGTGGTAATCTCTATCAACTTCCATTTTTCCCGTAGATGATCGCGTTCGAGCTTGACTTGATGGAGCTCAGCTTGGGCTTGGTCAAGGGAAAAGCCCAAAGACGCCACCTCTTTTCCGAGCTCCGACAAATGGGCTTCGTAAGGGGCAATTCTACTGGATGAGGCCATCGCTTCCTTTGTCTGAGTAGAAATGGTTTCGTTAAAGCCTTATATTTATAATACTCAGATGATCACTGTTCAACGGCTATAAAAGTAACGGTCACAAATCTTAACATAAAACTAAAGAAGTTGACATCTTATAAAAACATTTTTTTCATAAAGAAACATTTAACTGGATCAAGAGGGATTTTCCATTAATGAAACTTTGGGTCATTACAACATTCCCCCCTTAAGAAATTTCGCCCTCGAAATTTTCCTTTTCCCACACTAAAACAAATGTGGGTAACTTAGCTTCATCATATCCTCCGACTCCCAAGTTGCTTCTTCAAACTTGTGGTTTCTCCACAAAACCTTGACGAGGGGCATTGTCTTATTTCGTAGAACTTTTTCTCTACGATCTAAGATCTTCACTGGTTGCTCCTCATAAGAAAGATCGTCTTCTAATTGTACCACCTCGGAAGAGAGTACATGTGAAGGGTCTGGTATGTACTTCCTTAAGAGGGATACATGGAAGACATCATGCACCTTGGCCATAGTAGGGGGAAGTGCTAGTCGATAGGCCACAGCCCCAACATGATCAAGAATCTAGAATGGGCCGATGTACCTTGGACTTAACATCCCTTTCTTTCCAAACCTCATGACCTTCTTCCACGGAGATATGCGTAAAAACACCATGTCTCCGACTTTAAACTCAAGGTCTCGTCGACGATTATCTGCATAACTCTTCTGTCGACTTTGGGCTGCCTTGATATGCTGCTGAATGGTTTTCACCTTCTCCACCATTTCTTCGACCATTTCTGGTCCAAGCAGCTTACGTTCACCGACCTCATCCCAACATGCCGGTGTTCTACACCTTTTCCCATACAGGGCTTCATATGGTGCCATTTGGATGCTCGAGTGGAAACTATTATTATAAGAGAACTCAACTAGAGGAAGATGTTGATCCCATCCTCCTTTAAAGTCCATTGAGCACGCTCTCAACATATCCTCAAGTGTTTGGATAGTCCGCTCGGATTGGCCATCAGTTTGAGGATGATAGGCCGTACTGAAGTTCAGTTCAGTATTCAGAGCATGTTGAAGACTCTTCCAAAACTTAGAGGTAAATCTTGGATCTCTGTCAGAGACAATAGATAGTGGTACTCCATGCAACCGTACCACTTCCCTGATATATATCTGTGCCAGTTGATCCAAAGAGAAATCCTCTCGAATAGAAATGAAGTGTGCAGTCTTTGTAAGACGATCCACAACAACCCAGATTGCATTGTTGCCTTTGGATGTCCTTGGAAGTCCGGTGACAAAGTCCATGGTGATGTTCTCCCATTTCCATTCTGGTATGGGCAATGGTTGCATCATCCCCTTAGACTTCTGCCTCTCTGCCTTCACTTGCTGACACACCAGGCACTTTGATGTATATTCAGCGATCTCCTTCTTCATATTATCCCACCAAAAGTTTTCTCGGAGATCTCGATACATCTTTGTGCTCCCTGGGTGAATAGAAAAATTTGAACTATGTGCATCATCCAAAAGATCCTTCTTCAGCTCCGAACTTGATCGAACACATAGTCTTTTCCCAAACCGCACAATTCCTTCTTCATTAACATTAAACTCTGAGGATTTTCCCTTTTTGATAGCTTCCACTTTTTCTTGGATTCCTGCATCATCCTTTTGAGCATCCTTTAACCTTTCCAAAAGAGATGGTTGAGCAATCATTTGTGAAAGTATTGATGATGTTCCCTTCTTTATGATTCCCACGTCCATCTTCATCAAGTCTAAGAAGATTGGATCCTTCTCAATTCTCATCATTGATAGAATTGCTGGATCCTTTCTACTTAGGGCATCTGCCACCTTGTTCGCCTTCCCAGGGTGGTAATGTATTGAACAGTCATAATCCTTGATGAGCTCTATCCATCTTCTCTGGCACATATTAAGCTCTTTCTGTGTGAATATATATTTAAGACTTTTGTGGTCAGTATATATCTCACATTTCTCTCCATAGAGATAATGCCGCCAGATTTTCAAGGCAAAGATCACCGCCGCCAACTCCAGATCATGCGTTGGATAGTTTAGCTCATGGATTTTCAACTGCCTTGAGGCATAGGATATCACTTTATCATTCTGCATCAGTACACATCCTAATCCCTTCTTCGAAGCATCACTGAATACCACAAAAAGCTCCCCACTTGTGGGTAAAGTGAGCACGGGTGCAGTGATAAGCCTCCTTTTCAACTCCTTGAAGCTTTCTTCGCATTCATCACTCCAAGAAAACTTTACTCCCTTTCGAGTTAGCTTGGTAAGAGGGTTGGACAATCGTGAGAAATTTCTCACAAATCGTCGATAATATCCAGCTAACCCCAAGAAGCTACGGATATCAGTTACCGATGTTGGCCTCAGCCATCCCTCAAATGCATCTGTTTTGGAGGGGTCCACAGATATCCCATTGCTTGTGATGATATGGCCCAAGAATGAGACCTCCTTCAACCAGAACTCACACTTTCTGTACTTGGCATAGAGCTTCTCCTTGCGAAAAGTCTCCAGTACAGTTCTTAAATGCTCCTCATGGTCCTCCTTGGTTTTGGAGTATATTAGAATATCATCTATAAAGACTACCACAAATTTGTCTAGGTAATCTCTAAAGACTCTATTTATCAAGTCCATGAATATTGCTGGAGCATTGGTGAGTCCGAAAGGCATTACTATGAATTCATAGTGCCCGTACCTTGTACGAAAAGCAGTCTTGGGGATATCTTTCTTCTTCACCTTTACTTGATAATATCCCGACCGCAAGTCGACCTTGGAGAAGTATTGAGCTCCACGCAGCTGATCAAACAAGTCATCGATTCTTGGGAGAGGATACTTGTTCTTTATCGTGATTTTTTTAAGTTCACGATAATCGATGCAAAGCCGCATTGACCCATCCTTCTTCTTGACGAAGAGGACTGGTGCACCCCATGGTGATGCACTTGGGCGTATAAACCCTTTATCCAGATTCTCCTGTAGTTGTTTCTTCAGCTCTTCAAGCTCAACAACAGCCATTCTATATGGAGTCTTGGATATTGGTAGCGCCCCAGGTATAAGTTCGATTGAGAACTCAACATCTCTTCTTGGAGGAAGACCAGGAAGTTCCTCGGGAAATACTTCAGCGAATTCCCTCACAATAGGCATTTCTTCAAGGGTGGTTTCTTCCTTGGACTTAATCATCTGAGCCAGATATGCGTGCTCATAAGGCAGTAATATCCATGCTTGAGATGATGGAGCTAAAGGAGATTCATCTTCCTCCTGACACTTGTAAAGAATCGGGGGTCGATTCTCCATATGGAGTGTGATTTCCCTCTCCCGACAATTTATGTTGGCTCTATATAAGGAAAGCCAATCCATGCCAAGAATTGCATCAAATTCCACCAAAGGGAGTATGACGAGGTTCGCCGGGAAATTCAATCCACAGATTATAACAGGGGAGGACTTATACTCATGGGATGCAATGATTGCCCCATTTTCCGTACTCACTGACATCTTTACTTCCATGATTTGTGGTGGTGCAGGGATTATTCTACTAAACTTTTGAGATATAAAAGAATGCGTAGAACCTGAATCAAAAAGTACGTTCGCTATTCTTGAATGAATAACTAGCGTACCTGTCACCACTTCGTTGTCGGGGTTCACTTCGGCAGAAGTGATGGCAAAAGCTCTTCCTTGCTGTCTTGGAGGTTGTTGATTGCCTCCGATAACCCTTGGATTAGGGCATTGATTCGCAAAATGACCCGGTTCTTTGTATTTGAAGCATTGAACAACGCGTTGAGGTTCGAACGGAGCGTTCCTCTCCTCTATCGCAGCTGCGGGTCCTTCTTGCTGACAGTTAACAGCTAGGTGCCCTTCTCTTCCACACTTGAAGCATTTTCTTGTCCCCCTAAGGCAATTTCTAGGGTGCTTCTTTCCACACTTTTGGCAAGTGGGGTGCTGGAATTTCTTAGCGCCGTTGGATTTATCCATCAGACCACCAGCATTAAAGTCCACCTTACGCTTCTTGTCCCCATGATACCCCTGTGATTCTCTGATCTCCATTTCAACCTTGAGGGCACATCGGACAATTTCCTCATAGCTGTCGAAGTCACGGATCGTTAATGATTTCTGCAAGCTAGGCTTCAGCCCACCAAAGAAGCGGTCAACCTTGCATTCGGGGGTAACGACAAAGCCGGAAGCGTATCGTGCAAGCCTTGTGAAGTTTTCCTTGTACGCTCCCACATATTATTCATCTTTCTGCTTGAGGGAAAGGAAGTCCCTTTCCATCTTAAGACGGAGGGTGTGTGGAAAATATTTATCGAAAAACATCTTCTGGAATACCTTCCATTCCAAAGCCTCGATCTCCTCCTCAGGCTTCGTATTTTTGACCAATGTCCACCATTGATCAGCTTCACCCTCCATACGATAAGCCGCCAGGAGAACCTTCTCTTTTTCAGAGCATTGGAGGATGGAGAATATATTTTCAATGGAGTTGATCCATTGTTCAGAGATCGTGGGATCGGATGATCCACTAAAAGTAGGAGGCCTTTGTCTCATGAAGCTTTAAATAGCGACTTGTTCTTTCTTAGGGGGGGTTGAAAGTTCCTCTTGACCAGTGTTTCTATTCAAAACTTGAGTTAGCTGAGAGAGAAGCGTGACAAAGTTCACGATTCCCGCTCCCATTGGATTGGGCATCTCATAAGTACAATCATCACACTGATCTTCACAACGCTTGTTAGCCCGAGTTCTCCTATTACCGGCCATTGGCTGGAATAAAAGGAAAGTTAGGGGTAACACATAAAGGGTAATCCAAAGACAAAAGTTGATGACTTATAAATAAACTTTAATCTTTTTAACTCATGAGTCTATAGGATTCAATCCAGGCTTTTCATGATCTTCCTTCTAACATATATTCTTAGGGGCATTTTTACCTTAATAAGGGTTCATACAAAGATTGGGAATTTATCAAAACATATCCCCCGGGAGTGTCGTAACCAAGAGTGCAGCAAGGCCTGTTGTCGTGCACCAGTTCCCGTTCGAGTCTAGCTCAAAGCGGTGTTTTCGGGTTTTACCCCTAGGATACATCTGTGCCAGAGCCGCCTCTACCTGCTCGTATCCAGACAGGGATGTATTTGTTTGATAAACCACTTACTTAGTATTTACCAAAACTTAGGGATGTTTTTATTATGCTTATTCTTGTATCAAAGGCTTTACTAGGGTTTCATAATCCCAAAAATAACTAAACCTATCCTCTGATACCAACTATGACAACCCTTCTTTTTATTACAACTTAAACATGCTTTATTACATAAAACTTCACTTGATCCAACAAAGAAGATCGAGAGGTTTAGTGTCTTTGGGGATTAGGATCATTACATAAAAACTTTAAACTTGAAATACAACATCTTTATTGAAAACTTCCTTTACATGACCACTACATTCCTTCGTACTTAGCATTGCATGGGATAACCTGAGGACATGCATAAGAAAAGGGTGAGCTATAAAGCCCAGTAAGGGAGTAAACAATGAATAACATGAGGAGTGAAATACATGTTAGGCAATAGGAATATCAATAGAGCATAAGAGAAACATGAACATAAAGGCATGATAAAGCATGATAATCATAACATGGAAATGTAGCAACAACACTTAACATTGAATTAGCATGAGCCAAGGCTCATTGCACATGGAGCATGAGTAAACCCTCATTGCACTTGAAGCACGAGTAAACCCTCGTTGCACTTGAATTAGCATGATTAAACACTCATTTCACATGATGTATCATGATACTATACTTTACCCAATGCATTGGAGCGCTATAAAGGGCGCACCATTCTTAAACATTTCATTTCATGCATAAGTGTGCCACATGGATCATAAAATATGGATTCATAAAACATAATAATTTCTTCCACGATAAAGGAAAGTGGAATTCATACATGAAACTTTATAATCAATATGTAAATGTGCATAAAGGTGAACACCCTTGATGGAGAAATGGGCATGGTATTCACTACACAAAGACATTGCCTTAGAAAATCGGTGCGATTTCGGCAGCGTAACGGCGTGACATAAGAATTCATAAAAAAAGTTGATGAGAGAGAAAGGGGTTCCTCATCATATTTACATGTAATGGACAGTAAGGAGATCATATATATACATGTCCCAACAATAGAAATGGAATTTAGATTCATGATACAAAAGTATTTCTTGAATGTAAAAGAAGAGATAGAAGTTCCTTTCGGAATTTCGGCATAGTAACGGGTGTACATGGGAGGCATTTAATGAGAGAGAAAAGGGTTCTCCCATCATTCAAACAATAAGAGGGCAGTATGGGGGGGTGAGAAACCATACCCCAACATTCATAATTGAAATAAAAAGGTAAATACAACTTAAAGAAAATTGACAAAAAAATGAGAAAGGAAGAAAACCCCTTACTTGGAAGTGTGCTTCCAAAGGCTAGAGAGAGGCTTGTGAGAGGCTTCTTAGGAGCTTGGGGAACCTTGAGAGGATTCTAGAGAGAGTAGGGCAGAGGTTGGACGAACTTCAAGGGCTTTGAGTGAGGAGGAAGTGGGAGCTTGGGTGGGTTTATATAGGAAAGGTGAGAGAATTCTTTATTATTTAGGTTTGGGACCCCTTATATTAAAATAATCCAAACCACAAACCATCCCATGGTATTTGCCCATGGTTTCTGGAAAAGGAAAGAGGAAAACAATATTTTACAAGTCCAAGGTCCGAACTTATTAAAAAATTAGGGTTGCTTATGTGGAGGTGAGTCACACTCCCATGGAAATTAATTTAAAAAGGCAAAGTGTTGAATAAGTCTTGAGGGCTCCATTAATGCTTTGAAAAGTGAGTCAAACAAACCTAAAACCTAATTATTTTAATAATAAAACATATATTGGCCGAACATAAGGATTATGGTATTTTATTACATCACCATTGGGTCATTATGATGTCATAAAACACATTATATATTTAAATGGTATTTAATTTTTACCCAAAAATTTGACTGTCTCAGAAAATTATGAAAAATTCACCGTTGGATAATTTCGATGTCCTGATTCCAAAAATAATATTTATTTTATCAAAATAATTTTCTAAATATGTGAATTTTCACTTTTAAAATAAAAACCGACATTTATAAAAAAAATCACGGGTTTTGACAGAAAGGGCTTTCAAACCTTAATAAAAATTTTAATTGCATTCATAAAATTATAAGATCATTTATATTTAATAAAAATTAATTTAATATTAATAATAATATTTTATTAAAATATTATTTAATTCAAAAATCCTTTAATTTAATAAAATATAATTCTTAATTAAATAATAACTAAAAACACCATTTGTACTTTAAAAACTAATTACAATGCATCAAAAATGACTAGAAATTATATTCACTATTATATACAAAAATAATGTACATGAACATGGTGCTACTTATTTGTTACATAACCCCTTAAAATAGCTGCATAAGACCTAAGGGTAAGGTGTGCGATGGTGACAGACTCTTGGGGTTGCTCGGATAACATCGCTCGAGTGGTAATCTCTATCAACTTCCATTTTTCCCGTAGACGATTGTGTTCGAGCTTGACTTGATGGAGCTCAGCTTGGGCTTGGTCAATGGCAAAGCCCAAAGACACCACCTCTTTTCCGAGCTCTGACAAATGGGCTTCGTAAGGGGAAATTCTACTGGATGATGCCATCGCTTCCTTTGTCTGAGTAGAAATGGTTTCGTTAAAGCCTTATATTTATAATACTCAGATGATCACTGTTCAACGGCTATAAAAGTAACGGTCACAAATCTTAACATAAAACTAAAGAAGTTGACATCTTATAAAAACATTTTTTTCATAAAGAAAAATTTAACTGGATCAAGAGGGATTTTCCATTAATGAAACTTTGGGTCGTTACATCAGTGATGACTATCTTCGATAATTTGGAGACCCCTTCCTAGAGATGGTTAAATCTTGTAAAAAATATGCTCCAGGATTCTTCCAAGAGATGGTGGGATGTTATCACTAAGGAAATAGGTCATCAAGATATGACAATGGAATACTTTTATGTAGACGTCTATGATTATTATTTTCCGGAGATGTTGTGTTCCAACAATTCCTAGGAGTCATGCACTGAGAGCAGGGCACACTGCCAATTATGGACTATTCTACCTATTTTAGTCACCTTTAGAGATTCACACATATTATTATGGGTGATGACGTATTGAACGCTAGATGATTTGAGGATATTCTTAGGATTGATATCTGATCAAAGATGAATGTATTCAGGTTGTCTTCTATCTCTTATGTTGTGATTTAGGTGTTAGTCATCGAGTGCAATCTGTGTTAAGATAGTTGTGGGAGCTAGGGTGGTTCAACATCGGTTTTTGGTACTGTCTCAATTGGAAATAGGAATTTTCATGTGGAGTTCTCTCACAGGGAAAGTAGAAGACAGAACATTTCCTCTAATGTCCAGGTGACATGCCACTAATGCATAAATGTTTGGCATAGGAGAACTCAGTTCCCAAGGGACCCAGTTGAGTGTCGAGCTTATGGCAGGATGTTCCCTATATACTGCTACTATAGGTAATTTCCACTAGTTTCTAGTGAGATAGGTTCTATATAGACTCCACCTATAGGAGAAGGGTCAGTATCTTCTCACCTATCTAGAAACTGAAATATGTTGGGCTGTTCAAGCCATGGTGGTGGTCATGGCTATGCTAGTAAGACCCAAAGATCTTAGAGATGACAGGGCGGGTCAGCTAAGGGTATCCAAGTAGTGTCTCAGGGCTGCATTGAAGGTCAGACATATGCAGTGCAACAGACCCAGAAAGAGCAGGATCTGAGACCATCTACTATCATAAGAACTATCTTATTCGCCTCTATTATATATTTTGCACATTTTGATATTGGTTCTACACATAATTTTATACTTTTGGTCATTAAGAGATGCCTCAGGCTCTGTGTTTATAATTAATCTAAAGTTATGATGCTAGAAACTCCGTTAGGAATTAAAAAGATTAGTGTGGGATAGTGCAACTAGTTCCCCCTTAATATTGGTGGGTGTGACATTCTATGGAGCCTCTATGTCTTATAGATGATAGGCTTTGATTTCATTCTCATAATGGAATATTTGGTATCTTTTCGAGCCTTTGTTTATTGCTATCGTCGCAGGGTGAGTTTCATATCACCAGAGGGAAGAGAGTTTCTACATAATGGTGAATGGGATGTTCAGGCGAGCAGAGCTGGACCCGGGCATCATGGGTTGGGCGTGATGATATCCTAGATTACGATTTTATATCTGGATGACTAGGGAACATGTATGGATGATTTACCTCCTATGGTTGATCATTTTAGGGATGTTTTCCTGAATGAATTTTTAGGCATACCTCCATTCAGAGGTGTGGAGTTGACTATCGAACTAGTGCTTGGAGCTGCACCAGTATACATTCCTCCTTACAAGATAGCTATGGCAGAGTTTCAATAATTCAATTGGAAGTTGGAGGATTTAGAATAAAATGGTTTTATCTTACCCAGTACAACATCATGGGGTTCACCGATCTTTTTTGAAAAAAATGCAGATTGTACCCTTTGGTTAGGTGTGGACTATCAAAAAATGAACCAGTTTTCAGTAAAGAACTTAAATCCATTTCCAAAAAATTGATAACCTATTGAATCATCTTTGGGGAGATCGAGTGTTCTCGATGATTGACATATGGTCAGGATATCACCAGTTATGTGTTCGTCCTAAAGACATAGCTCATATCACGTTTCATAGAAGGTATGGTCTATATTAGTATCTGGTTTTTCCATTTGGTCTCACAAAAATTCCAGCAATATTCATGGCGCTGATGAACCGAGTGTTCCTTCCATACCAAGATTATTTTGTGGTGGTTTTTGTGGAAGATATCTTGGTGTATTCTCCCAATCTACATGACCATGACAAGAATCTTAAGATCATTTTTATTAAACTTATAGGGCATAAATTATATTCTAGGATCTCAAAATCCCACATCTGGATGAATCATATTCACTTCCTAGGTTAAGTCATCTTGGAGAATGGAGTATAAGTAGACCCAAAGAAGATAATAGCCATAGTTACCTGGGAGCAACCTAAGAACTTTTTTGAGGTATAGAGTTTCCTGAGCCTTGTTGGTTAATAAATTCATTTTATATAGGTATTCTCATGATTTTTAGCACCGTTGATGGGTTATACTAAGAAAGATGTGATGTTTTAGTGGTCAGATTATTGTGACACTTACTTTCATGAGTTGAAGGGACGTTTGACTTCAGCTCCAATACTGATATTTCCAAATATGGGAAAGAGTTACACTATGTGTTGTGATGCATCAGGTATTGGGCTAGGAGTAGTGCTTATGCAGGGTGATTGAGTTGTTGCATACGAGTCTTGGCTGTTGAGGCCAAATGAGTGGAATTACCCGGTACATGATCTTGTGTTAGTTTAAGTGGTTCATGCATTGCTCTATTGGATACATTATTTATTGGGAGAGGATTTTGTGGTGTATACAGACCAAAAAAGTCTTAAATAAATATTTACTAAGTATTATTTGAATCATTAGCCTCAATTTTGGGTGGAATAACTGTAGTTTTTCAATTTTTATCTTGCCTTTATGCCTATCAATGTCAATGTAGTGTCTGACGCAATGGGCAAGAGGACACAGATACATATAGCGCATGAGGCTAGTGTTGAGTGGAAACTTATGGATTTGTTCTCTGAGATGAATTTATAGGTGCATGATAGTCATGGAAAAAATATATTTTATCTTTGGTTGTTATCTCTACCATACTGGACTGAGTGAGGAAGCTATCAGATTACAAAGGCCTAGTTCTACGGGAGAGTGTGGTCGATGAGGAACCTTCTCTTGGATGGAAAATAGGGGGGATGATGTTCTGCAAATCCATTGACGTGTGTGGGTTCTAGGGGATATACGCGAGGATCTAATGGGGGAGTTTCATGATTCATCTTGTCCAGTGTATCCCGGAGTCACCAAGATGTACCGTCACTTGTACCATCAGAACTGGTGGCCGGTTATGAAGGGAGAACTAGCTGGTTTTGTTATGATGTGTTCCACCTATCATCAAGTTAAGGAAGATCATCATCGGTCATCTAATATTTGAAAGCATTTAACTATTACATAGTGAGAATAAGATGATGTCGTGATGGATTTCGTGACGGGGTTATCGAGGTCGCTTAGAGGAAATGATGTTGTGTGGATCATAGTTGATAGTCTTTATAAGGTCTCTCAATTATTTCCAATCATGGATACCATAAGTACTGATGATCTTGAAATGTTGTATATCTGAGAGGTTGTACGACCTCATGGGGTCCCATGTTTTGTCGTTTCAGATAGGGAAACACACTTTACATCTTGTTTCTGGTAGATTTTTTAGAGGATGTGGGGTACAAAGGTGCTTATTAGCATAGAATACCACCCTCATACTGATAGCTATTCAGAGCATATGATATAGGTTCTAGAGGACTTCTTACATGAATGTGTCCTAGAATTTTGGGGATTGTGGAGAGGTATATTACCCTGGTGTATTTTTCATTCAATAACAGTTTTTAGGTGATTACACAAGATGGATCCTTATGAATCCTTATCTAGTAGGCCATGTCTTTTTCTATTGTGTAGTTTAGTGGAAGGTGAGGCAACCTTACTATGACCAAATCTTGTGCCAGAGACTTCTGATCAGTTCCACTTGATTCAGAGAAATATGGATACTGAATATTCTTTTAAAAAATCTAATTCCTATCATCAAAAAAGATCTTTAGAGTTCTAGGTCCAGGAATGATTTTCCCTACATGTCGCAGGAGGTTGGTACATAAGAGAATCCGGAGAAAGTATATGATTTCACCAGGATATTTCAGACCATTTGAGATTCTAGAGTGAGCCGATTCAGTTTCCTACCGGTTACAGTTACCTCATAGGTATCACGCCCTTCATGATGTCTTCCATGTATCTCAGATCAGACCCGTATTGCAATTTTTAGCACAAGGAGGTTGAGCTACAGGTTGTTGCGTCCTTTCATTAGTATAAAATTTGTATAGTTGATTGGACCATGAAGTTTATATTAGGATAGTCATTTCCTCTCATATGGGTGCTATATAAGCATGGCTGAGTACAATATGAGTCTAGGGAGAGGGAGGCATGTATACGTGCTCTGTGGCCATAGTAATTCTTAGATATTCCTTCAACACCCTTATAAAGGAAATTTGAGAATGAATTGCATTAAGGGGGGAAGTTTTTAAGAACCTAGTTCTTCAATTGAGGTATGGTTTCTTCATTCCTTTTTTCCATTTGAGCTGTTTTTAAGAAAACATGGGAGATATGTGAAAAGTACTGGAATCAGGGGTTATACACCATATACTCTCAAGCACACTCCATGAAGTATGTCTGATTGTCAAGGGAATATATGGAGTGTGGGAATGTCGGCGATGGAAATTTGAAAAACCAACAACACACCATGCACTTTTCAATACACACTATGTAGTCATGTCGGCATGCCATAGAATGTATGTTGGTGGAATTAATCCACTAAATGAATAGTTAAATGATATACACACCTTTTATATAGACTTAAACTCCATTTACTTCATCTTTTTCTCTTAAAATGGGTAGTAGCCTCGTTTTTATAGTCATTTGGATAGAAGGCTCATTAGGGGAGATAAATAGGAGTGACAAAACTCAAACCCCTTTCCAATTGATAATTTGAACTTTGAATCAATCACTCCTATTCTCATTTGAACCCAATCGTCAAGCTCTCGATTACTCATGATTTTTCTTGGTGATTTTTGTTCTCAAATATGTTATTTATGGATGATTTAATATCCTTGTTACGTATATCTATAAAATTCTAAGTTGAATTTGGAGTAGAGGTTGGATGAGTAGAGTCATATCATGACGAGGTAGGTAGTCTCATGACAATTTCTTAATGTCATGTTGTTTATATTGTTATTGTGCAGCACACCCATGTTTGGGGTGTCACTTTGTTGATAATTTTCCCTATTTTAATTCCTATTAATGTTTAGGTGATTAATTATATTTTTTGAATCATTTTGAGACTACTTGTTTTGATTATGGTCCACCCCACGGGTGTGTTTCCCTTGGATAACTTTTTTTGGGCCTTTTGGCTTAGGATAACTGTGGTTATGCCTCCGTTTTCCCTGTTAGGGGTTGTTTGAAATAAATTGGTTAATTAAATTCTTACCAATGTGTATTGTTTCCTTGTTAACCATGTAATAGTGAAAAGATTTCATGTGTTGCTTTATGCTGATATGCTTATATGTCGGGCATGGCCCTGTTGAATTATTTTGCCTATGGGAAGATATTTTTCATGATTGTGGGAAACATTCGGTTTTTCCTATGGTAGATTTCCTCTAGGAAAGAATTTTTTATATCATTGGACTTACTGAGGGAAAGGTTTTGATCTGAGGTTTGATTGTTGTAGTTAATTTTGATGTATATACCAAGCTAAAGAACAATCTTGGATTTGATTTTCATTTAACATGAGAGATTTCATGCTAAGGTATCTACTGTGTTTTCTTGAATAAGGGATTGACTGGCCATGCCCGGATCCCAAGAATGTATCATTCGATGTAATTGAATTTATTAATTATAATGAATGGTATAAATGGACCAAGAGTGGTAGGATTTTTTACTTTTGAGTACATCCTAGTAGAATTATTTCATTATTATATAGTACTTCTACATATACTCACTGATATATTGTCACTAACCTTCGAAGGTTTCCTACTAGGATTTATTTTTCTCAGCTTTTTTGGGTCATTTTTTTGGGCCATAACAGACTATGTTGCAATAGGATTCGATAGGGGAAGAGAACCTTATACAAGTACCTGATTTCTCCTTAGGAGTAGGAGAGTGTGTGACTAAGCCAAGGAGTGCAATGTTTCTATATTTCATTTTGTATTGTTCTACCTTAGTATTGTATTGTACCTGATAACAATGTATCTTGTTTTCTATGATTTCTTATAACATGTGACAAGATACATCATTCTTATATTATATGCCTTATGGTTATCTTTATAATTTAGTCTTCCATTGTTTACTTCAGTTTCATGTTTTTAAATGTTTCTTTTATTGTTATTATTTTGTTCCTCTATGTTAAACTCTTCCAATGAGGGAATAGTTTCCCCACTATCAAACCCTGGGGCCTCACTGCTAATTGGAATCCTCTAATGTTTGGGGAAATACGCTTGAAGCCAAGTGGCTAACCAGGTATAGGGAACCAGTTAAGTGGATTTCGGATACGAGACATTACATATATAGACTATAAATGTCTCATTTAACCATGTAAAAATTTGGATACATTAGTTGAAGAAGTGAATAAATAAATAGAATCCTTCTTTGAGGATTAATAATATAAAGAAAGACGCCAAGAGTAACCCCTCATTAAGATAGTGAATAAGGATAACCAAAATGTAAATGTATAAAAAAATATTCTTATATTGTTGATAGGGTCGACACAATAGAATTATTAGAAAACAATACCATAAAATAACTGGGAGAAGGGGTAATATAGAAATCAATAAAATTTTAAACATGGTGATGTATTAGAATATTTCCATAGTGGAATACATTTATGTTGATGAGTGTGAGAGGCATCTCAATAAGGTTAATCTAAAGGTTGAAAATGATGTGTTTATAAGGTGATACATTCCTAGAAACACTCAAAAATGTATGATGGTTATACCTGGTCAAAAATAGTTGTAAAGTGACATAGTGAAATATCTAGTGTCATTTTTTGACATATTGCATACTATGTTGATTATATATACATCAAAGAAAAATTAATTCAAAATTCCAAATGATATATTGATCATATGAAAATACTAGTGGGATGAATACATAATGATTGAGTAAGATTCAAAAAGTGGAACTTTTATTCTAGCCCAAGAATTGAAATATTTTATTTTTTATAAATAAATTTATGAATGAACATAAGTGAATAATACTTCATAATGCATTGAACTATAAATCTAATGAGTATGTTAGTAAGAATAATGATATACATTTTATACCCACATTGAAAAATGCATTTGGGATAAGAATGATGTCTCATCCACATAGTAACAGTTAAGGGAGTGATGAAGTCAACCTATTTCCAACATTTATATTATAACACATAAATGATATATTCAATGGTGAAACTACATGAAAGGTAAATCACCATGGAGTGAAATTTAAATTGGAATTTATATCATATTGGTATTAGTTTTAACCATTGTTAATATTTCTTGAATATTATGTCTAAAATAAAATAACACGGTGATGGGGACATAAAAGCTTTTCTCAATAGCATTCTAAGAAATGAGTAAATGATTAAAGATATTTCATATAATCATATATATTATAAATTTAAATGGTCCACTAATTTCTACATAATGAGGTATGGTATTAAATCCCATTTAATATTTATGGTGTACATATAATTTATCCATCAAGCAGGGGGGGTTTCCAAAAAAAGGGAATAATTTTAAATAAAAATGAAATTTATAATTTTTTTATTTCTTAGTGCATGATTAAAAATTACATTGTAAATATTATTCTTATAACCCCAAAGAATGGAAAATAATAGTATCCACTACTTTCAGAAATGTAATACATAATACTCATTTCTATTTTATGAACTCTTGTTTCCTATATCGATCTTTCTCTTTGAAATTGAGTGATAGAATGGTGGCTCATTGGTACTATTTTTTTAGTACCTTACTTCACAGATGATAGTATAATATCACGGGGATACGAATATGCATTTTACATGAATTATATCACCCTTTTATTATATCAGAGGAAAAATCTACCTACCTTTTCTATTATCGTCATTATTAGGGGGGAAGAGAATGAATTTTAGATATTAAAATATATCTTATTAATATAGAAGTTAAATGTGATGAACAAATTTAAAAAGCTGGATATTTAAGTCCCATTTTTATTTTTATTTTATTATAAATGTGAATCTAAATAATTTATAGGATGAAAGGGTGATGTGTTGGTGTACCAACACATTACAAATAGATTAAATATGATTCCATTGATTTATTATCAATGGACAACTATGTTTGTATTAGAAAAAAAAATTGATTCCCATATGTCAATAATGTTATAATGTAAGAGGTTTTGTTTCTTATAGATCAATCCATAAAGATTTTAGTAGTATATTATATATCATACAATTGACTGGGAAGATCATCAATTACTAATCGTGAATGTTTCTAAAGGATTAGTTCTAGTACTATCTATAATAGTTTGGAATACAAGTAGTTCTTCATATAGTGAATATATTGAATTGTTTTTTAGAAATATATTTAAAATTTAAAAATTATTGATTTTTTTGATAACCATAATGTTTGGAGAAATCCATCCTTGTGTAATATTTTTTAGTACTATTGAAATTGGTGTGTAAAACACTTGGGTGATGGTTTTAAACTATTTGTAATCATATTGAAGAATAAATGAGTTTAATTAAAAAATATACAATGTCTTATTGCAAAGTGAATAATTAATCTCAGTGTCAACTCATGTGGTTGATCGATGTATCACAGGTTCAAGAAGATTATTTTATGTCATACAACCAATCCATAAACCAGATGGTCTATCAGTTATATGGTCGATCATCTTTGTCGTGTGGTTGATTGAATGGCTCATGATATACTTATTTTCAAATGTGTTGTTGATTTTCTAGGTTATGTTATAAATATATTTATAATGATATATTTCAAATGTAAGTTATTTTCTCATATGGTTTATCAACATCATCACTTTAAATTGAAAGTGATAGTCATCATACTAATATAGTTGATATGAATTATAAGGAAAATGATAATTGATTCCTAGGGTGGACCAATAAGTCATATAATTGATCCATGTAATTCTATTGGTTGATATGTATGTCATGTAGTCTATCAATACATTTTTGTTTTCTTCCTCAATGTACAATCAAATGAAACAAAGTTAAATATTGTTATTAATGTAGATTAAAAAATAGTGAGTATTTTTTATTTATGATCTCAATAGGAAATCATATCGGATGATGATTGGAATAATTTTCAATAATAAAAATAAACCAAAAATGTGTGACATAGTCTCTGAAATGGTTAATTTTCATGATTAAGTTGAGTCAATGATGATTCATTAAAACGATGTTTAGAACATATTTAATTTCATTGAATGATGAAATTTTAGAATTAAGTGGAAGCCTTATTTTTTCTATGTTGTTTCTAATAGATATAAATATCTTGATTATATTAATATAAATGACATGTGTTGGTTATAATAGAAATAATGATCATTATAAATTTAAGGGAAATAATGTGATCAAAAAACTATTTCACGAGTTTTGTGAAAACTGTAAATTAGAGAAAAAATTGATTATTATTTTTCATAGTTTTATAATTCCAAATATAAAAGTAGTTTGATTCCGGATTAAAAAGTTGAGAGGTGATTGAAGATGAGAAGCTTTCCAGTATTACATATCGTTTTAATGTCATCACTAGTATTCAAAATGATAAAAATATATATGATGATGAATAAGGATTCATATGTAATCATATATAATATTTATAATTTTAGGAACCTTATTGTGAAATTATTGTGGATATGTTATTGAATAAAATATGTGATCAGATAATTATATATATAAATAAAAAATATTATTGTTGGAGATATGTGGTCTGATTATACAGGTTGAAGAATAGTTAATGATTGTTAAGTGATAATGAAGATAATTAAATTATGAGAAGAACAATTTTTTTTACTATTAATGAACAAATGATAAATATACATCTCTATTTTTTTAGTATTGACTAAGTGAAATGTAAAATTATTGTTGTTACCGATATCATAAAGTGTTTTATAAAAATTTTATGATGAATCTAAGGATACTAGATGACACTATAATACTCTAATGTACTTCATATGAATATCAGATAAATTATAAAAAAGGGAAATTTGAAATATAAAGGCAACACATATTATTATATAAGAGAAACTAGTTTGAGGGAAAATGAATAATGATATCATGGGAGGAAACCCACCGATAAGAAATTAAAATACTAATAGGGGAATTAAGTGGGTTGTGGGAACCAAATTATATGTAGATATTATATAACCCATATATATAAATTATATTTCCTCAAGGCCTATGCAAAAAAAATTGAAATAGATAGTAAAAGTTCTCTTTATGTGTTCATATGAGAATCAGATGAACAGAAAAAACACCCAATATCTTTAAGAGGAAAATAAATAATGAAAAAATGATATTGTACTAATTTTGAAGATCTTCATTATTTCGATTTTCATAGAGGAAGTAGAATTTATTACATTATCCATGATCGTAGAAGTTTGAAATTAATTAAAATAGAGGAATGTTGTTGTTTGATTTTTTATTGCATTTATGCATGTCAAACCAAATTAAGATTGATCAGGATTATATGATATTTATCATAATTGTATCGTAGTATGTCTATAAGCTAGATTAATAGGTTATAAGGCTCAGTGAACCTAATATTCCAATATTTATTGTGTTATAGGGTATTATTGATGGTATTTTAAAATTAAAAGAAGTTTTTGTTGATTTCATGATGTTGTATTAAATTTTTGTATCAGTAACATATAGAACACCATTAATCTAAATACTCAGAATAATATCATAGAAACAATATTATATATGACACATGACTCTCTAGAACTAATGTGAATATGAGTTTGTAGGGAGATCATGTTGTAAAGTTATGATGATAGTGTCAATTGGTGAGACAGGTTGAATGTGTTTCTAGTAGAAGAATTCTAGTAAGATACATTAATTTTAAACTCTATGAGCCTTATTGATTCAATATAAAACACCATATATTGTAATAAATTTCATATTATAGAGGGGAATCCTTTATTTTGGAGATAATCCGTAAAGACAAGTAGTATATATTTCTATCTAACCCTCTAAAAATAATTATTACTTATTTATAACTTTAAATGCATTGAATGGTGTAGTTGATTTCTAGGTTTAATAGAACATGTATCAATATACACTTACCAATATTATAGGTAAAATTCCTATGGTGTTTCTCAATATTATTTAAATTTGGTAAATATATTAAACATCTGATTCACCGACCCATCTTAGGGTTCAACATATGTCTTGTTTGTTAATTAAAATTTATCAATAACTTAATCATTTTATTGAATTCTTAATAATTGGGAATTATATTTCTCATTACTCACTGGACTATTTTTTATTCTTGTAAACATATATTTTATTCAAAAAAATTATTGAATTCACTTTTGAGTATTTAAAAATTTTCATTTCCAGAGCTTTTATTTTTCAACATTATCTTCAATTTAACCGCATTTCTTATTAGTTTTATGTATGGAATGTTTTCCAATTCCCCGAAAAATTAAACATATAAGGGAGAGTATGCCTTTATAATTTCCCTGACCATTTTTATCTTCTCAGAGATAAGATATGTTATTCCCTTATAATCCTCAGCATTTTGTTGTCCATCATCATAATGAATAGAATCTTCAATATCTATGTCTTTTATTTGGAGCTTTATCATTGAATAAAAATTATTTTCATATTTTATAATATTATTTAATGATGGATAATTTTTACATTTGATATGAAATTAGAATGTTATAAAATTCATTAAGGGTATGATATTAGATATCATACTAATCTAAAATTTTAGGATCAAATCTATTCGGAATGTTTCTCATCAAATTCATGAAAAGGACAAAATATTAAAAAAAATTAAGACCTAGAATTTATCAATGGAATTATCCAACTAAACATGGAATTATGTTATATTTAGTAATATAATATTTTATAATTCACACCCACCAAATTATAAAACCAACTAAATTTTATTATATTAATTTAAAAATTATTTTTAGAGAACAAATATGCCTATAATAATTGAATGTGTAGATATTTTATAATAAATTATAAATCATGATAAAATTAATTTGGAAATTTGGATAAACTAGATCCCCTAGAATAATATATCTCAGAAAAAACATCATAGAAATGAAGTAGTATATTATAAATAAAATATAAAAATTTAAAATGAATATTTACAAAACATTGAAATAAAATAAATTTAAATGTATATGGATTGAATTTAGTTGTATTTATAAAATATAGAGAACCCATATGACCACTACAAATCTTACAATTGGAAATGTAATCGGAATGTTGAAATAGTAACCAGGCTATAATAAATAGTAAATTAACTATTAGAATATAAACCCCACATATGGAAATTTATAAAAATATTTATGTGTGTTATAAATGACAATATGACATATTTATATCATGATAAAATAAAATTATTATTTTAAAAATGAAAAAAATAAGTGATTGTATTATTGTAAAACATATATGTTTTATTTTATTTATTATTAAAAATATATTGATTTTAAATTAATTTTATTATCATAAAATTCGTATATAAATTAATATTCTGTTGTAGTATAATGATAATATAATGTTATGAGAGCATAAATTTTTTCAAAATAGTATAAAAATAGATCACAATACTAAATTTAGTATTTTCTATATAAATGATGATTTTATTTAAAAATAAAATTATTCATATTTATAAAATTATATTCCTATAAATAATTTCATTTTTTGAATGAAATTATAGAAAAAAATTTAGGTTTAAATATTTTCATATTTAATAAAATAATTGAATTATTGTGAATAGTGAAATATGGTGAAATATGGAGTTTAACATTATAAGTTGAGTACATGAATTCCTAATTCATGGATTATGTTAGAACCCACTAGCTCCTAATAAAATGCATCATTTACTGTATATAGTCTAAATGTTCATTAATATTTTTATTCTTCATGAAAAAAATAATAAACTAATGAATATAATATAAAAACACCCCTCTACACAGAGTATAAATACCACCCCTCACACTCATTCTCCTAAAACATTTTACAAATTTCATATTTCTAAATTCTATCCCAATTGAATTAAAAATAATCTCCCAAATTATTTAATTCTATTTGAATCATCTATATACAATTACAAGAATCCTTGAGGGGTATCCCAAAAGGAGACAACCAAAGTGAGAGGTAAACTCTAAACTAAATTTCTTTTAATTTTACTCATATTCTTCCACAAACTTATATACTCCATAAAAAAATAATCTAAGTATCCTAAAAATAATAATATACTATTATTATGTTTTCATATACATATTATTCCTTCACTTATATAATTTCTTAAACAAAAGTGTTGTTCATAATATGGTTTCTTCACTTCTTCCAAGAACAACACACTTCATATTTCTCCACCACCTTATAAAATAGTCATAAAAATATTTAAATAGTTGAATAAGAGGATAATATATAATTTTAACTTACTATTTTTTTAATTATTATATAAGTGTAATATTATTCAAAATTAGACTAGTTATTGATGCTTTGTAAAATATGATAAATGAATTGATCTCATAACGTTAATGATTTTTCAAAATGATTAATCCATATTTAAGAAAAGAAAAATCTATTTAAGAAAATTTAAAATTATATTGTAAAATAAAAACCTTTACCTTATCCTATATATTTTTACTCATATTAGACATGAACATCAATAATTGTCAACAAGTGATGTGACATTGAAATCAGGAATCAAATTCCCTTAGAACAACAAAATTAGCATTTATATCTCATTGATATTGTTATTTATGAACATAATAAATTAATATAAAATAAATTATATATATATAATTTTCTTATTTATGAAAATAATTATACCAATTTATTTATCTAGGACATTATGTACATTTTCAGAATGATTCTGGAACCTTTGATAAGGGAACCCTTTGAACAACAAAATTTTATTTGGGATATAAATTCTCTATATTTACCACTATTTTATACCAATTTTTCTTATTTATATCTTCTAAAGTCAGTATATATGTCTCTCACATATATAACTTGTTTAATTTTTCTTTTTTTTTGAATGGGATATCTATGTTTTAAAAGGTTCCCTTTACAATTTCTTATGATAATAAAACCCTATTAATCAAAACTTCTTTGTTTGTTACACTGTTTAAAGTGCCACATCATAAAATGTTTTAAAAATATCATATTTTATGAAATCACTCATTTTAAAATGAAAATACATTTTATATAATTTTTTGGATTTATAGAAATCTTTATTCCATTATCATCTTTAAATAATCATTACCTTTTCCAAAATCCATTCATAAAATGTACATTTCTAGAATGATTTCTCCACTTTTTTCTATGTATTAAGTTCTATGGGACATCTGTTATCATGATAAAAGATTATAAATATTAAATAATTTGTAAATACCTTCTTTTATGGAAACTATTAGGATATTTAATCTAGTCATGTTGTATGTCTTGGATCTAAATCCCATTTCTTTTCGTGTGTAATCATTATTTTTATACCTAATGTTTTATTTCCTTATGTGTCAGACAGACTCATATACATGTTATTATGGGTTCAACATTACAGTAATCCAATAGGTTGGAAAAAAAAATTTCTTTGGAGATGACATATATGGGATTGGTGATTAAACATAATCCATGATTTTACTCAATGCACAAAGTGATATTGTCTTTACGTTTTTCCTTGAAATATTATTTTGTCATATTTTATATGTTTTCCCCAAAATTATGTTTACTTAGTAATATGATTCAATTTTTTTATTATATATTATTATTCAGGTGTTTTCTCATTCATGATAACATCGTAGGCATTTTCAATGATATTTTGTTGTCTTTTTTCATATTTATTCCCTTACTGGAAATTTTAGCTCACCCCTTTTCTCTATGTATTCCACATGTTACCCTATATGGAGTTATTACCAAAACTTTATTTAGGATATCCTTGTAGAGATTTATATAACTATTTTATATGTTAGTTTCATATATATATATATATATATATATATATATATATATTGTACCATGTTTTCCAAAGACAATAGGCCATTCAGTCCTTGATTTCTATTTTTGGATATTTTTCTGAAAAATAATGTTACAAAATATGTAAAATTCTTGGATATATATATATGGTATCCAAGAAAGACATAGTAATTTATGGAGACAAAATTTTGAATAATTTATTTATAATTATATTTATAATTCTAATATGTGTAGAATATCGTAAAATCATATTGAAGTATAGAGCGAGTGATTTCCATGAAATTAAATCATTCTATAGATACTACAAGATGATGTTGATATGACACCACTATACCTAGGTGAAATAACTATAAATAGAGTGTATTTTTTATTAAATTATTCATAACATGGTGAATTAAAAGCGGTCACAAAGCACAATAATGTTACACACCAATGTTATACACATTGGAAAATTCACAAACATTTTATGAACCATTATGAATGAATTAAAAATTTAATTATGTTATAAAACATAATAGGAATAATTAACATGGATAACATATATTGAATCTAAGAGAAATATAAGTTAGGAAATATTTTTTATTTAATATTTTTCTATCTATTTTCATAGCTACCTTTTTAAATTCTTAATAGTTTAAGTATTCCCATCTCAATTTTTATCCGAGATATAGTAAGTAATTATAACCCAAATCAAATAATAAATGGTTTTCTCATTTTCTATTAATGAGATAAAAATATACTATATTATTATAATTCTACATATACATTCATATTATGAATTTTTTATAGAACAATTCAAACACCACCTCAAAACATGGAAGATAAGTTATCATTGGGAACAAAAAACAGGTAAATTATTACATCTCAAGTATATAACATACACCAATTAATATTTGTGGACTAAATATTCTATAAAATATCATCGTACATATTTTAGATGAGTTTGAATCAATACTAAACTTGAATTGTATGTCCTTATATAAATCCAAAACCAACTATTGGGAGAGTGATATCACTCTTCACATCTTATGTCAACCAATGATTTTTTATATGTGTAAGGAATAGGTTGAATACCCTTTAGAAAAATCTTATTAAATATTAATATTATTTCCTTTGAGAAATAATTTCAGGATAATATTAAAAAAATATAATATAGAATAATGGTTGAATAGATTTTCATTTTGGGGGATTATTCTAATGTATTCATTGAAGAGTTTTCTTATATTCATGTTAACCACTAGGTTTAGTTGTTAATTAAAATTTTACCTAGATCACTTCCAATATATAAAAATCCTTACATAATATCCAATATTAAGTTGGAGGAACTAAATATGTAGTTACAATAAAATTTATAAAATGGTTTTTCACACCCTAGTGATTCATTGTGGGGTGTGTCATTTCACTTTATAAAGAAGATAAATGGGTTTGTTCTCCTATTAATTAATTATCATGATGTAGAGAATCACGATAAAAAAATTATTCCCTACCCGTGATGAATTATTTGGTTGATCAACTACCTAAGTCCTTGTATTTCTATATAGTGAACATTTAGTTTGGATATCACCATTTAAATGTGAATAAAGAAGATATTACCAAAAAAATGTTTTGAAAAAGTTTTGAACTCTAAGTGTTCATAGTGATTCCCTTCTATACTCATAATTCTATAATAATATATTTAGACATAATTATTAGATAAAATTGATATTTCCTCAAAAAAAATACTTCCATGATATTTGATATTCAAAAATAATCTAAAATAATGGATGATTATGAAGTGTTTTTAAAAATTATGCCAACTGATTTGAGAAAGAGATGTTATATTAAAATTAAAATAAATTTCACTTCTGCCTAGATGAAATATAATAACAGGAGAAAGGTATCAATATTAAAGGTATATCTATGGACCCTTTGAAAAAAAAATACTAAGGAGTATCCCAGACTAAAATTGTAAAATATATCTATACAGTCCATGGGTCAAATAGGTATTAACGTTGGTTTGTGAGATAATTATATAGTTTGTAAATTAAACTAACCAATATAAAACAGAAGTTATTAATGATTATATGGATTGATAAGTGTGAATAAATCTTTAAAGTGTTGAAAAATGGGTTTCTCACTACACTAGTCCTCACACTACCCCAATATTAAGAAATTTTATTTTATATATTGATACATAATTGAAGGTTGTGGGATGCATAATAATGTGAAAGTATTAACTAATACCTTAGGCCTCAATTAAGTTGATAGTACATGACATGAACTACCCAAAAAATGATATGGATTTGGTAATAGTGTTCTACATAATGAATATTTGGAGGCACTAAATTTATTTGGAGAAAAGTGAAATATATACAGATGATAAGATATTCAAATATATATTCTGTAATATTTTTGGTACATATAAAAAAAAAATTCACTATCTAATGAAATAGTAGAATTTTATATTAATTTTTAAATAAATATGTTGTATTTGTAGAAGTTAAGGAATTTATAATGATAGAATAGTAACCAGACCATATGAATAGTAAAAAAACCATTACGAATAATAATATGACTAATATAATAGTAAAATCACCCATGAGAGCATTAATGAAATTTATTTATCCTATAAGTGTAATCATGCCATTTTTATATCAGGGAATAAGTAAATAATGGTTTCAAAAAATGATAAATTAAGCGTTGGTATTTTTGTATGTCATAAATATTTAATTGAAATTTGATAAATAATATAATAATTTAAAATAAAATAATTTTTTATAAAATGAAATCATAAATTGATATTTTATTTTCTAATGATTATAATATGATTTTATCAGACTTTAATTAATTTGTTAATGTGTTATAAAATTAGTTATAGATTTAAAATGAGTATTTATCGAATAAATTCTTATTTTAGTTATAAATTAAATATCTCATATTTATTATTTTATTTTATATAATTGAGATTATTTTGGAATTATACTTGTCAATAAATTCTTAAGGTAATTTTTTTTGTATTTTTCTGAAAGACGGAGATTTTTTGTGAATAAAGACATTCTGTAATTTACAATATGAGCTAAATACTTGACTTATTGAGTCATTGATGATGTTAGGATAATATATGGAAAAAATACTGAAATATCCTTCATTATTTTATATATTATATTATAAAAATTAAGCTATTTACTGTATTGAAAAACATTAATAATCTATTGAATATAATAAGAAGAAGACAACCCCACCTCCTGTATAAATATCACCCCTCAACACTTCTTCTCCTCATACCTCAAAGCCTTGAAATTTGAAAATTTTCTATACAATTCCATTCCCAAAAAACTTACCCATGTCCAAGACCTTATTTTATCTCCAAAATCCCAAAACCAATGGCCTTAAAGAGGATCTTAATGAATATTATTCAAGATGTAAAAATCATCTTTCATTTTCGTATATTTTCATTTAAATTATTTTTATATTATTATAAACTCTTCACCTTACATCATCCAAGAAAAATTAAAACCCTACTATGTTATATATAATTTAATTTTATCATGTTTATGGAAAAAAAATCACTATCGTACTTCTTCTCCTATCACATTTATTCTAAAAATAAAAAACCCATCTATAATGTGTCGATTTACCGAAATCGTGGATGATGCGTTTTGAAATTCAATTACCACCTTCAAGGATAAACATTAAACTATAAATATGGTTAAATAATGTTTTATTATACATATAATATGTTATATTTTGTTCTAGAACCAGTTTTTATACATAATATTAATTAATAAAATAAAAGTGTCATGTAATTATAAAAATTCACAAAAATAAATTAATTTCATAGATAATGTTTTATCTAATGATTCATACTCATACCTTATAAATAAAATGATATTTAAGACAATTTAATATTATATAATATCACTAATATGATTTAATTTAAATTCTGGTGTTTTTATTTCATCCGACAAGAGAATCCATAATAAACCACGCATGAAAACCATGAAATAAATGCACCCAAAACATTGGAAATAAAAATATATTATAAATAAATGGGTATAAATATGTTAGAATAATATCATATATGTGATTATAAAAATAATATAGTTCGTTAAAATATGAGTAACACTCTTAAAATTGTTATCTATTAGGTTTTAACATATTTGAAGTTAAGCGAACTCGAGGTAAGGGAATTCTTAACCCAATTTAAATTCATTATGTTAACCTTCTACTTCATTGATTATGTCGTGATAAGATTATTTGTGAAATTATTTTTAATATATTATGTTTTATTTTATGTATTTATTTTTTATATATATATTTATTTTTTTATTAATTCTATTTTCAATTATATGTTATATGTAATGGACTCTTTTATAAAAATCCCCTTTTAAATTTCTATTTTTACAAATTTCAAAAGGAATGTTTTTATGCATTTGTTCTTGTTTTATGATTATTTTCTAGTTCTTAATAATTTTTTATAATGATTTGTGGGACCTATATCTCCCTCCAATTCATTAGGTATGTTTATTATTTAAGTTATCTAAATGGTTACTCCAAGTGTAATTATGATAGTTACACCATAGTGTATCCATGATGGTTAAATTGTATGGTATCCATAAGGGTTACAAATTATAAGGTAGTTGTGAGTGTTAAAATATTTGTTATTTAATCCATTAAGTTACCTTTATGGATTTTTTATGTTTTTATATGTTTTATGTAAATATCACGTCTTGAACAAGTTTGTAGATGATGCATTGTAGGTGAGAAGTATATATTTTTGAAAGTTATAACTTATACATATAAGTATTTATGGACAAATTGATTATTTCCTCATTTCATATCCTTGATATTTTTTTATCATACCCAATTTTCATATGTTTTTTTAGATTTTATGGATGGGTAAGAGAAAATGAGAATCCAAGCTGAGTATTGTGAAGAATTTTCAGGATAAGATTTTATGTTTTTTAATAAAACCTTTTATATTGGGGAATAAATTGATATCATTTTAGTTGTACACACTTTGTAATCTTGTGTGATGATATGAATAAATTGTGTCCTAAATTTATAAGACACTAAACTAATAATGACTTTTTGAATGTAAATAATTTAATTCTAAAAGAATTTACAAGATTATGTAATGTTTAAGGTTGTTCTTTATAGTTAGTATAATAGCACAATTTAGATAACTTTATGGATTTATATGATGTTAATAGAATACCCTAAATTATTATTACCTTATTTTTATGTTGAAATTATATTCAATTTAAATATTACAATGTTACTTTATCTATAATATGTCTTCTAAGAATGTTTTTCAGTAGAAGAAATAGCAATGCTAATGTAGGAAGGCACCAAGAAGATGATATCATTCAGAATCGAAAATCGGGAATGGTGGGAGTTCAAATCGAAAAATTTATTATATTAATGGCTCAGTTAACATGAACTATAAATGGTTATAGAATCCATGAAAGTTAAAATCTAGATGTACCAAAAATGAATATGATGACGGTGGACCTTTTTATGATTTAACACTCATATTCTTTTAGTGGATCTTTTTTCCCAGTGGGAGGTGAAGGATAGATTTAATCATTTTAAAAGAAATTTTATTTTTGGGGGTGTTAATATAATCACAAGGTTAGTCTTTAAATTTATTGTTTTGAAGGAGAAGATGGCTAGTGGTGGTAAATGGTTATGAATACTTGGGATAATGATGAGATCAATTCCTTGGAATGGGATGAATTTAGGAATATTTTCCTTGACAAATATTTTTCTATGGTGGATCAACTTAGGATGGAATTAAAATTCCTTATATTAGTGAAAAATAAGGAGGATTTAGTAGCTGTGTGTGATGAAAGATTCACCCGATTGGAATTGTATGCTCAAAATCTTATTCTATATCTTCATAGTAAAATCAACCATTTTTAATGAGGATTGAACCCATGATATCATAGGGAATCATAATCCGGTGAATTCAAAATTTAGGACAGTAAATTTTTATGTGATAAGAGGGTAGAAATGGTGTTTTCCAATGACCACATATACTTTGATATAAAGAAGAGAAATAAATATATATGGGTAGGTAAGGGTGAGAATCTATCAAATTAATCTGATGGTAAGAATCTCCAGTTTCCATTTTATGACATGTGTGGTAAAAATAACAATGAAAATTTATTTATAAAAAAATATAAATTTCATTCAATGTGGTATGTTTTGACATATGGATTGAGATTGTATTGCAAATTATCTTAAGATTAATTTTAATAATACAACCATCAGGTGTTTTTAATGTGGTTATATGGGCCATTATAAAAATATATTCCCAAAGAAAGATCTGAATGAAATAAAGAAGCTAGATTAATAGAAAAAATTGAAATGATATATTTTTTTATTATGTAATTATATGTCGGTCCATGCATTGATGTAGTGTCAGTTACATTACTTGTTTGCTCAGATTTTTATAATGTCTTGTTTGATATGGTTTTAACACATTCCTTTTGAAACGTCCCAGGTGAATAAAGAATATGAAATTTTAATATTTATTAATATTTGTGAATTAAATATTAATTTTACTTTAAATAGTATTCTATGTTCGATGGTGCAGCTGATACGCAACAATGGTTTTTTTAAATCTTATGTTACACACAAAGTTATGTTATAATGAAAAATAATATATTATTATTATTATTTTACATGGTAGTTAAAGCGTAATCGTTGTATTGGTGGGAATGAACATGAATAACTAAAATATGATTATAAATGTTTGTTAAATAATTTTACATTTTTTTAATAATTGTTAAAAGCTTTAAATGAGAATAAATCCAATTCTAAACATTAACACTCTAATATTTTTTTAAATGTCGATTTACCACCATTTGATGGTGAACCCTTTTTAAATCTAGTTTCATTTACTTTTATATTTTCTATTTGAAAAAATAAAATTCTTATTTAGAATTGGGTTATCAATATCTACTTTGGATGAAATATGGGTATTTTTCTGATAATGTTCTTTCTTTCATGAATAGTGAAAACTACTGTATTTTAATTCAAAACTGCCTTTTAATATAATTTATTTATATAGATAGAATATTATTTTAATTGGTTTTAAAGTGTGATTAGATTATATAATTACAATTTAAATCAATTATGGTCATTGTAAGTAATTTCACTCTTAAATTGAACATAAACAAGTGTCAATCTTTCTATAGATATTATTTCTTAAAAACATGCTTTTTTGTTTTGGAAACAAAAATTAATTTTAAATTATTTTATAATACTTATATATTTTAAATTTGAAAAAAAGGATTCCATATTAGGAATTATGATGTCCAAATTTTGTAAATAGGTAACTTTTATTTTTTAAAACATTATGAATATTTACTTCAATAAATATTTTATTTACTATGGTTAAAAGATAAATCTGGAAAATAAGGGTTAATAAATAATATTATAATAATATTTAATTTCCCTAACACGTGTAATAATCCTATTTACTAATACATTTCTGACCATGGGAATACCTGTCTCTATTTTGGGACCCCATGGAGCCACTTAGGAGTGATAATAGCACTTTATATTAATTAATTTAAAGTAATGACATAAATTACATAAACATATATCTTGTAGTAAATAAATTTTTTACATTTTATCTCCTAGATTATAAATATTCATTTGAAAGACAAAAATATTTACTACATCATGGTATTTTATTTATAATTTTTAGACGTCAAATAAATAAAATAATTTATGACACATTGATGATGTAGTGATTACCTTATTAATAAATGATTTAAATAAATTAGATTATAAAAATAAAAAAACTAACAAAAACCTGTCCAATTATTATTTGATGATTTTATTTTGAACAAGAGTCATATTATCTTGGAATTTAATGAGTTTTGGACTTTTTGAAACTGAAAATCCATTTATAATAAAATAATGTATTCAAACTTCCCTAAAGAGGCCATCCTTCCCCTTATAAAAAGCCATCACCTCTTACCCATTACTCACACCTCTCATGACCCTTGCCTCATCCAACCTCTACCCATTTAAGCTCTATGAATCTTTATATTCCTCCTAAAATCCTTACCTTAGGCATAAGGCACAACAAGGAAGCCTTTTGATTCAAACCAAAGGGAATTACCCGATTTAAAGGTAATGTCTTCTGTTATTTTCTTTTCTTTTATTTTACTTCTCCAACCACATAAACTCTAATTATTCATTTATTTTATAAAAATACCAGTATCCTAAATATACTAGGTTGTTTTATGATATTGATTCCAACTACACTTCCACACACCACCATCTAATGGATACGAAAATACTATTTTCGTTGATGGCGAACTACTACCTTACGAAACGATGATTGTTCAAATATCTTCAATCACCTATCAAGGTGGCCATTATTATGGAACTGTATTTATATGTGATATATATTATATTTTTATTTCCTCTATACTACTGTATTTTTCTTTTATATCATAAATTTATGGTTTCCATAATGCGTAAACGCGATAATTTCATTTGAGGAAGTGTGGATTACTGCCCCCTCAAAGTGATATGACTCGTTCATGCCATATGAGGAATGTATAAATGATGGAGTTAATGGAATTATATATGATATTACACTAAAATTATAATATACATATTTATCATTATTTTTTCATTACATTAAAATAAAAAATAAAAATGAAAGTAGGGTTCAAGCGTACTTACGGCTTACCATCTCCATGAACGGTGCATTTCATTTCTTATCTACAAATGTTATGTACTATTATAAATACACACACACATATATATATATGTATTGGATATATTTTATATATATAATATCAAAATCATGAATATCATTTTTGAGATAATGGAATTCTGACCACATGGGAAACTTGTTATTATAAGAAGTTAATTTTTGACTCAAGTACCAAATATTGAAAAAACGGTAGTTATTAAAGTAAATGATTATATAATGTTTATAACATGGTAATCAGTGATATAAAAGTATGAATAAACCTAAAAAGGGTTCTAAAACAATTATAAATTTACTTTAGTTTATTATTTAGGAGATTAAATAATGAACGAGTTCAGTCAGACACAACGTAATGGGTTTTCATATCACTTTTTATTCCCCTGAGATTCATGCTATATTTGAAAATATTTCATTTGGTGTGGTGTATGTACTGACTATGATTGCATTAATTATGTATTATAATTTAATTTATGGGTATTTAAATCTTTAGTGTATGATCCTTCTTTCATATGGTGGTAGATTAATAAGTTACCAAATCGGTGAGGGAACCTTTCACCCTCCTCTTTTAGTTAAAGACATATTTTATGTTATGTATTTTAAATTTACATTTTATTGTGTTGGGATATGTTCTTATATATCATTATTTTTTTAAATCTTATTTCCATGTTATTAGAGACCCTATTCCCTTTCATCAACTCATTTTATGAATTTTAATGTGACGTTGTTAGGTTGTCTAATTTCAGTAAGGGAACTTCTTCGCCCAATTTTCCATTCATTGGGTTAAACGTCTACTTCATGAATATGTCATACTATTAATATGTGTGAATGAAATGTGATTGTTTTAGACTTAATATCCACTTGTATTAGGTGTATTCTTATTTATCACACATAATTATGTCATTGATTTGTCCTTAATCTAAGGATGTGATCTTTGCAAGAGACATTGTCACAATTTACATTCCATTGAAACTTAGTTGTTGTTACACACCAATTCACTTTTATATGGTAGATATACTACCCTTTAAAATATTATATCATTAATCTTCTTATTCTCTTGATATTATAAGCTTTGATTAATGTTATTCCTCAATTATTTGTATTTTATAATATTTCATTTTGATAGGAACACTTTAAATAAAATATTATTTTAAATGTTTTAAAATTTATTCTTATAAATATTCATAATTAATTTCCATGTTTTAAAAAATGGTTTCAATGATTTATTAATATGGGAATTAATGTTTTAAAAGGATAATTCTTATAAAATCTTCAATGTGGTATGGGACACTTTGATTCAAAAATCACTTTATTCAGTGTTTTAAAAGGATTTGAAAATGGTTTGATAAAGCATTGATTATGTCAATATCTTGAAATGATATATTGTGATTGCAATGTGGAAATGTTATCTTTTTTTATTCATGTTTTACGTGTTTTTAATATTTTACTATTATTGGGAATTGTTTATGTATAAGGTTGGTTCCATGATAAACCCAGGGTGGGTGATACCGAGATAGCTCTCCAATGCATTGGGAAACATGAAAGAGGTAAATGTTAATGTTTCTCCAAATAGATTTAGGGAATATACTGTGATGTGTATTCCAATCTTAAATCCCTATATAGTAGTTAAATATAACATTTATGTATGTTATGTATGCCATAAGTTAACTTTATGGCTTATAATTTCTGTGTGTTATTCATAAATCTTATGATTTCATAAGGTATGTTATGATTGAAAAGTTTTCTTTCATTTATTTGTATTTATTAATGGGATAATGTTTTTATTTCTTATTTTATAACCTTTATTGATCTTTTTATGGTTATCCCATGTTTTGAAATGTTTTTCATAGTACTTAAAGATGAATAGGTCCAAGTATGGGATTAAGGAAAAGTCTTGTCTAAAACATAGACTGGACATGTTTTTGTATGATTTTTTATTTTATGAAAAAATGGAAACTAAGTAGAAGTGTCTACTTTGTAATTTTTGAGATGTAATGTAATAGTTATGGATAAATTATCTAAAACTCTAAACATAAAAGGATCCTTAATGTGAATTCTTGATTTAACTCAAGATTAAGTAATTTTTAAAGTTGGGCCTTATAGTTGGTATTAGTGGTCAGTTTAGACAACTTTAGGGAATATGAGTTTTTGTTAGACACATGGTTAGTCTCTTTGTCTACTCCCTAAGATAAATCCTTATTTTGAATATTTTTTAGATCATGGAATGTCGGTTACAAATGGAACAAGGAGTATCTAGAATGACATTCTTATCTCTTCCTGATGACATGCTTTCAATAATTATTGCAAAGTCATGTCCAGACGACACTGAAACATTTTCTAATAAACAACCCACTAGCAAGAAATTGTTTGAGATATCAAACACCTCAGATATACCTCGATACCATTGAAGATCATGGGTTTTACATAATCAAAAATTATTTTCTAAATATTATCATATTTTCCTAAAAGTTAAATATTATGAAGCCATTTTCAAATATTATACCTTATCACAAGATTTTGAAGCGTATTATGATTTTGGAAAATGTGATGAAGATGGAGACCCTTGCCCGGCCAATTTATATTTTCTTTTAAGTTATATTTTTTCTTCACATACTTATGGTATTTTAAAAGTACTATTGATTGAATGTTTCAACTCAAACTTTGTCTGACTATTTCATAAAAATAAAATTTTATCAGATGATTTGAAAATATATGTCATACATGATTTTTTTCCAAAACTGTTTTTCTGTGCTCACCCATATGACCCAAATTTTATGAGGTGTATTTGGATAAAAGAAGTAGATGATTTTAAAGTATCATTAAATCATTTTTTCAATGCATAGACCATTTATCTATGTGAACAAGATGATGATGAAACCAGGTGGACACAATAATCATGGTACAATGTTTTTCTTTTGTGAATTGTGTTATTTTATGGTGGTAAAAAAATTCAATATATATAAGACTTCATGAATTTAGATATTGAGAACATTATGAGTTGTGATTAAAATGATTGGAATAATAAAACAATTGAGGTTAAATCACGTTATGAATATTTTTTAGGAGTTTATCTAATTTTTGGGAATGTTATCAAATTTTATTGTTTTTAAAAAAGGAAAACACACAGTCTGTGTGACAAGTCTTCGCATCAGAAAATGGTGCAGGAATTGAACCCACAACCAAATTGTGATTGAGATTTATCACCCACCACTAGACTAAATGAATTCCCTAGTTAGTATAACTTATTCTTTTTAGTTAAATGATTTAATTGATCAAGAACAAGTTGCTTTGGGGTCTTATGTTTATCAAATGGATATCCATAGTATAAGAAAATGATTTGGGGATTAAGTGATAAAGGTTATTTTGGATGACATTTTCTCTTTTTGTGAAACTGTATGCCTAAGGAAAATAGAATACTTTGGGATTTCAATTGATGTGTAATGGTGGAATTCTATTTTGGAATAATCTATGTTTTATTATGGATGTATGGCGATTTGGGTTATTTATGGAAACTATTCCACTATCATAGAGAATATGTGATTTGGTTAATTACACTTCAGTATGAAACTTTAAGAGTATTTAGTGTTTTTTGGAGATAAATGTTAAGATTTAATGTGGAAGACTATGTGATGAAATTATTCTGAGTTTTGGGATTCAATATTATTTTGGATTATATTGAATAATTTTAAAGACAATTGTGTATTGGATGGTCTTTGATGAACATTCGGAACTGTTTGTTGAATTTTGGAGATTAAGTGTAGTATTTATTTTTACAAAGGATTATCTTTTTGGAGATTATCTTTTCTCACACTAACTATTTTGGTTTTGGATGATCTCTAAAGATAGGGGAAATATACAGTTCATCTTTTGTGGAATATTTTATTCTCTAAAAGATGAATTCTAGAGGTTTAGGTGGAACCTTAAACAAAAAAAATTCCTATTTACTTTTCCTACTGGGAATCCAAAGGCCGTTTAACCCATCACAAGTTTGTGTTTTTCGGGTGGTTAACATTCTCCTAAAAATGTTTTCTATCACTCTCCATCAGAACTTGACATTTTTTTCCTCCATATCCATATTTTCATGGAATCGTAGTATGGGTTATCTCGTGTAACCTTTGTACTTCTCTTTCTTTCTTTTACATTGATATTTTTATTGACTATTTTTCTTGATTTTGGGATTTTAATAATGTTTCTGACCCTAATTTTATAATTGTGAGGACGTAATTCCAAAAATAGTGAAAGGATGTAATATCCTAGATGAATAAAGAATATGAAATTTTCATATTTATTAATATTTGTTGAATTAAATATTAATTTTAATTTAAATGGGATTCCATGTTTGATGGTGTACTCAATATGCAACCACATGCGTTTTGAAATCTTACGTTACACACAACGTTAAGTTATATTGAAAACTAATATATTATTATTATTTTAAATGGTAGTTAACACATAATTGTTGTATTTTAAGGAATGAACATGAATAAATAAAATATGATTATACATGTTTGTTAAATGTTTTTACATTTATTCAATAAATTTTGGAATCTAAAAATCTGAATGAATCTAATTTTAAGCATAAACACTATAATATTCTTTAAATGGTTGATTTACCACATTTTGATTGCGAATCATTTTCAAATATAGTTTTTTTAACTTTTATATTTTCTATTAGAAAAAATAATATTCTTCTTTAGAATCTAGATATGAAAATTTACTTTGCATGAAACTTTGGTATTTTTCTAATAATGTTCATTTTTTAATGAATAGTGAAAAATACTACATTTTAATTCAAAAACTCCTTTTAAAATAATTTATTTATATAGTAATAATATTAATTTAATTGGTTTGAATGTGTAATTGGAATATATAATTTCAATTTTATTCAATTTTGGTCTTTTAAAGTAATTTCACTTTTCAATTGAACATAAACAATTGTCAATATTTTGATAGATATTATTTCTTAAAAACATGCTTTTTTGTTTTGACAACAAGAATTAATTTTAAATTAATTTATTCCACTTATATGATTTGAATTTGAAAAAATGGATTCCATATTTTGAATCAATAGGTCCAAATTGTGCAAATAAGTAACTTTTATTTTTTAGATTTTATGAATATTTACTTCAGTAAATATTTTATTTACCATGGTTGAAAAGTAAATCTTGAAATTAAGGGTAAAAAATTCATATTATAATAATATTAAATTACCATAACACGTTTCCTAATCCTATTTACTAATACATGTCCAACAATGGATATCCTTGGGTCGGTTTTGGGACCCCATGGAGCCACATTAGAGTGATAATGTCACTTTATATTAATTAATTTAAATTAAAGACAAAACGTACATAAACATATATCTTTTAGTAAATCAATTTTTATATGGGGTTATATAAGTTTTATCTTCAACTACAAAAATTCATTTGAAATCTGAAAAAATTTATACATCAAGGTATTTTATTTATAATTTTTATATATCACATAAAAAAAATTTATAACTCAATGATGATGCAGTGATTTCCTTATTAAAAAATGATTTAAATAAATGAGATTATAATATTTAAAAAATGTCCAAAACATATAAAATTCTTATTGGATGATTTTATTTCTAAAAATAGTCCTCTTATCATTTTATTTAATGAGTTTTGGACCTTTTGAAACTGAAAATTTTTTTATAATAAAATAACGTTTTTAAAATTTCTTAAAGAGCCCCTCCTCCCCCTTATAAAAATCCATCACCTCTAACCCATTAATCACACCCATAAAGCCTTTGTCTCATCCAAAATATTAATAATTAAGCTCCATACATCCATATATTCCTCCTATAAGCCTTACCTTAGGCATAAGACACTTCAAAGAAGTCTTTTGGTTCAATCCAAAGGGAGTTACCCGATTTAAAGGTAACGTCTTCTCTTAAGTTGTTTTCATTTGTTTTACTTCTCCAAACCCCTAAACACTCTTTATTCCTTCATTTATAAAAAAACCAGTATATTAAATATACTAGTTTTTTTATATTAAGTATTCTAACTACACTTCCACACACCTCCATCTAATGGATATGAACATACTTTTTTTGTGGATGGAAAACTATTGCCTCATGAAATGATGATTGTTCAAATATACTCAACCTCCTATAATGGTGTCCATTATGATGACACAATATTTACATCGGATATATATTATATTTATATTGTCTCTATACTTCTGTATTTTTAATTTATATCATACCTTTATGGTTTTAACAATGGGTAAACAAGATAATTTCATTTGAAGAATTGCAGACTACCGCCCCCTCAAAGTGATATTACTCGTTCACGCCATACGTGGAATTTATAAAGGATGGAGTTAGTGAAACTATATATGATATTATACTGGTATTATAATATACCTATGTATAATTATGTTTTCATTCCACTAAAATATGAAATAGAAATGAAAGTAGTGTTCATGCGTACGTACGACTTAATGTCTCCCTGGCTAGTGCATTTCATTACTTATATCTAAATTATATATACGTTTATAAATACATATATTAAGTGGATATATATGATATATATGATATCTAACTCATTAATATCATTATATAGATAATGGACTTTTTCCGCATGGACAACTTGTAATTATAAGAAGTTCATTTTTGACTCAAGTACCAAATATGAACAATAAAATTGTTATTAACTTAGATGATTATATAATGTTTATAACGTCATAATAAGTGATATAAAAGGAATAATAAAAATGAAAATGGTTATAAAAAAAGTATAAAATTATCTTTAATTTTTTATTCAGAATATTAAAGAATGAACAAGTCAATTATGACACAAGGTAAGGGGTTTTCATCACACTTTTTATTCCCGTGAGATTCATGCTATATTTAGAACTATTTTCATTTAGTGTGGTGTATGTACTAACCATGATTGTATTTATTATGTAATATACATTAATTTATGGGTATTTACATATGAATTGTATGATCTTTCTTTCATATGTTGTATATTTCATAAGTTACCAAATCAGTGAGGGAACCTTTCACCATCTTGTTTTAAATAAAGACATCATTTATGTTATGCCTTTTAAATTTACATTTTATTATGTTGAGATATGTTCTTATATATCGGTATTCCAGTAAATATTATGTCCATGTGCTTAGAGACCCTTTTCTATTTCATCAAATCATTTTTTTAATTTAAAGTAACATCGTTAGGGTGTCGAATTTCTGTAAGGGAACTTCTTCACCCAATTTTCAATTCTTTGGGTTAAACTTATACTTCTTGATTATGTTATACAATGAATATGTGTGAATTAAATATGATTGTTTTACAATTAATATCCACTTATAATGGGTGTATTATTATTTTTCAAACAAAATTATGTCATTAATTTGTCTTTAATCTAAGGATATGATCTTTTCAAGGTACATTGTCACAATTTACATTCCATTGATACTTTTTTGTTGTTATACACCAATTCACTTTTATACAGTTCATATACTGCACTTTGACATATTATATCATTAATCTCATTATTATCATGATATTGTATGATTTGATTAATTATATTACTCTATTATTTATATTCAATAATCTCTCATTTTATTAGGAACTCTTTAAATAAAATATCCTATTAAATGTTTTAACGATTTATTCTTCTAAATCATTCTCATTAATGTACATGTTTTAAAAAATAGTTTTAAGGATTTATTTATTTGAACATTAATTTTTTATAATGTTATTTCTTATAAAATATTCAAAATGGCATAGGACACTTCAATTCAAATCACTTTGTTAAATGTTTTAAATGGTTTTGAAAAATGTTTGATAAAGCATGGATTATTTCAATATATTAAAATTATATACTGTGATTGCAATGTGGGAATGTTATCTTTTTTTATTATTGTTTTATATGTTATGAATATGTTATGGTTATAGGGAATTGTATACATATATGGGTGGTTCCATGATAAACCTAGGGTAGGTGAGCCCGTGATAACTCTACAATTCATTGGGTAACATGAAAGTGTTAAACCTTAATGTTTCTCCTAAGATATTTAGGGAAAATAATGTGATGAGTATTCCAAACGTAAATCCATACGTAGTTGTGAAAGCCACAGTGTATGTATGTTATGTATTCCACAAGATACTTTTATGATTTACTATTTCTATGTGTTATTCATTAATCTTATTATTTCATAATGTATGTTAAGATTTAAAAAAAAATTCATTGATTTTTACTTATTGATGCGATAATGTTTTAATTACTTATTTTTTAACCCTTACAGAGTTGTTTATGGTCATCCTGAGTTTTGAAATGTTTTTCACCAGAATTAAAGATGACTAGGGTGAAAGATGGGATCCTATAAAAGTCATGTTGTCTAAAATATGGAACTAGACATGTTTAGTTTTTTAAGAGTTTTTATTTTATGAAAAAATGGAAACTGAGTAGAAGTGTATATTTGGTAATTTTTGAGATATAATGTAATAGTTATGGCCTAATTTTCTAAAACTCTAAACCAAAAATGATCCTCAATGTTAATTCTTGATTTAACTCATGATTAAGTAATGTTTAAGGATGAGGCCTTATACCTTTAGTTATGAGAAATGTTCGAGTAAATTATAAATTTCACCTCATGAAATGAAACCAGAACTTGAGGTCAAAATACATGGGGGGTTAATATGAAGTAAAAAATAAATTAGAAGAACCTTCCTGTTGTTGTTTGTAGAAAGAAATTACCTAAAAAACATGTTGTTTTATCCCTAGTAGAGTTTGATGTTACTCTATGTGTGGAATGGCTATTTATTCACCTTAATAGGATTGATTGTAGTGTTAATGTCATTTTTTATAATGTGTTTTAGTTTTTATACAATAATGAACCCATAACATTTATCGCATACCAAGAAGCCTAAAAAACAATTAAAATGTGTAAATGAATGTAATCATGAACATATTTTTGAAAATAAGGTAACTATTTTGATTAATTATGTTCTAGTAGTAATTGAATACCTATATGTTTTTCTAGATGATTTTCCTGGTGTAATAGCTAATTAGAAATTTTGATTTACTATTGACATGGTTCCAAATTTAAAGACAAATTCAAAACTCTCTTATATAATGGCTCATGTGGAACATCCTGAATTTAAAATTCTGTTATAATGGATTATTGATAAAAGATTCATTCGTCATAGCACTACAAAATGGGGTTCTCCTATTTTGTTTTTTAAAAGTAAAGATGGTTCGATAATAATTTTCATTGATTATATATATTTGAATATCATTACTGTTAATAATAATTATCATTTCCCTAATATTGATTACTTGTATGATCATCTCTAATGAATTCATTATTTTCACAAGACTAACTTGAGAGATGGGTTCCATTAGCTAAAGCTGGATGAGGATGACATCAAAAAAATATTGTTTCGTAATATATATGGGCATTGTGATTCATTATTCCATTTGGATTGAAATATTCCCCTATTATATTCATGGATCTTTTGAATATAATATTATATGAATTTTATGATATATATATATATATTGTTGCTGATATTTTTATCTTTTCAATAATTTATGAGGATCATACAGTACATTTAAGTATTTCCATGAAAACAATCAAAGAATAGAATTTATATGTGAAATTTAGAAAATGTGATTTGTTGGTCTCAACAAATCAGTTGATCCTTCCAAAAACAATGTGGATACTCAATGAAAAAGACCTACAAATGTTAAAGAGAATCATATTTCTCTTGGATTACCATGTTAATATTGAATGTTTGTTAAAATCATTTCACCTTAATACATTCCACTAGCTTATATAAAATTAAATAGGGTTAAATTTATTTGGAAATAATAATGAGTTCTTTCCTCATGGAATTGAAGAAGAGATTTTTGAATGCCCCAGTTTTGGTCCTTTCTTCCCAAAATGGTGAAATTTTCATCAATAGTGATGCTTAATTGAAGGGAAATGGTTGTTTTTGAATAAAAAATGATCAGGTCATTGCTTATTCTTCAAAAAAACTAAAACTTCATGAGTTAAATTATCCCACACATGATTTTGAATTATAAGCTGTATTTTTCTATTTGAAATTTTGGAGGCATCATTTATACAGATCCAATTGTGAAATATATATTGAACATAAGAGTCTAATGTATATATTCACTCAAAAGGATTGGAATATGATGTAGATAATATGGTATGAATAGATAAATCACTATGATGTCATGATCAATTCCAATAATGGAAAAGTAAACAAAGTGGTGGATTCATTGATTCAAAAACATCCTTAATCATTAAGTATGATATGTTTTGAACAAGACCCATTAATTAATGATTTGATGATTTATGTCTTACAAGATGTTTGTGTAGAAAATTATTCTCTTTTGTTTTAGGTGCCAGTGTAGTAATCTCCATGACACCGAATTATGAAATTATTGAAGGAATACCGTGAGTTAAAAAAATGGTTGAATTGGTTCAAAGAGGTAAGTTTCCATAATTTAACTTTGGTAATGATTTTATTTTATGATATCGAAAGTGATTATGTGTTTCTTGTGATTCCTTGCTGAATAAAGAGAAGTTAGGTGAATATCATATTTCTTTATTTTCAATTCATTTTGGATGTATTGAGATCTATAGATTCAATTAGGAGTATTATTGGTGGGATGGAAGGAAAATATATATTGCATATTTTACCATTAAAATTTTAAAATGCCACCTAGTTAAAGTAGAGTGAAAAATAAGAAAGTGGATACTATGTATTTTCCAATTCCAAAGTGGATATGGGAAAATATATTCATGGGTTTCATGATGTGACTATCAAAGACATATCAAGATAAAAATGTGATTTGGGTTGCTATTTAATGATTGCATTAGTCTATACCTTTCATTCATATTCAAGATAATATTCTATTGGATCATCTTTTCAACTATAACATCATGATATTGTAAGCTTACATGGATTTACTCTTTCCATTGTATCTGACAATGATCCTAGGTTATATTTTAATTTTTGGAAAGTCCTTAATAAGTCGTTGGGAACAAAATTAAGTTTCAACACTTCTTTTCATCCTAAATCTCTTGGACATAATGAGTGAAAAATTTATACATTGTAGAATATGCATTGATCATGTTAAACATACTACCAAGAATTTATAATTAACATATTTCTATAGTTGAGTATTCTTATAACAACAGTTTTCATTCCATTATAAATATGGAACCCTTGGGGAATTATATGGGAAGTAGTAATGAACACCATCATTTTGGGGTGAAGTATGGGAAAGTACGTTTATTAGAATAAAATTAGTAGATGAAGTGGCTGAGAAAATAATGATTATCCACTAAAACATGAGTAAAACTTAGATAAAGAAGAAAATATGTGTAGATAATAAGAGGAATAAATTTTATTTTGAGTTATGAGATCATGTTTTTCATTGAATCTCACCATTGAAAAAGTGTTATGTGTTTTTTAAGAAGGAAATAATGAATTCATGGATCATTTGACCTAACTAAATCCTTGATAAAGTTGGACCAATCACCTATGAAGTATCTTTGCCTCTAATTTTATCTTAGGTACAAAATGTTTTTCATGTTTCAATTATGAGAAAGTATGTTCTAGATATATCTCAAATTTTAAGGCCATAAGTATTTCAGCTAGAGGAGAACGTTTCATATGAAGAGAAACTTGTTCAGATTATTGAACATATATAGAATGTATTATGTAATATGTTAACTCACTAGGTTTTGTTTTTGTGTAGAAATCGTATGGTTGAAGAATAAATATGGGAATCCAAAAATGCTATGAGGGAAAGATACCCTCACTTTTTTAAGTAAATATAAATTACAAGGACATAATTTCTAGAAGTTGGGGAGAATGTAACAACCCAGGTACTTATAAAATAATTTCTTTTCACTCTATAATTAAAGAGTTAAATTCTTTATAAAGGAATAATATAATAAGTGGTTTTTATGGAAATTAAGGAATTTATATAGATAGAATAGTAACCTGACCTTAGAAATAGTATATTTGCAATTAGGAATAATAATTTGGCCAATAAAATTGTAACCCCACATTTGATTGAATAAAAAAAATTATGTACATCATAAGTATAATTAAGATATATTTATATCACGAAATAAGTAAATAAATGCTTCTGAAATGATAAATTAAGTGTTGATATTTTTTTAAGTCATAAATATTTTATTACAATTTTATAATAAATATAATGATTTAGAATAAAATATATTTTGAAAATATAGGATTATAAATTATTATTCTATTTTATTATGATTATAAAATATGTTTAAGATACTTTAGTTAATTTTTCAATGTGCTAAAATACCGGTAATAGTTTAAAAATGGTATTTTAAGAATAAAATATTAATTTATATAAAAAATAAATTACTAATTTTATATAATTTTTTTTAGAAAATTGAGTTTATTTTTGAATTTTACTTGTCCAAAAATGTTTTAGTGAATTTTTGTTATTTTTTTAAAAATACTATAATTTTTGGTGTATAGTGAGATAAAATAATTTATAATATATGTTAAATACATGGTTTATTGAGTCATATATTTTTTAAGGATGATTTATTATCAAAATATCATAATTTAATTAATTTTTTTAATTTATTTTTTGATAATTATCAAACTAATCATCGTCTTGATCCAAATTAATAAACTAATGAATATAATAAATTGAAAACACCCCTATCCTCTACTATGAATTCCACCCCACACCGCTATTTCTCCTCACACCTCAAAGCCCTATGGATTTATTAATTTTTATCCCATTACCTTCCCAATCCTCTTACCCACATTCAAAAAATTCTTGTCTCACCAAAAGACCAAAAACCATGGGCCTTATGGAGCTTCTCAAGGAAGAGAATTCAAGAGGTAAAAATCCTCTTTCATTTTATTTTGTTTTCTTTTCAATTATATTTATTTTCTTATACTATATTCACCTACTATTATCCAAGAGGCATGAAAACAAAAATATATTATAAATAATATACTTTTATCATGTTTATGGGAAAAAATAATCATCATACTTCTTCTCATCTCCCTTTAATTCTAAAAATAAAAACATTGTCTGTGATGTGTCGATTTACTGACATCATAGATAATGTGTTTTCAATTTCCATTACCAACATCATTTCTATTAATAAAAAAATTAATATGGTTAAATAATATTTTATTATATATATTATATGTTATATTATGTTATTGATCCTTATTTTATGCAAAATATTAATTACATAAAAAAAGGGGCCAATAATGATCAAAATTTACCAAAATAAACTGAAGATCACCAATAATGTTTTATCTGACGATTCATACACATAAAATATAACCAAAAAGATATATAAGTCCATTTTATCTAATATAATTTCTTTAATATCATTTCAATTCATTTATGGAGTTTCTCTCCCATCCGAAAAGAAAATCAATAATAAATCAAGCTTGGAAACCATGAAATATATCCACCCGAATCAATGAAAAAAACAAAATATTATTAAATGATGGGAGGAAATATCTTATAAAGATATCATATAAATAATTATTAAAAATAATTTGGTTCATTAATATATTAATTATACAATATTAACCATTATACATGAGGTTTTAATGGTTTAATGTAAGATGAATCCGAGGTGAGGGAATTCATAACCTAATTTTCATTCTTTGTGTTAACCTTCAACATTATTGATATTACCATGATAATATTATTTGTGAAATAAATTTTTAATATATTATATTTTATTACTATTATTTAGAATTTATATATGGATTGCACTCATTTTATTATTTATCTCTTCAATAATATGGTATATTTAAGGGACTCTTCTTCAAAAATCCTCTTTCAAATTTATATTATAGAAAAATTCAAAAAATAGATTTTATGAATGTATTATTATTTTATGATTATGTTATGATTCTGGAGAATTATTTATGATTAAGGGTGGGACCTATTCTTCATCTAATGCATTGGTAATGTTTATGTTATTTGTCATCCATATGGTTACTCCAAGTGTAACTATGATGGTTACACCATCAGATAGCCATGAGGGTGTCATTGTAAGGTAGCCATTATGGTTAAAAATCATAAGGTAGACATGAGGGTTACAATATTTAGTAATAAATTACCCTATTTATGAATATTTTTTATTTATTTTTTACTATTTTTTATAGAAGTCTAATGATTTTCACAAATATTGATATTATACTTTATAGGTAAGAAGTATGTCTTTGTAGAAATGATTTAAAATACTTATAAGCATTTATGGACTAATGGATTAATAACTAATTTTATATCCATTAATAATATTTTGTGCTCGTACCATGCCTTCGTTTATTTTTCTCAGGGTCTAAGGATGTGTAAGAGAAAACAAGAATCCAAGATGAATATTTTTTAGACATTCCATGAAAATAATTCATGTTTTTATTAAAATATTTTGTATTATGGATAAAATAGATGATATTTTTGTGTTACCAGTTTTTATGCTTTTGGGTTGATATATATAAATTATGTCCTAAATTTTTAAAACTCTAAAATAAATAGATATTTTGTAATGTAATGAATATAATTCTAAAGGAATTTACTAGAACATTTAAGGATTACGTTTAGGTTCTTATAGTTGGCATCATAGTATAGTTTAGATAACATTAGGGGTTAGGATGATTTTAATAGAATACAATAAAATATTTTTACCTGTTTTTAATATTCAAATGAAATAGAATTTAAATATTATCGTGTTTCTTCATCTATGATATGTCTGTTTAGAATAGTTTTCTGAAGAACAAATAAGGAAGCTGAAAGAGGAAGGCACTGACACTATCTTATGTTTCTGTATTCAAAACTAGTAATGGTAGGTATGGGAATCAAATAGTGTTTCATTGTAATGGTTTAGTTGATGAAGTATATAAATAATAGTGTAATAAATTCATTAGATCAACTAGAACTACAACAAAGGAACATGATGTATAGAGGGACATTTTTTTAAGAAACACCATCATTATTTTAGTGGATCTTCAGACCTAGTGGTAGATGAAGAATAAATTAAAGACCTTGAAAAGATATTTGATGTTATGCGGTGTTCATATAATCATAATTTTTATCTCTAATTTTATCATTTATAAGGATAAAAAACTAGTGGTATCCAGTGGTTAATAATACAAGGAATAGTGATGAAATCGATTCCTTGGAATGGAAAAAGAGAAATAATATTTTCCTTGAAAAATATTTTCCTAAGTTTGTTAAAAAATAAATTCATTAGCTGAAATAATGATAAGGATTCATTGGTTGTGTATAAAGAAAAACTCACCCTATTATCAAGGTACACTCCATATATTATTTGTTATATTGATAGTAAAATCAACCATTTTATCTTAGCATTAATGCCAATATATCGAAGGCAATTTGCTTCCCACGAATTAAAAATTTATGAGAAACTTTTCCAACAGGATGAGAGGGTAAAAATAAATTTTTTTTATAAACACGTTAACATTAATAACAATCTGAAGAAGATGTCAATATTACAAGTGATGGGTATGAATCAATCAAAGAAATGTGATTGTAAGAAATACCATTTTCCAAAATTTGATAAGTGTGGTAAAAATAACCATGGGGAATTTCCTTAACAAAACTAAGAAGTGGTTTTGATGTGGTATGTTTGGAAATATGGCACAAGATTATAATGAAAATGATCCTAAGATAAATTCTAATAAGAAAACCATTATATGTTATAAATGTGGTGATAGGGTCATTATAAAAATATCATCCCAATGAAATATCTAAAATGATGGAAAGAAGATAGATTATATATAGAATGGTGCAGTGAGATCCTTTGTGACTACGTCAGCAGATTTCAAGCCATCCAATGCAATAGTGTCAGGTAATTTTTTTTACACAAATTTTTCCATTGTCTTATTTGATATGTGGTCTACACATTTCTATATTTTTGAGATATTTACTACTAAATTAGAAAATTTCTCCTTAATAAATGAGGCCAAAACTTATTGGTATGAATTGGAAATCTATTTACCATGAAAATATTGATTATATATCCATTGAAGTTGTTTTTAAAAAGTGTTTTAGTTTTTATACAATAATGAATCAATACCATTGATAACATATTAAGAAGATAATAAACTATAAATACATATAAATCAAATTTATCTTTCACATATTGTTGAATAGAAGGGAACTATTCAGATTAATGATATGTCAGGGGTAAATGAATACAAGAATGTTTTTATTAAAGAGTTTCAAGGTCTAATTGTTGATCCATAGGATGAATTTACTATTGTCTTAGAACCTGATGCTAAAGTAATTTCAATGCTCCATTATAAAATAGATGATATTGAACTTCTTGATTTGAAAAATCAGTTGCAAGAGTTTCTTGATAAATTATTCCTTCATTCTAACACTTCATAATGGGGTGATCCGGGTTTATTCATTAAAAATAATGATGGTTCCATAGTACTGTTCATTGATTATAGAGTTACTCATAACATTACTATTAAGAATAAAAATCTGTTGTCACATTTTGACGAATTTTTTGATTATCTCCAAGGAGTTAAATATTTTTCAATGATTTACTTGAGATCTATGAATCATAACCTACAAGTGAAGGAGGTTAGAATCATAAAAAACGATTCATACTAGATATGGGTATTATGAGTTTGATGTTATTACCATTTATTTGAAAAATTCTTTTATTGTATTCATGAATATTATTAATGGAATATTCCATGAATTTTTGGATAACTTCACCGTTATTTTCATTGATGATATTTTGGAGGATCATGATAAACATTTAACGGTTATCCTACAACCTATCATTGGAATAAAGTAATACATAAAATTTAGAAAATGTGAATTTTATTTCCAAATGATTTTTTTCTTGCAAACATTATAAATAATTATTGAATAACAACAGATCCTACAAAAACAAAAGTGGTTTATGAATGAACAATACCTAAAAATGTTACAAGGATTCATAGTTTTCATGTATTTTTATATTATTATAAATGGTTTGTTAAAAAAATTCCATGGTTATCTATCCCTATAACTAAATTAATAATTAAAGGGGTTATATTTATTTGAATCGAAGATGGTGATTTTTTTAGGAACTAATGAAGAGATTGTTGATTGATACCGTTATTCCCATTCCATCTAGAATTGGTGAATTTATCATCTATAGTGATGCTTCACTAAAGGGACTTGGTTATGTTATGATGCATAATGATCAGGTAATTTATTTTTCTTTAAGATAAATAAACGCTGTGGGTAAAATTATCCACACAAGATTTGTAATTAGTAGTTGTGGTTTTCAATTTTCAAATTCAGAGGCATCATTTATATAGAGCCAAATATGAAATATATACTAGCCATAAAATATTGAAGTATATATTTACTAATATGGAATTAAACATGAGGTTGAATGGATGACTTGATATGATAAAGGATTATTATTTCACGATAAATTACCCTATTAAAAAAGAAAACAACATGGTGGATGCCTTTAGTTGAAAACATCATGCATCGTTAAACATGTTGTTTTTGGAACATGACCCCTTGATTAATAATTTGATGAATTTTGGATTAGATGTTATTGGCATATGACTTTTCTTTATTTTGTTTTTAGGTTCAGTGCATTCGTCTCTTTCATACTGAATTAAGAATGAATAGAAGGAAAACTATGAGTTACTAAAAAATGAATAATTTTCTAAAAAGAGTATGTTTTGATAATTTAAAATTGATAATGATTGTGATTTATGGTTTGGACCAAGATTTTTTTATGCCTTTAGATTCCCAACTAATGAAAGAGTTATTGAGTGAAGTTCATATTTCTCTGTTTTTAGTTCATCATGGAAGTACTGAGATGTACATAGGCCTTCGAATGTATTATTGATGGGATGGAATGAGTACACATATTTTATATTTTTCAATGAAATGGTTGAAATTTCAATATGTAATTGAAGAGTGAAAACTACCAATGGGGATGCTTCATTCATTGCCAGTACCAGAGTGTAAATGGGAAAATATTTCCTTGTACTTCATGATGGGACTACCAAATACTTCTCGATGTAACAATGTGATTTTGGTTATTATTGAATGACTAAATAAATCTATAAATTTCAATACTATTTGAGATACTATGTCATTGGGTTACTTTGCATGACTAAACCTCAAAAGTATTTTCAGGTTTCATGGAGTTCCACTTTCCATTGTATTTTTCCATGATCCTAGGTTCACATCTATCTTTTGAAAAGTACTTAAGAATTCCTTAGCATAGAATTAAATTTAATTACTTCTTCTTATCCTCAATCTAATTAGAGTATAGAGATATTAATTAAAACATTGTAGTATATGATTCTAGCTTGTTCAATGGACTACTAGGATGTTGGGATCAACATATTCCTTTAGTTTAATTTTATGATATCAATAATTTCCATTATAGAATAATGATGTAGTCTTGTGAATAATTATATGGTAAGAGGTGTCTAACACCAGGATTTTTCAATGAAGTCATGGAAAAGAAGTTTATTAGACTAGAATTAGTGGCGGATGTGGCTGAGAAAGTGAATGTGATCTAGAAACACATGATAATATCACAAAGAAGGAAGAAACGTTATACAGATAATGGGAGGAAAGAAATTTTTTTCTGGTTAGATGTCATGTTTTTCATAGAATATCACCTGTAAAAATCATTATGGGTTTTGGAAAGAAAGGAAATATAATTACAAGATTTATTGGACCTAATGAAATCATAGAGAAAGTTGTACAAATCACCTACTAAGTAGGTTTGCCTCTGATTTTATCTCAGGTACACAATGCTTTTCATGTTTCGATGTTGAGAATGTATGTTCTAGATCCATCTCATGTTTTGAGCACTAGAGTAGTTCTGCTAGAAAAGAACAATTCATATGATGATAAACTTATTTAGATTCTTGGTCATAGAGAAAATTTATTTTATAATAAGGTAACTCACCAGATTTATGTTTTGTGGGGAAACTGCTTGGTTGAAGAAGCAACATAGCAATCTGAAAATGCTACTAGGGAAAGGTACCCTCTCTTTTTTAATAAGTAAATAAAAATTAAGAGGATGAAATTTTCAGAATATGGGAACAATGTAACAATATAGGTACATATAGAATAATTTCATTTTACCCACGAATAAAATAGTCAAATTAGTTATAAATATATAATTAAATAAGTGGTATTTCTGGAAATTATGTTATTTATACTAATGGAATAGTAACATGGCCTTAAGAATAGTACAATGACCTTTAGGAATAGTAATCTTACAAGTAGAATAGCAACCTCGCCTATGAGAGTATAAATAAAAATAATATATCTTATATGTGTAATCATGAAATATTTGTATCGTGGATTATGTAAATAAATGATTTGGAAATGATAAAAGAGGCACTGGTATTTTTGTAAGCCATAACTATTTAATAACAATTTTATAATTACAATATTTATTTAAAAGAAAATTAAATTTTATAAAATAGAATCATAAATTCATATTTTTTTCTTATGATTAAAATATTATTTTATAATATATTAATTAATTTTTCAAAGTTCTATGAAGTCAGTTATATTTTTCAATCTTGTATTCTTGGAATTAAATATGATATTAATTAAAAATTAAATTTATCATATTTTAAAAAAAAATTGAAACAAATGTAGTTCATTTTTTAATTCTCATTTTCAAAAACATTTTGGGGTGAAATTTTGTTATTTTTCAGAAATACTTGAATTTTTTGTGAATAATGAAATATGGTAATTTATAATAAAAGTGAAATACATGGATTATTGATTCATAGATAATTTAAGGGAAATGTATGGCCAAAATATTGAAATATCCCCCATTATTTTAATATTTTTGATGATAATTCTCATATTATTCCTTGTCTTTCGCCAAATTAATAAACTAATGAATATAATAATGAAAAAACCTTTATCCTCCACTATAAATAACAACCCTCTGTACCTCTTCTCCTCACACCTCAAAGACTAGTATCTTGATTAATTTATATAAAATTCCCTTCCCAATCCTCTTCCCCATGACCAAGACCTGATAGTATCACCAAGAGGAAAAACCAAGGGCCATAAAGAGGTTGTCAAGGAACAATATTCAAGAGGTAAAAGTCATCTTTCATTTTCTTTTACATTCATTCAATTAAATTTAATTTATTATAATATCTTCACGTACCCTTATTTAGTAGGCATGAAAACTCAATTATCTTATATATACTATAATTTTATAATTTTTATGGAAAAAATTCATCACCATACATCTTCTTCTACACCTTTTATTTTAAAAAGTAAAAACATCATCTGGGATGTGTCGATTTACCGACATCATGGACGATGTGTTTTCAATTTCCATTAACACCATTAATTTTAGTCATAAAACTATCAATAGGGTTAAATATAATTTCATTATACATATTATATGTAATATTATATTCTAGTACCAGTGTTTATAAAACTTTTAATTTTCAAAACAAAAGTGGTTCGTAATGATCAAATTTCACGGAGATAAACTAAAAATCATTAGTAATGTTTTATCTAACGATACATACTCATACCAAAAAAATGTTATATAATAACATTAAATCTTATATAACTTAATTAATACCATTTAAATTATATTCTAGAGTTCTTCTCCCCTTTGAAAAGAAATTTTATGATTAACCAAGCATGAAAACCATAAAATAAATTCACCAAAACCAGTGAAAATAACAAAATATTATTAATAAATGGATAGAAAAATGTAATAAGGATATCATATGTGTAATTTAAAAATTAATACCATTATTTAATATATTAATAATACTCATTAAACCATTATACAGTCGGTTTGAACATGTTTGATGTAAGATGAACTCAAGGTAAGGAGATTCTTAACCAAATTTCTATTCTTTTGGTTAACATTATATTTCAATGAATTTTTTGTGCCAAGATTATTTGTGAAATTAATTTTTAATAAACTATGTTTTATTATTTATATTTACAGTGAATATACATATTACATTCATTTTATTTATTCTCGCTTCAATGATATCGTATGTGTAAGGGGCTCTTCATTACGAATAAACTTTTAAATTTAAATTTTTACAAAATTAAAAAGCATTATTTTTATAAAATTATTCTTATTTTAGGATTATGTTATAGTTCATGGGAGTTTTTTATGATGAAGGTTGGTACCTATATATTCCTCTAATTCATTGGGCCTGTTTGAGTTAGAGGTCGGTTATATTGTTACTTCAAGTGTAACTACAATGGTTAAACTATAATGTAGGCATAAGGGTTAAATTTCAAGGTAGTCATGTGGGTCACAAATAATAAGGTAGTAATGAGGGTTAAAATATTAATTATATAATATTCCAAGTTAAATATATGGTTTATTTAAGTTTTTATATGTTTTATGGAAATCTCTAGTTTTTCAAAAGATTGTATATGATACATTATGGGTATAAAGTATGTCTTTGTTGAAATGATTTAATATATTAATTAGTATTTATTTACTAACAACTTATTTCATTGTTTTTAATCTCTTATTAAAATTTTTGGATAATCCCATGTTTTAATTTGTTTTACACAGTGTTTAAGGATTGGTAGGATGAAACGAGAAGCCAAGATGATTGTTGTAAATAATTTTCACAAAAATATTTCTTGTTTTTTATCAACAAAATTTGTATTATGGAAGAAATGGATACTATTATAGTTGTGTTGGATTTTTAATCTTGTGGGTTGATATATAAGAATACTCTCTTTCCTTTCAAAAACTATAAATATAAAACTTCATAAGGAATGTAAAAAAGTTTATTCTAAGGGAATTTACATGATTATGTAATGTTAAAGGTTGGGTCTTTATATATTAACCTATAAACATATTAATATATAACAATGAATATTTTTGGTGCTGATTAAGGACTACGATGGCTCAATCCACTACCATCACAGGAAAAAAACTATTATCATATATTATTTATGTAAAATAGACCTGGAAACCTTATAAATGATGAGATTTGAGAAGGATTCAATCTTCTTATACATGTAATTAATATACATTTGAATCATAAATGATGGAAAATAATCATTAATTTCTTAAATAATTTTAAAACCACAACTTCCAAATAAGACAAAGGAATCTCAAAGATTTAATAGAGAAATATAAGAGGAATGTGGAAGATATAAAAAACATAAATCCTTTATGTAATAAATTGTTTAAGTAGTTGACTGACTTGGGTAATGAAAATGTGTGTCATATCATCCTAATACAAAGAATAATTTTACAAATATTTCATATAGATATACATTGTCCATTAACCCAAGAATCATGAAGATATTTCAATATCATTAGGAGCACTATTAGTGGAAAAACATGAATAAGGAGGTCATAGAATATTTATAAAAATGTATGGTTTTTCAATAGGTAATGTATAATAAGATGGAATATGTGGGTGTCTTGTAACTATCACCCACACTTACATAGAAAGGGGAAAATCGCTATGGAATTTAACTCCAGTATTTTGAATGTATAAATAGGAAATAATTTTATATTGGTTGTGGTGGATTGTCAAAAAAATATTTCTCACCTCATTATAGTTGAAGAAGAATTATTACTCAATACACATGAAATGATATATGTTAGGTAATTGGTGTGGTTTCATGGATCACCAATATTAATTATATACTAATTAGATATGTGATTTACATTCATGTTCTAGAAGAGTCTCTAATATACACTAAACAATGAGTTGAATGTTAGTCTGAATTATCACCCAAAAAATGATAGTCAATGTGATTAGACTATCTAGAAACGAAAATATTTAATAGGATTCACAAAAGCATCTATATGGATCTATATAAACAACATTACATTAAGATATGTAGAACAATTATGCAATGGAACGATGCTAGTGAATTCAAGCTACTATGACATAAAATACGTAGGGAATTGGTATAAAATTTCATAATGATTCAACAACAAATTAGGAATTCATTGAGTCAATAGAAGAGATATTTTGAAAATTATTATTGATAACTAGTGCTTTAGGTTGGATATAAGGTGTTACCCCATAAATATCTGTGGGATGGAATCATTATATTTTAGAAGAATGGTGTGCTAAGTCCTAGGTACATCATCCCCATTGTGATTCTTAATCACATATGAGTTGTGGCTTATGGACTCTCACTAACACCAATCCTATATCATGTACATGAAATTTTCTACATATCCTTATTGAGGAAGTATATACCAGATCCCTCACATGTACATATTTTAGAGGTGGTGAATCTATAATATGATCTCACTAATGAGGAAAAGTTGTGGAAGTTCTTATAGCTTAAATACAAAGGAAAATTCAAGATGGAAAATTTCATAGAGAAATAATTGTGTTAAAACATTATATATGACGAGGAAACAAGATATCCAAATGAATCCATCAAACAAAAGCAACCACTCCTTTTTCACATTAGTATGTAAAATATAATTTGAATGGGGAAGTTTGTTAAGGGTAATGTTGTAACATCCCTAAATTTCATCATGGTAATTTCATATTTGAATGTATAAAGATTTCTTATTTAGCACGGGAATATTATATAATTCATACAAGACACATAATAAAACCAAATATATTATATTATTTTAATTCATACATAACAACTAGAGAATGAAATTTTCAATAATAATTAAATTTATTACAGTGGAAAAAATAGAAAATAGGATAACAATAATAAGAAATTTTGGATTTTATTAATCTCATAGAATAATCACACTCATGAACCACAATATATAAATGAGGTAAAATATAAGTTATTTAATATGAACTTTGAAAATGGTGAAATATATATGTAATTTATAAAAAATAATAGTCAATGAAAAATGAATAAAATATGAAGTATTTATAGAATTTAGGGAACCTATATGACCATTGTAAATATGACTATTGGAATTGTAATGAGACCATTGGAATAGTAACATGACCCTTTGGAATTATAATTAAATAATTATAAAATTGAATCAACCTATTCAATTTTAAAATAATATATAGGTACATAATAAAATGAGAATATTTAATATTTATATCATGATACATATACAAAATGTTTTAAAAATAATTAAATAATTATTTATACTGTTGAAAAACATGTATGTTTAGTTATAATTTTAATAAAAATAATGACTTAAAATTAGTTCTTTATTCATAAAGAGAGTTTACATATTAATAATATTCTACATTATAGTGAGAATTCAATTTTATGAGACCAAAAGTATATTTTCCAAGGGTAGGAAAATTAATCATAATACTAAAATTTTTATTTTCAAAATAAATATAAATTTGATTTAAAAATTAAATTAATAATATTTTAATTATTATTTTCATAAAATGTAAAGAATTTTTTTAATATAAACATTGAAATACTAATATGTGTAATTTCTTGTAACTATTATTTTTGTTATTTTTTTGTAAATAGTGAATCACACTTAAATACACTATTTAACATTACAAGATAAATACAACAATATTAAACATGGTTGATGTATGATCCAATGAGTTATATCCAAATAGATCCACTTACTATATATCGTAAAATTATTTACATTATAGGTAATATTGTTTGAATATAAGAAACAAATGAATATAATATTCAAAAACATCCGTCTAATTACCTTATAAATACTACCACTCACCACTACTCCCCCCCCAACATGTTAGCCTTGTAACATTACAGATTTCTAGAAAATTAGAATAAAAATACTCTCCCTCAAATCCTAGTGCTCTAGTATCATCTAAAGACCATACCAAGGAGCCATAATGGGTAGCCTAAAGGCGATAACTAGAGGGAGAAGTAATCACTAAACTAAATTTCATTAAATTTTATTCTTCATATACCTCAACCCTATTTTATCCTTCTACATAAAAATAGTTTCATTGTTATCATAAATATACTCATATGTTATTATTATTATGTAGTATCCTTTTTATACCATCCCTTATTTTTTTTCTTTAAAAAAACATTATTCACAATATGGTTGGTTCACTGCCTCTATGAACAAAGCTCATTGTTTTTTCCTCATCTATAAAGGATGGTCAAAAAAATTAATATTGTGGTTAAATAAGATTATAATAAGTCTATAATAAATTATTTCATGTTCCCTAATAAATATTTATTTAATATCTAAAAATGAAACTAGTTTGTGATGTTTGGTAAATTGAAATAAATTAACTAACCATTTAATGATAACCATTTTTCTAAATGAATTGTTCCTATTTCATAAAAAAGGATATTTGGGATTATTTTAACTAATGGTAGTACATGAATACCATATCGTTTAACTTATTTAGTTTTTGTATAACTTGAGATGAACATAAAAAATAGTCCACAACTGAGCTTACATTAAATTGTAAAAATGATGACTTCATAACAATGAAATTTTTCATTATGAATTATTTATTTTATTAAATATACATATAATAAAAATATTACAATTAAAATTTATATACAAATGGTTATGAATTATGTAATTAGTGAGTCTAATTTTATTATCCTACTATTTACATGTATGTTCATAATAATTGGGGGACCAACGGTAATTGAATTTTTGTACCAAACTATTTTAAATAGGTTATAGATTATCCATATTTAACATAACTTATATCTCTATTTTTCATAATAAAATATTATATATTCTATATATATGTCCACCACATATATACATGGTTTAACTCATCATTATTTAATGGGGATATACATTTTTTAATGGTTCCCTTATAAATTTCTCTCAATAAAAAAACATGATTAATGGGACCTTCTCTATTTTATAAACCTTTATAAGTAAAACTCTATAAAAATTTTCGAACCAACCAATATTTTCTAAAAAATCCCCTCATATCATGTAAATTCATTACTGTTCATTTATATATCTAATAAAAATATGATGGAAGTTGTTGTGGCTATGTTTTCACACTCTTCGCCATATCGTATTTGGTATTTTATTCACTTTTTATTTTAGAAATAATGTATATTAATTGATAATTATAAAATGTCGTCTGTTATGTAAAATATTAATAAACCCATTATTTTTTGTAAAAATATATATTTTTTGTGTTTATTTTAGTCATTTTTTAAATGTAAAATTAAATACTTCATTCTGTTTTAACATCCAGTTTTTTTATTACATTGTTTTTTAAAATAAATTTTAAACATTCATTCATTTATTTCACTTATTATTACTCCAATTATATTTTTCAATTTATTTAATTTTCAATAATTTTAGATTTAATCATTAATTTAATTAATTCATTGTTTTTCGGTAAATAAATGAATATTCTCTACTATTTTTAAACTATAAATAATTGAGTTAACAATTTAATTATAAACAAAAAAATGATTTATAATATTTAATTATTATTTAATTCTTTATTTAATTAATTAGATTCATTATTTAATTAATTATATAATTTTTAGATGACTATATATTTATATTTTTTGTTATTTTAAATTGATTTATATGTTAATAAATCATAATATATATTAATTTATTAGTGAAAATTGGTAATTTATTGATTTTTTATTTGTAACAACTTCAAACGAGAAATTAAATATTTTAATTTAATTTATATTTTAGTTAATTTATATATTTGTTTAGTTAAATTAATTAATTAATTTAATTTGAATCATTTTCTTTGTGTTTTTTTATTTTAGGTGATGGCTTCATTACATTCACCCACCTTCAGTCCTCCATTGTTTAGCCACTTCTAGAGGACCTAGTGGTGTGTCTGTGCCCATCGTTGGCACTCCTGAAAAATTGAAACCCTTAATTCACCATTTAGTCATACCATCTTCTCTATAGTAACCCACCGATATAATTTTTTCCTCCACTCACCACTACACCCCCTAACAGTGACTCAAGATTTCACCGCAGTCCCCCATCCATGCATCCCACTATTTTTCCTTTAACAGTGACTCCATGGATCACCATCACCATGACCCATCATTGCCTTTATCCTTTTTCATCATCCACCCACCCCCTCCTCATTCACATTTCATACTACTCACCGCCATAAATAATTAAATTTAACAAGAAAAGAAAAATCATCAGTCTCAAATGGAAAAAATTTTTCAATACCAACAAGAATCGTCTGAACCAAATATTGAAAATGAGAGAACCATGAAAACAACAAACCATTTGAATCATCACTAATTATTAAAACCGTAACAACAGATCCATATTTGAAAACTCACAAAAAAATATAGACCCCAAGCCATCCAAGAAGTATGTGACTGCTGTTGAACCAATTAATTGAGGCCACATAGTCGTACCTCCTAAATGTGAGCATTGCCACCCCTATATTATCTTTTCTAACTGAGCCATCTCATGAATCCATTCAAAAAATTTCTCGTGCATCTTTATGCTAGTGGATTTATAGCCCAACTGAGCACCACCACGAGCCATCGTGGATCTCGGGAGAAGAACATGAACATCTGGTACCTACTCCTTCTACTTTCACACAACCAGCCTACCAATCCGTCCCCTTTCTGTAGACCACTGAGCCCATATCACTTCTGCTCCCTCCTTCCCATTTCCCCCCTTATTTTTGATTCAACACCCACACATCATTTTTATTTAATTTTTGATTTGAAGATTATATATAGTAAAATATAATATATATAATATAATATATATAGTAATAATTAATATAATCGATGTGACTTAATAATTAAAATGATATAAATAATTTAAATATATAGATTATATTAAGTATATTTATGTTAATACATTTATTATTGTACATAATTAGATAATAAATTTTTATAATATATATAGATATATTATTAAATATAAATATATATTCCTATATACATATAGAATAATATTAATATTAATATATTTTGTTATATGTAAATATATTTTTTATTTGTTAATATATATATTTGTTTTTAAAATTTTTATATATTTTTTCTACAATTAATGATTTCAATATATATAATAGTAACTTTTATTTATATAATGTCTCAAAACTATTTTATTCTTTTTAACTCTTGGTTGGAACTAGTGATCGAAGGAAGAGATCAAGTGCTCATGATCTCATATGCAAAGGGAGGTGAGGTTCATTTCAAGAGGCCAGATGTATTAGAAAAGATACCCATAAAGGCTAGGGATGAGATCTTCAAGGGAAACCACATGGAATGATTAATCATATAGTTATATTTTAACAAAAAATATATTTTTTTACAAAAGTAGAGAAGCGCATACACCTCTCTTGTTTTTACCCCCAGACATGGGAAACATCTCTGATTGCTGGAGACTGTAACTGCTTCATTTATTCATCATTTGATTCATTTTTATTGTTTATCACGGTTTTCTATAAATATGATTGTGCTGTTATATTTTTTTTGTTTCACTTGTGATGTTTGAGTGTATGTTCGTCCTCACCTCATTTTGTGATCTTAAATATCCAGAAATGGAGAGATAATTCACAGAGCCTGATTCAGGTATTGAAACCCACTTCTACATAGAGATATAAACTTTATTGTGATGGACTTCTTCTTATTCACCTTAGAATATTGATATTGTTAACTAGGATGAGTGAGATCTTCCCCTCACATAGGAATAATCGACTACTTTACCACCTCATTTCGTTTCACCTGACATGCTAATTTTCATGAATTGACCAAATGATTTTATTTGTTTGATCTGATGACCTCATCATGACAATTTAATCTTGTGGTACCCCTTGGCCAGAGTGAGCATGATGATTTATTCATTTTTAAATTTCCTAGAACACTCGAGAAAAGAATAGATTTGGTTTTTGTGAGTTAATTATTTAGGTGATAAAGGTGTGTGATTCGAGTCATTGACCATGCATAATGTAGAGATGATTGTTGATGGTATTCTTTAAAATTTCTATGAAGGAAAGTTGATGTTGGATCATATTATATAAAACCTTGTTCTAGATAATTTTTATTCTCATTATTTTAATCATTTCTCATATTCCTTATGTTTTTCTTCCTTGTGTTTTTTTTATTTTTAGTTTCTCTTCCTCCCATAATTCTACCACTATGATTATAATCATTTTTTCTTATTTTGATTTACATTTTTCAAAATATAAATAAATAATAATAGTTTTTTGAATTAAAAACTATTCATTTGAAATTTCTTCATTGAGAGAGACCTCAAGGTTATCTATTGTGAAATATCTAAGATCTTATAAATTAATCTTTAAACCTGATAATAACATAGATGCCATCGAATTTTTGTCATCGCTTTTAGTGAAGAAATGTTTTTCTTTGTGGGGTTTTCCATTTTTTCTAAAAACACCAAAAAAATACCAAAATGGATAGTATATTTTCTTTTTATAATGACATGATTGATTTTTTTAATGTGCAATAACTTTATGATGATATATCATTGTTCGAATTTTTGTTATAAATATTACTAGTAAGAGAGCTGTTAGATTCAATAAAGACTATGAAAAATCAGACAAAATAGTAGTATGCATAGAGATTCAACCCAATCAATGAGGTTCAAGATAAGAGGTTACCTTCTAATAAGGAATTGATTAACACGAATAGAATCATGTAATTCTTTATACCTACAAACCTAGATCAAGGGGACCAAAAGAGAATGTAATTAATTTAACAAGCTAGTTCTTTTTTACCTTCAAAAAAAATATGGAGAATGGAAAAAAAAGATGAAATAAGAAGGCATAGCTTACTAATTGGGTGTATAAAAACCACTTTTATGTGCTACTAAAAATTGATGAGATGTATATAGAATCAAATTTAATGGGTAATCATGAGATATGATAGGAATACATTTATGTAGTTGGGAATAATCTGGAAGATCATTATATTTTCATCACTTTATATGATTATAGTATGTGTTTTTTATTTTTTTAATGATTCTTCATGTTTCAATAGGGTGATCCAACATAAGAAATCTTTTCCTTTTCCTATGAATTAACCATTATAGAGGTCATTTAATATGAAGATATTCCTAGGGTGGAAGACTACCTCACTCCTACCAAAAACATACACTCATTGGAACTAATAACTCTTGGATAGGATCTAGATAAACAAACTTAGGGAGAATTTCACTTTATTGAATATGCATTGTTTTTATATTATTTCGGTTTTTATATAGTTTATGCTTACTTTGATTTTCCACATACAGTATCTAAAGAGTTATATGTTCTTCATGCTATCATGGAGAGTTTGGAGGAATCATCCCCCATAGAAGAAGAAGAGGAGTGTTGGTAATTGTGTATGGATGCTACATATGGTGTCGAAAAATTTCCTGTAGTAAATGAGAATGCTAGGAGTCGGGATAAACCAGAAGATAAGTCTCATTTTAGTTTGGAAGACTCACCACCTATGCACACCAACCCTTAGGCCTTAGATGGGGGGAATCTACCCTACATTTTATTTACCCATATAGTATTTGACAAGTTTTCTAATTCCAAGGAGAGGGACTTGAATGAAGTTATACATGGGGTACCACAAAATAATGTGAGTATCTAATGATGGAAAGAATCATATCTGATGGTTCTTAATCACAAAGAAATATCCCCCATCATACTAGGGTTGATCCACTAACTGTCCAGCTATAGACAGTCAAACTACATTACACTTTGGGGGGTAATGCCAATATAATCCCATATAGTTCCTTATTTTAGTTTCTTTATGCATAATGGTTTTAATATTTTATATTTTTTTAAAAATAATATGGTAGCAGATTCCACATTACAACCATTCAAGATAAAGGAGAGTATCACATTAGATTAAGGGTTTACACTCTTTACTCACTATGTGGTTTTATTTTACATTGAACTATAATTCATGATGTATAATTTAAATTTATTCACATTTATAGGGACTGATATTGAGAATATGAAGATCCTAATGAAAATAATCAATGGGAGGCTACATTTGGGTGAATTTAAAGATGATAATATTTTACACTCATTGTAGTAATTATTCTAATTCTACACTAATTTTTAATTTGTTTGTTGATATATAATCATGTTAGGGATTAAGTGTGTCACGGCCTGTCCCCCAGGTCCTGTGTCGTGACTACACCAAGCCCGCCTTCTATATGCCAGGGGCTGGTGACTAGCACCAAATGAATAATTCCCTAAAACTGGGAAGGCATTGCCTTTATAACTTGTAAACACACACACAAGCAAGCACACAGCTGGACGAAACACCCAGTAAACTGTATAAAAAATGGTTTCTGAAAGTAAAAGTAGCTAGAATAAAATCCCACCTAAAATGTACAAGTACAACTATGATAAAATACAACTGAATAAAAGGGAATTCGGCTGCTAGGTTGTCCTCTGAGGTTCCTACCAGAAGGGTAGGTACAGATCGCCTCCTCAACACTGCACCTCCACCCATCTCCTCTGCGTACCGACACGCCGTATGATCCACCTCTAGGTAAAGTCCAGTCCTAGTACTCTCAAGCTCAATCAGAATTGTTCGTCGTCTGCATCCAACACAACAAGGTGCTGTCATAGCCCATTCTGGGGTGAGTATACCGATACTCAGTAGGGACCCCGAGACCCTCTAGGTCTCACAAAATCCAACATGGATAAAACAAAAAGTATGAAATCAAAATATAACCTTAATTAGGTATAAGACCATGCATATACCTAACTAATCAAGTAATCCATCTCAATCATGAGGAAAACACAGAGATACTGGCCCAGCTCAAACCAGGATTTATTCAGGGGGTAGTATCAAGTAACATTCCGAACACATCATCAGACACCTCAACTACTGGATAACTCTTCCTCTTCCAAGTACAGTGGGTCTACCACGTCATAAATAGCCACTTCCCACTAACTTTTGACTACTTTGGTACTCCTCATGTCGAGTACAATGGGTCTATCGCGTCACACAGAGGCGCTTCGCACCGTGGGTCTGCCGCGTCACATAGAGGTGCTCCCCCTCGAGGCCTGCTGAGGTACTCCTCCTGTAGAGTACCATGGGTCTACTGTGTCACCATCATGCTCCCCACTGTGGGTCTGCCGCGTCACCAAGGCACTCCCCACTGGGCCTGTCGAGTCACTTCAAGTCAAAACGGTCAGCAGTCGACGGGTCTCTACCAGCCACTAGGTCTCCGCACTATGCTCGCTCGTCTCCGGGAGGATCCGCTCCACAATACACTGGTCAATAATCCAACTTCCACAAAGTCCCACAAATAAGTATCTCAATGGTTCTCCACATCATAGGGGTCTCAACATAATAGATGGTGTGTCAATTAGACGTCCAGTCTTTGAGTTATTAGCCTTTTATTCTGGGGTCCGGTTGGAGTCATGATTGATCCAACCTGACCGGTCCACATATTAATCCAGAACATAGTGGGGTATCACTAAAAGGGACCGACTCGCTCCAAGTTTCCCAAATCTGCTGACGGTTCGTCAAACGGACGTTCGGTGCCAAAGTTATGACCAAAAGAAAGTAAATGGGTCGTAGTGGGCCCGGGTCCTGTACGACCCGGTCGGACCGACCCAGCCTGACCCGGCCTGGGATGACATGATTTGGGTTGACAAGATCAGACCCATTGTGTCTGGCTCAGCCCACAGGGTGGCCGGGCCTGTTGGGTTCGGGCCGACCCGATGGGCAGCCCGACCTGTTGAGTTCGGCCCGATGGCCGCGAGGGGCTGCAGAGGTGGCTCACCCTCAGAGGGGTGTTACGAGGGAAGCTCGGTCGTGGAATGGCTCATCCATGGGCTATCTAGGCTTGGGCTAGATCCCAAGGCCTCGAAGAGGGTATCTCGGAGGGCCAAGGTAAGGGTACAGCGGTGGTGGCGGCGCGGCTCGGCTCGGCCCAGACAATGGCACGGCATGGAAAATGCTAGCACAGCTCGGTGAACAGTGGAATTCGATGTCTCAGCAAGGTGGCGATGTGGTGATGGGGTTCTGACCAGGGCGGCGCGGCAGCTCGGCATGGCAGGCGGCAGTGGCAGGACGGCTCATCACAGCAGCGGCGTGGTGAGGGGGTTCAGCCCGGGGAGGTGCGGCGGTGGCGGTGGGTCGAGGGGGTTTGGCCTGGGGCACTGTGGCGGCTCGGTCCGGCCATGGGTGGTTCGGCCAGGTGCGGGGCCGGTTTGGCCAAGAGGGTGAAGCGCCGCAGGGTAGTGCGGGTTGCGGAGGCCGCGGGTAGCGGCTATAAGGACCCGGCCTTAAACATTTACATAATATTGAATTAAACGAATAATTCACATTGAGGATATTTTCAGGTTTAGAGTTTTAGAGAATTAGGACATAACTATTACATCTCAAAATATTACAAGGTAGACACTTCTACATAGTTTCCATTTTTTCATAAAATATAAAATCTTGAAAAAAAGAGTCATGTCTAGTTCCATGTTTTAGACAGCATGACTTTTCCTTGATCTCATCCTTGACCCTATTCATCTTGAAGTCCTGTGAAAACATTTCAAAACTTGGGATTAGCATAAAAGGCTCAGTAAGGGTTATAAAACAATGAATGAAAACATTTTTTCATAAATACATACAAAACATGAACTCTTTTACTTACCTCATGAAATCATAAGATTTATGAAAGACACATAAAAATCATATATCATAAAGGTAACTTGTGGCATCCAAATCATACTTACATTGTAGCTATCACAGCTACATAGGGAGTTACTTTAGAATACCCATCACAGTATATTCTCTAAATCTCTTAGGAGAAACATTCACGTTTACCTCCATCACATTACCCAATGCATTGGAGAGCTATCTTGGGCTCACCCGCCCTAGGTTTATCACGAAACCACCCGTATACATAAATAATTCCAAAGAACCATAACATGATCATAACACATAACATAATCATAAAGAAAAGATAACATTTCCAAATTGAAATAACAAAATATCATTTCAAGATATTGAAATAAGAAATCCATTCTCAAAATCATTTTCAATACCTAAATATGTAAAAAGAGTATATGGTATTTATTTTTCCATTTAAAAACATTACGGCTTGTTAAGGAAGCCAAAGATCAAATAATACTCACGGTAGAGGAAAGGTCGTTTTCACCGCTTACGTAAAAAAGAACTTTCTTTTTTGTCTTTTAGTAAAATGATTCGTTGAAAAAGATTCCCTTTGAATGTAATTAATAGTCAATGGTGTTTATACAGAGCATAAAAGAAAGTCGTGTATTAGAACAAAATATGCCTCAATGAAAGGAGATTGAGATGAAGTCCCTTACCTCGTGTCCGACTTAACCCGTTCGTTCTTTAATATCCTGAATAATAAACTAAATTTAATTTCTACTTTCTTAAGAACCTTTTTCAAGTTTATTATTCATTTTATATAAATTATTACCATGTTATAAACATTATGTAATCATTTAAGTTAATAACGTCCATTTTTTCGATATTTGGTACTTGAGTCAAAAATGAACACCTTATATTTACAAGTTGTCCATGTGGTCAATAGTTCATTATATCCAGAATGAAATTCATAATTTAGATATCATATATATCATATATATCTAGTATTTACATGTATTTATAATAGTACATAACATTTGAAGGTAAGAAATGAAATGCACCGTTCATGGAGACGGTAAGCCGTACGTACGGATGAGCGCTACTTTCATTTCTATTTCTTATTTTATTGGAATTAAAACATAATGATACATAGGTATATTATAATTAAATTATAATATCATATATAATATCATAAAATCTATCCTTTATACATCCCACATAAGGTATTAACGAGTCACGTCACTTTGAGGGGGTGGTAGTCTGCACTTCCTCTAATGAGATTATCGTATTTACCCATTATGGAAACCATAAATGCTTGATATAATTGGGAGGTACAGAATCATAAGGAAATCATAAACATAATATATATCATATATAAATACAGTGCCATCGTAATGGCCACCATGAGAGGCGGTAATATGAAATTGAACAATCATCGTTTCGTGAGGCGTTAGTTTACCACCCACAGAAACATTATGTTCTTCATCCATTAGATGGAATTTTTTGTAATTTTAGTTAGAGTACTTCTCATAACAACATCGTAGTATATTGGGGATACTGTTGTTGTTACAAAAGAAAGGGAAAAAAGTGTTTTGGGGTTGTATAAGTAAAATAAAAAAACAAATTAAGATAAACTGTTACCTTTAATTTGGGTAACTCCCTTTAGTTTGTACCAAAATTACTTCTTGAAGTTCCTTATGACTAAGGTAAGGCTTCTAGGAGGAGGATAGGGATGTAGGGAAATTTATTGGGAATAGTTTGGATGAGCCAAATGACTTTAGAGGTGTGAGGAATTGGATAGAAATGGTCTCCTTTTATAAGGTAGAGGAGGGGCTCTTTAAGAAAGTGTGAAAATATTTTTTTATTACATAATGATATTTAGTTTATAATGGTCCAAAAATAATTAAAGATGAATATAAGATGACTCATGGTCAAAATAAAATCATCCAATCAGAATTGGAAATGTTTTGGATAATATTTTAATCATTCTAAGCTTATTTATTTAAATCATTTATTAATGAGGTAAATATTGTATCATTATTGTGTCATGAATAATTTAATTTATTCAATGTTTATAACTTACAAAAAAATACTATCATTTAGGAAATATTCTTATATTATCAATGAATATTTATAGTCGAAAATAGGACTTATATAACACCATATAAAAATTAATTACTAAAAGATTATTGTTAATGTCAATTTTGTCTTCACATTAAATTAATTAATCTAAATTGTCATTACCACTCCCAAGTGGCTCAATGGGGTCCCAAAATCTACCCAAAGATGCCCATGGTCGTCCACTACTCATCCAATAGGGTTAGGACATGTTTTAAGGTAATTTTGAATTATTATAATATTCTTTTAACCTTGAATTACCCTATTTACCTTTAACCGTGGTAAATAAAAGTCAAAAGTTACTATTCACCAAAAATTATTTTCATCTTATTGGACCACATTTTACTTCTTGATAACAACCATTTATGTCAGATTTTCGAAATTCAATTCATAGAAGTGGTAAAATTTTCATTTATATGAAAAAGTCGGTTTTTTTAACTACCACTAAGTGGTTTCACTATTCATCAAAAATTGATGTTCTTCAGAAAAATACCAAAAATTCAGCCTAAGATATATTTGATATTCCGAATTCAAAAATGATGTCTATTTTTCCAAATTCAAAATATATAAGTGGAATTAATTAATTATAAAATTAATTCCCGTTATCAAAACAAATAGCGTGTTTTTAAGAAACAATAACTATCAAAAGATTGATACTTGTTTATGTCCAATTTCAATGTAAAATTAATTCCAATGAACAAAATTGGATTAAATGGTAAAAATATATTACAATTACACTTTAAAACCAATTAAAAAGATAATGTAACCTTATAAATAAATTATATTAAAAAACAGTTTTGAATTAAAATACAATATTTTCACTATTCATTAAAAAATGATCTTTATCGGAAAAAAAACCAATAATTTACACAAACTACATTTTGATGTACCCATTCTAATGAAAGCTTTTATTTGGTCAATTATAATGTATTAAAGTGAACAAAACTATATTTTATTAGGGTTCACCATTAAAAGGTGTTAAATTTTCCGTTTAATGTAATTATGCTTAAAAATAGATTTATTCACATTTTAAGCCTCTAAAATTTATTGGATGAATGTAAATACATTTAACAAACATGTATAATCATATTGTAGTTAGTTTTTTTTCATTTCTACCAATACAGTGGCTAGGAGTTAACTACCATTTAAAATAATAATATTATATTTTTATTGTGCAATGTAAGATTTCAAAGAAACCCGTTGTTGCGTATCGGGTACGCTATCGAACATAGCAACCCCTTTAAAGTAAATTTAATATTTAAATCACAAATATTAATAAATATGAAATATGTATTATTATTCATTTACTTGGGATGCTACAACCTTCCCCCCTTTTTTGAAATTGCATCCTCACAATTTTTATTCACTTATCAAAATAAGTGGGGGTATTTATCCCTCATAGCATTTTCAGATTCCTACTTTGCCTCTTCAACCATATGGTTTTTCCACAAAACCATTACATGGTGAATTACCTTATTCCGCAACACTTTCTCTCTATGGTCAAGAATCTGGACTGGTTGTTCCTCATAAGAGAGATTCTCTTCCAACTGAACTACCTCTGGGCTCAAAACATGAGATGGATCTAGAATATACTTTCTCAACATCGAAACATGAAAAAAATTGTGTACCTAGGATAAAATTGGAGGTAAAGCCACTCTGTATGCAACTGATCCAACTTTATCCAAAATTTCATAAGGTCCAATGAACCTCGAACTCAACTTTCCCTTCTTACCAAAACACAACACACTTTTCCATGGATAAAATTTGAGAAAGACATGATCACCTACCTTAAAAATAAATATCCTTACTCCAGTTATCTGCATAACTTTTCTGTCTACTCTGAGCTATTCTCATGTTCTTCTGAATCAATTGAACTTTCTCTCCATCTCTTCTACCAATTCTGGTCCCATCATCTTCCTTTCACCTACTTCATCCCAAAAATCTGGAGTTCGACAACGCTTTCCATATAATGTCTCAAATGGAGCCATCTGTATACTAGAATGAAAACTGTTATTATATGAAAGTTCAACCAAATAAAGATGTTGGTCCCAACTTCCCTGATAATCCATCGAGCAAGCACGTAGCATATCCTCTAATGTTTTAATTGTTCGTTCTGATTGCCCATCTGAATGAGGGTGAAAAGCTGTACTAAAATTTAATTCAGTACCCAACGACTTCTAAAGGCATTTCCAAAAGTTAGAAGTAAACCTGCGATCATAATCAGATACAATGGAGAGAGGAACTCCATGCAACCTGTCTATCGCTTTAACATCCAAACAAGAAAGTTGATCTAGAGAAAAAGTATCTTGAATAGGAAGGAAATGACCAGATTTAGTCAATCAATCAACTATAACCTAGATTGCATTATAACCTCGAGATGTATTTGGTAATACCACAACAAAGTCTATGGATATATTTTCTCATTTCCACTCTGGCACCGGTAAAGGCTGAAGCATCCCTTTTGGTAATTTCCGCTCTGCATTAACCTGCTAACAAGTCAAAAACTTCACTGTAAAATCAGCACTATCTCTTTTCATTCCATCCCACCAGTAATACTCACGGAGATCTCTGTACATCTTAGTACATCCAGGATGAACTGAAAAATGAGAACTATGAGCTTCACATAACAACTCATTATTAAATTGTGAATCACAAGGTACACATAATCTCTTTTCAAACCACAATAAACAATCATTGTCAAGCTTAAAATCAGGCAACTTACCCTTCTGAACCAACTCTACCTTTTCTGCAACTCACTGTCTTCTTTCTGTGCTTGATTTATTCTATCTGATAGAGATGATATCACTAACACCTAATACAAAATAGTATAATTTCTTGCACCAAAAACTTCTATGCCAAATTTCATTAAATCAAAAACCAAAGGATCTCATTTCAAACATAGCATTGTTAATGAAGCATTACTTTTTCGACTCAAAGCATCAGCCACATTATTTGATTTTCCCAGATGATAAAGTATCATGCAATCATAATCCTTGATTAATTCTAACCATCTCATCTGTCTCATGTTCAATTCTTTTTGAGTGAATATATGCTTCAAACTTTTGTGATCAGTATATATTTCACACTTCACTCCATACAAATGATGCCTCCAAATTTTTAACTCAAAAACAATAGCAGCTAATTCCAAATCATGTGTAGGGTAATATAACTCATGTGGTTTCAACTGATGTGAAGCATAAGAAATTACATGATCACTCTGCATTAGGACACAACCCGGTCCTTTCAACAAAGCATCACTGTAGATAACAAACTCACAAATTCTGGAAGGTAGTGCCAAAACTGGAGCATTCACCAATCTTCTTTTCAATTCCTGAAAACAATCATCACATAATTTTGTCTAGATGAACTTAACACCTTTTAGAGCTAACATAGTCATTGGACTAGATAACTGTGCAAAATTTTCAACAAACCTCCGGTAATAACCTACCAAACCAATAAAACTACAAATCTCGGTTATATTTGTGGGTCTTGGCCATTATTCAACAACTTTCATTTTAGCAGGATCAACAGTTATGCCATTTTTTGAAACAATGTGACAAAGGAAAGAAATTTTTTGTAACCTAAACTCACACTTTCTGAATTTCCCATTATGTTTATTTTCTTTTAAGGTTTGCAAGATGACCCTTAAATGACATTCATGCTCCTATTTACTTTTAGAATAAACCAAAATATCATCAATGAACACAACCACAAACTTATCCAAGAACTCACGGAAAATTATATTCATAAGATCCATGAATACAACAGGTGCATTGGTTAACCCAAAAGGCATAACTACAAATTCATAATGGTCATATCTAGTACGAAATGCAGTCTTCGGAATGTCTACTTTCTTTACTTTCAATTATTGGTACCCCGACCTCAAGTCGATATTCGAAAAATACTGAGATCCCTGGAACTGATCAAACAAATCATCGATATGAGGCAAAGGATACTTATTCTTAACGGTGATGTTATTCAATGCTCTTTAATCAATGCAAAGTCTCATTGAACCGTCTTTATTTTTAAAAAACAAGACAGAAGCACCCCATGGTGATGTTCTAGGTCAAATGAAACCTTTATCTAATAACTCCTACAATTGCTTCTTTTACTCTAAAAGTTCAATTTGTGCCACTCAATAAGGGGGTTTTGAAATTGGCTTAGAATCAGGAACTAAGTCAACAGTAAATTCAACTTCCCGATCAGGTATAATACCAGGCAACTCATCAGGAAAAACATCAAGGTACTCATTTACCACTGGCTCATCATTAATATGAACAGTTCCTTTGTTTTCAACAATATGTGCAAGGTAACATTCATTATTATCTTTTACAAGTTTCTCAACTTCCTGATAAGTCATCAACAGCATGGGTTCATTTTTGAATACAAACAGAAAATAATTCTGAAAAGAAACCTCTTTAGCTCCGTAGTCAATCTTATCATGATAAACAAAAAGTCAGTTCATGCCCAATATAACATCAAACACTACTAGAGGAAAAACAATAAGGATTGCAGGTAGATTCATTCTGCACACAAGGATGGGAATGTTTTTATGTTATCTTTTTTTCTCAACGTTCCCTCCATGTGTTTTTACCGTAAGTTCAGTATTCATATCATGAGATAGAATTCCCAATTTATTAGAAAACTTATCAGAAATGAAAGAGTGTGTAGACCCTGAATCAAACAACACATTGGCATAATCTGAACAAACAAACAGTGTACCTGATAGAACTTCATTTGATGGCCCAACATCTGCTAAAGTAGTTGTAAAGGATTTTACCTCCACTTTCTGCTTCTAGTCTGGTTTCTTCCCTTCGATTGAGTTCTTTGGTGGACACTAATTTGCATAATGACCCATTTCATTGCACTTAAAACATCTTATAGACTGTAAATCAGATTTTTTCTTACCATTACCATGATCTTTTTCAGTGCAATTACATGCCTTATGTCCCAATTTACCACAACGTTAGCACTTACAAGAATTCAAAAGACATTCCCCAACATGCTTTTTAGCACAATTTTCACAAATTGAAAACTTAAGTTTCTTACAATCAAACTTTTTTTAAGAGTTATTCCCTTTCGCATGCCACCTCCACCTCTTATTTTTTTGTTTTTCAAAGAATACATGATCATCAAAAAACTAAATTTCCACCTTCTCCACACAACGAACAAGTTTTTAATAACATTGCAACTCACGAGAAGCTAAATCCCTTCGATACTTTGGCTTTAATCTTGAGTAAAAATTGTTGATTTTACTATCAAGATCTCGTATGAAATTTGGAGCATAACTTGCCAGTCGAGTGAATTTTTCCTCATAAGCAGCCACTGGGTCATCCTCCTGCCTCAATTCCAGGAATTGTTTTTCCATTCTAAGATGAACCACCTTAGGAAAATATTTCTCAAGAAACGTACCTTTGAATTAATCCAAATCAAGAGCATCAATCTCCTCACTATCCCTGATATTTTTCACCATAGACCACCACTGATCGACTTGAACCTCAAAACGGTAAATATCAAGACTAAACTTTTGATGTTATAAACAACTCATGACATCAAAAATCTTCTCCAGTGCTTTAATCAACCCTTCAGCTAGCACAGGGTCAGATGATCCTCTGAATGATGGGGGGTTGTTGCCTCATGAAATGCTCCACTACTGACATGTTCCAATGTGGTTGACGTGGATGATCTCATACATGGATACCAACACCATTTATAGCCTGAGTCAACTATGCCACCACTGCAAAAAATTGTTCAATTCTGATTCCGACCATCTCAGGTTGTTGATTTGGAAGGTTGTCATCCTTCTGATGTCGTCCCAACATAGTTGCCATGTTTCCTCTGTGGAAAACCATTCTGAACACAGAAATATCTTAGGAGAAGCAACATGTTAATTTGTAAATGCTATATGATTTTAGTATTAACATAAATTACTTTATGGATATTAATTTATCAATACCCTAACTCCTAAAGTTATCTATACCGACCTCTGATACCAACTATAAGGACCCGACCTTAAACATTTACATAATATTGAATTAAAAGAATAATTCACATTTAGGATCTTTTCAGGTTTAAAGTTTTAGTTAATTAGGACATAACTATTAAATCTAAAAAGATTACAAGGTAGACAATTCTACACAGTTCCATTTTTTTCATAAAATGTAAACTCTTGAAAAAAAGAGTCTTGTCTAGTTCCATGTTTTTGACTGCATGACTTTTCCTTGAACCCATCCTTGACCCTATTCATCTTTAGGTCCTGTGAAAACATTTCAACACTTGGGATGAGTATAAAAGGCTAAGTAAGGGTTATAAAACAATGAATGAAAACATTTTTTCATAAATACATACAAAACATGAACTCTTTTACTTACCTCATAAAATCATAAGATTTATGAAAGACACATAAAAATCATATATCATAAAGGTAACGTATGGAATCCAAATCATACTTACATTGTAGTTATCACAACTACATAGGGAGTTACATTGGAATACCCATCACGGTATATTCCCTAAATCTCTTAGGAGAAACATTCACATTTACCTCCAACATGTTACCCAATGAATTTGAGAGCTATCTCGGGCTCACCCGCCCTAGGTTTATCACGGAACTAGCCGTATACATAAATAATGCCCAAGAACCATAACATGATCATAACACATAACATAAGCACAAAGGAAAGATAACATTTCCACATTGCAATAAAAAATATCATTTCAAGATATTGAAATAATAAATCCATTATCAAAATCATTTTCAATACCAAAATACGTAAAAAGAGTATATGGTATTTATTTTTCCTTTTAAAAACATTATGACTTGTTAAGGAAGCCAAAGATCAAATAATACTCGCGGTGGCATAAATGTCATTGTCACCGCTTACGTAAAAAAAGAACATTATTTTTTGTCATTTAGTAAAAAGCTTCGTAGAAAAATATTCCATTGAATGAAATGAAAATTTAAATGTGTTTATACAGAGTATAAAAGAAAGTCGTGTATTAGAACAAAATATGCCCCAATGAAAAGAGATTGAGACGAAGTCCCTTACCTCATGTCCGACTTGACCCGTTTGTTCTTTAATATCCTGAATAATAAAATAAATTAATTTCTACTTGATTAATAAGAATTTTCAAGTTTAGTATTCCTTTTATATCAATTATTACCATGTTATAAAAATTATGTAATCATTTAAGTTAATAACGTCCATTTTGTTGATATTTTGTACTTGAGTGAAAAATGAACACCTTATATTTACAAGTTGTCCATGTGGACAATAGTTCATTATATCTATAATGAAATTCATCATTTAGATATCATATATATCATATATATCCAGTATATACATGTATTTATAATAATATATAACATTTGGAGGTAAGAAATGAAATGCACCGTTCATGGAGACTGTAAGTCGTTCGTTCGCATGAGCGCTACATTCATTTCTATTTATTATTTTAATGGAATTAAAACATAATGATACATAGTTATATTATAATTACTGTATAATATAATATATAATATCATTAACTCTATACTTTATTCATCCCACATAAGGCATTAACGAGTCATGTCACTTTGATGGGGCGGTAGTCCGCACTTCCTCTAATGAGATTATCGTATTTACCCACTATGGAAACCATAAATTCTTAATATAATAGGGGTGTATAGAAGAATAAGGAAATCATAAACATAATATATATCATATATAAATTCAGTGCAATCATAATGGCCATCATGAGAGGTAGTAAGATGTAATTGAACAATCATCGTTTCGTGAGGCGTTAGTTTTCCATCCACAGAAACATTTTGTTCTTCATCCATTAGATGGAGGTGTGTGTAGGTGTAGTTAAAATCCTTATAATAACAACATCCTAGTATATTTAGGATACTTTTTTTGTTACAAAATAAAGTAAAAAAATAGTTTAGGGGTTGGAGAAGTAAAATAAATAAAACAAATTAAGAGATATTATTACTTTTAATTTGGGTAACTCCCTTTGGTTTGAACCAAAAGTACTTCTTGAAGTTTCCTATGCCTAAGGTAAGGCTTCTAGAAGGAGTATAGGGATGTAGGGAGCTTAATTGGGTAGAGGTTGGACGATCCAAATGGCTTGAGAGGTGTGAGAAATTGGATTGAAATGGTCTCATTTTACAAGGGAGAGGAGGGGCTCTTTAAGAATGTGTGAAAATATTATTTTATTATATAATGATATGCGGTTTATAATGGTCCAAAAATAATTAAATATTAATATAAGATGAATCATGGTTGAAATAAAATCATCCAATCGGAATTGGACATGTTTTGGATAATATTTTAATCATTATAAGCTTATTTATTTAAATCATTTATTAATGAGGTAAATACTGCATCATTATTGTGTCATGAATAATTTAATTTATTAGATTTTTAAAATTATAAAAAAATACTATAATGTAGGAAATCTGTTTATATTCACAATGAATTTTTATAGTCAAAAATATGACATATATAACACCATATAAAAATTAATTACTAAAAGATATTTGTTAATGTCAATTTTGTCTTCACATTAAATTAATTAATCTAAATTGTCATTATCACTCACATGTGACTCAATGCGGTCCAAAAATCGACACAAAGATGCCCATGGTCGACCACTACTCATCCAATAAGGTTAAGAAAAGTGTTAAGGTAATTTTAAATTATTATAATATTTTTTTAACCTTGATTTACCCTATTTACCTTTAACCGTTGTAAATAAAAGTCAAAAGTTACTATTCACCAAAAACTATTTTCATCTTATCGAACCAAATTTTACTTCATGAAAACAACCATGTATGTCGGATTTTCAAAATTCAATTCACCGAAGTGGTAAAATTTCATTTAAATGAAAAGGTCAATTTTTTTAACTACCACTAAGTGGTTTCACTATTCATCAAAAATTGAAGTTTTTCAGAAAAATACCGAAAATTCAGCCTAAGATATATTTGATATTACAAATTAAAAAATGATGTCTATTTTTCCAAATTCAAAACATAGAAGTGGCATTAATTAATTTTAAAATTAATTCCCATCATCAAAACAAATAGCATGTTTTTAAGAAACAATAACTATCAAAAGATTGATACTTGTTTATGTCCAATTTCAAAGTGAAGTTAATTCCAATGATGAAAATTGGATTAAATGGTAAAAATATATTGTAATTACACTTTAAAACCAATTAAAAAGATAATCTAGCAATATAAATAAATTATATTAAAACACAGTTTTGAATTAAAAAACAATATTTTCACAATTCATTAAAAATGATCTTTATCAGAAAAATCCCAAAAATTTACACAAATTAAATTTTGATGTCCCCATTCTAACAAAAGATATTATTTGGTCAATTAGAATCTATTAAAGTGACCGAAACTATATTTAAATAGGGTTCGCCATTAAAAGGCGGTAAATCGGCCTTTTAATGTAAAATATGCTTAAAATTAGATTTATTCACATTTTAAGCCTTTAATTTTTTTTGGATGAATGTAAATACATTTAACAAATATGTATAATCATATTGTAGTTAGTTTTGTTCATTCCCTCCAATACAACGGCTAGGAGTTAACTACCATTTAAAATAATAATATTATATTATTAGTGTGCAATGTAAGATTTCAAAGAAACTCATTGTTGCGTATCGGGTATGCTATTGAACATAGAAACACCGTTAAAGAAAATTTAATTTTTAATTCACAAATATTAATATATATGAAATATGAATTATTCTTTATTTACTTGGGATGTTACAGTGGCGTCGTTTCCTTTGTCGCCTTTGTCGCCTTCATCCATTTCGAATAGCACATCAAAGAAGAAAGACAGCGGGGTTGGGCCATTTTTGTTTGGCCCGCACCCACCGCAGTTAGAGTGGTAGCAAGCGGTTCACAATGAATGAAGCATGAAAGTGTATGGAAGATATTTTAAAACATCATTTCCTACAACCCACATCAATCTCTATTCCCATTCCCGCAAAATAATTAGAAGGGGAGAACATGGAAAGAGATAATCAAATAGAAATAAACCCCTACCTTGTTCGTTTGATGACATTGGTTCAAGAAGATAGTATGGTCGTCGATTCACCGTAGATGTTGATGTCCCACATCAGAAGAATTTATGAGGAAGATGGTTGAAGGGGGTCAATATTCTTCATTGGTAGAGCATTCTTCGTCAGTGGAGTGTTCTTCCTGGAAGAGCTTTCTCCCAAGAGCTCCTTTCTCCCAATTCCACCAAAGATGCGAAGGATAATAGATTTAGTTTTCTATTTAGTTCATTGGCATAAATTAAAATTAGCTTAATAAATTTACTAGGTTGGCATATTAAAGGTATGTTCATTGGCACTATTAATGTGGAGGAAGATAAGAGGATCCTCCACATTAATGGGGGGGGTTGAGTGGTTTTTCTTCATAATGAGGGGAGTTCAAGAGGTTTAGTACTCGGGTGGTCCCCACCACCATAACGCCTCATCGGAGGTTAGGTTCGGGTGGTCCCTACCACCATAACCTCTCATGGGAGGTTAAGGTATAGTGGTCCACACTATTCAACTTCCACAAGGAGGTTTAGTTCCAGTGGACCCCACCACCCTACACCCACATGGGTGTTGCAAATAAAAATAAAATGTCACACACTTTTGTTTTTATTTTATTCTTACATGAAATACCCAAAAACTAACTTTCACCATCAACCATCTATCGTCGAGGTGAAAGTATCCTTAAGTGAATACCAGCACTACGAGTTCAATGGTTCCCTCAGATTTTAATTCCGAGCACCGGTTCAAAAGTTAGAAAAACCCGCTCACATGTTTATTGAACGTACCTGAACATAAGTTCATAAATTCATTCCAGGAACTCAGGGTCTCGGAATCACATGCCGTCAATTTTCATAGACTGGTAAAATTACCATTTCATTAAAAAAATATACATGGAAATTCTAGGTCTTTACATTCTAACCTCCATAGGGCTCTACGCCCTCATAAGTCAGAAATCAAACTAGGTAAACAACTGGGGGTACTGAGCATGCATCTGAGCCTCCCAATCCCATGTTTTCTCCGGGAGTTTAATGTGCTGACAGTAAACGTGCACCAGAGGTATCGACCATCCATGAAAGACATGCTCATGTCGATCCCCAATCTCTACTGGAACCTCCATAAAAGTTTCCCCATCATCGACATCTAGCTCGCAATGCACGATGATGTGAGAAGGGTCGTGCATGTATCTCCTCAATTGGGATACATGGAAGACGTCATGCCCTCGGTGAAACTGAGGTGGAAGAGCTAAGCGGTATGCCACATCGCCAACTCTGCTGAGAACCTGAATAGGTCCTATAAACCTTGGAGATAATTTTCTACCTCAGCCAAATCTCTACAAACCTCGTCGAGGTGAGACCCATAGAAAGACGTGGTCATCATCCCTGAACTCCAGGGGTCTCCGTATCCTTTCGGCATATGACATCTGCCAGCTCTGTTTAGTCTTCATCTACTCTTGGATGATCTTCACCTTCTCTATGGTAGCCCGAACCATCTCTGGTTCAACGATTGCTGACTCCCCTAGGTCAGTCCAGCACAAAGGCGATCTGCAAGGTCTCCCGTACAATGCCTCAAAAGGTTCCATCCCTATGGTGCAATGATAGATGTTGTTGTATGAAAACTCCAAAAAAGTTAAGTGATCCTCCCAGCTGCGACTGAATTCAAGGACACAAGCACGCATCACGTCCTCGATCGTCTGAATGGTCCGCTCAGTCTGGTAATCCGTCTGAGGATGGAAGGCGGTGCTCAAACGAAATTGCATCCTGAAAGTCTCATGCAACCCCTTCCATAGCCGGGAATTAAAACGTGCAACACAATCGGGGATAATCATCGAAGTTACTCCATGTAGCCACACAATCTTCTTCACATAGAGGCATTTGAAGGTCTCTGCTGAACCATGCTCTCTGATCGGTAGGAAGTGGGCCGGCTTGGTGAGTCAGTCAACAATCACCCAGATAGAGTCATGTCCCCTAAATATAAGTGGAACTACTATAACAAATTCCATGGATATCCTATCCCACATCCACTTTGGGACCTAAAAAGGATGAACCAAGCCTGTTGGTACCTGATGCTCCGCCTTCATTTGCTGACATGTGAGGCACCAAGAAACAAACTCTACAACTTCTTTCTTCATTCCCAATAATCAGTGATGTCGTCAGAGATCCTGGTACATCTTCACCACTCATGGATGTACCGCTAGAGAGGAAGTATGTAGCTCCCTCAATACATCCTCTTGAAGTGCCACTGGTACCATGGTATGTCATCTGAAGAGGTTGATTTGCTCCCCACCTTCAGAAAATCCATCAGGTGCCTGCCATGTGTATAACTGAGCATGCCGAGCATCGCAGTCACCATCCCCACGATGTGCCTCTCATACTCACTAAAAAAGTGGGGGAGTGACAGTAAAAGACTGAAGTAAATATGATCCATCACACTCCATGATGGATATCTAAAAAGAAGCTAGCTACTCCATCGCCATGCCTAGAAGATGTATACAAGACCTCCTACTGAGTGAATCTTCTACAACATTCCCATTCCCAATAGTATAGACTATATCGATGTCATATTCCATGAGGAACTCAAGAGAACGTCACTGTCTCAGGTTCAGGTCCTTCTGGGAGAATATATACCCGAGACTCTTGTGATTAGGGTACACAGTAGAACTCTTAAACATCAGATAGTGTCGCCACATCTTCATGGATAAGACCAGTTCTGCTAAATCCATGTCATGGGTAGCATAGTTCTGCTCGTGTTGTCTCAGATGCCGAGACCCATATGTGATCACTGCTCACATCTGAATTAGGACACATCTGAGCCTGGTCCCTGATACGTCGCAGTAGACTACGTACCCTAAGCCTTCCTTTGGAAGCCTCATGATGGAGGCACTAGTAAACCTCTGCCTCAGCTCCTAAAAACTCCACAGTCATTTCTCCGACCAAATGAAGGGTTTACCCTTCTTCGTTAAGTGTAATAGTGGTGCTAAAACCATGGAGAAATTCAGAACAAATCTCCGGTAGTATCTAGCCAAACCCAGGAAACTTCATACATTTGTCACACTCCTATGTGGCTCCCAAGCAAGTACCACCTCAATCTTCACTGGATCCACTACAACTCCAGCCTCTGATATGACATGTCCTAGAAAGTAAACCTCTTGGATCTCGAATTGGATCTTCGAGAGCACACCATAAAGCTGGTGCTCTCTGAGTGTGTCTAGTACTACCTACAAATAATAGGCATGCTCCTCCTCTGTAGTTGAGTAGATCAGAATATCGTCGATGAAGACCACTACAAAGTGATCAAGGTATGGATGAAAGATCCAATTCATGAGTCCCATGAACACTATTAGAGTGTTTTTCACACTAAATGTAATAACCAAGAACTCATAATGGTCATACTGACATCTGAAGGTAGTCCTCTATACATCTTCGTCATTTAATATGAGCTTGTGATAGCTTGATCTGAGGTCTATCTTTGAGAACCATTGTGCTCCCTTCAACTAATCAAAGAGTTCATCAATCCTCGAGAGTTGGTACTTGTTCTTTACGGTCACCTGGTCTAGGCGCCGGTTGTTGACACAAAGTCTCAAGCTCCCATCCTCCTTCTTGGCGAATAGAATCAGGGCTACACAAGGTGAAACACTTGGCTGGATGAACCCCTTCCATTGTAAGTCCTCTAGTTGTACCCGCATCACACGAAGCTCCGCATGAGCCATCCGATACGCTGGTGTAGATATCGGTGTAGTCCCATGGTACAAGTGAATGTAAAAGATCACCTATTTGCGAGGAGGTAGACCCAAAACATCATTAGGGAAGACATACGCATGCTTTTCCTCCACTACAGGATATCTCGGACTCTCCACATCAATAGCTCTGAGGGTAAGGCTAGCCCACTGATGAGTGATTGGCTACACTCTCCTCTGGGTATGTGCATCCTGCGCTGCAAAGGCTTCCTTCTTTCCAGTGAAGGTATACCTAGTCCCATCCATGCAGACACACTGCACTTTGTGTCTAATACAGACTATATATGCATGCACTGTAGATAACCAGTCCATACTCAAAATGATGTCGTAAGGCATCAACGCTTCTACTAGGAGATCCCAGCCGAAGTTCTCATTTCTTAGAGTATGCATGCACTACCGGCACCAGTGCGTAATCATAGAATCCACTCCTGTAGGAGTCTCTAGTCATAAGGATTGAGGCAACAGATCCATCGGAATCTCCGAGCTCCGAACAAGGGTGGTGGAAAAAAAGGAATGACTAGCACATGTGCTATAAGAACTGTTGCTAAGGTGGATTACACACAGAACATACATCGTATCATCTTCAGAGCACCTTGATCATATGCCTCAGCTACCTGGAGATGAGTTCTCCCCTATCCACCTACTCCCTACAGCCCGTCTGGACCTCCTAGTGGTGGTGGCGGTAACAACTCGAATCATCACCCACCACTAACTACACGACCAACTCCTCTGCCACATCTGCCTGATCCCTATGAACCTCCTCAGTCGAACCTCTGTCTCTACCTGGACGGTCCTTTGACCATCTTCTGATCATCTATACAATGGGTCGGATAGTCACGATCCATGTGACCCTGCCCATCGAATACATAACAATGCCCTCTCCTGGTATAACCGGTTTTGCCTCAGGTTCCTCTCACAACCGATCCTGAGTTGTGCGGTCGTCCACCTGTAGATCTAGTCCTCTTGGACCTCTGTGAAATCTGTCTGCAGCCAGCTATAAAAGAATCCTCTATGTAATCACTTGGAGTGGGTCTCACTGCAGGTGACTTCTCGGCAAAGAAACTCTCCACCAATAGGGCTCTCTCTAACACCCCTGCCTACGTCAGGATGGTGAGTGAGATCATAGAAGCCCTGATCTCCCACCTGATCCCCTGCTCAAAGGTATGGGCCCTAAATAAAGGGACTCACACCATATTGGTGGAGTAATGTGAGAGGTCAATGAACCTCACTGAGTACTGGGACACAGTCATACTGCCCTGCTGCAGATGAAGAAGCTCTTGTATGCGCACTGCGCGAAGAGTCGCTGGAAAAAACACTGCCCGAAATAGCCTCTCAAAGTCTTCCCAGAAAAGCATCACCACATCATAAACCTGGAGCATCAATATCCACCATTTTCATGTTGGTGCCTATAGAAGGTTAGCGGAAAGGATCACCATGAGATTAGTTAGTGTCCCTACGAGTTAGAAGACACTCACCACAGCCTCCATCCAATCCTCAACCGCTAGTGGGTTCGTCTCTCCCATTAACCTGGAAGGCCTCTGGCACTGGAACTCATGCAACACACTCAAGCGGTGTGAACTGTCTGCTTCTACGGCTGGTGGCAACGGTGGCCCAACGGGGAGTGGTACCGCTGGTGCCTCTGTTGACTCCTCTAACGAAAAAGGGCCCTGCACCGAGGCCTCATTGCTCAGTGGGCTATCAATGCGTACAACTCTTGGAAATATAGTTGGTTGTCTACGTGGAGACATCCTAAAAAGAAACATGTGCACCACGGTCAAAAAAATTATACATGGTGAGCTGAAAGTTATACCTTGTGAGCTGACTCAAAAGATCACAAAGAAAACTTTTGAAAACACACACGCAATCAGTGTATTCAGGCACAGTGTCAGAAATCCGATGTCAGGGTCCTGGTGTATAGATACGTCGGTAGCCACACCAACCCTGGATTCCCTAAACTGATAACTACACTCACTACACTTAACAATATTTCCATTTAAAATAAATAGCAGTGTCCTAAGTTCTGTGGTAGAACCGACTCCTCTGATACCAATTTGTCATGACCCGTCCCCCAGGGCCCATGCCGTGACTACCCCAAGCCTGTCTTCCATATGTCAGGGGCTGGTGACAAGCACCAAAGGCGTAATTCACTAAAACTGGGAAGTGATTGCCATTATAACTTGTAAAAGCACACAGAAGAAAGCACACAGCTGGACTAAACACCAAGTAAACAATATAACAAAAGAGTTATGAAAGTAAAAGGGGCCAGAATACAAGCCCAAATGAAACGTACAAGTACATTTGTGATACAATACAACTGAAGAAAAAAAGAAGTTATATGCTAGGTCATCCTCTGAGGTTCCTACCTGAAGGGTAGGTACAGATCGCCTCCTCAGCACTCCATGTCCACCCATCTCCTCTGCGTACTGACACGCCATATGATCCACCTCCAAGTACCATCCAGTCCTGGTACTCTCAGCATCTGTCACCGTTGTCTGTCATCTACATCCAACAAAACAAGGTGTGGGCATAGCCCGTGAATGGGTGAGTATACGACACTCAGTAGGGACCTCGAGACCCTTCAGGTCTCACAAAATCCAAAAAGGATACAAAAAAGTATGAAATCAATAGATAACCTTACTTGGGTATATGCCCATACATATACCTAAGTTATCAAATAATTCATCTCAATCATGAGGAAAACACAGAGATACTGACTCAGCTCAAACCAGGATTCATTCTAGGGGTAGTATCAAGTAACATTCCCAACACAACGTCAAACACCTCAGCTACTGGAGAAATATTCCTCTATCGAGTACAGTTTGCCTGCTGTATCACATAGAGGCACTTCCCACAAACCTTGGACTATTGAGGTACTCCTCCTATCGAGTACGGTGGATCTACCGTGTCACACAGAGGTGCTTCCCACCATGGGCATGTCGTGTCACACAGAGGTGCTCCCCCTCGAGGCCTGTTGAGGTACTCCCCATGTTGATTACCATGGGTCTACCAACTCACCAAGGTGCTCCCCACTGTGCATCTACCGCGTCACCATGGTGCTCCCCACTAGGCCTATTGAGTCACTCCGAGGCGAAATGGTCAGCAGTCGTCATGTCTCATCCAGCCACTAGGTCTCCGCACTATGCTCGCTCGTCTATGGGAGGATATGCTCCACAAGCCACTGGTCGATACTCCAACTACCAATACATCCCATGAAGATGTATCTAAAATGTCCGCTATGTCATAGGGGTCTTGACTTAACAGACGGCATGTCAATCGGACGTCTGATCTGTAATTTATTAGTCTTTTAGTCTCAGGGGCCCAGTTAGATTCATGCTCGATCCAGCCTGAACATTTCCAATCTTAATCCCAAACATAGTGGGGTATCAATTAAAGGGACTGACTCGCTCCAAGGTTCCCAACGCCGCTGATAGTTTGTCAAGTGGACGTTCGGTGCCAAAGTTATGGCCAAAAGAAAGTAACGCGGTCATAGTGGGACCGGGTCCGGTCTAACCTAGTCCGACCCGGCCTTGGTTGACCAGATTCGGGTTGACCCAGCCCATTGTGTTCGGCCCAACCCACTAGTTTTCCCAGCCCATTGAGTTCGTCCCAACGGTCGCGAGGGGCCGCGTAGGTGGCTTGGCCTCGGAGGGGTGCCACAATGGCGGCTCGACCACAGAACGGCTCAGCTGTGGGTTGGATCAGCTCGGGGTGGCTCGTAAGGCCATGGGGAGGGCGGCTCGGGCTGATCAGAGGGCCGCGGTGAGGGCACAGTGGTGGCGGCGGCATAGCTCGCCTCTTCCCGGACAACGGTGCAGCTCGGTGGATGGCGACATAGCTCGCCAGACGGCGGCGACGCGGCTGCACAGCACGGCGGTGACGCGACAAGGGGGTTCGACCCAGGGCGGTGTAGAGGCTTGGCACGGCAGACACTGGCGGCACGATGGCTATCCATGGAGGAGAGCAGCAGCACGGTGGCGGCGGCGCAGAAAGGGGGTATGGCCTGGGGCGGTCAACTGCGTGACACAGCGGCGGTGCGACTGCGTGGCACAATGGAAATGCGGCAGCGCGGTGGCTTGGTCCAGCCACTGGTGACTCGGATTGGCGTGGGGCCATTTCGACCGGCAAAGCGAAGCATCGCGTGGTGGCACGGGTTATGGAGGCTGCGGGTGGCAGCGTCATTGCCCTCGTCGCCTTCATCGCCTTCCTCCATTTTGAATAACACATCAAAGAAGAACGACGAAGTGGTCAGGCCATGTTCATTTGGCCCGCAACCTCCGTGTTTAGAGTGGTAGCAAGCGGTTCAGAAAAAATAAAGCATCAACATGTATGGAAGATATTTTAAAACATAATTTCCCACAACCCACATCAATCTCTATTCTCATTCCCGCAATAGAATTAGAAGGGGTGAACATGGAAAGAGATAATCAAATAGAAATAAAATATCTACCTCATTAGCTTGATGAAATTGGCATAAGAAGGTAGTACAGTCGTCGATTCTCCATAAATGAGGATGTCCCACATCAGAAGAAGTCCCAAGGAAGAAGGTCGAAGGGGGTTTGCCTTATTCGTTGGGAGAGCGTTCGTCATTGGTGGAGCGTTCTTTATGGAAGATCTTTCTCCCAATAGCTCCTTCCTCCCAATTCCACCAAAGATGCCAAGGATAATTGATTAAGTTCTCTATTTAGTTCATTGGAACAAATTCAAATTAGCCTAATCAATTAAGTAGGTTGGCATATTAAAGGTATGTGCATTGTCACAATTAATGTGGAGAAAGTCAGGTGGTTTTACCATATTAATGTGGGGGTTGAGAGGTTTTTCTCCATAATGAGGGTAGTTCAAGAGGTTTAGGCCTCGGGCGGTCCCCCCCACCATAACCACTCATGGGAGGTTAGGATTGGATAGTTCCCACCACCATAACCTCTCATGGGAGGTTATGGTCTGGTGGTCCCCTCATCTCAACTTCCACATGGAGGCTTAGTTCCGGTGGACCCCACCTCCCAACACCAACATAGATGTTGGAAATAAAAATTTAATGTCACACACTTTCATTTTTATTTTATTCTTACATGAAAGACCTAAAAACTAAGTTTCACCCTCGACCATATGCCATCAAGGTGAAAGTCTCCTTATGGGAATACCGGCGCTACGAGTTCAATGGTGCCCTCAGATTTCAATTCCAAGCACTAGTTCAAAAGTTATAAAAACTGACTCGCACGTTTATTGAGGGTACCTGAAAAAAAGTTCAGAAATTCATTCCGGGCACTCAGGGCCTCGGAATCAGGTGCAGTCAATTTTTGCGAACTCGTAAAATATCCATTTATTTTATAGAAAAATTACATGGAAATTACAGGTCTTTACAAAGTGTGTGAAGGTCCCCCTGGTTTATTTTTCTTATTTTGAATCTATTTTTTTATTGGGTGACTTTTTTCTAAAATATAGTTTGTTGAAAATTGATGTGATCGGCCTTATGAAACATTCTTAAACCCACTGAATCCACTTTTATTCTACTGATACTATGAATAATTTTTCACCATTAAATAATCTGAGTTGATTTGAGAAATCCTATATATGTTAATGTCACCTAAAATGATAATTTTTTTAAAAAAATTACACTTTTATCATGGTGGTGACAACTATTGTGTATTTTTTATATTTTTTTCTTTATTATTCATTTTGATTGAAAAACAAAAAATTTGAGCTTCCCTAGTACCCCATAATCCAAAACATTATCTCTGATGATATTCAAATCTATTGGAATAAGAATTTTAATTTTCAATCCCATAATAAATGTCAACAATGGGAAAAAAAATTAGATTTAATTTTTTGAGAGAGGGGGGACTTTCTGTATTAAGTTAAAAAAATCATCTATATTGTTTTATAAAAATAGGTTACATTTTTTCTAATTTTTCTCAAATACATGCAAAAAAATTCACATTTTCTTTCACAACCTTAGAATTTTCTAGCCTACTCTACACCTAACATTATCTTTCCTAATGGGTAACTACTTCTGGTAGTTAAGGAATACATTAAATTCTGAAATTGTGGCAGATGTATGATGGTTGAGTACAGATTCATACTTTTTTTTGGATTTTTAATGAACAAAGGATGAGTGTCAGATATGATATATTTTTGTGGTCTTTCGATCATAGCTTTATGAAAATATATATTTGAACTCAAGAATAAAGCAATTGTATATTAATAAAAAAATAACCACTTTAAGGATAAAACTAAAATGTTAATCTCCTAATTACTTTTAAATTGGACTAAAATGGGAAAATTGGATCCCACTGTGAACATATGAATCTCTAGAAATGGATTGGGTCTGTGAGCCCAATATAACATATAAATAAGTGTCTTTTCATAGTTCTCATCACAAGTAACATAGTCCGGTAAAATTAAAAAAAATAAATAATGTTATTATTAGTCAAATATGATTTCATTAAAGAGATGGGGATTTTGAACCTAGATGAATGAGAAGAAAATTTATTTTTATGAATATCATTTTAGTTATACCAATGAAGTGAATCAAAATAACATCATTGAATGTTTTGGAACCTAGTAGAAAATAAGAAATTAAAGGTTTCTTTGTTTAGATTTTAATTATACTTGATCAAATGTGTCATCAATAGTAGAGTTGGAATATAAACTACAACTAAAGTATTGATGTATGTGAAATTATATAGTAGGCATGAAATCATTATTAGTAAATGAATAAATGTTTTCAATGATATATAGTGGTGATTGAATTTAGGAATGATCCTTTTTTATTCTTTAAAAAAGCCTAACCTGATTCTATTTATCTATCTTTAAGTTTTCAGACATGACCATTTTGAATCTACTATCAATAAACATATATTCTTTTAATAAAGAAAAAAATGCTAATTTTTTAGGGAATAAAATTATTTACAATTTCCCACTAAATTTTGAAATTATTTCTAAAAAATTCATCCTTCTCTTCACAACCTGAGGATTTTTTGGCTTCTATAGGCACCTAGTTTTGTACTGACTAGTTGATAACTAGTTCCTATTGTTAATGATAACATTTAATTCTAAAATATTTGGGGATTTATGATATTTATGTGTAGTTTCACACTATTCATATCTTTTTTTTATGGAACTAAGGAAGAGAGTGAGATATGATTGATTCTTATAGAATGAATATCATACCTTTACAAAACTGGATATTTGAACTAAAACCTAGGGAATACAACTTTTAAAAAAATAACATCTTTTGGGATCCAACTCAAACACAAATCTTATATACCCTTTGAAACTAAAGTAAAATGGTAATATATGATCCCATAGTGAACATTTGATACTTTAGGAACCTAGTGTGTGTGTGTGATCCCCCCATAACATTAAAATAAGTGTCTTTGCATGGTTCTAAATAAAAGTTAAATTGATGAGTAAAATTCCAAAAAACATAATTTTGTTCCTTAGAGTCCTAAATGAGATCATTAAGGTGAGTGATACTTGTTGGGTCAGAGAGTGATGGCAAGAGGGGGGGGTGAATTGCCTTTTAAAAAATAATTAACAATTTAAAACAAAGTTAAAAGTGCAGCGGAAATAAAAGAGGCAAGACACAAAACTTGATAACGGAGTTCGGCTTAAACCAAAGCCTACGTCTCCGCTCCCAACTCAACCGTTGAGAGATTTACTACCGCTTGCTTTTTAATGGTTTTAGCAAGAAACCCACTAAAATTTAAGGTAGTCTAGAACCTATTACAGCTTTCTTTTAATGGTTGAGCAAGAACCCACTTGCTTTTAATGGTTGAGCAAGAACCCACTAGCCTTCTTACAGGTGAAGGCTAGCTCACATATGACTCAAGACTTTTAAAGGGAAGGCTTGACTAACCTCTTCACACCTTGAAGGTGGTGTGAAAACCCAAACAAAGAGAGGATGAGAGAAAGAGGGGTTTGTAGGCACAAACCCAAATTGATGCTCAAAATAATTAAAACAAGAAAAACCGTAATGTGGAGAAGTCTTGGGCGCCAATGGATTGATTGGAGTTGATGAAGAGCGCTCCCAAGCTTCTATGGTGGTGCTCCTTGGATGTGGAAATGGGTTGGAGCAATTGAGGTTCCTTGGAGGAATGCGCCGGTGGTTCGCCAAGTGATCGAAAAATGTTCTCGTGGGCTTCCGTGTGTTTCTGGGGCTTCCTAGTCCTTTATTTATAGAGGGGGAACCCTCAAATGGCCTTTGGGGGTCTTCGGAGCCGTTGGAGAGGCCTTCGGAGCCGTTGGGAGTCAAGTGGACAAGTCTGGTCAAAGCCCAATGGCTAGTTTGACTGGCTCTACCGGCTGACCAGTGCTTGGCCACCGGTTGGCCGGTGCTTTGGAAAAGGGAGAGGCCTTCTGCCTAGGCACCACCGGCTGGCCGGTGAGGAGGCCACTGGTTGGCCGGTGAGGAGGCAGTGGGTGTCCCTTCTGTCTGGGTTCCACCGGCTGGCCGGTGATGGGACACCGGTTGGCCGGTGGTCTGGACAGAGGGGATGCCTTCTGTCCAGGCACCACCGGCTGGCCGGTGGTCATCCACCGGTTGGCCGGTAGACTCAGAGAGTCCACTTTCAGTCCTTCTTGGCCCAATTCCTTGGCAACCTTTTGCCTATCAAAAAACACTTAAAACAAGATTAGATAAATAAGAGAGTGATTGTGATCATGAAAATTAAACCACGAGGGGTACGAGAGGTACAACAATACTTTCAACCTAGATGAAGAATGACACAATTGAATTGTATGATGATCATTTGAGTTGTATCAATATTGTCATTAAAAAATTGATCTTTGAAATTTTTGTATCCTAGGAGAAAGTGGAAATTTAATTTTCCTCATGTTATGATTTTAAATCCCTTTGATTTATCTTATCATCACTCTTATAATTGGATCTTGAATTGAAATTGATTTAGGGTAGCAGGTGAATTCATATATGAGGCTTGTAATCATTAACATTGAATGAATCTATGTTTTCCTTGATCTCTTGTGGGTGTTTGAGTTTAGAGATGACCTTTTTTAGTATTCATTGAAACAACCTCACCAGGTTCTATTCCCCAATATTTTATAATTTAGACATTCTAATTCTTTATTCACTCTGAATAATCATATCTTCTATTTTATAATTAGTGGATCTATTGATTTTTGGAGAATATAGAAGTATTTATGTGTGGGAAGTTTGATGTGGCTATCATTTCACATTATATCTCACATAAATTTTGTATTTTATTCTAATTTTATTATAAATATAATGTTTTCTAATTATTAATTATCAAAGGGGGTTTTTATATTAATAAGTATATTTTTTTACAATATTTATTTTAGTGTTTATTTTATTCATTTTTAACTAAAACTTAAATACCTTATTCTATTTTGACCACTGTTTTTCAAATATTCATTCTTTTTTTAAAATTATAATTTTTCTTTATTCATTATTTTATTTCTATTATTATTCATGTAATTAATTTTTTCCATTCTTTTATTTTAAATATTTTTAGATTTATTCATTAAATTATGGAAGTATTTAAATTTTTTTTGCAAATATATATATTCTCACTTTTGATTTAGAAAAATTAAATAACTATGTTAAAGTTTTAATTATTCTCATAAAATATGACGTAATATTTAATTATAATCTTAGTGATTATTTTATTCAGTGAATCTATTAATTATTTAATTATTTTTTTAGAAGAAAATTTTTTATTATTTATTATTAAGTAAAATAAATTTATATGTTAGAAAGACATAATCTATTTTTTATTGAATAATTTGTATATAATATTTTTTAATAATTATAAATGTTACTTTAAATATATTAATTTCATTGATATTTTAATAAATTTATTAATTTTTTTAGTTAAATTAATTTATTGATTTAATTTTTATTTCTGGATTTTTATTTATTTTTAATTTAGGTGTTACAGCCACTCTATTCAACCACCATCATACCTCCTCTATTTTCCCACTACTATAAGACCAAATAGTGAGTCTCAACCCACTGTCGGAACTCCTCCAATGGTGACACCCATGAGTCACTATTGGTTCATCCTAATTTCTCTACGATAACCGACCACAAGCATTTTTTTCCTCTACTCATAGTTGTACCCTCCAACTGTAGTTAAACAGGTAACTGTCATCCCTCATCCTCACAACCCACTATCATCTCTGCAATGGCGACTCCCCGAGTCACGGTGACCCTGATGGGATATTTCCTTTATCCATTCACTGCATCCACTCGCCACTCCTCGCTTACTAGTCATCCTACTGACCACCATAAAAAGAAAAAAAAATCGCAATAACAAACTCAATGGATACAATGGAAAAAATATTTTTCAATAGAAACATGATTTATCCAAACCACAAATCGAACATGAAAAATCCATGGAATCAAAAAAATCATCTGAACCCTCACAAGTTTTCAAAACTTGGAACCCCAAACTAGATCTGCAAACGCACTTCAACCAATGACCTAGAGAAACCCAAGAATGTTGTGAATACCGATCAACTAAAGAAATGAGACCACACAATCGCACCTCCTAAAACCATGCCACGTCACCCTTGTGTTACCTTCTCCGACGCATCCAACTCCACAATTCAGCCTCACCTTGCCTTATGCTGCTATCTGTCGATGGAACGACATCCAATCCAAGCACCATTGCGAGCTTCCAGGGCTCACCAGAGATGAACCTAACCTACTGGCGCCTTATCCCTACACTTCCACATGACCCACCTAACATTCCTTACATTTTCCAAGATCACTGGCCCCCCTTTCTGATCTCCTCTCACTACCCCATGTTTCCCCTTCTATTTGATTCAACACCCCCAACTTCATTCATCATTTATTTTTAATATTTTTATATATATTAACATATAATATATATAATATAATATATATAATAATAATTAACATAATTAAGGTAATATAATAATGACAACGATATACTAAATTTAAATTAGTTAATTATATTAACTATATATATATATTAGAACATAATTTTTTACATAATTAGGTAATTAAATTAAATAATATATATATAGTAGTATTTATAAACATTTGTTCATATATATATATAATATTATTATTATTATTTATTATATATATATGTAAATAAAATTTCTATTGAGTAATAAGTATATTATTTTTTAAAAAAATTAAATATATATTTTATAATTAATTATATTAATATGTACATATATATAGTAGTAATGTTTTTATATACTATCTCACACCTATTTTCTAAATTTTTTTCTTGCAGGAACTGGTGATCGAAGGAGGAGATCATTGGTACTTTATTGCATATAATAAGATAGGTAAAGGTCAATTCTAGATGCCAACTGAATTCACAAAGATATCAATAAAGGATAACAATGAGAATGTCATGGGACACCATGTGGAATGACTCTACCGATAAATATAGTTTCACTAAATCTTTGTGTTTTTGTTGTTTCAAAATTATAGTAGCACTTATTATTCTATTTTTTCACCCTCAGACATAGGATACATCTCTGATTGCTGGGGACAAGAACCACATCCTTCATTCATCTTCTTCATGATTTTTAACGTTTATCTTTGTTTTCTATAAATATATTTATGTTGTTCTATTTTTTTCAATTGTGATGTTTTAGTTTATGTTAATCCCCCACATCATTTTTTGATATTGATTCTCCATAAATGGGGAGCTAATTCATGGGGCTAGATTTAGGTAGTGAAATCAATGCCACATGAAGATCTGATCTTCATTGCAATCATCTTGTTCTTCTCCACATTAGAAGATTTAAACTCTGAATAGGGGTGAGAAAGTACACCCTTTCACAGAAAAAATCTTCCACTTTCTTGCCTCATTTATTTTACCCAGCATAATTCGTTTTTGGAAATGAGAAAATGAGATGGGTTGCGTGATTTGTGGACCTCATTAGTAGAACCTTGACTTACAGGACTCGCTAGCCAAAGTGACCCTGTTGAGTGATTCATTTTTAAATTTGATGGAACGCTTGAGCACTGAAAACCATCAATGTTTGAGTGTTCATTATTTAGGTTAGGAAGTTGTGTTATTCGATTCATCGGACTTGCATTGTAAAAAGATGACTATTGATGGTACCCAATAAAAGGACTACAAAGTGATATTGATGGTGGATCAACATGAATTCAACCATGTTCCAATTTATTTCTCTTCACTGTCATTCTACAATCTTTCTTGTTCTTTGTGTTTTTTTTCTTTGTATTGTTTTGGATTTTATGATTTTGTTCCTTTTATCCATATACCACTATATTTTCATATTTATTTTTTTTATTTTATTTTTTCAAAATATTTAAATACATAGAAAAATATTTTAAAAAATAGTTATTCAACACTTCTCCCTTAGGAGAGACCCTGAGGTTATCTGTTATTCTATATATTGGGTCTTACAAATTTATGGGACTCCGAGCAGTAGCTTCTTCCCCTCTCGCACGCCTAGGGTTTCCCTTCGTGCTTTCTCCCCTCCTCCTCTGGCCGGTCTAGCCCGGCCTTGCGACGGTTGTCTTGCCTCGGATCGGCGACTTTGGGTGTCAGATCCGCATGGTCTATCCTCGTTCTCGGCCCGGTTGTGCCTGATGACTTCGAGTTCTCTCCTCGGCTCCGTTTCGAGCACGGTGTTCCTGCTTCAGGTTTTCAGCTCGGCATCAGTGTGTGTCGTCTTCAGGTGTTCTGGATTTGGTATCTAGGCTCTGTGATGTCAGATTTGGTGCTTTTTGTGACGATTGTGGATTGGATCTAGCTTCGGGGTCTTCCTTGGCACTGGTGTTCTCATCTTAAGCAGATCTGGTGTGCTCATCGACGGCTTTGACGTGTTTTCCGGCTCAGAGATCTCGGCGTAGATTCGTCCCGGCTCGTCGTCGGCTCTGGCATTTCAGGTGTGCTTGGGGTCGGTTCCTCTGGAATGGAGGGGGAGGCTTTTCGAATTGGTGCTGCGGTAAGTTGGTTCAAGGTTTTGATTTAGTTTTTTTTGTGAAGTTGGGACTTTGTCTGGATGTGTATTTGGTGGTACTATGATTCCGGTGGTATTGGTTGTGTGTACTGGTAATCTGGATTGTCGCTGGTTGATTTTTGCTGGAGGTGAAATTGGATTTTTGGGGAACTCATACAATTTCAAGGTTTTGATTCATGAGGATAGAGCTGGTCATCTTCACCGTGCATGACTTTTTGGATTTGGTTGATTGAGAGGGTATGGTGTCTCCATCGGTACCGGAGACAGTTTGTTGACCAGCCACGCTTTGGGTGAGTCGCGCCTTAATGTTGTTGATACTGGGATGAATGACTTCATTGTAGTTTTTCTGGGTCACAACCATCTATTTTCTCGAACATTGTTAATGTCTGGATGCCTTTGGAAGTCCTGGTTTCCCCCCTTTACACTTAAAAGGGGGCTTATCCAAAAATCAATAAATATTTTGTCCTTCGGGTCATTCAGTCAGTCTTACAAATTTATCTTTGACCATCCATCTAATAAGGACACCATCACCCATACCCTATATGAAAACGTGTTACCCTCCTTCCTAAATCCATGCATAAAAGGTCCATTTCCATTGGAATTTCACTACTTTTTTTCCACACATCACTTAACAAGGACATCATTTCTCAAGAACCATTCATATGAACATCCAAGAATTATAAAATCCGTTCTTCCAAGGAATTTTTTATATATTATATCTTATTATTATATATATAATTTTTATTAAACTCATTTATTTCCATTGGTAATCCATATGTTTATGAATTTTATTTTATTACATGTCACACATATGCATTGACATGTTATTATGGTTGTTCCCAGATAGTTCTCTAATACATGAGTTAATGTTTGTATTTCATGAGATGATATATATGGGATAAGGGAATAAACGTCACCCATTATGGGACTTTTTAAACCATGTGATGTTGTCTAGGTAGTTAACATTGACATCTAAAAGTTACATAGAAGGTCATTATAAATATTAAAAAATGATATTTTATTTTAGTTTCATGTTGATGTTTTATTAACCAATTCATTCGATGACACCGGGCCTTTTAGTACTTTGTTTTTATATATTTTCCTTTCTTGATAAAAATAATATAATAATATTTTTCAAATGCTTTGGTACCTATAGATTTTCTCAGTAGCATCTAACATTTCTTATTATTCAACTAACTCTTGTATGATTGTCATGTAATTTTTTTTCTTCAACTATTTTTAAATTCTAATTTATTCCCCTCTAACTCAATAACATATATTAATTAAAATTCATATTTAATTAAAAAATGAAACCATATTTATCACATATCTCTATTTTTGAATAACACCTAATCACATTGGTATAAAATTTTCCTGATATTGAAATATGAAAAATAATAATGTATTCATGCTCAGTTTTTAAATTATTCTTATCAAAAACACATTTTACCACTTCTTTTGATAGGTTTTAATCTTGATGTTTCTACATAAATTCTCTCCATAATAGGTTGTATAATATAAGGCAAAATTTTAGTTCATATAAATTATATATATATTAACATAGAGGGATGGGACTCTCTAGATTGATGGGACTTGGTTATGAATTTATATATATTGATATGACCTTGGAATTTTTTCACCACTAAGATATGGGGGGATAAATTACTAGTGCTTATATTTTATAATTAATTTCTTATAAAATTATCCTCTCCCAGTATCCTAAATATATATCTCATCCATACATAAATGAAAAAAATTATTAAAGATGAAAATGTTTTTTTAAAAAGTGTTGGTCATAGTGTGGGTACTTACTCGTTGTTTTTATCAATCATTTTATGCCAATGATTTTCCAAAAATAATCAATCACCAATTATAGGTTGTTCAAACTTATATCATACTATAGACATTATTTGCATCAATACACTATAACATCTTACATAGAATATAGTGAATCCCAATTTTATTCATATTTTTAAAATAGGGGTGAGCATTATCACAAAAAAAAATTTCTTTAGTAATTGGTGGGGATTTTAATTTCAAGACATTAAGATTATATGATTAGTGTGTTTAATTTATCAATAACTTTATCTTTATATATTTTTATCCAAATAAAATCAGTCCGTCTTTTTCGTTTCATGTAGAATTAGTGGATGACAATATTCTACGTCTTGAATGACTAAAAACTATAACTATTGAATTTTTTATTCTATCTTCAAATCACACAGACCAAGTCTATTTTTTTCCTATATATATTTATATATATTAGTTTTTTTATATGAGAATTATATATAGGAAATGTTCCCCTTAATAATTTTTTTTGCATTCAGGAATTTAGATAATTCATAAAAAAATCCATGGCATCTTAAATCGAATTATCATAAACAAATTTTATAATGATATCCTCCATGAATTTCCTTAATTAAGTGATAATATGGTAATGTTACCATGATCCCTAAAGAATCAATTTCATATACTATTGTGTCCACTTAGTTTCCAAAAATTAAATTCTTATCATTTTATCTACTAAATAATGATATAAATATTTGAATTCATTAAAAGTGATCACTTTTTAAAATAATAGAAATATAATTTCAGTTTATAATTCCAAATTATTCCATAAGTGAGTGTCTATATTTATTTTCCTAAATAATATTTACCTAGAATTTTCCACAGTTTTTCATCATGGAATTACACATTTTATCATGGCACAACTTCATAATTACTCATCCTGAATCCTAATATATATAATTTCATGTGATTTATGAAATAAATATAAGCCTTGATTAAACTGATTTTAATTTCCATGGAATATTGATCTTGAATTAGAAATCACATTTGCAACATCTTAATCGATGAATAATAAAACATTAATTATATAATTTTATTTCAAAAAAAATTCCCATTTTTTGATTTCTAATGATATTTTTTAAATGAAAAAACTTAAAAACATATAAAACATGAGTTTAGACGAATAAAAAAATATCTTGAATCCACATTTTTGTTGTAATTTTTAATTCATAAAAGCATAGATTGAGAATAATTAATCTAAATTTCCTCCAAATAATTATTTTATATTTTCATAGATATTTCATCCTTTATAAAATGCTCAAATGTTCAATGTGTATGAACAATATGAGGTTTTAAATCAACATTATGATGACCAAAATAAAACCTGATGATGTTTATCATTCCAAATTTTTTCTTATTTAATATTTTTTATGGATAAATTAATAGTACAATGATATGTTTCTACCATATTATATCCATGAAAATAACCTTATGAAGTAGGAAATCAACAATATGATCTTTGAATTAAAAATTATGAACATCAAAATGGACCATGTGATGTTTAGTGTATTCCTTATGAAGTGTTCATTCAACCGTACGGTGTTCTAAAACAACATTGTTGTAACACCCTGAGATTTTATGAGATTTATTCTTTTTAATTTCTTTCATATCTTATGTTGTACGCTACACCAAGATTATCTTGCGCTATATGCAAGACCTTATTAGCTTGCAGTATACTCAACACTATACTTGGATCGTGTTACACACAATTTCAAGTTCGTTTGATAGTAATTATTCTACGCAACATTGAGTGTATATATATATATTCAATGTATAAATGAAATATGGTTGGATTCTATTATACGCAACAACAAAGGAGTATTGCACTACATGCAACCCTGACTTGACATACATTACACACAATCGCGACCTTCCACGATAGCGTGTGTTGTACGCAATACCGAGTTGCACTAAACAACGATATGTTATTAAAATATTATATAAACTAGCCATTATAAATAGTAATACCAACTTTTTAAAATTTTATAAATTTTATCTTTCAAAATAGACTTCATTTTTAGATTTGGAATATCGAAATTAGCATAGGGTAAATTTTTGGTATTTTTCTAAAAACTTTCAGTTTTTGATGAATAGTGAAAACACTGGGTTACTATTTAAAAACTGACTTTTTATTTAAATAATTATTTATATTATTTAAATATATTTCAGCTAAAAATTGATACATAATACCTATATAAGTTCAATGTAATTCATTGGAGTAATTTTATAATAATTTTAGATATATATAAAATTTTATTGAACTTTTCACCGTCTTTTACCTACCTCCTAGGAGCTTTTTGCAAACATACATAAAACTAAATTTTACCGCTTCTGTGAGTGGAGTTTCAAAAATCTGAGAGATATGGTTAATATCGAGAGGTAAAATGTGGATCAATAAGATAAAAATATTTTTTGGTGAATAGTAACTTTTTACTTTTATTTACCACGGTTAAAAATAAATAGGGTAATTAAGGGTAAAAATGATATTATTATTACCATCACACATGTACTAATTCTATTGGATAAGTATAATTCAACCAAAAAACCTTAGGAATAAAATATTTCCCTTTAGGTCCACCTGCATTAGATTAAGACATTTATTATTATTTTATTTAAAGAAGAGTTAAAATAGTTAAAATCAATGATTAATAAATAAAAAATTTTTAATATAGGGTTATACATAAGATAAATTCGACTATAAATATTAATTATAAATCTAAAAAGATTTCCTAACTAATGGAATTTTATTTATAATTTTTAGACATTAAATAATTTAATTTATTTATGACACAATGGTGATGCAGTAACTACCTAAATAATGAAATATTAAAATAATTGATATTATAAATACCCAAATAAATGTATTTTGAGACTTTTTATGAATTTCCCTAATTTTCTAGGTTAATATGGCATGTTAATATATATTTAATTAACTTTTTTCAAAGTAATCATGCTTTTATGATTTTCAAAAAAGTCAATTATCAAATAGTGTCAAAATTGAGATAAAATAGTTTCTAAAAAAATATTATATTATTAATTGTTATTATATTCCTAAAAATCTAAATTTCGGAACAATGACTTAGATAAGGATATATATATTAATAATGGACCACTTGGGGTTCTTTTGGCTTGTTATTGAAAGTTTATTAACCATAAAGTGTAATAAAACAAGAAGACGCGGTAAAAGTTAAATTATTTAACTTAGTGTTAAATCTAAATGATAAGGTTAAAATAGTAACCTAAACTTGACTAAAACCTTTTGGTTTAGAGTATTTCGACCCATACCCACTTTATTTTCGAAATAAATCAATTTGGATCTATTATAAACCGAATATGACTTTATTATAAAAAAATATTTTAAGTTTCTCCAATGGTGCCCCTCTCCTCTCTTATAAAAAGGGAACCACATCCCTCTTCTCTTCACACCATTTTGAGACTTCAATCTCAGAAAAACCCTGCCAATTACTCTTCTCAACCTATCTAGTTACATCTTAGAGGTTCTGGTCTTCTCAAAACACCAACTCTAGTGCCCGAGGAAGAAGTTTAAAGGAGGTGCGTCGAGGAAGTGGTAATCTCTTCTACCGACTCTTTCAAGTTTCTTTCGTATTCTACATCCTCTTCTTTAGTTGTTTCATTATAAATTAATATCATCATTATTACTTATATTCTGATATTTTATTATAAATATGAAACAACACTATTTCACCTTCTATCCATCCTACAAGAAAACAAAATCACCTCGCGTGTGTACGTAGGGAATACCGTCTCCACGCCGTGGTGTAATCTATTTTCGACCACCACCTTACATGGATGGGTATAATGGTGTAAATAAATAAATATATTTGATTATTGTAAAGTGATATTGATTCTTAAATATTATACATACACTTCAATACAATTCCAAGATCATGGGAATGATGTCATCGCTCGTGCGTACGTAGGGACAACCGTCTCCATGACGCGATGAGATTCATTCTCCATGTTAACCATTCATGAATGATTATAATGTATATATAATGAATAATAATGAAATATATGACATAATAATGATACTAGATTTAGGTATATATATATTTATGTCATCTACTTAATTCCATTCAATTCAATAAGGAAACAAAAATAGCGTTCATGCGTATGTACGACCTACCGTCTCCATGATCGGTGTATTTCATTCCCTTTATCGATCTATCATATATATATATATATATGTATATCAAGAATATATGTTTTATATAAATCATGTTTTAAATTATTAAATTATGTAAATCAGGATATATGTAATAATATCAAGAACAACAAGTCGAAACATGATAAATGAAATTATTTTACCCAAAACACTGCTTTAACATGGAATTTAGAAAATAACGGGTAATATAAAGTCATAAGTGAACCATATATGATATCATAACATTGAATATGATTCCGTAATAAGTAAATGGAATTATTTAAATCATTATATAGGAGGTTCGGTTAAATACGAAGCATATCTGACCTAAGGTAAGGGATAATTATACCAATCTCATTCTTATCTGAGATTGTTTATTCATAAGTATTTACTGGGGTTATGTTTATCATCCAATTCCATATGTTCTCAAAATGTTTTCATAAAATGTTTAATATTATTCCACGTATTTTTAATGTCATGTTTACCCCTCTTTGACTTTTACTTTGTGATATGGACAAAATATTTCTTTTGTTTACCATACGTGGTACTTTTTGACTTCTCCGATAAAAGTATGAGGAGAATCTTTTTTTAACTTATATGGCATGAATGGATTTTTAAGATTTCATAACGCCTTATTTACATAATGCTTCCTCTACATTATTTCATGGTTATTTTCAACAAAATCCTTTTCTTTTAAAATTACATGGCATTTTTTGAAAGAAAATGATTTTGAAGAAGAAATGATATTTTCCTCAAGAATTCATTTCAAGTGTTTTATCAAAACCATTTTCCATATAAGATGACATTATTTAATATGTGTATGTTTCAAGTATAATGTCTCTATTATTTACATGTTTTCACTTTTATTATGATGAAATGATATCTATTTGTTTTATCGGGATTATGCTATGATGGGATGATGTTTGTGAAACCCATTTTATTCTTTGGGTTATGATGAATGATTTATGTTTATGTTGTGGCACAAGTAAGAATGATTTCATTATGAGATGGGTGGGACCTATATCTCATTCCAATACATTGGGTAAAGATTTATATCTCATGATATATACATGGATGGAACGGTAAGTTAATCTGGTTCAGTGATACAGGACTGGGACAAGGAGTGAACTCGATTCAGAAAGGGACTTTGTCCACTAATATGATCGCGGCAGCAATGCCTTAGCATCTATGGAAATAATATCATTGCATAATGGTTTTACACAATAACATGTTTTATTCCCATGCTATTTTATCATTATTGTTTTTCCTTTATGATATACGCCTTACGTACTTCCATGATTTATGTCTTTGCTCAAGATTTTGATGTTTAGATTTTATGTTCATGTTTTTGCATTCAAATGTTTATGGATTGTTTTATGTTCTCTATGTTTACCCTTACTGAGAATTTGAGCTCACCCTTTTTATGTTTTCTTTTCCCCAGGATAGGAAGAAGGGTATTATGTAAGATATTCCAAAAGGACTCTAGATATGATAAAATAAAATAGAGACGATGTAGATGATTTATGAACCAGTTGTTTATATTTCCCAATTTGTAAAGACACTATACCTATATGGTCCTATCATAGTTTTGTTATATTTTGTAATAAGTGTACATAAATTTTGAAGCAATAACAATGTATGTAAAGTATCGGTCGTTATAGTTGGTATCAGAGTGAAGGTTTAGTTAACCTTTGGAAACTAGGATGTGAAAACTTTAGTGAAATCCCTAGAGATATTTCTACGGTATGTCTCGAGATGTCCCTAAGGATAAGTATACGTATAGGTTATAGTCATAGAATTACGGTAATGATCTTAGAATTTAACCTAAGATGTTAGATATTGACGGCACCCCCCCTTTATTATGTTGTTTTCCTTAGCATGATTTTTTCCTCTCACACTATTCTTTTTGGGTTCTAGAAAATGGATGGAAACAGAAATATTCAAGATAATAGAGGATATTATGGACAATGGAATGATATTATTAATATCAACCAAATGAAACAGGATTTGGAATTCCAAACATCGTTATTATGCCTAATCAGCAATCTCATAATATGATCAATAATCTCAACTTTTTTATGTTTCTCGACTCAGCTAATAAGAGAAAGATGGAGTTTCATGATAATCATAGAGGAAAGAAAGTTCAATTTCTCTCATGTAAATCATGTGTGAAGAGGCATCAAAGAGAATGTTTCAAATGAACTAGAAGATGATTTGGGTGCGGAAAAGAAGGACACAAATCCATTAAGTGCAAAGGAAAAGGTTCAGTTAACACCATGTAGAATGATACTGGTATTGCTACGACATCAACAATGATTATATGTTTTAAATGTGGAATGTATGAGAATTATGCAAACCAATTCCCTAAGGGAAAATCTCATGAAGAGAATCGGCATGGTCATATGGGTAGAATTTATGTGGATGGTGATGGGGAGACTACAAATGATATATGAGATGAAAGAAGTGTTGAAGCTTGGTCAATGGTTTAAGAAGGTAGTGGAATGATTTTATGTTTATCAAGAGTTATGTTGTATAGGTAATTTAATGGTACTATGGAATAAAGAAACTGTGATGACCCAGACTCTCTTGGTCCTTCCCTTAGCCAAAATCCGAGTCCTAAAGGAGTGACTTCTCGGTGAGACCGATCGGCACGATCGATCGGCGCGACCGATCGGTGAGACCGATCGACGCGACCGATCAGGGAGACCGATTGATGAGACCGATCGGTGCGACCGATCGGGGAGACCGATCGGGGAGACCGATCACACGACTGATCAGTGAGACCGATCGGTGAGACCGATCGGTGCGACCGACCAGTGAGAGCGATCGGTGCGACCGATCCGGGAGACCGATCGGTGAGACGGATCAGCGTGACCGATCGGTGAGACCAATCGGCGTCACCCGGCCTTGTCAAGTTGTTTCCAGTAGCGCTCCTTTGCGCAAATAGGGTTTTAAACCCTATTCTGACTCGTTTAAGCATGTTTTAAAGACCCGTAACGTGCATAAGAGTTTTAATTAAATACTTAATCAATTCATGAGTCGGCTCAAACCACCCGACCCCCTTTTTATGATGAGTGGAGCTGCGTGGTCAACCCACAAGCCCCGCGCCTTACGCGGTTTCGCGTTTTCACCGCAACTGTCCTCGGCTCTTATAAACTAAGGGTTAGCTGTGGGTTCTCTTTTCAGGATCGTGGCTTTTCACAAACGGCTTCTGGTGCATCGGGTGCATCGTTATCTGTAATGTTCCGTGCCCGGCCTAAATGTCGATCATCTATCAACAAGTAGGGAATTTCTCCTTCGCCTCTCTCTTTTGTGTATCATGAGGGGTGGGCGTGCTTTTGTTTCTGTAGAACTGGTTGGACCGAACTTAATGAAGATAATGAACGAATTCTATAAAAAAATAGAGGGGGGCTGTGTTTGTGGATTCTCTCTTATATTTGATGTTGTTTCTTCTAGGACCATCTTGTTGAGTTGTGCTGGCTTATGCCTCCTGAAAATCGAGGCCGTTGGTGGTCATTGTTTGTGCACTAATGAACCCTGCTGATGTTTTAAATGGCTTGTTTGTGGTTGTAAACTCCTGTTGTGAAAAGTGATTTGGTTAATCACGTATATCCGGTTGAATAAATTGAAAGCACCAGGATAAACACTTCTGTGATAACTCCCGGTTAGAACACTCGGAATTTGAAATCATGGAGTGTGTTAAGTCGTTTAAATCTGAAAATCCCTGACTTGTGTTGGTGGTGGTAGTTGGTTGTTTCCTTTTTGGGCCGATTGCTGGAGATGTGGGAGGGGATGGGATCCCCTGATCTTTTATACCCTCGGTGGTTGTGTGAAATTGGGGGATGGGATCCCCTGTTGGTATGGATTCGGTGGTTATGAGTTTTAAGATCGGGTGGATACTTGTTTATATCACGAATTGGGGTGGAATCCTCTGTTGTTGATAACCGGGTGTGGGCGTTTTGGTTGATGTTTGACTGTTTACTTTTCTGGACTTATGCCTATGCCTACTAGTTGCCCAGTAGTGCTTAAACATAAACATTATTACTGAACGTGAAATGAGAAAGGGGACAAATGGGTTGTTAGCGTGAGTCGTGACTCGGACTTGAGTGTTGTTGTGATCTGTAGGCTGTTTGAAGAAAATCCTAGCTTGGGTGAGTGCTTGTTACCTACATATATATACTTATAGCTTTGTGTTTCTTATTCGCGCCCCACCCAAGTTGAGCACTTAGTGCCGAACACCCCCATTTCATGGGGGAGGGTGTTTTTCCCAACACTATTCATAGTGGCTGGTTATTAGCTCCTTTTCTGCTCCCTTTCCCGGAAAGCCCAAGTAACTTCAGGCGGGCTGTGATGGCCTGAGGTCCATTATTAGCCCAAGAACCTTCGGGTGGGGTAGTGTGGTGGTAGGCCAGGTGTGTGCGGCAGGTGGTTTCCCATGTGACTTCGGGATGTGGCCCAGGTGTCTTCGGGCGTGGCAGTGGATCCTTTAGCCCAGGTGTTTTCGGGCGTGGAGGTGGTTGTTCTGTCCTAGGTGTTTGAAGGCATGGTTATATGTGACAGTTGTGGCCTAGGTGTGTGCGAGTAGGATTCAGCAGTGGGACTGCGTGCGGTTGAGGCCCAGGTGTGTGCGGGCGGGATTTCGGCAGTGGGACTGCGTGTGGTTGTGGCCCAGGTGTGTGCGGGTGGGTGTGGCAGTGGGACTGCATTGAGAATGGAGGGATTGGTCCAATGCGTAGGATGTCTCAATAACCAGTAGGAAAGTGGCGCGGGGTACCCAAACATCGATGTGATCTTAATATATATATTACTTGACTTGCGTTATTTGGGGAGTGTGCCTTGGTGAGGCCTAGGGTGGATAGTTTGCCTTGTTAGGTGTTTGGTTTACTCTTTTTCTCACGGGACTTTAGTACGTTCCCCCACTTGTGCACGAGAGTCTTTGGTTTTCCCAACTGAGTGTACTTGTATGCTCACCCTACGTATATAAAACTGTTTTCAGGTTTCCAGGAGGACTTCGGGGATCACGCAGGACCTTACTAGCTCGGACCTTTGGAGCAGTTGCAGTTGTTGTTTTTCTTTTCCTCTTTGGTACTTACCTTGTAGTCACCTTTTGTACTTGTGGCTTTACTTTTGGAACATGCATGTGGGAATGGTTTATTTTTTTGGCTTTACTTTCATTTTTCCTTGGTGTTGTTGAGTTTCATCATCTCATCTCTCGATCTTATAAAACAAAAAGGGTTAATGCCTTCCATTTGTGAAAAATTTCTATACCCTTGGTTCTAGTCGCCACTCCGGGACCTATTGAAGGCGGGTCTCGGGGGTCATTATCTCTCCTTCAACATAATGAAGGAAGGGCTTGGCAATCTGCTGACCCTTCCCTCCTTTTGGTGAAGGCGGGTCGTGACAGAATGATATCAGAGCTGATGGTTGAGAGATAGGATGGAGTCTGGAGTTAGGCACATTGAGGATTGCATGGGATGGTAAGGAAAAAATGTTGGGTGACCTTGGTGCATGAATTAGGCCAGGGAAGACCGGCTAGGACACGGGATTTTAGGGCCCCCTATGATCCGATGCAAGGACTCTGGACCTACCGAACAACCAAGTGAGGCCACACTGATTGCAGGGTAGAGACCCTAGGAAAGGTACATGCATCATAATGACTTGTGTTCTTGTGTTTCTGGGATGTCATGGGGATTAAGAATAAATTAAATTTTAAGAAGTTTTAAGAACGATATTCTTCACTACTTGGACTTAGGTATTCCTTGTTTACCTTGAAGCTATGGCACCTGGAAGGCGACCACGTGTGATACAGGCGATCGAGGCCCCAGAGACTACTTTGGCCGATCGGCAGAGAGCTGATCGAGAGGAAGAGGATGACCAGTGGCAGAAGACTCTTCGATCCTTCCAGCGACAGGCCCTCGAGAAGTATGAGGGCAGCACCTCCGATATGAAGACGGAAGGCTAGCTAGAGGAGCTAGTTATAGCCTTCGGCCTGATTCAGGCCCCGACCGAGTACTGTGTTCCTTTGACCGTCAGCCAGATACGGGGAGCGGCACATCAGTTGTGGACTCTTTACCTGGGGGAGAGGAGAGAGTCTGAGGTGGCTTGGGTGGATTTCGAGAGGGAGTTCTGGGCAGAATTCCACTTCTCGACGACGAAGGCAGAAAAGAGGCAGGAACTACTCTCTCTCCAGTAGGGGAGTATGTCCGTGAGGGAGCTAAGGATAATGTTCAAGGACCTCTTACGTTTTTCTCCGAACCTATTTCCCGACGAGGAGTCTCGGGAAAGATGTTTAGAGGAGGCACTCCGACCCTCCTTTGAGTATGTTGTTACCCCCTTTACCCTTCTGACGTATATGGAGGTCCAGAAGAAGGCCGAAGTGGTGGAGAGGATGCATGCTCTAGGGGGAGTGTCGCGAGAGGGGATCCAGCTGGGACCATCGAAGGGAAAGGTCGTCAGCACCAGGCCTGCAACGTCAGGACCCTCCAGGTTCTGACCAACAGGGAGCAGACCGCAGCAGTTTCAGTTTCGATCCCCCAACCCTCGCCCTTTCCCTTCGGGCCCGGGACCGCGGTGCTTCGTCTGTGGGAGCCCTGAACATCTCCGGAGTCAGTGCCCCGACCGAGTGCAGTACAGCAGTGGCAGTCATCCCCAGCACCCGCCCCAGCAGCAGCTTCCAGCCAGACCTTTCCAGTAGCAGCAGCAGGGACAGCGAGCTCCCGCTCCTCCGAGGGCAGACGTAGGAGGAGGCCGACCTCAGGGCACTCCATAGGGACCTCGACTAGGGCGTGTTCGGGGAGGTGGCTGACAGCCGAGGGGCAGGGGAGCTGGACGTGGATAGTTACACGCCGCAGAGGCAGTAGTTCCAGCAGGGCCAGAGGTTGTTCGAGGTATGATCAGTCTGTTTAGCACTCTTGCTTATGCCTTGTTCGATACCGGAGCTTCGCACTTTTTTGTTGCACCTAGCCTAGCCCGTGCCTTAGGTTTAGATGCGGAGAGACTTCCAGTTCCCCTGGTGTTGAGTACACCATTTGGAGGTCAGACCAATATGTTGTTTGTTTTTCGGGGGTGTAGATTGATGATAGGGCCACATCAGTCGGTTAGGGATCTTCTTCTGCTACAGATTCATCCATACGATGTCATCCTAGGCATCGACTGGCTATTTTCTATGTGTGCCGTCATCGACTGTTTTCAAAGATGGGTGGTGTTCTCAGACTTGGACAGTCGGCGTGTTACCTTCACCGGCGAGCGGAGCAGTTCGAAGGGAAACAGGAGAGAGGAACCTCTGCTCTCCTTGTTGACTGAGATGATAGTGGAATCAGTAGATGCTGAAATGATGGAAGTGTTAGAGATCATCCGTGAGTTTATGGACATATTTCCTGAGGAGGTGATGACTCTACCCCCTCGACGTGATATCGAGTTCGGAATAGACCTACAGCCCGACACTCATTTAATCTTGATGGATCCTTACCGGATGGCACCTTCGGAGCTACGGGAGTTGCGGATACAGATTGACGATCTGATGAAGAGGGGTTATGTTTGTCTGAGTGCATCACTGTGGGGTGCTCCAGTCTTGTTTTCAAAGAAGGAAGATGGTGGTCTTAGGTTGTGCATAGACTACAGGAGGCTGAATCAGGTAACGATCAAGAATCGCTACCCTCTTCCGAGAATAGATGATCTTTTCGACCAGCTGAAGGGGTCATGATGGTTCTCGAAGATTGACCTGCGGTCTCGGTACCACCAGTTGAGGGTGAAAGGGGGTGACATCCCGAAGATAGCTTTCATGTGCAGGTATGGACACTTCGAGTTCGTAGTCATGCCCTTCGGTGTTACGAACGCCCCGGTTGTGTTCATGGGGCTTATAAACTCCATCTTCCAGGAGTACCTGGATCGGTTCATGGTTACGTTCATCGACGACATCCTGGTCTACTCAAGATCAGAGGAGGACCATGCAGAGCACCTGAGGACAGTTTTGGAGGTCCTCCGACAGCACCAGCTCTATGGGAAGTTGTCAAAATGCATGTTCTGGACACAGGAAGTGCACTTCCTCGGGCACGTGGTGTCCGAGTAGGGGGTAGTGGTAGACCCATCAAAGGTTGAGGCAGTTGTTTCTTGGGAAGCACCCCAGAATGTGGCGGAAGTCCGAAGTTTCCTCGGGCTGGCGGGTTACTACCGGATATTCGTACCCAACTTCTCCCGAGTAGCAGCCCCTTTGACGACTCTGACCAAGAAGGACCAGGCTTTCGTATGGAGTGAGCAGTGCCAGTCAGCCTTCAGAGATTATTTAAATTATTATACAGGAGGTTCGGATACATATGAATCATATCAGACATAAGGTAAAGGATAATAATTCCAATCTCATTCCTATCAGAGATTCTTTATTCGTAAGTATTTACTGGGGTTATGTTTATCATCAATGTCCATATGTTCTCAAAATGTTTTCATAAAATGTTTAATATTATCCCATGTATGTTTAAAGTCATGTTTAACCATCTTTGACTTTTACTTTGTGATATGGAAGGAATATTTCTTTGGTTTACCATACATGGTACTTTTTGACTTTTCCGTTAAAAGTACGAGGAGAATCTTTTTTTAACATATACGGTATGAATGGATTTTTACTGTTTCATAAGGAATTATTTACATAAAGCTTCATCTATATGATTTCATGGTTATTTTCAACAAAATCCTTTCTTTTAAAATTACATGGCATTTTGTGAAAGAAAATTATTTTGAGGAAGAAAGGATATTTTCCTCAAGAATTCATTTCAAGTGTTTTATCAAAAACATTTTCCATCTAAGATGACATTATTTAATATGTGTATGTTTCAAGTATAATGTCTCTATTATTTACATGGTTTCACTTTTCTTATGATTAAATGATATCTATTTGTTTTGTATGGATTATGTTATGATGGGGTGATGTTTGTGAAACCCATTTTATTCTTTGGGTTATGATGAATAATTTATGTTTATGTTGTGGAACAAGTAAGAATGATTTCATTATGAGATGGGTGGTACCTATATATCCCTCCAATGCATTGGGTAAAGATTTATATCTCATGAGATAGACATGGCTGGAATGGTAAGTTAATCTGGCTCTGTGATACAGGAATGTAACGAGGAGTGATCTTGATATAGAAAGGGACTTTGTACACTAAGATAGTTTTTGCAGCAATGATTTGGATACTATGGAAATCATATCATGTGATTAATGGTTTTCCACAATTACATGTTTTATTCCCATGATATTTTATCATGATTTATGTTCCTTTATGATATACGCCTTACATACTTCCATGATTTATGTCTTTGCTCAAGATTTTGATATTTAGATTTTATGTTCACGTTTTTGCATTCAAATGTTTATGGATTGTTTTATGTTCTCTATGTTTACCCTTACTGAGAATTTGAGCTCACCCTTTTTATGTTTTCTTTTCCCCAGGACATAAATAAAGGTTTTAGGTAAGAAAACCAAAAGGGGAAGATCTTTATGGGAGATGTTGAAGATCTTTCACCATGATTAGAAGATTATGTTCTGAGTTTCCAAAGACAATAAACTAATTACGGTCTTTGGGCGTCTGTTTTTGTCATGTATTTAGTATTCTGCAAAAAGTAATTTAATGTCCATGTACTTCAAGCTTTGGGTCTCTACAATTATCATGTTCGGGAAACCATGTTATGTTATTTAAATTTTATATTTTCACATCTATATTAACCACACAATGAATGATTGAACCAAACCTTATTTATAAATTAACTTTATGTAGTTCATGATTGTTATTTTCCCAAAATCGTACTCAAATACACCAAAAAAAGAAACTTCTAGAAATTATTCAGTATAACACAAGGTATATCAGAATCATATTATACACTTCTAATGAACTCAAAATCATTCCTAAAATTTAGAGATATATATTAGTGGAATCAAATTATTATTACTAAATATTTAAAATAAGAACAAACATTTATAAATTCCATTTTGTGTGTTATATATAATTAGAACTGATTTAATAAAATTTTAAATTCATATATAATAAATTAAAAAATTTATGAAACCATTGGGACTATATTGGATGAAATTTATAAAAAAACTTGAATACATTTGACATAGTAATGATTGGATGATGATCCAATAATAATGTGATCCTCAAAAATATATATCATTTCATCTATTTTTTTCAACATCATAAAAATAAATATTTTGAATTATTTGTACTATTATTTAAAATATACAACTACAATTTATTCCTATGTGTATGATGTTTATGCCTAAATAGCTTTAAGGTAATGATTTTACTATCAATTGAATATATCAATCTAAAAAGATTAGACTCAATAATATATATCTTCTCTAGCCCTGTATACCGAAAGAGTATTTTGGATGGGTCTACATGAACCTCACAACAACCTCCCTAAGTATTTAATGATTACATCATGCATTGATAGTGTAAAAAATAGAAATGTTTTGGTATAAATACTTCAAAAAGAATGTCAAGTGATAGAAAAAATATTACCTATTAAGTAATAAAGTAGTGTAAAATTTGAAATTTAAAAATAAATATAACTACATAAAATAATACGATACATGATATATTCAAATAAAACTAATATTGAAATAAACAATACACACACATAAATTTATTTCCCTTAGTAGGTTGATCATATTCCATGTTGAATACAAAAATAATGAAATTAATATAGACATAAAATTCCAACCAAGTCCTTATCCACACATTTGAACCAAATCACACACCAAAAAAGATATTATTTCTCAAAAATATTTAAATAGAATATTTATAATTTATTTTTTTCTCAAAAAAATTATGCATACACTATGTTGTACATGAAGGGTACGAGGATAAAACAAAGTAGATCTATAAAAAATAGTCAACTAAAATTTCTCAAGATTGATATATGTAAATTAATATATAGTACCATATTCACATTGTAACTCTCAATATAAGGATTTATTTTGGGTAATTGTGTACTAACAAAGACACCATAATGGTCAAGTTTACCTTCTTTGGTAAGTATTAGTTAAAGATACATCATTTTTTGAGCACATACATGGTGATAATGGTAAATCCAAATCAGCTGATCGTATTATAGATTAGAACGGGAAGCCAGGAGGCTGGGATTATGATTGTGGTGGTGCAGGTGGAGGAGAGAGGTGAATGGCCATTTTGAGTTTTCTGAGTCATATAGTGGTGTGTTACGGAAGGGGAATCAGAAACCTGCTATAGAGGTGGTTGATAAAACCAGTGGTGGTAAGACAGGGGTTTCAGATTCCAAGTACCGGTCCTCAATCCTACTGAGAAAAAAAATTTAAGCGCTTGACATTGAAGGCTTAAGCTATGGCCTGGATAATTCTTTAAAGATAGACTAGGGATGCCGGCATGAGTGAAATGGAGATCGCAGCCATTCTTTAGGTAAAGCGTCAAGTTTGGTAGGGACCCAGAGTTATAAGATGTGGAAAGGGCGGAGGGATTACTTCTCCTTTCCACTTCCCCTTGAGACTCGTTCCGCAAGGATGGAAATCTCCAAAAAGGCTTACAAGGAGGATAAAATCTAGCAGGGACATGTGGCACATGGCAAAAAAACTTTGGAATTACTGTTATGCTCGGAGGATGAAGTGGTTGAGAAAGTCCTACTTCCTAATGCTTCTATGGAGGAAGCATCCAAAATGATGGGGAGCCCTTTTAGGGAGACACTTAATGAGGAGCAATATGCTGGGGTGGACAAATTGGACCTCATTATTGTTGTGGGTTTCAACAAAGGGAATATTAGCATTAAGGAGTATATACAATCATGGGGCCAACTTGCCTCAGTAGTTGAAAATCTGGTGATGGAGGCTCCAAAAACCCAGGTAACTTATATTTCATGGAAATTGATTAAGGATAAGAATTCAGGTAATATCAAATTACTCTTCAATTAATATGGTTAAAATGGGAAAGTTGTTGTTTTTTTGATGTTTTTCTGGTCTCCATCTTCTGGTTTTGATTTCTTGTTTTTGATTGTTTGGGGTATTAAGTCCTGCATTTCTTGAATCTGCTTCATATGGTGTTCAGATCATGAATCCTTCGACTATACATTCCATTTGGACGTGGAAGTTGATAGGGTATGGATACGCCATCGGTTTCAGGACCTTCTTTGTGCGGGGTAGCTAGCCGAGTGGTCATGAATTAGTGGGGTTTTTTGTCGCGAGGGTAATGCTAGGGGAGGAAGATCTGGTCGTTGTTTGGGAGTTTTATGTTTTTTGTTGCTAGCGGTATGTTTGACTTTGTGGTTCCCACTCTTCCCTTAAACTGTTTTGATAATAAAAAATTAATTTTTGGTATTATAGATTATAATGTTAATTATGTTAGAGGAATAACCAAGATAATATATCTATAATAATCAATATAATCAAGTCATTTTGCTCATGTTAACCCTTAATATATGTATACATGGGAAGAGTGACTAAACAATGATAGCATCTATCATATAGGGAACATCATGAGAAGAAAATTAGCATACGGTATTTTAAGAATATCTTGATGGTCAATAAGATTACAAATTAATTTGTAATAAAATGTTTTGAGGTAACCATTATAATCACACTTGGCCCCTAATAACTAATTATTGTCTAGATAGAATCATATACCTAAAAGAAAAAAATATCGGTTAGGTCCCTAGGATCGAATTCAACTGTTGATATAAAACTATTATGGGTAACATAGAATAATACACACATCATTATACAAAATAATTATTAATAAAATAAAGAATAAGATATATATATAAAGCATAAAATCCTACACCATTAACTATTCCCTAACACATTTATCATTTTCCATGAACCATATATCAATATTCTCCCTTTTATAACTTGTAACGACCTCCCCTCCTCCGGTTGTTCCACTATGTGGATTAAAATAAAGGGATAGGGTGATCCAATAAGAATGCTTCCAATATTCCATAATGTGGAAAATAAAACCATGTGTATAAAATAAAAAAGGAAATAATTTCTTTTCATAATGGATTTATGAAAAAATGGTATATGAGGAGATTAACGAATCAATAAAAAAAATTACTTTTTCCAAAATAAATTCCCAAAGACAAAATGTTACTTTAATTTCAAATAAATCATATTAAGAGAAAATATAAAACATGAACACTATACTTCATTCAACTAACTAACTCGATCTTACATACATGAAAAGTATCTACAATATTAATCTACTTATCATTTAGACACATTGAAAAAATATATTTTGTCGTAAAACTTGGTGGAAGAAATAAGGATCAATATTATAATATAAATAAAATTAAATGTGTATAAATATTATAGGATTATAATGAAGGATATCATCCTGAAAAACAACAATGGAATATTACAAAAAGGTAAAAAGTTATACAACATCACAATTTAGATTCCCTAACTCTTGTTTTGATCATATAACATCATCTATCATGTCATCACCTCATGGGAATCTAACCAATTCTATTTTTAACAACCAAAAAAATTATAAAACTATTTACAACAAAAATACCTTCTCTGGGCCCAAACATATCTTCTTATCTCATACCTATATAATAAAGGCCTTTTCCCACTCAAATTAGCAATTAGTTAGTATGAAATCCCCTTAAAAAATGATCAAGGATACAATAAGGGAAAACCCCAATGATATATAATTTATTAGAAACTATTTCACAATATACTTACAATAATGTTCCCATGAACTATATCATATATCCGAAAATCTCAATTTCTAGGATATGATCAAAATTCCACCTTAGAAATCACACCGATACGTATCTAGAACTGTATAATCACATTCCATTATCAAATATCCACTTACAAAACAAAATTAGGTTTGGTAATGTAAGCATGAATGAAATTATCCTCATTTTTTTATCCTTCCATAATCAACCCCACATATGTTGTATCACTAACATATTCCACCACCCACTAAACCATCACCACACCTCAACTATCACAATGGGGTATTGTGAAAATTCAGTGCAATAACCTTGATCCCTCCCCTATAATGCATGGAACCGACCATGAAACATTATTATCTCCATATAAACACTTGCATACCATCTGTTACAATTTAAAATAAATTCATATATACACATGTATCAAAATAGGGTAATAAAAATTACTTAAGATAACATTTCAGGAAAGAAAACCACACACAAAAAAAATTACTATTTTTATATTCCTTCTATTTCCATCCTAACTGATTCCCATCCATGTTGGGTTTATTACTCATAAATTTAGGTCAAATTGTTCCAAAATCATTAAATCCCATGATTAATTTTAATTTCATCCTCTAATTTGATTTATATTTAATCCATACAAACAAACCATAATCAATCCATCTATATATTTGAAGTTAAAGGGAACACAATTATCCATTTATTTTTTGTTTGTTCATTCATTCTTTATTAGATTCATTTTTAATACACCAAAACTTTAACATTTTAATTAATTTCCATTTACCAAATTTTAATGAATCCAACCATGTATTAGTAATTTCTCTCTTTTTTATTACTCATAAACAACTTCTTCATTTTTACACATAGTTTTATGATCCGTTATAAATTTATGTTAACAATAAATTAATGGAATTTGCAAGAATACATATTATCCCTTAAGTAAACTAGCCTATAACCATATTTATAGTATGTTAACATTCATTTTTCATTAATAAATGTAAAAGAAATTTACTTTTGTTTAAGGTAAATAATAATAAAACAATCATCACACATTCCAAATTCATTATTTTCAAGGCATTTATATCCAATAAAAATGTAATATTTTACCTCTATTTTATTCAATCAAAATTATTATTCCCCCATTATCAACATCACTCCATATTCATGTTTTTACAATAAATTAAAGGGATTCATATTAAAAATTTGAATAGAAACACCAATTTCCTTCCTACCTAATTAATATTTAAAAAAACTATGAAATATTATACCAAAGATCAATATCATTCGATACTTTAAATTATTAAAACATAAATTCCCATAATAGTAATTAAGTAAATACAGGTGACATTGTTCATTAACAATTTTTTAGAAATAAATTGAAATAGAAAAAAAAATTAGGGGACAACCCATAGAAAAGTATTTTAAATTATAATGATTCTGAAATCAAAATTTTAATTCCCATGTTTCACTTCCTAGTTTATCATGCACTCAATAAATCCATCTTGTATTAATTTTTGTTTCATATGTTATTTTACCCTTCACATAAACCATAAACACCACATAAGAAATACCCATCAAAATAGAGGTGAATATTGATTTCATACATAGGATGAGTCACAAAAGTTCAAACCAAATAGATTATTTTACAAGATAAAAAATAATTCTGTAATTACCATACCTACAAAAACCAAGGAAATCCATGAAATGTGAACTGAGAAATAATGATAATGAATATAAAATAAACTATATAAACCATGAATCTACACATTGATATTTATTATTTAAAAAAACATCCATATAAACATTGAAAAAAACTTGATATAATTATCTAATATAAGGGAAAAGATGGACTAAACAAATTTGATAATAAGGATACAAATCACACTTTGATTCACTACATTATTTCACTCTTACACTGCTATTTTTATTTTTTGTATTTGAAATTAAAATTTTTAAAAAAATCACTTTGCATTTGATTATATAATTTAATGTTCATCACTGTCGAAAAGATAAATTGTTCTTTTTTTGGTAAATTTAATGTTGGAGGAGGTGCTATGGAGAGCCAAAGATGACCTAGAAGGAAAAACAGACAAAATTTATTAAAGCCCAAGGATAAATGTCAACTATTTTTCACATTTTAAAAAATAAGTGTTCCAAATGGGCTGAAATATTCTATCTGAATTCAAAACATTAGGTTTTATAACTCATATGAAGAAATCAAATACCATTTCTTCCGTCTGGTGGCATATCTAAACCGAATTTTCCAGGGGGATGAATCTGCAGGAATTCAAATGTTAGGTTTTTTATTTTTACAATATCTACCAATAAAAGAGTCCAATGTGTTCTAAATTTTACATGTAGATAGTCAAGAGGCCTTACAACTACTCTTATCATTTCTTGATGAAATGAAATGGCTGTTTATTTTTTAAATAATGAGATACAAGTGGTATAAAAAAAACTGGGTTCCCAAAACAACTTCCCATTTTGGTTATTAAAGGTCAACATCGAAACCCCATTTTCATGTTTGAAAAAGGAATTGATGATATTACAATTGGTAGTTCTATAAAACTCTTCTCATCCGCTTAGAAGTTCTAGAGATACCTATCCTCATTTGGGGGGTGGTGAAGGATGAAGAAGTGGATCCACCCAAACTTAATCATCCTCTCTATATTGGGATAAATGGTGGGAATTAATTGTGAGGGAGCTACACATATTTTAAAATGAGTTCATGAACTTTTAATTACACTGGTTTGATTTATTTTAGGTTTTAAAACATTGAATTCAAAATTATCGTAGTTTGATTATTGTTTTAATGTTTTTTTGATTCAATAAATGGGAGTGATCTTTACTTTTAATTGATTAGTGTGATGACTTGAGTGTATTATTTTTGTTGTTCTGATTGGACTGCATGATAATCCTACTCTTCCTCATTTATTTGGTATTTTAATTTTATTTTCATGTTATTAAACAATGCATGATGTCTTGACCTTGGAAATATGATTTATATGTCAAGGATTGGGTCAATTTTCATTAATATAAAATATTAGAATGTAATTTGAATTCTAATTAATTTCAACCAAGGACTTCTATAAAACCCTAATTAATATTCAAGATTAATGAACATGAATTGTGTGTAGTGAAATCACAACAAACCCTTCTTCTCATATTTTTCAAAATCTACTTTTTTTCAACAATCAAACTATTTAATTAATGCTATTCTCTTAAATTTTCTTTCAAAACCTCCCATTAATTTAGTAATGTTTACTAATAAAAAATACATTAAATATCTAAATCTCCTTGATAGTTGATTGAGGGTATTCCGTATACTATAAATGAAGCTTAATTTTAAAATTAAATTGACATGTCATGACAACACTGTCATGCTTTTTTACAACATCCAATGAGTACTGTGGGTTTTAGTGTGTGTTTTTATAATATTTTTGTTAGTTTGGGGAATATTAATCTATTTTATTATATACCATTAATGATATTTTTTGTTCAAATTTACTTTTTATGTTAGTTCTGTGCATGATGCAATATACTTAATGAGATTGACCACCTTTTGAACCCAAACTGGAGAGGATCCTATGTTAGTGATATTGACACACACACACGACAACTGTTTGAAGGAGGAAAAACCACAACTTGAGACTTTTCTGGACCCATATTATTCTAGAACCAAATTATAAGTTGAAATTAAATATATAACATTGATGAAAATAATAAAAAAATAAAATAACTAATATTGTATGATTTTTATATCCAATCCCTTTATATTAAAATATACGGTGATGAACCCAATTTTGAACTAAAATCTAGTCTAATTAAATTATTTCCCAGATTTCATGGACTTGCTATAGAATAACCACATAATCACATAAAATAATTTTATAGAATGTGTTCAAAAATAAAACTTGTAAATGTTGGTGAAAACATGTACAAATTAGGGCATTCCATTTCTCATTAGAATACACAACAAAATATTGGATTTACTATGTTAATTCAACAATTAGAGGTTGGGATGAAATTGAATGCATTTTTCTTGAAATGTACATTCCATGATTCTATAATTGAACCTATGTGGAATGAAATATATGGTATAATAGAATCACATGGGTAAATACATCATCAAAAATGGTAAATATTTAAAATGATTTTTTATGTTTCCCACACCACCCAATTAGTGATCATATTTTAATACAATATTTTTTGGATGATTAAATTCTTATTGATAGAAACATGAATGATGAAGATACAGTTGTTGATCTAGATGAAAAAACTCCATTTTCTATAAGTAACCTTATTGAGATCATGGAATAGAACACTTGACAATTTAGTTCGACTTTGAGTGTATGAATTTGAGATGTCCTTGAGTTTCAAAGTTCTAAATTTGAGTAGTAGGTGGACAGAATTTGGAATAGGTATGTAACCTTCATTGGTAATATTCAATTACCTAAGGTAATACCAATATCCCCCCATCCATTGTGGTTTCTATTCTATTTACACCCATTATTTCAACAAATTCCCTCAATTGAGTGAATATTTTGAGAGTTGTTAGGCCATATTTCCTAGATTCCCATATATCCAACCCATTAGGCAAGAACCAAACTATCCATCTAATATTGGGTGGAATGAAAACAAATCCTATATTCAAGGGGGTATTCAAACCAACCTTATCAACTATGGAACCAATCGAGGAAGAGTAGTCATCCACCGCCACCACCACCATGAAATCCTCAACCACCAAATAGGCCTTTCTAGTACCCCCCTCCAAAATTCAAGCCTATCCTCGAAGACATGATAGTAAAAATTTCTATAAATAATCTCTAATTACAAAAAACCACCCAAGAATCCCTACAAGACCAATAATCCAAATTAGGCCAACTCATCAACTCGGTGGGGGAAATCCAAATTCATGAGTTAGGTAAACTAACCTCTCAACAAATTGTAAACCTTATGGATAAGGTAAATGGAATTTCCAAAACACTTCAGAGTGTATCCCAAATTAAAAACCAAATTACCTCTCCATTAGAATAATCCTCTCCTAAGTAAACAACCACAAAACCACTTAAAATGTTCCAAATGTGGATAGACCTTGTAATGAGGGAATACATTCCAAAGGAAATAATGTTTCAATTAATGAACCACTAAACCAAACCACTACTATTATATTTTCTAAAATGGATAGACAATCATGGAAAAAAAGATATTAATCTTGATAAATAAAACATTGAAACTTCGAAAAATGTGTACGTTAACAACCCATTCATTAATGTCAAGAATAAATATATAATATACAAAAATTTTCTCAAGGAGATGTGTAAACCCAAAAGAAAGATTACAGGTTATGGATAGTTGATCTAGGGGATGAATGTATCAGCTTCTATAAATCTATCACTTATAAAATTTAACGATCTTGGATAATTCTCAATTTTGTGCACCATAGGAGAGTATTCTGCTTCCAAAGCCATTCTGGATTTGATATCTTCTATAAATGTTATTATTCACTCTATTTATGCTTCATTATATGTTAGGGAATTAAATCCCACATGACATCATGTTCATTAGGATGTCCATAGAACTACACACCAATCTTTTTTTATAAGATGTTCTTGTGAGGGTACACAATTGATTTTTTTTAATAATTTTTATGTGCTAAAAATTGAAGATCATTGGATGAATGGACATTCCCCAATTACAATGGGGAGACCATTACAGAAAACTGCCAAAACTATAATTACTGTTTATAATGGTACATTATCTATGGAGGTTGGTGGTGACATTTTCCACTTAAACATACTTGATTCCATGAAGCACACATAGGAAGAAAATCTCTCACTTTTAGTTAATTATTTTGATGTACTCCCTTCCACTGAAAATAATTATTTTCATTCCCATAATTCCCTATCTAGGTTTTCATCATTGGTTGAAATGATTTGAAATGAATCATTCATAGAATGTTGTATCGGTATAGGAAAATTTCATTCTTTTTTGTTAATTTATAATTTATTGAACACTGAGCATCTCCTGACCATAGACGATACTTCTATTTTTTTTAAATCTCATTCCTCATTTTAGTATGTTACCATTAGGAAGTTCGATGAGATTAGTGACCTTAAACTTTCACAATTACTCCCATAACTAAAAAATCCAAGTTAATTGGATATAAAAAACGGGATCAAGATTTAAAATATTCATATATTGATAACAGAAACGTGCTACCAGTCATCATATCCATTTCACTCCCTCCAAATCATAAATTATAACTACTAGAAAATTTGAGGAAGTATAAACAAGCATTGGGATGGACACTTACTATCATTCATAGTATTATCCCATCAATTTTCACAAATCATATATTTTGAAATTATGTGGATAAAAAAAATGAGTTATGGACAACAGCGACTGTAAACAAACCTCCGAGATGTTTTTAAAAAATAGGTAACAAAATTATTGGCTTATGGATTTATTTAACCTATCCCTGACAACCAATGGTTCTGTCCAACTCAAGTAGTTCCTAAATAAAATGGTTTTACGGTAATTAAAAATTAATACAATGAATTTTTTCCAACTCATGGGAAGAATAGATGGAGTGTCTGTATAGACTATCACCAACTAAGCCAAATAAATAGGAAATATTGTTTCCTATTATCCTTAATTGAACCATTTCTAGAATGGATAGTTGGGATGTTCCATTACTATTTTCATTATGGGTATTCTGGATACATTCATATCCATATTTCCCATGTGGATTATGAAAGGATGACCTTCATATTCACTTTTGGAAAATTTTCTTATAGGAGTATTCTATTTGGTCTATTCAATGCTCAAGGTACTTCCCAACAATTCATGGTTAGTATTTTCTCAAATTACCTAGAGATTTGTAAGGTTGTTTTCATGTATGATTTCACTATTTATGGATCCAATTTTTATTAATTTTTTATTAGCCTTGGTTTTTTCCTTTTTTTTTGTATTGAAAATAATCCCACATTAACTTATGAGAAATTTATTTTCATAGTGTGACAAGGTATAGTAGTTGATAATTTCTTTTCTATGTATGGAATCAATGTAGATAAATCCATAGTAGATGTCATTTCTTTCCTACCATCCCCCAAAAATGTATGTTATATGCATAATTTCCTAGTTCATGCTGGATTTTATCGTTGTTTCATTCGTGGCTTTAGTAAAATTCCCCTCCCCTCCACTAATTTCTCCAAAAAATAAAATTAATTAATTTTTGATAAATAATGTGTAGAAAATATTAATAAATTAAAACAGAATCTCACATCACCCAGGGTAATCTGACCACATCCATGGGATTTACCATTTGAGCTCATGTGTGTTGCCTCTAATGATACATTTGGGGTTGTATTATCATAATGTGTCGACCGAGATCTATATTTCATAGCCAATTCCATACGTACATTGAACCATTCCCAAGAAAAACACACCACAACTGAAAAAGAAATTTTTTACATTCTTCTTCCTTTGGATAAATTTAGGTCATACCTTATAGAGTCTAAATTCATTCTGTCATCAGACCATAAATCCCTTTCATATCTCCTTAGGAAACTAGAAGCCAACCTGCATCTCTATCACTAGATTCTCCTACTTCTTGAATTTAACAAAAAAAAATTGTGAAAAAAGTATAAGAGAATGTGGTGGATAACCATATCAGTTGGATCCTACCATCAATGGACATTGAATCATCCCACTAAATTACTATAAATTATATGTTTCATATTGATCAATTTTACCAAGTGCATTATGTTATTACTTGGTATGAGAAAACAATAAATTATTTAGTAGCATCTTGCATTCCTATAGATTTCCACAAAAACAAAGTTGTAAATCAATAACATGAGACTCTTTAGAATATTTAAAATAACCCCAACCTTTATTTCAAATGTATTGATTAGGTCCTTAGATGTTGTGTTCGAGATAGAGAGATTTATCATGTCCTTAGGTTTTAACATGATCTTGCCTATGGGGGCCTCTTGGGTCCCCAATGGATATCTCTAAGGTCCTCGACTCTAGTCTTTTTTCAACAACATTATCTCTCGATTCCCATGATATCTTTAAATATAGTCATCTATATTATAGAATCTGAAATGTCTCTAAAAGAAATGAAATTATATAAAAACAATTCATCTTTCATCTCATTTTTGAGGTATAGGGTATTGACTTCATGAGGAAATTTTCCAATTCCTATGGAAACTTGTACATTCATCTTGAAGTGGATTATGTGCCCAAATGGGCAGATTCACAAGCCATAAGTGTTGATGATTCCCAGACAATTGTGTATTTTTTGATAACATAAATCTTCTATATGTTTGGATTACATAGGATCATAAATAGTGACCAGGGTTATCATTTTTTCAAATTAACAATTCAACCTCATTTACATCGGTTTGGGGTCGGGCATAGAGTGTCTACTGTCTATCACCCATAAACCAGTGGTCATGCCTAGGTGTCAAATATGGAGGTAACAAATCATGAAAAATTATTTCATCAAAATAAAAATTATTGTAGTCTTATACTAGAAGATTAATTATGGGCTTACCCTACTATATTCAAAACTGTAACTATAAGGCCCCAGCCTTAAACATTACTTAATATTGAATTAAATGAATAATTCAAATTGAGGATCTTTTCAGGTTTAGAGTTTTAGAGAATTAGATCATAACTATTACATCTCAAAAGATTACAAATTAGAAACTTCTACTAAGTTTCCATAAAATAAAAACTATTAAATAGAAACATGTCTAGTTACATGTTTTAGATAGCATGACATTCCCTTGATCCCATCCTTGACCCAATTACACATTAAGTCCTGTGAAAAAAATTTCAAAAAAAAACTTGGGGTGAGCATAAAAAGCTCAGTAAGGGATACACAAAGAATGAAAACTGTTAGTTTATCAAAACAACAAGTAAACCATGTATACATTATCAAAGTAATACTTTTCACCTTTATGAAGTAGTAAAAAATCTTCACTGAATAAAAGATCATTACTTACCCTTTTGTAACCAAAAGATTACCATAAAACCCATAAAAAGATCACATAACATATAAAGGTAACTTGGGACATAAACATACTTATGTGGAATAACCATACGATCGACTTCCACACATATCACTTAATGGAATAGCCATACGACCAACTTCTATACATACTTAATGGAATAGCCATACGGCCGACCTCCATACCCAATGCATTGGAGGTTATAACGTAACCACCCATCCTGGTATTCACGGAACCAACCGTCATATGGTTTATCACGTAACCACCCATCAAATGTCCAAGTAGCATTATAAAATCATAAGACATAAAACAAACATAAGGGAAAGAAAACATTTCCACACTTTGATCACAATATATTACTCAAATATATTGACATAACAAATCCATTATAAAAAACATTTTCAATACTAAAATACATAAAAGAGTATATGGTATTTATTTCATTTTAAAAATATTACGTCTTGTTGAGGAAGCCAAAGACCAAATAATACTCGCGGCGGCGGAAAAAGTCATTGTCACCGCGTACGTTAAAAGAAACATTCCTTTTTGTCGATTTGTAAAACGATTTGTAGAAAAAGATTACTTTTGTATAAAAGTAAAAGTCAAAGGGGGTTATACACCATATAAAATAAAGTTGTGTATAAAACGAAAAATGTCTCAGTGAAAGGAGATTGAGACGAAGTCTCTTACCTCGGGTCTGACTTGACTCGATCGTTCTTTAACATCCTGAATAATAAACTTAATTTAATTTATACTTTCTTAAGAACCTTTTTCAAGTTCATTATTCATTTTATATCACTTATTACCATTTCATGAACACTATGTAATTATTTAAGTTATTAACGGTCGTTTTAACGATCATTGGTACTTGAGTCAAAAATATGCTCTTTATAATTACAAGTTGTTCATGTATCCATTATATCCAGAGTTATACTCATGATGTAGATATCATATATATCATATATATCCAGTATATAAATGCATTTATAATATTACATAATCATTTAGAGGTAAGAAATGAAATGCACTGTTCATGGAGACGGTAAGCCGTACGTACGCATGAACGCTACTTTCATTTCTTTGTCATATTAATGGAATTAAAACTAAATTAGAGGTATGTATATTTTAATTCCAGAATTATATTCATAATTTAGATGTATAATTCATAATATATTCATTATATACATGTACTTTTAATAGTACATTACATTTGGGGATAAGAAATGAAATGCACCGTTCATGGAGACGGTAAGCCGTACGTACGCATGAACGCTACTTTCATTTCGATCTCATACTTTAATGGAAATAAATAATAATGATATAGAGGTATATTATAATTCCAGTATAACATAATATATAATAAATTTAAATACATCCTTTATACGTCCCACATATGGCATTAACAAATCAAATCACTTTGAGGGGGCGGTAGTCCGCACTTCCTTAAATGAAGATATCGCGTTTATCTATAATGGAAACCATAAAGGTATGCCCAAAATGAAAAATACATAAGCTTAAAGAAAACATAAACATATTATATTTCATATATAAATATAGTGTCATCTTAATGGCCACCTTTGAATGTGTTAAAAGAATGTTGAATAATCATCGTTTCGGGAGGCAGAAATTCTCCATCCACGGAAACAGTATGTTCTTTAACCATTAGATGTAGGTGTGTGTAAGTTTAGCTCAAATAGTTCTTATAACAACATCCTAGTATATTTAGGATACTGTAGTTGTTACAAAAGAAAAGAATAAAAAGAGTTTAGGGGGTTGGAGAAGCAAAATAATACAAAAGGACTCCAAAGAAGACATTACCTTAAAATCGGGTAACTCCCTTTTGTTTGAGCTCAAAGGCTTCCTTGGGAAGACTTATACCCAAAGTGAGGTTTCAAGGAGTAAGAGAGGGAAGTGGAGAGACAGAATGGGTAGGGTTTGGCCGAGCCAAAGGCTTTGGAAGTGTGGGTAAGGTGGTAGAGGTGGGGGCGTTTTATAAGAGGAGAGGAGGGGCACTCTTGGAAGGTAAAGAAAAGTCACTTTATTTTAAAATGGTATTCGGATTTAAGAGGTACCATATTGATATAATTCGATGATAAGGTGATAAGGGTTCTAAATCCACCCATACAATAGGTTTTGGACATGTTTAGGTCATATATTTTACATTATCATTTCATTTTATTTAAATCCTTTGTTAATGAGGTAATCGTTGTATCATCATGATGTCATAAATAATTTAATTTATTTAAAGTCTAAAAATTATAAAAAAAATATCATGATGTAAGAAATATTTTTATCTTTCCAATGACTATTTATAATCAAAAATCTTACTTGTATAACCCCATGTAAAAATTGTTTTAGTAAAACATCTCATGTGTGTGTCATTTTTACTTTAACATTAAATAAACAGTTATTTATGTCATTTCCCAACCAAAGTGGCTCCATGTGGTCCCCAAGTTGACCCATGGATTGTCTTGGTCGGCCATGACATATAAAATAAGGGTAGGACATGTGTCAAGGTATTTTCATTTTATTATAATACCATTTTTTCCTTAAATTGCACTAATTACCTCTAATCGCGATTAAAAACTTAATAAGTTACTATTCAACAAAAAATTATTTTAATCTAATTGAACCACATTTTAATTCTTAATGAAAACCATGTATGTCGGATTTTTGAAATTCAAAACACAGAGGTGGTAAAATTTAATTTAAACGAAAAATCAGTTTTTTAAGTACCACTTAGTGGTTTCACTATTCATCAAAAATTGAAGTTTTTCAGAAAAATACCAAAACCTCACCCTAAGCTATATTTGATATTCCGAATTCAAAAATGAAGTCCATTTTACAAAATTCAAAACATATAAGTTTCATTAATTAATTTAATAATTAATTCTCGCTGTCAGAGCAAATAGCGTGTTTTTATGAAACAATAAGTATCAAAAGATTGACACTAGTTTAAGTCCAATTTCAATGTGAAATTGATTCCAATGACCACCATTGGATTAAATGGTAAAAATATATTCTAATTTCACTTTAAAACCAATTCAAAAGATAATATAATCATATAAAAAATTAGATTAAAAAGAGTTTTTGAATTAAAATATAACATTTTACACTATTCATTAAAAAATGAACTTTATCGGAAAAATACCAAAAATTTACACAAAGTAAAATTTGATGTCCCGATTCTAAAGAAGAGTTATATTTATTCCAATAGAATGTATAAGAGTGACCAAAACTATATTTAATGACGGTTCGCCATCAAATGTTGATAAGTGGACCTTTCATGAAAATTAGAGTATATAAGCCTAAAATTGAATTCTTTTCGTATTTTAAGCCTTTATCCTTTATTAGATAAATGTAAAAACATTTAACAAACATATATAATCATATTTTAGTTATTTCTATTCATTCCCGCCAGTACAACGGCTACGTGTTAACTAACATTTAAAATAATATTATTATATTACTAGTGTACAACGTAAGTTTTCAAAGAAACTCATCGTTGCGTATCGAGTAAGCAATTGAACATATCAACCCCTTTAAAGTAAAATTAATATTTAATTTGTAAATATTAATAAATATGAAAATTCTTTATTCTTCATTTACCTGGGATGTTACATCCTTCCCCCCTTTTGGGAATTACGTCCTCGCAATTTTATTAACTTATCAAAATAAGTGGGGGTATTTATCCCTCATAGAATTTTCAGATTCCCACGTTGCCTCTTCAACCATATGGTTTTTCCACAAAACCCTTACCTGGTGGATTACCTTATTTCGCAACACTTGCTCTCTTCGGTCAAGAATCTGGACTGGTTGTTCTTCATAAGAGAGATTCTCTTCCAACTGAACTACCTCTGGGCTCAAAACATGAGATGAATCTGGTATATACTTCCTCAACATAGAAACATGAAAAACATTGTGTACCTGAGATAAACTCGGAGGTAATGACACTCTGTATGCAACTGATCCAACTCTCTCTCAAATTTCATATGGTCCAATGAACCTTGGACTCAGCTTTCCTTTCTTACCAAATCACATCACATTTTTCCATGGAGAAACCTTGAGAAAAACATGATCACCTACCTCGAAAGATAGATCCTTCCTTAGGTTGTCCACATAACTCTTCTACCTGCTATGAGCTGTTCTCATGTGTTTCTGAATCAAATGAACCTTTTCTTCCATCTCTTCTTCCAATTCTGGTCCCATCAGCTTCCTTTCACCCACTTCATCCCAAAATGCTGGAGTTCGACACCACTTCCCATATAATGCCTCAAATGGTGCCATCTGTATACTGGAATGAAAGCTGTTATTATATGAAAACTCAACCAAAGAAAGATGTTGGTCCCAACTTCCCTGATAATCCATCGAACAAGCTTGTAGCATATCCTCCAAGGTCTGAATTGTTCATTCTGAATGCCCATCTGATTGTGGATGAAAAGCTGTACTAAAATTTAATTCAGTACCCAACGACTTCTAAAGGCCTTTCCAAAAGTTAGAAGTGAAACTGGGATCACAATCGGACACAATGGAGAGTGGAACTCCATGTAACCTGACTATATCTTTAAGATATAAACGGGAAAGTTGATCTAGGGAAAAAGTATCTCGTATAGCAAGGAAATGATCATATTTAGTCAAGCGATCAACAATAACCCAGATTGCATTATTACCTCGAGATGTCCTCGGTAATACCACAACAAAGTCCATGGATATGATTTCCCATTTCCACTCTGGCACTGGTAAAGGCTGAACCATCCCTTTCGGTAACTGCCGCTCTTCTTTAACCTGCTGACAAGTCAGACACTTCACAGTAAAATCAGCAATATCCCTTTTTATTCCATCCCACCAGTAATACTCCCGCAGATCTATGTACATCTTAGTACTGTCAAGATGAATTGAAGAGAGGGAACTATGAGCCTCACATAACAACTCATTCTTCAACTGTGAATCACAAGGCACACATAATCTCTTTCCAAACCTCAACACACAATCATTATCAATGTTGAATTCAGGCAACTTACCTTTCTGAACCAGCTCTACCTTTTTCTGCAACTCACTGTCTTTCTTCTGTGCTTGATTGATTCTGTCTAATAGAGAAGATCTCACTATTACCTGAAACAAAATAGAAGAACTTCCTGCACCAACAAATTCTATGACAAAGTTCATCAAATCAAAAACCAAAGGATCTCATTCCAAACGTAGCATGGTTAATGAAGCATTACTTTTTCGACTCAAAGCATCGACCACTTTATTTGCTTTTCCTGGATGGTAGTGAATTGTACAATCATAATCCTTGATTAATTCTAGCCATCTCCTCTGTCTCATGTTCAATTCTTTCTGAGTGAATATATACTTTAAACTTTTGTGATCAGTATATATTTCACACTTTACTCCATACAAATGATGCCTCCAAATTTTAAAGCAAAAAACAACAGCAGCTAATTCCAAATCTTGTGTAGGGTAATTTACCTCATGAGTTTTCAACTGACGTGAAGCATAAGTAATAACCTGAACATTCTGCATAAGGACACAGCCAAGTCCCTTTAACAAAGCATCACTGTATATAACAAACTCACCATTCCTGGAAGGAAGTTCCAAAACTGGAGCATTCACCAATCTTCTTTTCAAATCCTGAAAACAATCATCACATTCTTTTGTCCAGATGAACATAACACCCTTACGAGTTAGCTTAGTCATTGGACTAGATAACCGTGAAAAATTTTCAACAAAACTTTGGTAGAAACCTTCCAAACCAAGAAAACTACAGATCTCGGTTACATTTGTGGGTCTTGGCTATTCTTCAACAACTTTTGTTTTAACAGGATCAACAGTTATGCCATATTTTGAAACAATGTGACCCAGGAAAGAAATTTGTTGTAACCAAAACTCACACTTGCTGAATTTTCCATATAGTTTATTTTCGTCTAAGGTTTGCAAGATAACCCTCAAATGACTTTCATGCTCCTCTTTACTTTTAGAAAACACCAAAATATCATCGATGAAAACAACCACAAACTTATCCAAGAACTCATGGAAAATTATATTCATAAGGTCCATGAATACAGCAGGTACATTGGTTAAAACAAAAGGCATAACTACAAATTCATAATGGCCATATCTAGTATGGAAAGCAGTCTTCGGAACGTCTGCTTCTTTTACTTTCAACTGATGGTACCCCGACCTCAAGTCAATATTCGAAAAATACTGAGCTCCCTGGAGCTGATCAAACAAATCATCGATATGAGACAAAGGATACTTGTTCTTACCAATAATATTATTCAAGGCTCTATAATCAATGCAGAGTCTCATTGAGCCATCTTTCTTTTTAACAAACAAGACAGGAGCACCCCATGGTGATGTGCTAGGTCGAATGAAAACTTTTTCTAATATCTCCTTCAATTGTTTCTTTAACTCTAAAAGTTAAACTTGATCCATTAGATAAGGGGGTCTTGAAATTGGATTAGAATCAGGAACTAAGTCAACAGTAAATTCAACTTCCCGGTCATGAATAATACCAGGAAACTCATCAGGAAAAGCATCAAGATACTCATTTACCACTGTCACATCATTAATCTGAACAGTTCCTTTATTTTCAACAATATGTGCAAGGTAACATTCATTTCCATCTTTTACTAGTTTCCCAACTTCCTCATATGTTATCAAAATCAAGGGTTCATTCTTGTACACAAACTGAAAATCTTTCTGAAAAGAAACCATTATAGCTCTGCAGTCAATCTTAGCATGATAAACAGAAATCCAATCCATGCCCAAAATAACATCAAACTCTACTAGAGGCAAATCAATAAGGTTTTCTGGTAGATTCTTTCCACACACAATGATAGGAAGGTTCTTATAATTCCTTTTTGTCTCAACGTTCCCTCCGGGTGTTTTTACCATAAGATCAGGGTTCATATCTTGAGATGGAATTTCTAATTTACTAGAAAACTTATCAGAAATTAAATAATGTGTAGACCCAGAATCAAACAACACAATGGCATAATCTGATCATACAAACAGTGTACCTGATACCACTTCATTCGATGACCCAACATCTGCTGAGGTTGTTGCAAAGGATTTCACCACCCCTTTCTGCTTGTAGTCTGGATGCTTTCCCCCAGTTGAGTTCTTCGTTAGACACTCATTTGCATAATGAACCATTTCATTACACTTAAAACATCTTACCGCTGGCTTTTCATTATCTGCTTGATCATATTCCTTACAGTTACGAGCAATATGACCGGACTTACCACACCTAAAGTACTTACCAGACTTGGATAAACATTCTCCAGGATGCATTTTACCACACTTCTCACAGGATGGATATTTGGTTTTCTTACCTCCTTGCTTCTTTGATTAATTCTTCCCCTTTCCTGCCAACTGGACCTCTTATTCTGTTGTTTTTCATAGAACACTTGATCATCGGCAAACTCCATTTCCACCTTCTCTGCACATCGAAAAAGTTTTTCATAACTTTTGAACTCACGAGAAGCTAAAGCCCTTTGATACTTTGGCATTAACCCAGAGTAAAAACGGTTTATTTTACTATCAAGATCACGTATGAATTTTGGAGCATACCTTGCCAAACGAGTGAACTTTGCTTCATAAGTATCCACTGAGTCATCCTCCTGCATCAACTATAAGAAATGTTTTTCCATCCTAAGACAAACCACCTTAGGAAAATATTTCTCAAGAAACATACCTTTGAATTCGTCCCAGTGAAGATCCTCAATCTCATCACTATCCATGATATTTTTCACCATCGACCACCACTGATCAGCTTCACCTTTAAAATGGTAAACAACAAGACTTACCTTTTGATGTTCTGAACACCCCATGACATCAAAAATCTTCTACAATGCTTTAATCCACCCTTCAGCTTTCACGGGGTCAGATGATCCTCTGAATGATGGGGGCTGTTGCCTCATGAAATGTTCCACCACTGACATGTTCCTCTGCGGTTGATCTGGCTGATCTCGTGCATGGATACCACCACTATTTATAGCCTGAGTCAACTGTGTCATCACTGCAACAAACTGTTCAGTTCCGATTCCGACCATCTCAGGTTGCTGATTTGGAAGGTTGTCTTCCTCCTGATGTCGTCCCAACATAGCTTCTTTGTTTACTCTACGGAAAACCATTCTGAACACAGAAATATCTTAGGCGAAGCAACATGGTATTCTTTAAATGCTATATCATTTCAGTCATACCATAAATTAACTTATAATTTAACAATTTTCTAACTCCTAAAGTTGTCTAAAACGACCTTTGATACCAACTATAAGGCCCCAACCTTAAACATTACTTAATATTGAATTAAATGAATAATTCACATTGAGGATCTTTTCAGGATTAGAGTTTTAGAGAATTAGATCATAACTATTACATCTCAAAATATTACAAAGTAGAAACTTCTACTAAGTTTCCATAAAATAAAAACTCTTAAAAAGAAACATGTATAGTTCCATGTTTTAGATAGCATGACATTCCCTTGATCCCATCCTTGACCCAATTCCACATTAAGTCCTGTGAAAAACATTTCAAAAAAAAAACTTGGGGTGAGCATAAAAAGCTCAGTAAGGGATAAACAAAGAATGAAAACTGTTAGTTTATCAAAACAACATGTAAACCATGTATACTTTATCAAAGTAATACTTTTCACCTTTATGAAGTAGTAAAAACTCTTCACTGAATAAAAGATCATTACTTACCCTTTTGTAACCAAAAGATTACCATAAAACCCATAAAAAGATCACATAACATATAAAGGTAACTTGGGACATAAACATACTTAAGTGGAATAACCATACGGTCGACTTCCACACATATCACTTAATGGAATAGCCATACGGACAACATCCATACATACTTAATGGAATAGCCATACGGCCGACTTCCATACCCAATGCATTGGAGGTTATAACATAACCACCCGTCCTGGTATTCACGACACCACCCATCATATGGTTTATCACATAACCACCCGTCAAATGTCTAAGTACCATTATAAAATCATAAGACATAAAACAAACATAATGGAAAGAAAACATTTCCACACTTTGATTAAAATATATTACTCAAATATATTGACATAACAAATCCACTATAAAAAACATTTTCAATACCAAAATACATAAAAGAGTATATGGTATTTATTTCATTTTAAAAATATTACGGCTTGTTGAGGAAGCCAAAGAACAAATAATACTCGCGGCGGCGGAAAAAGTTGTTGTCACCGCGTACGTTAAAAGAAACATTCCTTTTTGTCGTTTTTTAAAACGCTTCGTAGAAAAAGATTCCTTTTCTATAAAAGTAAAAGTCAAAGGGGTTTATACACCGTATAAAATAAAGTTGTGTATAAAAAGATAAATACCTCAATGAAAGGAGATTGAGACGAAGTCCCTTACCTTGGGTTCGACTTCACTTGATCGTTATTTAACGTCCTGAATAATAAACTTAAGTTAATTTATACTTGCTTAAGAACCTTTTTCAAGTTCATTATTCCTTTTATATCAATTATTACCATGTCATGAACACTATGTAATTATTTAAGTTATTAACGGTCATTTTAATGATCATTGGTACTTGAGTCAAAAATATGCTCTTTATAATTACAAGTTGTTCATGTATCCATTATATCCAGAGTTATACTCATGATGTAGATATCATATATATAATATATATCTAGTATATAAATTCATTTATAATATTACATAATCATTTAGAGGTAAGAAATGAAATGCACCATTCATGGAGATGGTAAGCCGTACGTACGCATGAACGCTACTTTCATTTCTTTGTCATATTAATGGAATTAAAACTAAATGAGAGGTATGTATATTTTAATTACAGAATTATATTCATCATTTAGATTTATCACTCATCATATATATCCATTATATACATGTACTTTTAATAGTACATTACATTTGGGGATAAGAAATGAAATGCACCGTTCATGGAAACGGTAAGCCGTACGTACGCATGAATGCTACTTTCATTTCTATCTCAAACTTTAATGGAAATAAATAATAATTATATAGAGGTATATTATAATTCCAGTATAACATCATATATAATAACATTAAATCCATCCTTTATAAGTCCCACACATGGCATTAACGAATCAAATCACTTTGAGTGGGCGGTAGTCCGCACTTCCTTAAATGAAGATATCGCGTTTACCCATAATGGAAACCATAAAGGTATGCCCAAAATGAAAAATAAAGAAGCTTAAAGAAAACATAAACATATTATATTTCATATATAAATATAGTTTCATCTTAATGGCCACCTTTGAAGGTGTTAAAATAATGTTGAACAATCATCGTTTCGGGAGGCAGAAATTCGCCATCCACGGAAACAGTATGTTCTTTAACTATTAGATGTAGGTGTGTGTAAGTGTAGCTCGAATATTTCTTATAACAACATCCTAGTATATTTAGGATACTGGATTTGTTTCAAAAGAAAATAATAAAAAGGGTTTAGGGGGTTGGAGAAGCAAAATAAAACAAAAGGACTCAAAAGAAGACATTGCCTTAAAATCGGGTAACTCCCTTTGGTTTGAGCTCAAAGGCTTCCTTGGGAAGACTTATGCCCAAAGTGAGGCTTCAAGGAGTAAGAGAGGGAAGTGGAGAGACAAAATGGGCAGGGGTTGGCCGAGCCAAAGGCTTTGGAAGTGTGGGTAAGGTGGTAGAGGTGGGGGCCTTTTATAAGAGGAGAGGAGGGGGACTCTTTGAAGGTAAAGAAAAGTCACTTTATTTTAAAATGGTATTCAAATTTAAGAGGTCCTACATTGATATAATTAGAGGATAAGGTGGTAAGGGTTCGAAATCCACCCATCCAATAGGTTTTGGACATGTGTAGGTCATAGATTTTACATTATCATTTCATTTTATTTAAATCCTTTATTAATGAGGTAATCGCTGCATCATCATGATGTCATAAATAATTTAATTTATTTAAAGTCTAAAAATTATAAAAAAACTATCATGATGTAAGAAACCTTTTTAGCTTTTCAATGACTATTTATAATAAAAAATCTCACTTGTATAACCCAATGTAAATTTTTTTAGTAAAACATCTCATGTGTGTGTCATTTTTACTTTAACATTAAATAAAAAGTTATTTATGTCATTTCCCAACCAAAGTGGCTCCATGGGGTCCCCAAGTTGACCCATGGCTTGTCTTGGTCGGCCATGACACATAAAATAAGGATAGAACATGTTTCAAGGTATTTTCATTTTATTATAATATCATTTTTGCCTTAAATTGCACTAATTACCTCTAATCGCGATTAAAAACTTAATAAGTTACTATTCAACAAAAAATTATTTTAATCTAATTGAACCACATTTTAATTCTTAATGAAAACCATGTATGTCGGATTTTTGAAATTCAAAACACAGAGGTGGTAAAATTTAATTTAAACGAAAAATCAGTTTTTTAAGTACCACTTAGTGGTTTCACTATTCATCAAAAATTGAAGTTTTTCAGAAAAATACCAAAACCTCACCCTAAGCTATATTTGATATTCCGAATTCAAAAATGAAGTCCATTTTACAAAATTCAAAACATATAAGTTTCATTAATTAATTTAATAATTAATTCTCGCTGTCAGAGCAAATAGCGTGTTTTTATGAAACAATAAGTATCAAAAGATTGACACTAGTTTAAGTCCAATTTCAATGTGAAATTGATTCCAATGACCACCATTGGATTAAATGGTAAAAATATATTCTAATTTCACTTTAAAACCAATTCAAAAGATAATATAATCATATAAAAAATTAGATTAAAAAGAGTTTTTGAATTAAAATATAACATTTTACACTATTCATTAAAAAATGAACTTTATCGGAAAAATACCAAAAATTTACACAAAGTAAAATTTGATGTCCCGATTCTAAAGAAGAGTTATATTTATTCCAATAGAATGTATAAGAGTGACCAAAACTATATTTAATGACGGTTCGCCATCAAATGTTGATAAGTGGACCTTTCATGAAAATTAGAGTATATAAGCCTAAAATTGAATTCTTTTCGTATTTTAAGCCTTTATCCTTTATTAGATAAATGTAAAAACATTTAACAAACATATATAATCATATTTTAGTTATTTCTATTCATTCCCGCCAGTACAACGGCTACGTGTTAACTAACATTTAAAATAATATTATTATATTACTAGTGTACAACGTAAGTTTTCAAAGAAACTCATCGTTGCGTATCGCGTACGCAATTGAACATAGCAACCCCTTTAAAGTAAAATTAATATTTAATTCATAAATATTAATAAATATGAAAATTATTTATTCTTTATTTACCTGGGATGTTACAGTAACACCCCAAGCTTCCTCGGTACGCTTCTCTTTGAATAATACAGTAGCATGTGTTGTACACAACTTCGAGTTCTAACACACACCACAACCAATCAAACTAGCCCTTATGAATAGTAATACCCAATTTTTGAAATTTTATAAATTTTATCTTTCAAAATGGACTTCATTTTTGGATTCTGAATATCGAAATCATCCTAGGATGAAATTTTGGTACTTTTCGGATAACTTTTATATTTTGATGAATAGTGAAAATTACTAAATATTTATTAAAAACAACTTTTTTAATCGAAATAATTAATAGTGATAAATTATGAATTTTAGAGGTTTTAAAATTTATTTAGAATACATTTTTACTATTTAATACAATTTTTGTCATTGGACATAATTTCACATTTAATCCGGACATAAACAATTGTCAGTCTTTTGATAGTTATTATCTCTTAAAAACACGCTTTTTGTTTTGACAGCGGGAATTAATTTTAAATTAATTTCTTCCACTTATGTGTTTTGAATTGGAAAAAATAGACTCCATATTTGGAATCATAATTTCCAAATTATCTAAATAGGTAGCTTTTATTTTTAGACATTTTGAATAATTACTTCGGTAAATATTTTATTTACCATGGTGAAAGGGTAAATTCGGTAAATAAGTGTAAAAAAATAATATTATAATAATATTAATTTACCCTAAAATGTGTACTAACCTTATTGGTTGATACATTTCCGACCATGGGCATATTTGGGTCAATTTTGGGACCCCATGGATCCACTTGTAAGTGATAATGACACTTTATATTAATTAAGTTAAAGTAAATACAAAAATGACATAAGCCTATATCTTTTAGAACAAAAAATTTTACATAGGGTTATATATGTTATATTTTCTACTATAAATATTCATTAGAAAGATAAAAATATTTCATACATAATTGTATTTTATTTATAATTTTTAGACATAATATAATTTAATTTATTTATGACACAATGATGATGCAGTAATTACCTTATTAGTAAAATATTAAAATAAATGATATTATAAATAAACAAATAAATATAATTTGAGACTTTTAATGATTTAAACTAATTTTATAGGTTAATATGACATGTTAAGATTGATTTAATGAACTTTTTTTTGAAGTAATCATGCTATTATGATTTTCAAAAAAAATCAAATACCAAATAGTGTCAAAATTGACATAAAAGAGTTTTTAAAATAAATATTATATTATTAATTGATATTAAATTCATAAAAATATAAGGTTAGGCCAAAGTAATTTTATCATGATATATGTATCGTTAATGAACCCCTTCAGGGTCGCTTGGAGGTATATAGTACGTTTATTAAATATATAATATAAAAATACAAAGTGACATGGTAAGTGTCAAACTAATTAACAAAGAGTTAAAACTAAAAGATAAGGTTAATATAATGACCCAAACCTGTCTAAAATATATGGGTTGAAATTATTTCGACCCATACCCACCATAGACTTTGAATAATCCACTTTGGAGCCATTAGAAACTGAATATGAATTTATTATAGAATAATAATTTAATTTTTTCCTAAAGAGCCCCTTCCCCCCCTTATAAAAGGACACCACTTATAACCAATTAATAACACCTTAAAAGCCTTTTGGCTCAACCAAAAACTGCAAAAATATCCTCCCAACTTCCCTCATATCAACCTAGAGGCCTTAGTTTGATTAGAAATCCAACCTAAGGATCCCTTTTGATCAAATCAAAAGGAAGAACCTGAAGAAGAGGTAACGTCTTCACCACCCTCTTTAAAGTTACTTTCTTCTTCCACTTCTTATTTCTATGTTATTTCCATTATAAAATAATAACCGTAGTATCTTCTATATACTGTGATGTTATTATAAATATGGTACAACCATATTCAGTATTCTATACATCCTTTGAATGACATGTCACCATACGTGCGTGCGTACGGCCTACCGTCTCCACGTCGTGGTGTAATTTTTATTCAATATATTATTATTTGGATGGGTATAATAATGATGTTTAATTCATGTAAATAATAAATATAACATTATAATTATTCTTTATATATGATATATTATCCAATTATATATTATTTTAATATCAAAATAATGATATTGTCGCTCGTGCGTACGTACAGATTACCGTCTCCACGAACGCGATGAGATTCATTCCTCATCATATCCATTCAAGACTAAATTTGATTTGACGAATAAAAATAATTTTTAGATACATGATATCATTCTGTATATGAATAAGATACATCCCATCCATAGCAAATATTGTTCGCATAACAAATAATATAAAGGAAAATGAATTCGTTAACACCCAAAACGACGATAATACTAAGATATTATTAACAAATAAATGATAAAAGATCATATATGATATCATATTAATGTAAATTATTTTTTTATAATTCCATAACAATTATTTAACCATTATACAGGAGGTTAACCTACCATCGACCAAGGAAAAAGTACAAAGTAAGGGGTTTCTTATCTCACTTTTAATTCCGTGAGACTTCCATTGTTCACAAATTATTTATTGCATGTGGTGTGTGTACTGCCCATGATTGTATTCATTGTGTAATATACTTTTATTTATGGATATTTACATCATCATTGTATGATACTTATTTCATGTTTGTATGTTTCGTAAGTTACCAAATTGATAAGGGAATTTGAAATTTTAAATTTCCACTCATTCGGATTTACACATACTTCATTGATTATTTTACACCAAGATTATGTGTGGAATCACTATTAATTTTCTTATGTCATAATTTCCACTCCCCTTTCTATGGATATAATTTTGATACATATAATCACTCCATTGATAAATTCTCAAGTCATCGATATGAACTTTATAAGAGTAATTTTTACTCAATCTCCATTTATTGAGTTAAACATCCAATTCATTAGTGTTGTTTTTACAAGAATATGCGTGAATGTCCTCTGATTTATTTACACTAAATATCCAATAATTTTGACTGTATTTATATTTTTCACACATAATTATGTCATTTATTTATCCTTAACCTAAGGATACGGTCTTTATAAGAGACTTAATCTCAATTTACATCCCATTGAGGCTTCTTTGTTGTTATACACCAAATCACTTTTATGTGGTGTATATAATGTACTTTGACATAGTATATCATGAATCCATTTATTCACATGATATTAAAATGTTTTTATTACCTCAACTATTTTTATTCAAGTGTCTCTCTTTTGGTTAGAAACTCTAACTAAAATATCATTTTTAAATGTTTTATAGGCTTATTCTTCTAAAATCTTTCTCATTAATGTCCATTTTTAAAAAATGATTTTAAGGATTTATTTATATGGACATTAATGTTTTAAAATTAAAACACCTTTTAAAAGTTTCAAAGTGGTGTGGGACACTTTGATTCAAAAATATATTTTTAAATGGCTTCTTGACAAATAGTGCGACTTTTAAATGATTTCAACAAAAAGGGGGATATTTCTCTCTAATAGTTTTGATGATTATTTCCATCTATGTCAATATCCTTCATTATTATCGATTGAGGTTAATCTGATACAATACAATCTTCCATATTGTATCAAATGAGTTATGTTTGACTGTGGATGTGCTATTTTTATACCATTCATGGTTTTTTGTTAAAGTATTGACATTTCTTATGATAGTTTTAATACGAATGTTTATGTTATGTTTAAAACTGTTCATATGAGGAATGAATTGGACATAGTTAGTGATGGGTAGAGCCCGCTATAGCTCCTCGATGCATTGGTAGGTCTCATGATACAAACTAGTGTCTTGGCACAAGGCCTTGAAAAATCTTATTTGAAGTCTTGGCACAAGGCCTTGGCTACGTGGTTATGATAGTCTAGCATTATGCATTCCATCATTATGAAAATGGTTATTGATATTGCATGTGATTATTCGACTAGTAGAATATCCATGTGAATAAGTAAATGGAATTATTTCATTTTATCTTTCCCATATTATGCTAAAGATCAAGTTTAAAAGGCTTTTGTTTTAGTTATACATTGCCTTATGTGTTTATGCTTATCTGTGAAAGATTCTACTATATTGTTATCCTTACTGATCATCTGAGCTCATCCCTTTCAATGTTTTATTTTTCCCAGGATGTGAAGAAGTAATTTATGAATAACCTGCAGAGATAGTATGAGGGGATATGAATACAAGATGTTGTCGTAGTTTTTTACCTTATGATGTAATGTAAGACTTATGAATATATCTAGTGTTTCCAAGACTACTAAACTAATCGGTCTTTTGAGACTTGATCCTTTGTGATCATTCCAATGTTATGTAATAACACACCGAATCTTGGTAACAGGAGTCGGGGCATTATAGTTGGTATCAGAGAAAGTTTAGTACAACCCTTGGGAGCTAGATTTAGATAAACTCTGATTTGAGCACATAGCCCTAAGATATACTTTGAGGATTAGTATAGAAGAACATCCTAAAATTTTGGTATTATAGAGATTTTGTGAGTTTTCTGAGAAATACATCCCTACCTGGATACAAGCAGGTAGAGGCGGCTCTTGAACAAATGTACATAGGGGTAAAACCCAAAAACACCGTTTTGAGCTAGACTCGAATGGGATCTGGTGCATGACAATGGTCCTTGCTGCACTCTTGGTTACGACACTCCTGGGGGATATACTTAGGATAATTTACATTTTCATTACAAACCAATTTCAACTATTATATATAAGATGAGAGTAAATGACCTTAGTTAATCCTAATGTGTTTCAAATTGAGAATATGATGACATGATATTCTCTAAATAATTTTATGTCTACTGTTACTCACACAATGATTTCTGGTTTTAGTCAATGGATGGATTCCAAGGAAGTCATAGTGACTTTGAGAATGATGTACAAGGTGGGAATGGTGGTGTCAATGAGCAACAAAATGGAATGTTGATATGCGTAAAAGATATCGTCTTCATGCCAAATCAATTTTCCAAAAATATGATACACAATATATATATTAACCAAATCCATGACCCAACAAAGAAGAGAAAGGTGATGAATGATAAGAGCTCCAGCAGTGGAGACCATGGAGAAAGGAATCCTCAATTTCCATCATGCAGGAAATGTGGAAGGAGACACCCAGGAAAGTGTCTCAATGGGACAAAGAAATGCATTACGTGCGGGAAGGAAGGACATAAAGTGGAGAATTGCCGAAGAAAAATGAAGAGTACTATGGAAGAAGATAATAATGGTCCCAAGAATCCATTTACAGTTATTTTCCATAAATGTAGGGGATCTGGCCATTACCCGAGTGAATTCCCTATTCTATATAATATTTTCTTGGTCAAAGAATAAGCTATGTGGAAATAAATGGTTGGAGAAATGTTTAAATGGTATTAGTGCTCCTTGTTGATGAGTTTACTTTGGAATAATTTTCTCTTGTAATTTTAACCCTGTAGTTTGCCATGTGAGAATGATATTTGAAAAAGAATTATCTTTTCTCTTCTGTATATAGTTATAAATAACCATTTGGTTTTATATGATCACTGGGTTTGAGGAAATTACATGTTATTGTAATTTGGGATGAAAATGCAAGGTATGAGATAACATTTGTGGTTAAATTATGTTAGGGCTATTTTGAGGATTTTATCTCATTTTGGTAATGTTATAAAATATAGTTTCTGAAAAAGGACAACATGCATACCGTGTGACAACCCATCGCATCAGACAAAGATATGGGAATCGAACCCACAACCAAAGTGCGATTGGTATTTATCGCATACCACTAGACTACGTGAAGTCCTTGGTTAGTGTGACTATTATTTTTAGTTAAATGATTTTATTGATCAATAATAATTTGATTCTAGATCGTATGTATTATCAAATGAATACCCTTAGTATAGGAAAATGATTTGGTGATTAAATGATAAATTTTATTTTGGAAGATGTTTTCTTTGTTGGGAACACTATATGGACAAGGAAAATAGAATAGTATGGGATTTCATTTGAGGAGTAATGGTGGATTTTTATCTATATTTTATAGTGGATTTATAGTGATTTGGGTTATTTATTGAAATGATTAACCTATAATAGAAAATATGTGATTAGGTTAATTACTTTTAAGTACGTGACTTTAAGAGTAATTGATGTCATTTGGAGATACCATTTAACATGGAAGACTACATAACCAAATTCTTCTCTGTTTTGAGTTTCAATATTATTTTGGATTTTATTAAAGGATTTTAAGGACATTTCTTTATTGAATTCTATTTATATAACTTTGGCATATTTTTGGTTTAATTTTAGAAATTAAGATTAGTGTTTCTTTCTCTAATGAAATATCCTTTTGGGGGATCATCAGATCTTATACTAACCGTTTTGGTTTCGATTAATCTCTAAATACAAGGTAAAAATATAGTTTATTCTTCTTGGATCATGTGATTCTATAATAATTTTATTGTAGCTCTTCTAGTGTGACCAATTCTTCTGGAATACTCATCGTTTAAAAATGAGTTAGTAGTAGAAATTTATTAAAGAATGAAACATTACTTAAAACTTAAGTATATCTCTTTATATTCTTAGTCAATCTCAGGAATGAATTCCTCATCTTTATGTAATGTAACTTAAAAATAATAATAATAAAATTTTTGTCCATTTACTATTCCTACTGGGAAACTAATGACCGTTTGTCCCATCACAAGTTTGTGGTTTTCTTGTTGTTAACTTTCTCTTGATCATGTTTTATATCCCTCTCAATCAGAACATGGAACTTAGTTTACCATCCATATCAATTTTTTTCTACATGGAATCCTAGTATAGGTTATCTCGGGTGACCTTTGTACTTCTCTTTCTTTCTTTTAAGGTGATAGTTTTATTGACTCTTTTTCCGATGTGGGACTTTCCATTATATTACCAAGCCCAATTTTAAAAATTTCATGGATGCAATTTATTGAAGGAGGGGAGAATGTAACACCCCAAGCTTCCTCGGTACGCTTCTCTTTGAATAATACAGTATCATGTGTTGTACACAACTTCGAGTTCTAACACACAACACAACCAATCAAACTAGCCCTTATGAATAGTAATACCCAATTTTTGAAATTTAATACATTTTATCTTTCAAAATGGACTTCATTTTTGGATTCTGAATATTGAAATCATCCTAGGATGATATTTTGGTACTTTTCGGATAAATTTTATATTTTTATGAATAGTGAAAATTACAAAATTTTTATTAAAAACGCGTTTTTTAATCCAAATAATTAATAGTGATAAATTATGAATTTGACTGGTTTTAAAATATATTTAGAATATATTTTTACCATTTAATAAAATGTTGGTCATTAGACATAATTTCACATTTAAACCGGACATAAACAAGTGTCAATCTTTTGATGTTTATTATCTCTTAAAAACTCGCTTTTTGTTTTGACAACGGGAATTGATTTTAAATTAATTTCTGTCACTTCTATGTTTTTAATTTGGAAAAATTTACTCCATATTTTGAATCAGAATTTTCAAATTATGTAAATAGGTAACTTTTATGTTTAGACATTTTGAATAATTATTTCGGTAAATATTTTATTTACCATGGTTAAAGGGTAAATCCGGTAAATAAGGGTAACAAAAAAATATTATAATAAAATTAATTAAACCTAAAATGTTTCCTAACCTTATTTTTTGATACATGTCCGACCATGTGCATATTTGGGTTGATTTTGGGACCCCATGGATCCACTTCTAAGTGATAATGACACTTTATATTAATTAAGTTAAAGTAAATACAAAAATGACATAAGCCTATATCTGTTAGAAAAAAAATTACATAAAGTTATATATGTTATATTTTCTACTATATGTATTCATTAGAAATCTAAAAATATTTCCTACATAATGTTATTTTATTTATAATTTTTAGACATAAAATAATTTAATTTATTTATGACACAATGATGATGCAGTAATTACCTTATTAGTGAAATATTAAAATAAATGATATTATAAATAACCAAATAAATATAATTTGAGACTTTTAATGAATTACACTAATTTTATATGTTAATATGAAATGTTATAATTGATTTAATTAAATTTTTTCGAAGTAATCATGCTGTTATGATTTTAAAAAAAATCAAATACTAAATAGTGTCAAAATTGACATAAAATAGTTTTTAAAACAAATATTATATTATTAATTGATATTAAATACATAAAAATATATGGTTCAGCCAAAGGACATTTATCATGATAGTTTTATCATTAATGGACCACTTGGGGGTCTCTTGGAGGTATATAGTATGTTTATTAAATATATAATATAAAAATACAAAGTGACATGGTAAGTGTCAATCTAATTAACCAAGAGTTAAAACTAAATGATAAGGTTAATATAATGACCCCAACCTGTCTAAAATATATTGGTTGAAATTATTTCAACCCATCCCCACCTTAGACTTTGAATAATCCATTTTGGATCCATTAGAAACAGAATATGAATTTATTATAAAATAATAATTTAAGTTTTTCCTAAAGAGCCCCTTCCCCCATATAATATGACATCACTTATAACCAATTCTTTACACCTTAAAAGCCTTTTGGCTCATCCAAACTCTTCCCAAATATCCTCCCAACTTCCCTAAAATCAACCTAGAGGCCTTAGTTTGATCACAAAGTAAACCTAAGGAGCCCTTTTGATCAAATCAAAAGGAAGAACCTGAAAAAGAGGTAACGTCTTCACCACCCTATTTAAAGTTCATTTCTTCTTCCACTTCTTCTTTATTTGTTATTTCCATTATAAAATAATAACTTTAGTATATTATATATAATATGATCTTATTATAAATATTGTACAACCATATTTAGTATTCTATCCATCCTTTTAATTACATGTCACCATACATGCGTGCATACGGCCTACCGTCTCCACGTCGTGGTGTAATTGGTATTCAATAAATTATTATTTGGATGGGTATAATAATGATGTTTAATTCATGTAAATAATAAATATAAAATTATAATGATTCTTTATATATGGTATATAATCTAATTATATATTATTTTAATATCAAAATAATGATATTGTCGCTCGTACGTATGTACGGATTACCGTCTCCATGAACGCGATGAGATTCATTCCCCATCATATCCATTCAAGACTAAATTTCATTTCATGAATAAAAATAATTTTTCGAGACATGATATAATTATGGATGTGAATAAGATGCATCCCATCCATAACAAATACGGCTTTCATAACAAATAATATAAAGTAAAATGAATCAGTTAACACCCAAAATGATGATAATACTAAGATATTATTAACAAATCAATGTTAAAAGATCATATATGATATCATATTGACATAAATTATTTTTTTTATAATTCAATAACAATTATTTCACCATTATAAAGGAGGTTAACCCACCATCTACCAAGGAAAAGGTACAAAGTAAGGGGTTTCTTATCTTGCTTTTAATTCTATGAGATTTCCATTGTTCAGCAATTATTAATTGCATGTGGTGTGTGTACTACCCGTGATTGTATTCATTGTGTAATATAATTTAATTTATGGATATTTACATCATCATTGTATGATACTTCTTTCATGGGTGTATGTTTTGTAAGTTACCAAATTGATGAGGGAATTTGAAATTTCAAATTTCCACTCATTCAGCTTTACACATACTTCATTGATTATTTTACACCAAGTTTATGTGTGGAGTCACTATAGATTTTATTATGTCATAATTTTCCACTCCCCGTTCTGTGGATATAATTTTTATACACATAATCACTCCATTGATAAATTCTCAAGTCATCGATATGAACATTATAAGAGTATTTTTTACTCAATCTCCATTTATTGAGTTAAACATCCAATTCATTGGTGTTGTTTTTACAAGAATATGTGAGAATGTCCTCTGATTGATTTAAACTGAATATCCAATCATATTGAGTGTATTTATATTTTTCACACATAATTATGTTGTTGATTTTTCCTTAACCAAAGATACGGTCTTTATAAGAGACTTAATCTCAATTTACATCCCATTAGGACTTCTTTGTTGTTATAAACCAAATCACTTTTATGTGGTATATATAATGTAATTTGACATAGTATATCATGAATCCCTTTATTCTCATGATATTACAATTTTTTTATTACCTCAAATATTTTTATTCAAGTGTCTCTCTTTTGGTTAGAAACTCTAACTAAAATATCATTTTTATATGTTTTAATGACTTATTCTTCTAAAATCTTTATCATTAATGTCCATGTTTTAAAAATGGTTTTAAGTATGTATTTATATGGACATTAAAATGTTAAAACTAAAACTCCTTTTAAAAGTTTCAAAGTGGTATGAGACACTTTGATTCAAAAATCTATTTTTAAATGGCTTCTGGAAAAATAGTGCGACATTTAAATGATTTCAACAAAAGGGTGATATTTCCCTCTAATAGTTTTGATGATTATTTCCATCAATGGAAATATCCTTCATTATTATCGATTGAGGTTAATTTGATTCAATAAAATATTTCATATTGTATCGAATGAGTTATGTTTGACTGTTGATGTACTATTTTTATACCATTCATGGTTTGTGTTTAAAGTATTGACATTTCGTATGCTAGTTTTAATACGAATGTTTATGTTATATTTAAACTTGTTCATATGAGGAATGCATTGGACTTAGTAAGTGACTGGTGGAGCCCGCTATAGCTCCTCTATGCATCGGTAGGTCTCATGAGACAAACTAGTGCCTTGGCACGAGGCCTTGAAAAAATCTTATTTGAATTCTTGGCACGAGGCCTTGGCTACATGGTTATGATAGTCTAGCATTGTGCATTCCATCATAATGAAAGTGGTTATTTATATTGCATGTGATTATTCGACTAGTAGAATATCCATGTGAATAAGTAAATGGCATTATTTCATTTTATCTTTTCCATATTATGCTAAAGATCAAGTTTTAAAGGATTTTGTTTTAGTTATACATTTCCTTAAGTGTTTATGCTTATCTATGAAAGCTTCTTCTATATTGTTATTCTTACTGAGCATCTGATCTCACCCCTTTCAATGTTTTATTTTTCCCAGGATGTGAAGAAGTAATTTATGAATAACCTACAGGGATTGTATGAGGGAATATGAAGACAAGATGTTGTCGTAGTTTTTTTTACCTTATAATGTAATGTAAGACTTATGAATATATCTAGTGTTTCCAAGAATACTAAACTAATCGGTCATTCAAGACTTGATCCTTTGTGATCATGACAATGTTATGTAATAATGAACCCACTCTTGGTAATTGGGGTCGGGGCGTTACAAAAACTCCTGATGGAATATCATTCTATGAGCATTTTTTTGGAAAGAATTGTCACCTCCCTATTGAGATAGTGCATCGGGCCTACTAGGCAACTAAAAACATTAAAATTTTAGTCATTCAAGTATAGGTTCTCAAAGGAAGTAAAAAATTAAATAACTAGAGGAAATGATAAGATATTCATATGAAAACCCTCGAATTTATAAGGATATAACCAAGGCTCCCCATGACTGCATCAACCATCATCATTAGTTCTAGTTTGGGTAGAAGGTCCTCGTTTTCAATGGAATTCAAATGTTTTATCCATTAATGATTTTTTCTTTCTATTTTGAACCATATAATATTACTAATGTTCATCTATTTTTTTAATTTCAAAATGATGATTCCATACAATCCATCACTGTCAATGGGTAGTGGTTGAAGTTCTTTGATGATTCCATTCGAGAGCCCTAATTGTGGAACTCTATGTTTATGAAGCATCCTACCAATGAAACCAACCAGTTTTTTATCCTCCCTTCCCAAATTCACTTTTATTATAGTAAGGACATTGTACCCTATAGGTGTTTGGGAATGGGTATATTCCTAGGTTAGTCAGGAATTTTCATCATCTCTTATCTTTTCCTATTTTTGCCTTGTTGGACTGTATTTTCACTCCCTAATATATTTCCCCCCCACTTTTGTGCCAAAATGTTATTTTTTGAAGCCCATATTATCATAGAAAATTATTTATGCTTAATCAGGGATGTTATTGTAAATATATGATGAATTTCCCAATTTTTAATTGTTTTAACATTAAAAATAATTTTAATGAAATTTGAATATGAGAATCAGTTCAACATTGTGGTGTGATATTCCATTGAAAAATGGTTTTTTATAGGATATAAGTGATTATATATTTCATGATCCATTGAGAAGAATGATACCCTTTGTGTGGTATTTTAAGGTAAAATTATGTTACTTAATTTTTCCACAAATCTTTTCACCCAACCGTGATGTGTGAAAATTTAATACTTCATAGAAGTTAAATATAAATTTGGTTAATTTTTCTATACATTAAAAAAGACTTTTCCATACATTAATTCCTTATATGATATGTTTTATTACTATACTAGATTTACCTATGCATGTCTACCTATTATCGTACAATTTTATTCCCTAAAACACCAAAACAAAAAACAACTAAACATTGAGGGGAGTGATGAAATGTACAAAATATGGGGCATATATGTTGGGAGCTTATGGGTTTAAATTATTGAATTATTAAGTGCTCAGGTCTTGAAATTTGATTTCAAATGATATAGGATATGTTTAGTGGAAAAGATCTTGTTTGTAGATAAATTTCAAAATAACAAATATTTACTCTATAGAGAGTGGAATTAATTTCACGAAATTGATTTCACACACAAACCTGCAGAATTGGTCACATGATTAACTTTTTAATTATTTTTATAGATTAATATCATGCATATCATTTGATTTAATTATGATACAATTTTTGAGATGCCATTTTCCATGATCACTAAGAATAACTCATCAGTGTAATTTTTTTATTCATCAAATTTCTCCCAAGAATTAATTTTTTATTAAATTTTAAATATTTTGAAACATGAGTATATCTTCATGAATAATTTTTTGAAATGTTTCTTTTCCAAAGAGTGAAAATGTGTTGGCATGGGGGTGTGATTGCTTCGTGATTCACTACCTTATTTCACTATTACTCAACTATTTTATACTAGTTTTGAATTTCTAATGACAAAATAAAAAAACAGAACATCCCATTTGATTCAATAATTTAGTTTTTATCATTTTAAAAAAGTGAAATTACACTTATTTTGGTGATTTTATTGTTGAAAAGGGTGATTTGATGCGATGGAGATGTTCCATTAGGAAAATAGATCAAACTGCATTGAATCCCAAGGACACCTTTCTACTTTTTTGATCAGTTATCTAACTCAATGACTCCAAATGGGAAGAAGTTTTTTGGAAGAATCCAAAACATAATGGTAAGAACTAATATCAAGAAAACTGTGCCCAATTATTCAATCTATTAGTCCATCTAATCGTATCTATACAGGGATCCAAATCGAAATGAATTCAATAGTTAGGTTTAGTAGTTTGATAATATCTTCCAATAATGGAATCAAATGGACTCAAAATTTCAAATGAATATAGTAAAGATATTTTCCAGAAACTCTACTCTATTTCCCAAGTCATGATATTGCAGTTTATTTTTCCAAAACTGAGATACAAGTGGTATAACATAAACTGGTCACCCAAAACCACATCCCATTTTAGATATAATATGGAACCATAGAAAACCAATTTTCAAGAACGAACAAAGGATTAATGTGCATAAAATTTAGAGTAATATAGTATTCCTCTCAACCACTTGGTGGTTATAGATATCCCTATCCTCATAAGGGTATCATGGATGAAGAAAGAGATCCACTTGAGCTTCCTCATCATCTCGATGCTTGAATAAATGGTGGGTGTTCATTGTGAGGGAGATACACATATTATAAATGGATTTCTAGAACATGTAATACTACTAGTTTGATGAATTTTGGGTTTTAAACATTCCATTCCGAATTATCTTACTTTGATTCATGTTTGAATGCTTTGTTTGATTGAATCAGAAGGATTTTTCTTTACTTTAAACTGATTGATGTGATGTATGAGTGCATGACTTGTGTTGTTATTATTTGAATGCACAAGAACCAATTTCTTCCCCAATAATTTGAGATTTAAATTTTCTCTGGATGTTGTTATACCATGCATGAGATCTGGACCATGTGTAATGGATTGTTATTTCATGGTTTGGTGCAATGTTCTTTGAAAAAAGTCATGGAATGAAAATAGGATTCCGATTAATTTTTACCAAGGATATATATCAAAACCAAATTAATATCAAATAATTATCAACTAGGAATGTGTGTGGTGAATCGACAAAAAAATTCCAATACTTTTCAAAATCCACTTGGGTTTTCAACTACTAAACTCATTAATTTAATTTACTTTCTTAAATACTTTTTCAAAACCACACCCCTCTTTTAGAAATATTTTTTAAAAATACACACATTAAACTTCCAAATCTCTTTCAGAGAAGACCAAGGGTATTCTCTATACAATAAATCAACAATAAAATCATATTATAATCGACATGTCCTAAAAACATGGTAAGATACCCCAAATCATAGGATAATATAATCAGTACAAATCATGAAGATATAGATCTAATGGGGATGAGAAAATACAATAAGATAGGTGTTTTACTCAAACAAGACTCAAGGAATGGAAAATAGGTAAAACCCAAAACATTAGATGACACTCACTCACATATTTAAGAAAAAAAATATCTTCCTTGGCCTAGAGAAACATAGAATGTCCATATTTTCTTTGGTCAAGAAAATAATTGAAATTATTAAATTCAAAATGAATAACTCCTATATTCTCTCAGAATTTGTTTCACCTAATTAATATAGGATGGACCACCACCACAGTGTTTTCCATAGTGCTTGAGAATTGTAATCATCCATTGCAATTACCATTAGAACACAATGACATGAGCTATAGTCTGGTGAAGCCATGCTCAATGTTTTTTAGAACATCATCCTCTTTGCGTCATAGAAACACCATGACATGAAATGCATCTATTTAAGTAGTTATATTTCCAATAGGTGTACTCACTATCCGAAAACCTTGAAAATTTCCTAACTGGTCATTTTTCTCCCCATGAAACATCCAAATACCAAAATAACATTTAAATATAAACAAAATTAAATCAATCTAATGTGAATAAATTCATGCATGGAACATTATATGAATCTACCCTTCTTTAAACAATGAAATATTGATTTTACCATGGCATAAATTCAATTTGACAATTATGTATGTCTAGAACTAATCCTTATATAGTGATGAATATCCTAGGAATACCCTGATGAGTACTAGAATCCTTTATAATGTGAAAAACATACCTTTACATGAGGTATAAATTAGTTCACGTATAATTTCATAACACCATTGAACCTTATTTGAACCCAGCATACATTCCCAATTAGAAATTCCCAATGAAAATGTTCCATAATCGCCACATTCCAAATGGTGTTCCCCAACACAACACAACCAAATCCAAATTATCACCATTATAAAATATTTATTTAAATGGAAATATCTATAAAAAAATAAAAAACAATAGCTATATTTACTCATTTTTTCATGTGCGGGTTAAAATAGATATAATAAACTTTGAAAAATGGCATGGTTATCATTAGTGTGGATAAAACTCAAATACCCCCCCCAGAATGCCTCCAAAAATCCTCACATTGAACCAAAACACACAAATTAAAAAAAATGGGATTAATCAGTTTGAGAAATTAAATCATATATTTACCAAACAATTATAAACTACTAGATTAATTACACAACCCATAGAATGAAAAACTTATTGTGAGAAAAACACCTAAGGAGATATGTCTTGGAGATATTGGAAAAATAAAACACAACCAACATAAAAGAAAGATGGTTTCTTAATACACATGACAACAATACTAAAAACCAAAATACCAAGAGACATATATATGAAATGTGAACAATTTTATTTGATGGAATCATATAATAACACTAACCACCATGGCTCACAACCATCATCTCATTAGATAACCCTTTAAACTAAACATGATTCAATATAGTTAGATGTTTTAAGAAAACTGTTTTCCCCTTAAAAACAAATTTATAAGGATATTTTAATATGATGGTAGGAATACTGAAATTAGATCAACAGATAAATAAAATTCAATAATCACATTAAAATTATTTCAAATTTAGTAGTTATTTTTTGGGAAATGAGTTGTATCAACCATAACAATCCCAAAAAAATTCTCCAATGATAACAGAAAAACATGTTCAACCTTGGGGAAATGACACTAATGATGCCTCAAAATATTAAATTAAAAATACATTATCATTAAAGAAACATGAAACCTCAAAATATATAACCCTAGATCCCTATTTAATGATCTAATATTTAAAGAAGGCCTCAATCTGCACTTATGTGAACACTGATCCTCACAAATCCTATTATTTGTCTCATATATAAACCTATCAAGATGGGTCTTCATTGGAACCTTCCAAAATTGAAAACAATATCTCTCCAATATATCCAAATAATCTCTCATTTCTAATAATACATCGATTAAATTGGACTAACAAAACTATTAATATCCATCATCAATGAATATACAAAATACTGCGTTTATTCTATATCAATTGGATAGAAACACATAAACTAGCTAGATAAAACCATGAAATGAACCACGACTCTATTAACACAATCAAAATTCTATTAAATCTAATTAATATCTGTCACACTATCATTAATAACAACTTTTATGGAGAAATGATTCATTAATAAAATTTAAAATTCCATACATGACATCCTTAGGGTCACCAAGCATAATATCCCTCTATCTTTGTGCCACTTTTTGAAATTGGACACCTTCCAATGCATCTCAAAACTGATCTATATTTTTTAACCACCCAAGGTAAACCCAAACATCCTACAACCAATCCTCATTATCGTGGATACAAAATCTAATTAATAATTTTGGTACATCCTACTATAGAAATTTTAGTAAGGTATTATCCCATGACTCTTATTTTCATTTTTCCATTCTCAAAATCTCAATGGCCTTTTGATTTCATGAAACCCGATCACATGGAAATAAAATCAGAATAATATTCAAAAACATGTCAATAATAAAATTGATAATAGAAATTTCCTGAGAAAAACATGAACCAAAATACTACTCTTTATAACAATATCACTCTAATAATATTCTACACCAAAAAATCGGATAAAAACTCACCACCCAATAACAGAATCTAGACACATCACCACATCCAAAATTACCACATACATCAAAACAAGAAAAAATAACCCCACACAACTTTCAAAAAAATCACAATAAGGAAAAAAATAACATAATCATAAAAAACAATAATCAACCAGATTACATCATTATTTTCTTAATAATTTATGAAGGGACAGTAATAAAATCTTCTTAAAATTGTACAATTTTCATATAACACATATTTTTTAGAATTATAATGTGATAATCCTTTAATGGGAGGAGATACATTAATATAATCATAATAAAAACTTGCATTTAGAAAAAGTAACCACATAGAAAATAATAAATTATATTAATTTTACAAAAATATCATATTGTTCTTTTTCAAAAGTGTATTTAAAAAACAATCATGTCTAGCAGTCTGTGTCATGATAATATTGAGTTTGATAAAAGTTATCTCTTAAAAAATTCCAATACATAAATATAATTATTCATCAATCACTATCTCTAAAAGAAAATATTTTTATCCAATTTATTTTCTAAGAAATTCATCTTGTTTTTCACTTCATTAATATCATCAATACATTCTTTAATACTAGAATTGAAAATCTACACATCCTTAATATGATTACCTTATAAGAAAAAAGATTCTAGATTAATAAATGAACTATTCACATGATTTATTTTAATCTTTAATGTTTATCTTGTCAAATTTATAGGTTTCTTTTAACATCTTCATTGATGAAACATAATTTCATGGTATATTAGAAAAACATGTTTTTTATAAATATATTTTTAAAACATGCTCAAAAAACAACATGTGTAAGTGTAAATATACTTTAGATTATTCTACAAAACAGGAAAAAAATGATTCTTACATAAGATTAGTTCAACTAGAAAATATAAATTTTAATATATAATAATACCATTAATTATTTAATAACTACTCATGGCATGAAAGCCTTATTTTACAAATCACACATACAAAATTTTGGTGCTAAAAAATTTACCTACACTCGAAAATAAGGGAAAGTGTTCATTTAAATAAATGATTTCAAATTATAATATTTCTATCACTATGAATACCTATAATTTTTCTATAATTATGGAATAAATAATAAAAATTGGGTCTAATAAACTTCTAACTCATTCATGAGACATATAATAAAAGGATTATAAAACATGAAATTACAAATATTATAGGAAATAAAATACGTAAATAGAAAAATTCAAAATAATTCATTTCAATATATTATCAAGGAATCTATTATGGAGAATATTGATTTATAATTCATTGGAAAATCAATAATTTCATAAAATAAGGACCATCCAATAATTATTTGAAAAACTATTTAAGCATTAGTGAAATAAAACAATATAATAAGAACACAAAAATGTATATTGATTTAAGGGAATGTGGGTTCTATAATACATGAGGATAACACATAAAAATCATGAAAATGATTTAGTTACAAAATATATTCTATTAATTTACCATTTTACTCCTTCTATTAAGATTATATAAAACATTTAGCAAGTTAATGATCAAAAATCGTCAATTTTATCATGTTATCATGGTTAATGAAAAACATATAAAATCCATATTGAAAATGGAATTTTTTTTAATGAAATTGATACATTTAGATCCCTGTAAAATATACCCTAAATCAAAATACACAATTAAAAAAACAATTATATAGGTTTTGAGTGTCCTTATGTTAGATCACAGTTCCCCTAGAATTTGTATCTTCTAGTAGGAATCTTTTTATATGTCACATTTTATCCTTGAGTTTCACTACAGTCTTACAAATATCATATGGTCATCACTTATAAATAATTCCAATTAGACATTACCTCTTAACTGTATTCGTTTATACCACTATATTATGACCACATATCCACTGGTACCCCATATGGACAAGTAATGAAAAGGAGGAGTTATCGGTGAATCCTAACACTTATAGTACATGGGTTGGAGAATGGAATTTTGGGTATAAAACACAAAATGTGAGATATTATCCTCATTAAAGTATTTAAGGACATTAAATTATTAAAAATTCCCCAATTAACACTATTGAACTTCCATTTCACAAATAAATTCCCCAAAAAATGATTTTATTTATATTTTAATTAAAAAATGTCAAAAATATGTATATTTATATAATAAAATAGGAACTCTAGACATGAATATATCAATGAGCTCAATCAAAGCAACATAAATAGTATCAGTAATATTTTTTGGATTGTCCTACAAAATCATGGAAAAAATTGGGGGTGAGAAATTTGGACTATATGTTACTATCGTCCATTAAAAACTAATCATCATTCATGTGAAATAAGTATAAAATTGTCAGAATGAGTGAAAATATTAATAAATATAAAAAATGTATAATAAAACAAAAATATAATAAAAAATAACTCAATTTAGACGTTGTAACTCTCCAACCACTTCTAAAACATTCTATATGGACCCCCCACCTCATGGGAGGAAAACAATACCTGATAAATAACCAAACCATAATTCTAGGACCATTTACCCAAAAGACCTCCAACTATTGGACCATCCATCTCTTCATATATCTTACATGGTTTTGTTAGGTTTTCTCAAACTCAAATCGGTAATTATAAAGTGGTATCTACCATTATCAACTAATAATTGGGGAAATATAAAAACAAACCCATAAAAATATCATCAATATCATAAAATTACATTATAAATTTGAATAATCATTCTCAATAACCACACCATATATATTCTCACTCCAATTTCATATCCTTGGATATAATTCCAATGCCAAATATCAAACCACCATACATCTACCACTTCATCATCACATATCAGCATCCTAACCAAATATACATATGTAAATTTAAACAATAATGAAACCAAATTTATTCCATACTCCTAATGTGTGAGTCCCCTACCAATCCATTATCACATAATGATACAGAAACATATTGAACCAGCACCACTTATTCAATAATCATTGTAGGTTATCAGGAGAATTAATGGAATCAACATCATGATCACCCCATTCCATGACTAACATCAACCATGAATGAAACTAGGTAGAACTAGGAATGTAGTTCAACCATGTCTCATAAGGGAAACAGAGCAAGCCTCTTCTCTAACATAGGGTCACATGAAATTACCATAATGGACTAGATCAATCAAGATCTGAAATCCTATAAATTAAAAAGGGAAAATACCCCTATTTAATTGGAGTTCATTTCCCCAATTCAATAAAAGATAGTCCATGACCATAAGATCTCTTATCAGATAATATTAATATCCTTTATGTCTAGACAACTAGAAAAAAAGGGTGTTCTCTACAACTTGGTGATTTCATGCTATATAATTTCCCCATCGTCATGCTTCAAACCTCACAAAAACACCATGTCAATAAATGTAACTGTATTTCTTATAGAACCATCATTATAAAGATACAAAAATAATTGGATAGAAATAATGACCCCCTAATTCTCACCTCCATTAGGTTTCTGGTTGGCGACAATCACAAAGGGTATAAAAATATCATAAAATTTAAGGAATTTCCCTCTATAATAATACAGGATTGGGAGATAAGACCAATCATCCACAAAAAACTCCATGACATAATATAAATAGGAAACCGAAAAATATCCCTGAATTCTTATATGAATAACATTTTGGAGATAAAATTATCCAAATGTAAATACCCAATATCAATCTAAAGCCTAGGCACAACAATATTCAAATGGTTTGAGGTATTAATGTCCAACATGGTTCATGTAGTTCTCCAAAAAACTAAATATTGTTTTATATATACAGGGTGAGTAAAATTGTATAGTTGGTAGGAAAACTAATGTATGTTTTTCACATTTAAATGAATCACACTAATAAAACATTTATGAAATAATAGAACCAAAAATACTTAAACAAGTAAAATATCCATCCCAAGATCACCATGGCATTCTCACTAAATAATACAAGCCATGAATTATAAAATAATAACAATAATATTTGTTATGGGATCCACACTCTTCTTTCCCACTGATTTTGCACTCTCAGACACCAACATCATACATACTTGTACTTTCATCTCCCCCGAAAAACATATATCATTGCCCCACAGTGTGGTAATACCATATCATATCCAAAGACACATGTGTCATCACATCAAATCCAAACAAATTAAAAATGTCAGAGGGTATCATGAACTTGAAGGAAATAATCCTTGCACCATCCTCCCACAATACACGACCCCCACCATAAACTTCCCTAAAACACAGTCCTAACACATATCGCTTGAAGACACCTGGGTCACCACCTCACAATACGGTCATATCACATCTCACCTGAAGAAACATGGTCCATATTTTTGTTCACAAACAGATATTCATCCTTCAAAACCTATTTATATCTACTCTCCCAAAAAATAGATCAGTTAAGATAGGGTAACATTTCATCCATACCCATCACCCATATATTGGAAAAAACACCCTCCATGTGAACTCATGGGTGTCCAAACGTTGTGATCGATATGGGTGGGATATATATAGAAATTACAATCAATGTAAAATTATATACATATAAATTATATACAGGACCAACCATTGGGTTGAAAATAAAAAACTATCCAACCCACAACACGACCACATTCACTTCCACCTCTAAATTCATAATGCAAGACAATCCAAAATCCAAATTTCAAAGTTCTTACCAAAACCATTACCCTTACCATTATTTCAATATTAAATTAAATCATATTTTACCACACATCCAATTTATTATTTTTTCATTATTAATTTACAACCCATTAATCAAACATAACCCCATCAATTTTAATCATTAATAAATAATTATTCCATCCCTAATATGGAATTTATCACAAAAAAACCACATAATGCATATAGATCATAATCGTTGTTGTTCTAATGGCTAAACACCCCATATAAATGGAAAAACAAGCTACGACTTCATTGAAAAAAATCATGACCAAAAAACCATCACCTCACTGCCCTAAAAACATGAAAAAAACTATCACCTCACCTCCTAAAAGTATATCCATGTAAATCATAACCTCACTACACCAAAATCACTGATAAATAAACAATCACCTATCCACCCCAAAATCCTGACCACATTTATCCCCTCATTCCCTCTTGACCCAACCAAATAACAACTTCACACCACCACCCCACATAATGTACAGAAAACCATAAACTAGAATTCTGAAAACTACATATCAAAAACCATCACCACACCACACCACAATAAAAACCACAAATCAAAATTCAACAAAGATTATCATAAATGATTAATAGGGGGATCTTTTCACATTTCACTTTATATTAGGGGTCTTATCACCATATCCATAAATCCAGGGGAAACCATTTCACTAACAAAAAATAATTTGTTATTAAATTTAAATTTTAATGTGATATAAAACAATGATATTAAACATGATAGTCATAACACATATCATATCGAAAAATAATCTTTTTAAAGCTATAATTTTCAGTGGGTACATCATCAATTCAAATCAAATTATCATTACATTAATAAATATATAAAAGAAATTTTAATAATTTTTCTTAACCCATTCAATTTGAATTATCCAATTATTATTATTTTATTAATATTGAAGAGTTATCTCTCATAGTTAAAAAATATTAATCCCCTCATACATGATAAAAAATAATGGGATACAGTGGATTAAATACCTGAAATAATCATTCTGATCTTGCTGCACACCACATGGTGAAGAATAACCGCTCATAAACCACAACTGCACCACAATATCTTGGATAAATGTACACAATATCGAGGGTTATCAATAAAAATTCCAAACTAAAAACCTAGAAGAAATGAACAACATCATAGTGAAATAACCATGATAATAATGAATGAAACCCATGGGGTATTTAAAATCACTCATCATAGGTCACCAAAAAACAACATACAAAACCAATAGATCAAACAATTGGAGAATGGACCTTAATGTAACTTTCAGGCTCCTATGGTTTGCCTGAAACTATATATATAGAGAAAGAGAGGAGAGACTAAATGAAAATTACAAGATGGAAGGGTTATAAAATAATCTGGATCATTCCAATTTCATGTTTTTATTCCATTTATAATTTTAAATCCATGGGTTTCCCTAAAATTTCTAATTTCAAAAAAAATCATGTTGCCTCGACCTTAATTAATTGCACGTCATAAATTCCACTTTCATGACATAAATCTATATCATGATTTCTTACTATTCCCATTTGGAAGCCATGAAAAAACATTCTACACAATATGTTAACTAATAATTCATTCCATATAAACAATTCAACATGTGAATTTCATGTGGTATCTCTACCACCCCTCCAACCGCCATGGAACATTCTCATGAATCCTCTGAAATACTTCTATCTCTCAAAACTATAAATATAATAGACCATGAAGGCATGGAAAATGAAATAAAATACCCCCTAAATGATTATTTTCCTTGAGATTCTAAATAAATCCTAGAAGTATAGGGGCCAGAAGAACCAACCCATCAGATACCCCTCAATTATTTTGTCACTCCACAATGCTTCCTGTGGCCATACATGCCAAACAAAATAGAGACAAACTATATCAAATGACCTCATAACTACACATACACATCACAAAAACCATCCAACCTATAAAAACCCCATTATATCAACAATAAAAAGCAACAAGAAGGACATACCTAAACATATGAATCGGTTAATTCCATCCACCATGTACAGATACTACCCTCCCTAGGCGGCACTGACTCTCCTACATGGTTTTAATAGAATCATGTTATTATGTGTATCTATTATGAATTAGGACCTACCCTTTCCATATATCATAATATTAATTAATATAATTCATAATAAAAATTGGCAAAAAATTTCATCATATAAAATAAGAATGTTTCAAAATTCACATCATCATTGAAAAACCAAAGAAAGTAAAAAAACTCAAAAATATATAGTTACTAGGAACACATATCTATCTCCAACTCCCATGTACTCTACTCTAGGACACCATTACTCCATAAAAATACCAATGAAATGTTTCTTCTAGGAAGAGTTTAAAATTGGATATAATGGATCTCTACATGACACTTCACAAACGACACTTCATCATCAATATCCAACACTCCCTCATCAATAACATGATTTTCATCATGAAGACACTAATGAAAAATGGTGGGTGAGGAAGATTATGTGGATACCTTATAGCCATGGTGGATATTTTATCTAATACTCCACCTCTCCAACTCACCCCAACACAAAAAAGGGCCCAAAAACCCAGGTAAAAAGCTTAAACTCATTTCCAAACAATCACTACCCATGTAGAGGGAAACATTCAAGAACATGTAGTCCCCAACCTCAAACTCTATGGGAATCATGCTATGATTGGCTGAATAATTCTTCTATCCTTGAACTGATTTTATCCTATCTAAAATAAACTAGTCATTTTCTTTCATGCTCTTCACCACATCAGGACCAAGAACTCTTACCTCCCCTACCTCCATCCAACACAGTAGAGAATGATATTTCCTTCCATATAATGCCTCAAATGGTGACATGTCATTGGATGAGTTATAACTATTATTATATTAAAATCAAAAAAAATAAAATTATCAGACCCAAGATCCATAATTACATAGATGAACGACCACAACATATCCTCCAACATATATATTGTCCATTTTTTCATCCATCAGAGGGTGAAATTATGTTTTGAGGCATAAATGTGTGTGAAAATCATTTTATAATCCCTTATAGACTCATAAGGTATAATTTGAATCCTAATATAATATAGTAGTACTCATAAATCCCTAAATCTACACTAATTTATCCACATACCTCTTATCCATGTCCCATCTATGCTAGAATCCTTAATAGTTATGAAGTGTGGCTATTTTAAAATCTATCTGACGATCACACGAATATAATCGAAAACACCATGAGATTTGGGAAACCATATGATGAAATATATTGATACATATTCCCATTTAAACTTTGTAACATATGATGGTTGTAAGAGACCACCATAAACACGATACCTAACCTTTACCATCTTTCAAACTAACATCTTTTCCAAAAACTCTACCACCACCAGTTTCATCTCAGGCCTCAAAAAAGGCATCCTAAAACCATGATTCAACATGGAAACTCATATATTTACCACAAAGGTGAGATATAAAATATCATAGGACTCCCTTATGAATCTCTACTATAATAAAAAAGTCCCTCCCCAATGAAACTACATTCAGTTCTGACCATCCCCTGACCACTCATCAAGGTAATCACCATAGAAAACAAGATCACACATCACCTCTTCCTCTATGTCTTCCCATGATACTCATTATACTACTAAATCAGAGATGACTAAACCACCACATGAAACAAACAACCTCTACTATATTTTATTATTGGGGAAATATAAAAGGATTCAAACTCCACCATTTCCATCCAATCATCCTCGGACTCCTCAAAATTATCATTCCATGACATCATGTTCCATGAGTTAGATATAGAAATACATTTACCTAAGGTTTAAGATATCTCAAAATTAAAATCATGTGGAAACACCATCCACATCCTGTCAAAAAATAAGATCACACTGAGAAAATTTATACTTCATACTCTTGTGATCTGTGAAAACAACAAAGCTCTCTACAACGTTGTAATGGAAAAAAATTCAGTGCAAACACTTGAACCACCAACTCTAGATCATGGGTGGAATAGTTGAGCTCATAGGGTTGTAACTGACTAGACCCATAGGATATCAATTCTCATTGATGAATCAACATGCATCTCAAACTCATACAGGAAACATAATGATACACCTTAATCATGACACCCTCATCAGGAATAGGTAGAATTTGAGCACTAACCAACTTCCACTTCACGTAACCGAATACTATCCGAAACTAATCAGTCTATAAAAAATCATGATCTTTCCAGGTCAACACTATGAATGGGGCTGAAAATCAAGATAACTCATGTACAAACCTCTGATAATACCCCACAATAACAAGGAAACTATGAAAGTCAGCCACTTTGTTGGGTGATTCCCATTATAAAACTACATCGACCATTAACAAGTACAGTGACACCCTCTTCAATGGAATCACTTGTCTAATGAAACAGGCCTCTCTCATTCATAAATCATATTTGGACCGTATCCCAAAATTATGGTGCCATCGAAGGACCTAAAAAATCACTATGAAATTCAAAACTTTCTCCTCCTTTAAATTTGAATATACAAAGATAACATTGATGTATATAACAAAAAACAGTCTAAGAACTCATGAAACATAGATTTCATAATATCTAATAACTAATATGGTTCATTCATGACACTGAATTAAATGACTATAAATTCTATGTTCACATACATTCATATGAATTTAGTCATCTGGATACCACCCAAATCCACCCTCAACCAGTGATATCCTGACCTCAGACCATTCTTGTGAAACTAACATTCCCTTATAATCTGGTCTAAACTATTATATATCCTCATAAGTGGGTAATGGTTCTTAAGTGTCACCTAATTCACCATCTGAATGTATATAAACAACCTTAGACTATCATCTACATTTGTGGAGAACAAAATCAGAGCAGCCCAAGATGACATATTTGGAAAGATAAAACCCTTATACATAAGATCTTCTATAAGAAATTTAAACACTAGAAACTGAGATGGTTTTGTCAGATAATGCTCTATTGAAACTGGAGAAGTACCAAGCTTTAGGTCTATCTGAAAATCGACATCACAGAAATGTGTAGTGTCACAAAATCCTCCAGAAAATAATATAGAAAATCCCAAATAACCAAAGGGACTACCACTGTCCCAATGTATACTTATTTCACAAAAAACTCATATACCAATGAATAAATGGGATCTATAAACCACTTATAAAAAAACCATTATATTTAATGAAAATCACACATTGTCCATCCACATATGACAGTAGGACTCTCATCAAGATGATTTCGAAATTTTTTTTATGGAAAACAAGAAATAGATACTAATATGACATTGTATAGATGTGTCTATAACAAGAAAATATCCCCATGGGACTTATGTGCACCCATCTTCAGTTTACTCCCCATGAAAACATCAAACAAGATGGTTTGGCCTTCAAAAAGTGTTTTCATTTCCAAGGGAGTTAGAAAAATACCTAAAACTAGTCCTAGAGTATATACTAGATTTCTTGAAAAAGGATTGGGAATCTCCTAATTGAAAAAGGTCACAAATAAGGGTACACGATAAATAGATCATACCTTTAATGATCTCTAACCCCTATGGAACTACTACCACCACAACCTGTAATTTACCATGAACAACTCCTCTACCTCTATTTTGATAACTTATTCCATGATCTCACATTGTATGAGGAACTTTAACATATGAAAAAACTAGAGGTTAGACACTACCCACTACATCTCCTCTCAATATAGCAAAAGAATTATACGGATGCTGCAAAATTGGTCATGGTGATAACCACTATTGAGGAAGGAATTAAATATTTCCACATTCACCAAATTGATCTTGAAGAACCACTGGGAACTAGTTCTTGTTATGTCAATGTACCCCACAAAAAAAACACTATACTGATATATCTAGGGGAACTATAGAAAAAACTAGCACCAGATGACTAGAAATGAAGTTCTGGAGGTTGACTCAGAACTGCTTGAAACCTCGAGGGACCAAGAACACGATTACATCCACTAACAAATCTAACCCTTGATGAACCTTATTGGACCCTTAATGGTAAACCTCATAATGAGTTCATCGACTCTATTACCCTTTCTATATTTTTATCATCCAGATACATTGATATTGTAAAATGAGTGACTATATAATGGATCAAAGGAAGAAGTGCCTCCTCAATAAACCTCACACGATAGTCCTCATCTAGAAAAGGATCCATGAAAAATATAGAAAGTCCATTAAATTGATTCCCAAATCATACCTTAAAATACTATCCTACTAAAGATAAATAATATCTTTCTTTATCACTTTTTTATGGTCAATTAATGGAACACAAACCATAAAACTGTATAAAACTCAACTTATGAGTGCCTCCAATCGATCACCTTTTCCTTCTAATGATCCAATAGATATGTCAACATTGTAAAAGGTGTAACTGTATACTAGATAGAAGGATGGATTTCGTCATCAAGGCGTCTCACATGAGACCCATCATCTAGAAAATGATCGGGGGAATCCACAATGTCCATCAACTTGATTCCCAACTCCCAAACTAACATACTCCACTACTAAAGGGAAAACATATTTCCTCCCATTCACTGACTTCATAGTCAATAAATGAAATGTTACCCAAAAAATAATTCATAAAATGAAACCATGAAACATATAATTCCTTCCACTCACCCAAATACAACATCTATAATGGACACACCACTCTCTACATCTGACATAATGACAAAGAGACCCAATATCCCACGAAGGACCAAATAAAACTCAAAGTGATCATGAGTTCATGTTTCAATTTTTCATTCTCCACATATGAAACATTTTCCTAATACTTCCCCAAATACTATAACTGAAATGAATATAATTCCCTTCATCAAGAATCATTGAATTTTTCTGATCAACCCAACAATAATCTACTAGATCCGCCTGTTGAAACTCAACTGAATGAGATACACATGGATGTCTTTTTATATCCATAGTTAAAAATAAAATAGGAATTTTGTAATCCCAATAGTATGAAAGTTTATTTAGAATCATTTGTATTTTATTTATTCATTTTTACCTTCCCCACACTACCCAACTCAAACAAGAACATAAGAAATCATTATGCACATATACCTCTTAGATCTATAACTTGTAAGCTAGTCCGCCTCACTTAGTCATTAAATAATATCAATTTTCATACATTAGATAAAGTGGGTAATAAATCCCATTTCCTATAAAGTATTCATACCCTTTTTCACACACCAATATCAACAAGAATGGGTTTCAACCTAATCAATGAATTATTAACTGTTCCAAACACCAAAATCAATCCTATTTATCAACCATATCCTCTGATACAACAATGTTTTAACCCCTACACCCTAAGACACCACAATGATGGGAGAGAGATAATGACCCATAATTCCCCCATCTAGTAAGCTATGGGATGAAACTCTCTTCATATTTTAAAAAATATTTTAAAAGGGATCCATTACACTCTATAATAATACAAGATCGATAGATAAGATGAATTTCCCACAAAAATATCCATGAATTAATATAAAATAAAATACAAAACTATCCTACAAATTCATGTACAAATAAAACATATATAGATAAATGTATCCAAATGTAAATAAACAAGAGAAATCAAAAGTTGTAGTTTTATAAATCTCCATAGCTCTGAGCCAGTAATATCCAGAATAGTCTATGTAGTCCACATAAAAACGTGAAAATCAATTTATATATGTTGGGTGATAATATAGTATACTCAGTTTGAAAACCATAGTATCTCATTCACATGTGAATGAAACATAAAAAAATACCTTTGAGAAAACAATTGACCCAAAATCGACTAAATAGGATAACTCTCCATCCCAACATCATAATAACATGCTCACAAAATAAAACAAGATAATTTAATTACATAATAAGAAGCATATCCATAAAGGGTACCATGAACCATTTTCGCATTGATTTTTCTCTGTCACACCCCAACATCATATGTCATGTCACATCCACCTCTTCCAAATAACATTTACCACTGGTCCATAAAAATGGTCACATCACATCACTCCCATAGTCAAATGGGACACAACATAAAAACCAATTCTATGACAATATAAGTAGGGTATTGTGAATATTAATGACATCAAACTCATGGACACCTCCCCCAATGCATAACCCCTGCCATAATCTACCAACAACACAGTTATAACACATCATTCCCAAAGACACCTGGGCCACCCCACCACAACCCGATTATATTATATCTCACCCAATGAAACCTAGGTTGTCACCTATTTCACTTATAGGCCAATGAAAAACAAATCCTATTAATATATTCTCTCTTATAAAAGATATAGATAGATAGATATAAGAAGAAAAGGTTGGTAATCATCCATCCTCATCACTAGGAATTTTACAAAAATGCCCTTCATATGATTATATTGGTATTGGAACATAGAGATTAATGAATGTGGGTGCATAATAAATGAAAATTAATATAAAAATATATACATATAAACCACATAGAGGACCAACCTATGTGTTCACAATAAAAAAATAACCGACTCACAACATGGAATCTTCCACTGCTCCCTCTAACTACATAAAACCACACAATCCACAAGGCACATTTCACATTCCCATATAAACCCATTATCTATCCCATTCATTTAATTATTAAAAATAAACCACATTTAACCACATAACCCTTCATTTATTTGACTATTTATTATTTCCATCTCTATAAACAAACTAAACGTTGTCCATTTGAAACATTAATAAATAATAGTTCCATTAATTACCATGGATCTAGCATAATATAACCACACATACAAATAAGCTCACTATCCCCTAGTACCATCACCTCACCACCCCAAAAAATGGAGAAAAATATCACCTCACCACCCCAATAACATGATAAACAAAAAAAATCACCCCATCAACGTAAAATAATGGCCAAACAAACTTTAACCTCACCACTCCATAATCATTTACAAGAAGAAGAGAAAATTGTATTTCCCAAAAAGAATGACCAAACAAAATACCAAATCACCACCACAAAATCACAACAACATCTCACCCATAGAACCCACATGCCCTAGAAAAATAAAAACCAAACATCTCCAGCCCATAACACATCCACACCACTATCATATCTCTACCCCAAAACAATATCCAAACAACAATTACCATGCCACCCCAAAATCATGGCCACATATTAAATCACCTGAAAGATAATTTTATATAATTATAAGGGTGATTTTATCATATTTTAGTTTATTTTATGGGTTTTATCATAGAATCCATAAATTTAGGGGAAACCATTTTATTGACCAAGTATAAATGGTTAGTACACATCAATTTTAGAGTGATTCCAAAAAATCATAGCAAACATAATAGTCACATTACATTTGAACAAGATAAGAAAATCTCTCAACTGCATCCATTTTAGCATGAAATTCGATCCATACAATCACAATGTCATAATTCTAAAAAACCTATAATATTAATGTGACTCATTCCCCTTTCACCCTTAAATTTTAAATCAAAAATTAATCATCATTGATTAATCCATCACAACCATATCCCAAAGATAAACAGGAATAATCTCCTTGTGTATGATACACAACAAAGGTAAATTAAGGATTCCCAACCTCAAAAAATCTTTCTTATATCATTGTATACTGAAGGGTGAAGAAAAATGGATTTGAAACCACACCCATACCATATGTCACAAATCAACCTACACTACATGAAGGGTTATAAAAAATGAAACCAAAATAACAACCAAAAGCAAAGAAACATAACCCCAATGTAATACCTAACAAAATATCAATAGAATACCATGGTGGAAAGCAAATAACTCACAAGGATTTCTATAAATAATCACCAGAACTAATGGATCAATGCAAGTGAATAAGGGATAGAAGGTAACGGTGAGGAATACAAGGTTTATCTCAAATGAAAGAGGGAGGTAGGAAGGGAGATAGGTGTGAATGAATGATAATAATCAGTCTAAAGGGTTATAAAATGATTTGAATGCTACCAGTTTCATGAAATGTATCCCTTTCATGATGTGAAGTCCACATGTTTCCAAAAAATATCTTTTTTTTTGGAAAATCATGTTGCCTCTCCAAAAATTAATTTCATGTCATGAACTATACTTTCATTATGTGAATTCATTTCATGGGTTCACCCTCTCCCCATATAAAATTCAATAACCAGCCAACTAGAAATTTGGGAATCAGTATTTCATGTCATGTAAATAATTTATCATGTAAATTTCCTAAAATATCTTTATTTCACCTACAATGACCACAAAATCTCTTCATGATTCCTCCAAAAGACCTCTAAGACCCAAAATAAGCAAAGTACTAGAAAAAAGGCACATATAAATGTAGTTTTTGTTATCCTATTTGTCATAACTGAACTGTCCAATCACAATAACTAGAAAAACAAATCATTTAATATTTGGGTCCCCATGGAATGTCTGAATACTATATAGACCTTCCAAAATTTCCATACTCAAATAACACTAAGGTGAACGCCTTCCTGAAAAGAAATTTTAAGGAGAACCATTAAATGAGTCTAATAGTATTCTATATAATAAATAATATAATTAACCTTATGTAAGAACTTAATCGCCTATAAATTGGTCCATAATATACTTTAATGTAGCAATTTTAAAACTTATCTTACCCTAACATGATTCGGTTACATTGAGGTAGAAAATAAACTAGTACCAACATGTAAATAATTTCAATTACCAACATGAAACTGAGATTTACCTTATATGAACAATTTAGGACTTTCATATATGAATGAAATAGTGAAATGATCACTCTGGACTCTTCCCCCATTATAGTGTACCCTCACACCATGGAGCCTCTTCAGATGCTTTCACATTCAAAATTATCAATAGTAATGACATTAAACAAAACAAAAAATCAAAAAAATTACTATCAAACCCCACTGATCCTAGATAAATTCACCATAAGCACTAACACATGAAACAATATGATATGGTTAACCATGGACTAGATAAAACAAATCTTGTGCCCCATGGGACTCATCCATGCTCCCTTATAATTACATTAAAATCATGAAAGTACAATAAAATTGGATGGAAGGCTCTTATACATGTCAAGAAAATGATAAAATTATAAAACCTATAAACTAAGAAAACATATCATATGATCCTATTATCATTATCAAAAATACTCTACTGATGATCTCTCATCGCATGGTTTAAAACACTTTATTCTCATAATATGACTCTTATAAATCTATGATATATAATAATGTAATACATTTTACCCTTGATTTTTCATTTCCCTACTTCCTAATATACCCCCACTAAAATCATGTTAAACCATATTCAATAACTAACATGGTTAATATTAATCCCATTGTCCTTATTCCTTTTTTCTACTCACACTAAGACCACCAATGAACTAGTCTCTAGCTATAAAATTCCATGATAAACTCATGTGGGATACAAATCATGATCAATTATCATAGTAAACCACCCAATAGAAAATAATTTTAAACAAAATTCAACTCTACTATTCTTCAATTATTTAATAAACATCTCTGGTAGTAAAAGAAATTAATGATGACTATTATGGACATAAGACTATTCTAGATCTATAAATTGACCCACGCCCTTTCAATGTGTACACATCAATAAATCATTGGTTATAAAATCCACTCATTAGGGTGACGATCCATTATATCAAAACAGTCCATATAATGTCCCTCTTGTTAACTTCAATAATAGAAGACCTTTCAGATTGAATTTCTAGAATCTCACCCAATTATAAAATGTTCTTTGACCATTGTAATATTCCATATTTATTTTATTAAGTATGAATACATTATTCACATACTTGTATGTCTTATTATTTAATCATACTATAATTTATTTTTGTAGATAAAAACATCCCCATAAGAATAATACATATTCTAATATAATACAATTAAATATAATTACATGGATTTTGTATTTATAGAAACTACATTTATTAATGATGTAATCACCTTGATCCCAATTTATTCCATTGTATAAAATTATGATTCATTAATTTCAAAGAAAACAATCACCAATATGAAGATATATTTTTTATTTAATTTTTTGGAACATTTATAACAACAATCCAATTATTATTAGTATTTTTAATAATCAATTAAAACACATTGGGGGGATTTAATATACCAAAATGAAAAATAATGGCATGAAAAAACACAATGTTTGGACTTGGTACTCCCCTAAAAAATTTTATACTTATTTGGAACCTATTTTTCATTTATCGTTTAACTAGAATTAAATATTATAAGAAAATGCTAATCAGTGTACCTTTGTGATGATTGTGGGTGACCATGTATGAAAAATATTCATAATATTATTTTTGGTTACTATAATGATATCAATGTAACTATGATTTAATTTCATCATACGTTAGTTAAATTGACTATAAATACCTAATTTACATAGCCAAAAATTAATGGAAACTACTAATAATATAAAGAGAATAAGGAGAGAAATAATTACAAAATTATTTTAAATAATCTTTATGATTATAGCTCAAATCAGTGAAAGAATAGTTGATGATGGTGTGTGAAAGAAGGTAAGACCACATTTTTGTCAATATACTAAATTTAACAACAATGTGGTGGTTTTAGTGACCACCCAATATATATTATCCTATCATCAAAAGTCATGTAAATGGATCCACAATGTATTCTATCAGTATCTATTGGGTAACCTGTTTCCACTAATAAATAATTTCCTAGCCACCTACTAGACTATTTATCAAAAAGTTTTGTTTTACAAAAACTAGAAACTCATTGTGTGACTCCTTGTTTTCCAAGTCTTTGTTTTTATTTGGTTCATTGGAAATCCTGATCATTTTCATGGGTTATGGTTGAGATGAATGTTGAGTTTTGAAGTTTTATCTATGTCTAATCATCCTACATTGGGTGCCCCATTGCTTATTTGAGATTTTTTAGAGAAATGGTGGTTACTTCATGATTTGGTCCAAACCATGAGCCCATTTCAATACTTAAAAAAAATCGTGTTTTTTAATAACTCATTTTTTATTCAACATTTTTCACCCATTACACTTACTACATTACCTCCCCTAACATATTCAAACCACCATATCCTTTCAGACCCCTTAATAATTCATAATCAAGTTGAATTTGGGCTACGTATTTAGGTGTTGCGCTAGCCTATAGGAACGTTCTAGTTTTAAAAAAATAATTTGTTTCTTTTACATATTTTTCCTTATTTAATAATTTTTGGTGATTCCACCTACCACTAGAATACAAAATCCCCAGAATCTCCCCCATTATATATTTTTCCTCTTAAGAACTCGTTTGGATTGCGTATTAGGGTGAAAGTTATTAGGTTTCCTCAAATCATCCATATTTGAGAAGGTATATCATTTCATCGATAAATCATTCATTTCTTAACCCCCCCCCCCCCAAATTTTTTTCCCCTGGTTTGTAAAAACCTAATTCGATCCTCCACTGAGTTTCAATCCATTCCCTCCCCTATATGAGTGTTTATCTATGGGAAGAGAAAGAGTTATCTAGTTTCCAAGGTGATATTCATTCAACTTTGTCATCCTTCTTCCCCATATTTACATTATTTAGGGGTTATGTGTTCTCCTCTAGTCATTAAAAACTAGGATTATGTTATGGAATTTTTTAATCTGGTTTAAATTCATTTAGGAATGTTCTTCATAGTTTTACGGTTTATAAACCTGCGATGGGTGATTTCCATTGTGCGTTTCCATTCCCCCAGGGATTTGAGGTAGATTTCCCATTGCACTAGATGTTTTTTAATATCCATATACTTCATTCTATTTTAATCTTCTTCATACTCTGAAAATTGTATTTTTTTTCTTTGGATAAATTGTATGGTGTTCCAAGTAGCGGTTACAACCTTGTTTTTGGTAAAGTGTTGTAGTTTTGTTAAAATAATGCACACTACGTGATTGATCAAATGATTTATTATCTTCTGCACCTGGTTTGTGGTTTTTTGAACATGTTTCAATAGACTATAAAAATTTATTTCATTCTCTTGATGTCTTATTCCTTTTTTAATTCTTAAAATTAATTGTTTTGTTAAAAAATTGAATGCCATGTGTTTGGTATGTTTCCCAGTTGGCATTTATGTGTTGAGTGTGGTTTAAAATGATTGGTTTGGATTTATAATAATATTGGAAGTGGGAAGTGATATTTCATGGGGTTCTATATGTGTATTCTATGATGGTTTTGATTTCATGAAATAAGGTGTATTAGTTTTAGGAAATTTTGACATGTGTTGCTAATGGAAGGCCCGTTTGGCGCTTTTATAAAAAGGGTTATGTAATAGACAAGAAATATGAATATTTTCAATGTAGTTACCAATGTTTTGAATATTAAAATGGTCGGTTCTCACATCCCTATTAAATTTTGTATTTCTGTCTATAAAAAATTTCGGTTGGGTAAAGAAGTTTAAAGGCATGTTTGGCCTTTCCAAAAAAAATGAAGAATGGGTGTTTTTCATATATTTACCATGTTGTGTCAATTGGGATTGTTTTATTGTACATGAAATGATTTTAATAAATGTTATTAGGGATATAAAATATGTTTGGTTATGGTTTTTTTGTGATTTTTTCCTTAAATAAGTGTTTTTGAATGAGTTTTATGTGCAAAGCCTCATTAAACTCTTAGAAAATGGTTTTTGAAAATTTTTATTGGTTTGTTGATCAATGAAAGATATGTGAAGAATGTTTGTGGGAATTTTGTGTGTTTATTGTTTGGGAATATAATTTTCATATGGAATATTTATTTGAAAATATGGGTATCTTTATTAAGTACTAAAGGGAATACCAAGTTTCTAGGTGGGCAGATGTTTACTAGTATGCTAGTGATCTCATGGGGTTTGTCCCCTGTTTCACGTAGCAAGTTTGACGATGATACCACTAAATAAAATATGATGATGACGTTTTTGGAGGACCACTAGGTTATGGGTATTCTCCCTAATAGTGGATCTTGTTCTATAGAAAAGATATTTATTATGGTTACCTTCACCGAGATACGAGGTACCTGGGGCTCACAACTAACTAGTGCCTAGGGGTGTTCCCGTAACTTGTGCTCATTGGATATTTTGTAATAACTTTCATTATACGGTGTGTTTTGTTGGTAAATTAAGTAGTGTGTGTGATTTATTTATAAGTGTACATTCTTTATTGTAGTCATCTTGAAAACAATTTTCATTTTGATGTTGCAACTCTTGGAAAATTAATACTGGAATTCTTATTTATAAAACATAAATTTTTGGTCTGGTAATTGTTTTTATAGCATGGGATATCATTTGTAAAACATACCTTTACATCTTGTATTTATAACATAAAATTTATTTTAATTTTAATTTAAAGGATGTGAATTGGGAATAGAATATCGGGATATCCTACTGAGTTTTAATACTCCCACCTATAGTGTTGTTCTATTTTTAGCCCTTTTTCATGTTTCAACTTCACTTTTATTGCCTTGTGAGGTGTGCGATCACTGTGTTAGAGAGTGACCATTGGGGTCACATTTAGTTAGTTGGTTATCAGGTTTGGTCAGCTGAGATGTGGGTTTAGTTGTACTTCTATTTTCTTGTAAAATAATTTTTATTTCGACTTTATGTAAATGTATTTTTCACTATACATATCTTTCTAATTTTCTTTGATTGTTTATATTTTGGATATATCATTCCTTTTTATACTCTATTGTTGCCCTTGGTGCTTTTCTCTATCCCGAGAGGATCGGAAACGCCTCTTGGGACTTGTCGCGGGCTGGCATGGGGGACCGATTCATGGTAGACTCGGTCCAGTTTGTGAAAAAAGGTATCATAGGATGCATCTCTTAGAAAACCTTTATTTTTAGAGTTCCCTTGTTATTTGGGGGGTGACAATGTATATTTAGTTTGATTTTTTGGACTTGAGGGGTATGTGCGGGAAGAGTGTTGTGAACTCTTGGATTTTCTAATCCTTGGGTTTCCACGTGACGTCTAGTTTTATTAGTATCCTTTTTCCTTGTTAATTATTTTTTGTTGGGATATGACAATGAGTGTCTAAAAAATGGCCATCGTGAGCTCTCAGGGCCTTTAAATCCTAGTGGTGCTGGGGAATTTTTAAAATATGTACATTCGTGTTGGTGTTGTGTTTGACTTATTACCACCAACCGTATGGTCAATCCACCCACTAAAAGTAGTTCCATTTTTTGTGTCTCTTGGACCCTTCTTAAATTCTGAATTTTGGCTTCGAAAATCCTTATGTGAGAATTGAGGAAGTGGGTTTTAAGGGAAGAATTGTATTTTGAAATCCGGAAAAAGGGGTTTTCAAAAATTAAATTTATGAATGGTTTTGGAAGGTTGTATTTTTGTGAAACAATTTTTTTTTTGGAGGAAGTGGAAATGATTTAATGGGATTGTATTATACCCAATATAAACATGTGGTTTGTTGGAATAATTTTTTTCTATAGTGTGAATCATTTTAAGGTGATTCTGAATCATTGTTTTAAATGGTGTGTTTTGAGATATTGAAAATTGTATGAATCTGATGAATTGGTTTTGGATATTGGTTTGGAGATTTTTGTGTTTTCCTAGAAAGGGTATTAGTCATAGTGGAAATCAAATTATGAAAATATGCCTTACTGAATTATGGAAATTGGGAGGTGGTTGTTTGGAGTAGCTTGGTCATTTTAAAAATTGTAGAAATGAAAAGGGGTTTGTTTTAAGAAAATTGTTCTTGATGAAGTGTGGTTTGTTTTGTGAAATATGAAAAGGTATTGGACTTGGTGGTTAGTATTATTTTGGAAGGTACATGATTTTTGGAATGATGTTATTTATTTTTAGCCTTTGGTGTTTTCATTGGTGCTCGAATGAATGGTTTTATTAATATTTGGAAGGGTGGGAAATATGTAATAGTGGTTTGGTTCCTGGGGTGGCATGCAAATTTGGATGTGAGTGAGACTTGTTGAAACACCATTTTTGAATGTGTAAATCCACCATGTTATATTCTTTTTTAAAATTGTTTTGAGATGAAACATTGTGGAATTTGTTTATAAACCTATGGTTATGTGGTTAATTTTTTTCTACGTCTTAAAATTGTTGTTTATTTAGTATGCTGCCATATGACCTGGAAGTCATACTCTTATTGTGTCTTGAGAAGAGATCTTGTTGGCATCTCAGTTTTGGAGTAATGTTCAGTTTGATTCTAAAGATGTGTTGGATATTGTGATGTGGCCATGGATAGTTCGCTATTAGAAAAAATTCTTATTGATCTACATACGGATTCATTTAAAATGATAAATCCACTTCTTTGGATTATTCCTTAGACAGATTTTTGTAGTAGAGATCTATTTGGTATTTATTTAAAGTTCCTTCAGGTTGGGGTAATTCTTTTAGACATAGAAATTGTGTTCAATGATGTTGATGTGTTTCACTGTATTCATTGTCCATTATACTCCTCATCTGGAGTGAGAGATAATGGTGCTATGTATCTATGAGTTCCTATTTTAATGACAGTGTGTTGCTAAGCATGTGAGTTTTTTTTGAGTGGTCTGATCCTTAGCACCTGACTATGTTGCAACTAATGATTCAAGAATAAAGGCTCCAGCCTTAAGCCTCAGAGTGATTCTTTTCACACGGTCAGGAAATCACGAGAGGTGTGGAGTGCTCGACTAGGCTCCCACCTCCCCCATTTTGGTAAGGTAGTTTCCACTCTATTGTGGTTCCTCATCAATATAAATTCCCTCTTTTTACAATTAGTGTGGTGGACTTACCCATCACATAGTTTCTATAGTATTGCCTTCATTAATATGGGTTTATGATCAATGTCCCAGTGTGGACCACATGTGTAAATCGAGTGCGTTCTTTGTTTTAACTGTATGTAGGTGGAGAGTGTTGGGTAGTTCTTTTGTTTCCTTTGTAGTTTTAGTGGCCTATTTATTTTTTCCCCTTCCCTCCCCTCCCCGAGTGGTGGATGTTTAGATCCATGCAGAATGTGTTGGACCAATTCTTGTCCCCTCCATTTGGGAGTATGTTGTTTAGATGTACATGTTTTTACCCTATTATAATGGGTTTTTAGGTTTTTTTGGGAGTGTTTTGGTGGGAATGTGTGGGTGATCCCCAATTCTAGTTCATGTAGAATTCTTTTTTGTTCATTTCTATTTTGTCTTTATTCATGGGGACACCCACTGCGGGTCTCAATGATCTTTACTTTATGGATTTTTAGGATGGTCATTGTGATTTAATAGCAAGATATTTTTCCAGATCCCCCTCCCCAATTAATTGGATTTTGTGAGTGAACATTATTTTTGGTGTTCTTTGGGTTCATTAGTAGAAGGACCAACAATCTGGTTCTTGGCTTTATTATAGAGGTGGTGGCTTGATCTTTCCGTTGAATCTTAGGAAGTGGTTTTGAGTAGCTGTTTTTTAAGAGGATTATGATCCATTGATGGTAAATGAAATTTCCTTGGCTTGAGAGGTTATTTAATGTTGATAATGAATCCTTATGTGTTGATCAATCAGATGGAACGTGTTCTGGCTTTATGGGGGCGTAAAACATTAATGGTGGGGAAAATTGTCACACCTGGTTTTCCTTGCCTTTGTTTTGATTTGGTTTTTTGAAATACCAATCATTTTCATGGGTCTTGGGTGAGATTAATGTTAATTTTTTAAGCTTAATCTATGTCTAATCACCCTTATTTGGGTACCTCATTTCTTGTTTCAATTTTTTTTGGAAAAAGGATGGTTACTTTATGATTTGGGACAAACCATGAGGCCATTTATATATTAAAAAAAATTAATAACTTTTTTTTATTCATAATTTTTCACCCATGACACTTCTTATATTTCCTCCCCCAAAATATTCAACCCACCATATCCTTTTGGACCCCTTAATGATTCATAAACATGGTCAATTTGAGTTACTTATTTTGGTATTGGGCTAGCACGTGAGCCCATTTCCAAGATTAAAAAATAATTTGTTTATTTTATATAATATTCATTTTTTAATAATTTTTGGTTATTAAACCTCCCAATCAAAGCAAAACTAACCCTTGAATCACCCCAAATATCTATTTTTTCTCTTTGGAGCTCATTTGAATCGAATATTATGGAAAAAGTTATAAGGGTTCCTTAAATAGTTCAGATTTGATAAGGTAACTCATTTCATCCATAAATCATTCATTTCATACTATTTTACCCCCAAAAATGTTTACCCAAGTTCTTCTATACCTTGGGAGACCCTCCACTATGTTTCCAGCCATTCCCTCTCTTTTATGAGTGTAAATCTAAGGGAAGACGGAGAGTTTTCTAGTTTCCATGGTGGGATTTATTCCCCTTTGTCCTCCCTCTTCCTCATATTTCCATTATTTTATTGGTATTTATTCTCCCCTGGTCATTAAGTACCTAGGTTTATGATTTGGAATGATCTTTTATGGGTTTTATATTCATTTATATATGTTATTCATAGTTTCAGGGATTATAAACCCGCAACGGGTGATTTCGGTTGTGCGTTTCTATTCCGCCAAGGATATGAGGTAGGTTTTCCATTGAAAATGAACTTTTCATTTAATATATATATATATCATGATCTTTTCATCTTCCTATTACTCTAAAAATTATAATTTATTCTATTTATTTTTTATTTGCTATGCCATGTGGTAGTTAAAACATTGTTTTTGGTAAAGTGGTGTAGTTTTTTTAAAATGGTGCACACCGCTTTTTTGTTCAAATTATATCTTAGATTACACACATTATTTGTGTTATTTTAAAGATGGTTAACTATCTTGAATAAATTTATGGTGTTCTATTGTTGTTTTATTCCTTTTTTAGTCCATAAAATGAATTGTTCTGTTTAAAAAATGCATCCCATGTGTTTGGTATGTTTCCCAGTTGGGTTTTTTGTGTTGAGTGTGGTTTAAAATGATTTTTTGGCTCTATAATAATATTTTAAGTGTAAAAAAATTTGTTATTTATTTGTATTCCATGTAGGTTTCGGTTTTTAGAAAGAAGTTGTATTGGTTTTAAGGTATTTTGAAATGGGTTTCTAATGGAAGGAACATTTGGGACTTTTAGAAAAAGGGTTGCGTAATGGACAAGCAATATGAATACTTTAAAGGTGGACTCCAATGTTAAGAATCTTAAAACGGTGGGTTCTCACATCCTTATTAAATGAGGTATTTTTGGATTTGAAAAATATCAGTTTGGTAAAAATGTTTAAAGGCTCGTTTGGCCTTTCATAAATAAATGAAGAATGACTGTTTTACATGTATATACCATGATGTGTTAATTAAGATTGTTTTATTTTCAATGAAATGATTATATTTAATGTTTTTATGGCTGAAAAATGTGTTTGGGTATGGTTTTATTTTGCGTTTATCCTTAAAAGAGTGTTTTTGAATGTGTTTTATGTGAAAATTCTCATTACCCTCTATGAAATTGTTTTATGAAAATTTTAAGTGGTGTATTGATTCATGAAATAAATGTGAAGAATTCTTGGGGGATGATTGTGTATTTGTGGTTTGGGAATTGAATATTCATGTGGATAGTGTATTTGATCATATGTGTAACTCGATTGAGAAAAAATGGGAATCCCAGGTATCTAGGTGGGCAGACATGTACTAGAATCCTAGTGATCCTGTGGGGTTTGGACCTTATTTCACATAGAAAGTTTGATGATGAGAACAATAACTAAACTATGATGATTATTTCATTAGAGGACCAATAGTTTATGGGTATTATCTTTACTAGTGGCTTGTGTGCATGAGAAAAAATATTTATTATGGTTACCTTCCCCGAGATACGAGTTACCTGGGGCTCACAACTAACTAGCGCCTAGCGGTGTTCATGTGACTTGTGATCATTGGATATTTTTTACTCACTATTAGAATATGGTGTGTCTGGCTGGTAAATTTAATACCATGTTTGATTTATTTAAATGTGAACATTCTTTAAAGTAGTTGTCTTGAAAACAATTTTCATTTTGAAGTTGAACCTCTTTGAAAATTGTTACGAGCATTCTTGTTTATAAAATATGCACGTTTTAATTTGGTAGTTTTTTATAGCATGGGACGTCATTTTGAAAAAAATACCATTACATATTGTATTTAAAACTTGAAATTGATATTTATTTTATTTAAAGGATGTGCATTCAGAATAGAATATTTGGCTGGCCTACTGAGTTTTTATACTCAAGCCTATATTCATCTTCTGTTTTTATCCCTTCTGCAGGTTTCAACTTGAGTTTGATCACCTAGGGCGACATGTTTTCATTGTTTTGGAGAGTTACTTGAGGTTTCACATGGAGTTAGTTTTCTATCAAGTTTAGTCAATTGAGTTGTTGGTTTAGTTGTACTTTTAGTTTATTGTAAAAATAATGTTCAGTTCAATTTTTATGTAAATATATTTTGGACTGTCCATTACTTTCTAATATTTTGATTAATTGTTTATATTTGGTAGAAACCATTCCATTTTGTATTATATTGATTCTCTCAGTGCTTTTCTCCATCTCAGGAGGATTGGGAATTCCTCTTAGGACTTGTCATTGGCTGGAATGGGGGAACGGTTCAAGGTCGACTTGGGATGGTTCATGACACATTTGGAACTTAGTGTCATAAAAATGGTTACATGGTAATGTATGACAAAATATTTGAGTATCTCCACCCTTTGAAATGTTTAAAAAATATACTAATCTCCTTTAAATTATAGATCACCATAAATTTTTTTTTCTTCTCATTTTTCTATAATTCCATGATTTCTAACTAAAAAACAAAAAAGAAAACTTGGTTGAACATCCATGTTTCCTCGAGGACTAGAAAAATTTATTAACCACTTGTTGAGATCAACTCACTCACCCCATAACATGAGTTGATCATTTCCAGAGAAAAAAACATTGAATTTGGTCACACTAATAATCACTGGTCATATGTGGAAGGAAATCATATACACTAACCTATACAAAAGTCGACCAAAATTTATAGTCAAACTATAGGGACAACTATTGATACATATTGGATTGATTTTTTCCGTTCTATGATGAAATTAAATTATGAACATTATCCATGATATTGAATCCCAAAGTACAATTTCATCGATACATGAAAACTAATTACACACTCTAAACATCACTCACCAAACTACTAGTCATTGAAAGAATGTTGAATGTCATTTATTGAAGGATTTTCCTATTATATTAAATCACAAATTTTTATATTTCTCATTACATTATCCATCATAGTACTGAAACCTTATAGTGTAAATCCTTAAATGGACCATATATTAAAATTAATCCATGTTAGTTTTCCCCCTCACTAAAAAAACATTATAACACAGATAAATTTTCTCCTTATGATGTTTCCTCATGATCTCTATAGAATTTACCTCTTGATGTTAGTATCCTATGAGATATATTATCCATCCATCTTATAGTAGTGTTTAATGATTTCCAAAAATGGCCAAACCACTTTGCATTTGATAAATCACTCCCCACCATAAGACTGACTATATATTCATCCCACCAAATGTACCATACATTAAGTTATACATTTTATTGAAATATATTTAATAACCTCCTAAAAACCTAATAGACCTATCCCTCATGCCTCTTTCTTCATTTTGTGAGAAAAATAGTTCTCTACAATACTACATTGTTGTCTCATAAACTATCAAATACCCCAATTCTATATCTATATAAATGATGTTCATATAGATCAAATTGTAAAAACATAATATACAATCAAATTTAGTACTCTAAAAATACCTTTTTACATAAAATTTAAGAAATTATTAACATTTTTTGTCCTCAAGTAACAATCCCTTGACAATGTCATTTATCCTAAAATGAAAATTATAAATATATGGGTTAAATCATATAATACAACAAAAATTCAATAACATATATAGACTAAAACAACTTCTTTTTCCAATTTTTTAAATTTCATTCCTATTATAATAAATAAGTGAAATCTAATATTGCAACATTTATATACATGTCATAAAAGTATTTAAAAAAATATAATTACCCAATAACTGTTATAATAATTATCAATTTTAATACATTGAAAATTATATTGATTTAAGATTATTTTTAATAAAATAAAATTAATATAATTTTTTCTAAATTCATAATGTATAAAAAAATGAAAAATTTATATATATAATTCTCAAATATTGGAATTATTGTTTAATGACTAATTTACACTAAATTATGAACACATGATTCCATTTCATGTGATACTAGAGAAATAATAAATACAAAAAATCCATTCACTAATAGAAATTAATATTTTTTTCTTCTTCAATAGATATCACTAGTATCCTTCAATAATTATTAAGTAACTTTGGTCAATAAAAAGATATTAAAGGTATCAAAAAACACTAATTTGGCTCCCCAGTAATATAATTAATAAATTTAATTAGTTGTCACTCAATATATATAATTTTTTTTAATTGTTTAATAAAAAATGAATTTTTTATCACAAATATTGAAAAGGTACAAAATATTCAAATATATGACACCACTTATGTATATAATTATTTCTATAATTTTATTTTCTATCATTACGATATTTTATATCCATTTTTCTTATTGAAAAAATAATAATTTCAAATTTAAATATTTAAAATCGTTTTAATATATAAGGAAATATATTTTTTAATAATATATAAATACCTTTCTAGTATAGAAATAAAAAACATCAAAAAATAAATGATACCCTAAAAACAGCCATAATAAAATCAAAAATATAATTATATTTACATGACTAGTGTACAAAAATATAAATTATAAAATACGAATAAATTAAAAAATTACATTAAAAAATTATTTTATTTTTATATTTTATTTATAAATATAGTTTTTTTGTTTTTTTATTTAATAATTGAATACATTTTGTTACATTTTGTTTTGTTTATAACCCATGGAAAAAATTGACACTTCAACTCATTTAATACCCTCTTTTGAGTATTTTGAGTTCATTGCCTTATTCTAAAAGGGGGGTTTTACATGGTATGAAATTTTAATGAATTTAAAGGATAGATAAGTTAAAAATAAATTAAAAATATATAATATTTTATAATATAATTTATTGTATATATAACCATAGAGAACATTTTATTAGGACCGGCCTGGTGTGGTGTTAGGGAGGTCTTGAGTTCAAGTCTCCCTAGCTTATTGCATGTGTGGTTGTATATTTTCATTGACTTTATGTTGTTTCTATAATTATTATATATATATATATAACACCAATTAGGTGATATAGGAATAGGGGTGTTGAAAGTGTATATATGGAGCACCATATACACATTTAAAAAATATAAATAAATTATTTATTAACTGTCACAAAAATTAGTATATATTTCTAGTAGCCAAAGAGGGACCCGTGTAATTGTTGAGCCCCAAATATATTTATTTATATGTTTTTAATATATATATATATATAATTAATGATGTGAAATTAACCAAAAATAATATATTTATAATATAATTATTCTATATCTATAAAAATTATTTCAATTAATTAAAAATTAATTATATTGAGTATAATAGATTCTATAATTTTTTAAATTAAATATCCAAAAAAATTTGAGTGGTGATTTAAAATATGAATTCAATTATTTTTTGATCCATTATCATTACACCTCAAAACATTAATTTTTCCATCTACTGAAGTGTTGGATTATTCTCTAACCTTCAAGCCTCCACTATGAAGTATTATCACTTTGGAAATATTTGAATTATTATCCCCATGTAATAATAACAATAAAAAACTATAAATACCATGATTATGGATAAATTATAGATATTATACAAAAATGGGATATATATATATACACCCTATAAAAAATTGTAGATTTATAACATCGAAATATGCTCACTGAATGCAAATTAATGAGAAATACCTTACCTTGATTCCAACATACCACCTATGTATTTATCTTTATAAATAATAAATATATGTTAATTATTTAAATTATTGAAAACCATTTTCATGTTAATTATTAATTTTATTTCAATTATTATTATGATATATAATATTATATAATGAATAATGTTTAGGTTGGATGATTTGACCATATTCATCATACATATCAAAAATGACATTGGGAGGTTGAATATGGTTAGAGATTCCATTATTTAAATATATCTATAATAATAATAATTTCATATTTATCATATTTATAAATAAAATATACATTTAATAAAAAATAAAATATGGTTTTGGAAAATAATTTAGGTTACAATAAGGGAGATGTTAGGTCTTACATATGCAAGATTAACGTTTCCATTTATCAATGATCATTATAGAAAGGAGGTAAGTAACATTTTATCTTTACAGAATTATCATAATTTCACATATATAATAGTATTTAGTTACACACACACATATATATATCTTTAATGTTTTTTGGGGATTAAAAGAGTGTATCATCACTTCGTGAAGGCAGTAGTCGACACATTTTCGACTGATGTTATCATTTATCATTGAGTGAAAAGGTAAGAATAAAATGATATATTATATATTTATCATGATTAAAGTGTCATGAATAAATAAATTACTCCATATAATTTACATACATTCAATATATTTACACTCATTACCTTCCTCGTAAAGTGTTAGTTAAATCATATCACATCGCTTTGCGAAGCGGATGTCCTCCCCACACACAAAGGATGTCTTCATATCACGTATAGACTAAAAATTAAGAAGATATAAATGATATAATGACTCCATATGTAAACTTATGTTAAGAATATAATATATGTGCTTTATATCCTTCGTTATATTCATCTGTGATAGGTGCTAATGGAAAACTGAATGACATTGATTCATGAGGTGGTAGACCACCATAAACATGAATGATGATTTCATAACCCATTTCTTGGAAGAGGTGAAGGATTTAGGATATTCCATTAACTAAATAGAATATATGAATTTTTAATATGCAGAGTTTGTTATATAATCAAGGATTAATGATAATTTAATCGGTGGTGGAAGAAATATAAAAAATTCTCATCGGATAGTATTACCTATTCTTTGGGTAAATTCGTTGGTTATCACCAAATTCCTACATTTGATGGATTTCATCACAAAAAATGATTCTATTATTGCTAAATGGATGTTGGAAAGGTATTCATGTAGGTATTTTATGAAACAACATGGGTTTTAGGTGTGAAGAATAGATAATAGGGGTTGACTTTTATAAGTGAGGGGAGTGACACACTTATAATTATTCGAAAATATACAATCAGATCGATTTTATTATCCTTCCACAAGACTATAAAATGATCCATTATAAAAACTATAACATATCAGTTCTAAATATTCCCACAATATGTGGTTTTTACAAGTTTTTAGGTCATTTGAACCCCTAATTTTTTAGTTTATCCCTCGGTAAATCCTTTTTTAGGTTAACTATGGAAATTAATATGTATTATTTTCACTATTCATTTTGGTCAAAAATTAAACCACAGTTATTGTGTGATATAAATTATTCGAATTCCAACTATTTAATCTACCATTCCATATTCCATTCATATAGTGGGAAAATGTTAATTTAATTTTATTCACTTCTATACGTCAGGAATATATGTTTTTAAGAAGTGTTTTATATGAATATGATGATTATATAATAATTGTTTGAATGATAATAATCATTTTTTTAAATAAAATTTATATTTACTGATATATAATAAATAAATAAATTTTAAAATATTCTCTATTATTTATTTTTATAATTAATTAAAATATAGAAAAATTATTCCATTTAAAATAGTTTGTACACCCGAAAAAAAACTTATACTAAAAACCAATATAATGATGATTCAAAAGTAATTCAGTGGATTAAATATAACTAAATAATAATTATATTACAAAATATCATATTAATAATATAATGGGACTCTTAAATTAAATAAAATATTGAAATGAATCTTTTTTTATTAAAATCAAAATTTTCACTATTAATTGAAAAAGAAATATTTCCTTAAAAGTTGATATTTAAAGAAAAATAACAAAATTACACCACAGGTGAATTTTGATATTAAGAATTAGAAAAAGTTGTTCATATTTTCCAATTAAAATTTAAAAATTTAAAAATTAATCTATTAAATAAATCCATAATAGTAAAGTGTTTAATTATGACTATTTCAATTTTATTTAGAAAATAGACTTAATTTTTCAAAATGAATATAAATATCTAATAAATATTAATAAAAATGAAAATTGATTCTTCTATCTTTACCTGGGTTATTAAATTTACACACTTTTTAAATTTATTCCTCTAAATTTTATTAACTTTTTTAAAAAGGGGGGGGGGTGTCATTAACTTATAAATGTTTCTGATTCCCGTGTTTCATATTCAATCATTTAGTTTTTCCATAAAAACATAAAATAGTTAATCACTATATTTCAAAAAAACCCCTTTATAGTCATGAATTTGAACTGGATGTTTCTATAAAGAATGATTCTCTTCTAACTGAAATAATTTAGGCATCAAAACATGGGAAGAATTCTGCACATATTTTCTTAACATCAAAACATGACAAATTTTGTGAACCTATGTTAAACTTGGATGTAAATAAACATTATATGAATCAATTCCAACATTATAAAATATTTCAAATGGTTCAATGATCTGCTGGCATAGATTTCTATTTTTTTACCAAAATGAATAACACTTTTTCATAGAGATATATTGATAAATAAATAAGTACCTTCCATGAAAGATATATATTTCCCCCATTTATACACCTAACTTTTCTTCCTGCTCCTATCCATTCTCAAATATTTCTAAATCAACAACACATTCTCAGTCATTATTTATACTAACTATGGTCCCATTAACTTCATTTACTCAAATTCGTCCCAAAATAAAGTGCCCAACACTTATTTTTATATAATTACTCAAACAATTCTATCATAATAATGGAATAAAAATTATTACTATAAAAAAATTGTACTAAAAGAACACAATAATCAAACATTACATGGAAATAAAATGAAAAATAAAGAATAAAATATTCAATGATATGAATTATTCACTCATACTATCCATCAGATTGAGGATGGAAATATGTACTGAAATATAGTTTATCTCCCAATTGATTTTAAATTCCTTTACAAAAATTGGATTTGAACCCATGATCATGGTCTGATACAATGGATATAGGTGACCATAGAACATTAATATATTCTTTATATAATGTTGAGAATGTTGATCTAAATACATTGTATCTTGAATGGGATTAAAATGTGTCAATTTAGTTAATCAATAAATAATAACACAAATCACATTATTATATCTAGATATCCATTGAAATCACACCATGAAATTTGTGGATGTTTTTCCCATTTTCACGCCATAATTTGGTAGAGGTTGAAGAATTACCTTTGGTTGTTTTTTCTACATAAAACTGATGACAAGTCAAACACTGCCGGGTAAAGTCAGTGATATCTATTTTCATTCTATCCCAACAGTAATACTCCCAACGGTCTCTATACATCCTATTTTTTCTTGGATGAATAGAAAATACAGGACTATGAGCTTCGATCCACAAAAATTTCTTCAACTAGGAATCAAATAATACAAAAATATTTTTATAAATAGTAAAATACCTTCTTTATCAATATTATAATCTAGAAGCTTACAATTTTTAATAGATTCAACCATCCCAAAAATGTTTGATCCTACTTCTATGATTTTTAAATTCTATATGTAAAAGATGAGTATACTAAAATCAAAAACAAAATAGAGGAAGTGGAAGGAACCCAGAACACCATGACTGAGGAGGGGAGAAACAGGGGGTCAAATTTTTCTTTTAAAATGATGGATCTTGTTCCCACATTGGTTGTAACCTTCTAAACCTCTCTTAAAAGGATGTACTAAAAATAAACAATCACATGAAAATCAATGACACACCAATTTTAAATGGTTAACTACTATGGGCTACGTCCAAGGAGCATACGCTGACAGTTTTTCGGTCGTACCAAAAAACAAATAATTTTTACATGGTTTGGATAACAAGAATTTAGCAGAGTCACTTTGTTCCAAGCATACTGCCTTTATAATGTTTTAGGGATAACGCACTACATCCCTCGAATCACGTTTATTGAATCCCACTTCCTCACTGTGTTGAAGGAATCATCACTCAGTTTATCAACCTGAAGGTTTCCTCAAATGTTTATCATTAAATGATGAATCTTCAACAGTAAATTGTTGCTCTGTTGAAGTCCCATAATCATCCAAATATGTAATTTATTTTCATGTACACTGATATGTTATGGAAATTAACTTAGCAAAATGATTCGGTCAATTTCAAGGCTTCACTGGGTGTTATGCATACTGTGTTCAAGGTATAGTGCATGGAACAACTCCTCCACATACCGCTACTATTTCCACGTAACTTCCATATACTCGGAGAACTTCCCTACTCTATGTACTACCATTCTCCACGTAATGATCATCTTCTCCGCATACTGTCCTGCTCCACATACTGCCCTGCTCTTCCATGAAATGCCAGAGATTCCTGTGCAAACTGAACTCTCTTCTACAGACTATTTTACATATGTGGATGATTATCTCCACCTACCATATTCCCCTCCATGAACCACTTCAGACATCACTAGATTTCTTCCTGAAATTTGAATTTCCATTCTCATCAATTAATAAAGAGAATTACTATTCTATAAATAGGATCATAACTACACAAATTTATCTAATCTGATTTACCCAAATTTTTAATGTGGAACAAATTTCACTGTATATTGAACTCCGTCTACGTACTATTAGCCTCCACCACATACCACACCTATTTTACAAAATGCATCAATCCCTCAAACATTCAGAATTCCATGTACCAAACACCTTCACCACGTACCATCACTACGAAATTTTTTTGGTTCTACGCACCACTTTGGGTAATGTTCCCTCCACTAGGTATACAGCCACGAACCATTCTCAGAATATACTACATGGTCCATGTTTTGAGGTATGTGGTTCCCTTATTTTTCAAATTTTCATTATCATTTCTCATACCACTCACTCCTATATAAAAGAACATAGTTTTCCATCACCATACTCCCTAATTTGAGGACAAAAAATTTGGAAAACACTAGGATACTCTGCCACCTTTAATACGGCTTTCAGCCTCAAATGTATGACTTCATTACTTATAAAATCCCTAGTCCTTCATGTGCATTTTGATAACAAACACAAACTAAACTCCATTATTATCAATGAAGTACCTTTTTTCTAACAATCTCCCCCTATGGGTTTCTTAGGAATCTCCAAATAAATTCACTGATGTACCAGCTACAATAAAAACCCACACCATCAAGAAACAACTCATCCATCACTCTAAGTCTACATGAGTAATTATCGGTGTAAAAAACAAGAGAAGGGTCAAGAATTGGGTTCTCATTCATTCCTTTTCTATCCCATTGTTGTAGTTATGAATTTTTCTATTCTCTATATTATTTATATAAAAAATCATTCTCCATTGAATTTATACATTCTCCCCTACTTGTTATGAACCTAATGAACCGAATCATGACTTGTAGAGTAAAAAACATGCTCCCCCTGTATTGTATCTCTCTTATTAACCTGCATCACTTCCACAAATAGATTTAAAAAAGTTAAAACAACTAGGGATAGGGGAATACTGTTATCTCTTTATTAACTGGGAGATGGATGAACAACATGGTTTAACTGATGTTTTATAAACACGGCCGATGATAGTGGCATGTCCATAATGTCATCCACTTAGTTATTAGTTCCCACATGATCCATTTTGATCATTCCTTGTTCATATTTTTACTGTATGAAGTGATATATAATCTCAATATTTTTTATATGAGAATTATGAACATGATTCTTAAAAAGATCAATTATGCTCTTGTTATAACAGAAAATCAACATTGTTTCTTTCACCTCATCACCTATTTTAATCATTTGATGCTTTTTCCAAAGTAACTAAGTGAACACCTTGGTATAAGATATATATTTACCTTCAGAAGTTCTAAGAGAAGTAATTTATTGTTTCTTGCTCTACCATCCCATCCATTTGGTCCCATTATAGGATGATCCACCACTATTGGACTTCTTTTCTACTACATCACTAGACTAGTAAGCATTAGAAAAAGAAGATAGTTCACTATCTCTTCCTGCAACAGTGTATAGCTTATAATTATGTGTTCCTTGATTATGTATTTTGATTATTTTCACTTCCTCTATATGTTCCTCCTTTGAATTACACTAAAAGAGGTCTGCATTGGAAGCTAAAAAGACAATATATGGTCATGTTGCTGTCAGGTACAACGGTATTCCAATGATTATTCTATACATGGTGGGATCCAAAGAAGTCCATTCCTCCTGCATTCTGAGCCCAGATCCAACTACTATAAGAGTCTACATTGATATGGAATCATGCATATTAAATTTCTTCACCAGCACTCTTGAATACATTTCTAGAAAAATGAATGTGTGATTTTTCTTCGGAATTACCTGCAACCCTAAGAAATATGTGAGTTTACCAATCATAGACATTTCAAATTCTGATTTCATGTGATTGGAAAATTCATCCCCTGATCCATGCCTATTTCCACAAAAAATAATATCATCCACATATTCCAATACCATGAACAAAACCTTTTGAGAATTCTTCACATGGAGATTGTGATTTATTCCCCCACTTTTAAACTCACACATTCCCATATAATATTCCAACCAATAGTACTACGCCATTGGTTCTTGTTTTAGGACATATAGAGCTTTCTTTAATTTACCAACCATATGTTCATCATTTTTATGTAATAATTCCATGGGTTGTTCAATGTAGACTTCTTATTCTAATAATCCATTTAATAATGTTGTCTTGAAGACCATTTAATAGACTTTATAACCACTTTGGATTTCCATGGAAATAAATATTCTGATTGACTCCAGTCTCACTACTAGAAAAAATGTCTCTTTAACATCAACACCATTTATTTGTATATATCCCATACAGACCATTCATGCATTATTTCTAATCACATGTCCATTCTCTTTAAATTTTTTCTTGAAAATCCACTTCGTACCCATCACATTGAGACCTTCAGTTCTTTTGACAAGATCTCGAGACTCATTTTTGTCAATATGATCTAACTATTCATTCATTTCTTTTACCCATGACTAATCATTTGTTGCCTATTCAAATGAGGAAGGTTCTACAACTAATAGAAATACAGATTGTGCATTATTCCTCAATCTCCTTGTCTATGTATGTGTATTATGATCCTCGATATTATTGGAATGATTAATCTCCACTCTTTGATTTCTCATTTGGGGTTTACCTGAATCCTCCCCAGCCATGGATTCATCTTATGATTCTTCATCAAAGTCAAAATCATGATGTGACTCTTGAGAGTTTTTTACACCTTCCTATACCTCTGTATTAGAATATTTTTCATGTTTACATTCTTCCTCATCTTCTATCCCATCAGCATAAGAATTCATTAATGCATTCAAGTTTTTCTCTTTAATGATATTTATATCAATTCTTACCAGAATTATTCCTAAGTTATTATTGAAACAATTTTAGGATTTTCTATTCATTGATTATCCACAAAATATTATTTCATTTACATTGTTTCTATACTTCCCTTGATTTCCTTCTTTGTTTTGGAAAAAACATTTTCTTCCAAAAAATATGATAATATTTTAAAGAGGGATTCCGTCTATGACATAATTTATATGGTGTCTTTGTCTCACCCATATATTTCCCTAGTTGATCTTGAATATACATTTTATATTGTATGGCCTATTTGCATTAATGTCGAGGAATACATATCTCAATCAGCATGGGTCTGGCCATGTTGTTTACCTGTAGATTCATGTTAACAACAAATCTATTTTTCTATGGTGTTCTCAGATATTTCTCCTCAGGTTGTATCCCATGATTCTCTAGGTAATTTTCAAATACAATGAAAGAATATTACTGTCCATTATCAAAACACGAGACATTGATCGTCTGTCTAGTATCATTCTCGATAATTTGATGATAAGTTTTCATGAAATCAAGAAATTTTCCCTTCCTATGAATAACGATCACATATGCAATTACAATGTAATGATCTATGAAGTGAACAATGTACCTTTATCCATGTGTTCTGGAAATATTTATCAGGAGAAATACATCTATATGGAGGAGGTCATGGAGATTTGATGCTATTTTATTCTTTGGCAGGTAGGAATTTCACACCATTTCCCCTCGCATGCAAGTATCACGTGTCTTTTCACTTTCACACTTCAGATTATGGATATACATGACTATATTATGCTTATATATTATTTCCATGACTTTCTGATTGATTTTCCCAAATCTTTGATGTCATAAGTTGTTCTACTCTTCCACTATTAGGTAGAAAATGTCCCCTTTGCTGTCAACTTGATATAAGATTTCATCAATTCTGCAGTCTTTCATGAGAGAATTCCCCGACATTCCTCTTAAAGTACATCCATTATGATTGAATGTAACAATAAGACCTGAGTCACAGAGTTGACTCACACTATGAAAATTGTGATACAGATCATCCATATAAAGGACATCAGTTTTCTTTATATCTCTATTAGCTAGCTCAGTACTTCCACAACCTTTTATTTTCAATGAACCATCCTTATCTAACCTCACAATTCCATCAGCCTTTTTCTTGAAATATTTTAATAGGTCTTTATTACCCATCATGTGGGGTGAACATCCACTATTAAGAACCCAAGTGTTGTTATTCTTTGTAGTTGTGAGGGTTACTGCTGCAAAATTTGATTTTTCAATTTTCCTCTTTTCTTTCCATGAGATTTTGGATTGAGCATAGGACATTGATGCTCTTTCAATTCTTTATTTTGTGTAGATGGGTTCTTCATATTCACATTATTATTCCAGAGGAGCAAACCTATTTGAAATAGAAACACCATATAGTTGACGAGTATTTACTTCAATCTATGCATTGAATGAATTTCTCATATCATACCTCTGTCTGCAATACACGTCTTTATAGACAATTTTAGAAGAGTGAAAAAAATATAAATAGAAAATATTTATTCCATAAGAATTAGGATATGAATATTTTCTCCTTTTATGAACTCAAATCTCTTTCCCATTCATATAGCTCCTTGCCTCTTCACAGTATGACATGGAATGTCCCAGATAGCCCCAAAACTAACACTTCATGAAAGGAAATGTTTTCTCACTTTTATTTCTCCTAATACCTTCTTCATCTAGAAAATATTCTGAATCCCTACAATTTCTAGAATGTTAAAGAGAATCTCTTATTCTCATATCTTCTTGATTTACGAGTTTGTTTTTTCAGCACTTCATGTAGCTTTTCAACATGATCAACATTCAAAATGCATTTATTTTTCTTCTCATTATTTATAGAATTTTATTTTTCAACATCACAAAAAAGTCACCTATATTCCATGCATGTGGGTCTTCATCCACTTAAGATTATTTCAACTCCATCAGAACCATGTTTTTCTCTCTTAAGCAGCTCAGCATCAGAGAAAATTCCTAATTATTTTTCCTCCTTTTCTTATTTTGAAATTTATTCAGTTTTGATTTTACTTCTTAGAGAAACAACTTCATCTTTGAGACCCTCAATAGTATTGTACTTATCCTCTAGTCATGAGTTATATTCATTAATGAAATTTTCTTTTTCATCAATTCATTGTTTTAGTTCCACAACATCATCAGTGTTGTCAATGAATGATTATTATTCCTTCACAAATTCTTCAAGTCATTTAATTTCCACTTCCAGCTGATTAATATAATCTGAAGATTCATTCACCATTACATTCCACTTATTACATCTCTAACATTTATTCTCAATATTACCAAAAGAATAATTAAATTTATTCTTTGGATTGACATTAGAAGTCAACTGATTATCTCTATCTTCTTCTATCAATGGTTCTAAATATTCTATACTAGCCATTGTGGATGCATGATTCCCAGATTTAAATTATCCTTCATCTTCCTCAAAGAGTTCATTTTCATCATCTTCTTATTCACAAACATAACTCTTTCATTGAAATTTATTTCCATATTTGATGTCTAAATTTTTAAAAAACCTTTTCTGAGGATTTTGAATGTATCTATATTCGACTTCTTCATTATTAATCTTTCTTTGAAAACTTGAGGCAAAGTTCCAAACTGTTCCACAACAAAAACAAGAAAGAGGTATCTTTCATTTAAATTTACCCATTCCCTTCTTGAGTTTCATGGAAATAAGAGAAAGAACTTCTTTTTCCTCATCATCATCATAAGAAAAATCTCCTAAAATTTATTATTTGTTTGTGGATTTGAATTCCATTTCCTATCTTACATGATCCATTTCATCTTTTGGGTTTACTCTCATCTCATATACCACTAGGCTTCTCAATAAATTATCAAGATAATGTTTGGAAAGATCTCTTTCTTCAAGAGTTGAAACCTTTGCATTAAAAATTAGAAAACTTCTTCCTAGTATTTTCTTTACAATTTAAATGTCTTTGATCTCTTCTCCAAGACCTCTAATTTCTCTTACATCTTCAGTAATTTGATTGAAGAATGAATTTGTATTTTTATTAGGGTGAATCTTCATATCATTAATCATGTTGTGTAAAACACAGAGCTTCACCTCATTCGCTTGGTTATCACCTTCATAAATCTTCTATAATCTCTCCAGCATAAACTTCTCTAATGTGCAGTTCGTCAACTTAAGATATATTTTATCAGAAAGATCTACAGCTGGGGAATTTGGTTATTTAACATCAGTATCTAGCTTTTTCTTTTTTTTTCTTTCTTATATTGACCGGTTAGATCAGTGAACTGTATTCTTGTGCAGTTGAATAAATTACATCAATTCCATGAGATCTTATATAAGATCTCATCCTGTTCTTCGATATTTTAATGTTACATCCCTAAAAATGGAATGAACATGACATAATATATATTCTCCATGTCATAAAAATATGATAGATTTTACACCATAAAACATTACCCTATGATAGCACTTGAATGACCCTAGAACCCCCTGGTAGGGTAGGGGTGAATCATGGTGTCAATATTTTCTATTAAAATTATTGATCATGTTCAAAAATTTGTAGAAACCTGTAAAAAATTTCCTAAGAAGAAGTGTAGAATATAAAAAATCACATGAAAAGCAATGACACAACAATTTCACTTCTTTCACCACTATGGGCTATGTCGAAGGAGAATATACCGACAATGTGTCATTCATACCAATAACCAACAATATTCACATGTTGTGGATTACAAGAGTTTATCATAATTAGTATATTCCAAGAGTACTACATTTATAAGGATTTAGGGATATCACACTGCGTCCCCAGGATCACTTTTGTTGACTCCTCCATGCTCAATGTGTTAGAAGAACCATCACATAGTTTATCGATTTGAATGTCACTTCAATGGTTTGTCATTAAATTATGCATCCTCAAATGTAAATGGATGCTCTTATGAAGTCTTGTAATCACCCACAATTGATATTTATTTTCTAGTACTCTAATATGTTATGGAAATTAATTTCACAAACAGATTTGGCAAATTTTCAGGCTTCTTTGGTCGTTCTGCATACTTTTTTCGGGGTATGGTGTGTGGATCACCTCCATTGAGTACCACTACTTTTTATAAATACCGTCATGATCCATGGAAAACTACCATACTCCGTGTACTACATTACTCTACGTACTGCTCTACTTATCTACATATCGTCATACTCCACGACATGCCTTTTTCTACCGCGTACTGCAAGAGCTTCATGCACGAACTACACTCTCTTACAAAGACTTTTTTTCTTACATAGAAGATTCTCTCTATGTACCATATTCTGTTCTGTGAAACACTTTAAACTTCACATGATTTTTTTAGATATTTTAATCTCCAATATTGTCACTTAACAATAGGGATTACTTCGTCTTAAATAGTCACATAACTCCACAAATTTCTCTAATCCAATTTACCCAAATTTTCAATGTTGGACAATCTTCACAATATACTGAACTCCATCTACATATTGTTAACCTACACCATGTTACTCCCCTATTTCATTAACCGAAAAAATATCGCAAACCTTCATCATTCCGTGTACCGCACACCTTCACCGGGTACCATCACTGTGAACCGTTTTCATTTCTATGCATTGCTCTGCGTGTGATTCCTGCTTCCAGGTATGAGGCCACAAACCATTCATGGAATATGGTAAAAATTCCATGTTGCATGTTTTGTGGTTCCATTATTTTTTCAATTTTCATTGTAGTTTCTCATACCACTCACTCCTATGTAAAAAACCATTTTTTTTAACACCAAACTCCCAATTTTGTAGCCCAAAATTTTAAAAAACACAGGGAAATTTTTACACATTCAATACGACATTCAGCCTCGAACATATAAAATCATTCCTTTCAAACTACCATGTCTAACATGATTATATTGATAACAAATAAAAACCAAAATCTATTATTATCAACGAATTTCCTTTGTTCCAACAGAAGTCCCAACATATAAAAATTCTTGTCCACAATTTATCATATCATTAACCAAAAAGTCAAATTATAGACAAGATATGATTAATATAACATGATTATTTTTTGACTCAAAACATTAATTTTTTCTATAACAGAATGGTAATGAATTTTGAAATCATATTATTTAATCAGTTATAATGATCTTACGTATATCGTGATTAATTCATTCAAAGTGAATATATATTTCAAACATTTTTGATAAGTATATATTTCACACATTACTCCATATAAATTATGCATCTATATTTTTAAATAGAATAACACAATAGCTAATTCGAAATAATTTTTAGAGTAATTTAACTCATTAGGTTTCAACTAACATGTAAAAAATAACAATTACCTAATAATTCTTCATTAGGAAACAACGAAGGCTTTTCAAAGAATCATCATTGTAGATGAAAAAAACTCTATTTTTTTGAATTAAACAAAAAAATGGAGGATTAACCAGTATTTTATTAGTTTATAAAAACAATATTCACATTTTTTGGTCTATATTAATTTATCTAATTTTTTTTGACTTAGTCAGTGGTCTATAAGACTGAGAAATGTCTTCAACAAACCATAAGTAGTAACCTAGTAATCTAAGAAAACGACAAATATCTTTAATATTTTTGTGTCTTTATATTATTGAATAAATTTTGTTTTATTAGGGTAACTAATTATGACATATTTAGAATCAATATTCCCAAGGAACGCTTTTTTGGACCAAAATTCATACGTTTTAATTTTTCAATATTTTATTTTCATTTATGGTTTGAAAAACAATACATAGTTGTCTTTCATTTATGTATTTCCATTTAGAATATATAAAAATGTCATCAATAAAAACTATGAAAAAAAATTCCACGAACTCATGAAAAACCCTATTCATAAGGTCCATAAATGTAGAAATATAATTGGACAAAATGAAAGGAGAAACTAAAAACACATGAAATGAATATCTTATGTGAATTGTTGTCTTTGAAATGTTTACCGTATTAATCTTTAGCTAATGGTACCCAGTCCACATATCAACCATCTAAGAATACTATTCACCTTAGAGATAATGAAATAAAAAAATATGTAGAAAATGATACTTGATCCTAATAGTTATGTTTTTCAAATCTTTATAGTAAATCCCAAATCTCAGTAAAAAATACTTATTTATAAAAAAACTAGAGAACCCCAAGGGTAAGTTCTAGGTCAGATGGATCCTTTGACAAATTACTCTTGAAATTTATTTTTTCGATTCCAAATATTTAACATGTACTATTGGATAAGGGGGTGTAGAAATAGGTTAAGAATCCACCACTAAGTCAACAGAAAATTAATGTTCCCTATCGGGATTAATAATGTGGAAAAAATATGAAAAAACATCCATGTATTCATTCACTACATAGACATAACTAATTTAAATAGTTTCTTTAATTTCAATAATATGTGCTAGGTAACTTTAATTGTCATCCCTAATCAATTTCTCTACCTCATGGTATGTTATCAATGGCTTGAAATAATTTAATATAACTTTATTTTCATTGTAATCTCTCGTACCATGATGAAATATAATCCAATATATACCCAAAATGATATAAAACTATATAATAGACTGTTCAACATGATTTTTAATAAATAAATTCCACTGATAACAACAGAAAGAATTATATAAATCATGGTTAATTTAACACTTCTACATAGAATAGTCACCAAAAGTTATGTCTTTTTATCATGATCTGATATTTCTAATTCACATGAAAAATCATTATATATGAAATATTTTGAAAATATATAGTAAAACTGGGTATTGGAATAATTTTAGTTAAGAAGTATTATATTAATCATCACTTCATTTGATAGATCAACATAATCTTTTGTAGTAGAAAAATATTTCCACCCCCTCTTACATTTGATCATGATATTTTATTTATTGAATTACTGATTTTGGAAACATGATAGAATAACTCCCCAAATCATTTCAACAAAATAATATCACTATTGGATGTTTATTTGTTACCCAATTCTTTAATTCTTCATGATTCTTTTCCTTACAATCAGATGCAAAATGGATAAAACCTCGACATCAGTAACACCTACCTGATTTTATAATTCATTATTTATGAATATTTTTTCAACACTTACCCCAATATAATAACATTATTTTCATACCTCCATATTTATTTGATGTATGTTTCCTCATTACTTTCCATTCTGATCGCTTGATATTTTTATCATCATGAGGAACATAATTGTCAAAAAAACTCCATCAAAACATTTCCAGCACAATGAATATATATTTTAAATATTTTAAATTCTCATGTGGCTAGGTCCCTTAATATATTTTTTTAAAAATTGATAAAAATATATTAATTTTATGATAAATTATTCATACAAAATTCGGTACATAACTGGCCAGTATTGTAAAACTAGATTCATATGTGGCCAAATATTCCTCAACTTTTTTTTAATAATTATAGAAATTATTTTTTCATGTGGAGTCAACTAACCATAGGGAAATATTTATCAAGGAAAATTTCTACAAATTTTTCCCCTTCAAATAAAGATTGATCATATTTCCCTATGGTGTTTTTCACCAAATACCTACATCGATCAGCTTTACCTTCAAAACAATAAAAGACACGACTTAAATTTTGAATTTTCACACATCCCATTACCTTAAAGATCTTCTCCAAAGTATTGATCCATCCATCAGTTACCAAAGGGTCTGTTGGTCCACTATATTATAGGGGATGTTGCCTCATATAATTATCTACTATAGACATGTTTCTTTAAGGTTGATTGGGTTCCACTCTAGCACAGATATCCCAACCATTTATAACATGTTCTAACTAATCCATTAATGAATAAAAATATTCTATTTTTTCTCAAATAATGTCTAGATGCTGAATTAGATGAATATTTTAATCTTAGTTGCTTCCCACTACTAATTCTCTATTTCATATAGGAAAACCCATTCTGAATGGAAAAAGTTTAGATGAGTCAACATGGTTGTATTAAAATTCTATATCATTTCAACTAAGACATAATGTAAAATATTTCAAGGGAATTATATTATCATTATCCTAACCACAATTTACTTAAAATGAACTGTAATACCAACTATAAATACCCATCCTTAAAATTTACATAATATTATGTTTTATTATATGTATTAATTATCACACATTTTGTATATTTTTAGGTTTATAATTTTGTAGAATTATTTCAAAATTAAAAATAAATAGAAAACATTATAATACAAAGTGGAAGCTTCTGACAACCATCCATTTATCCTATAATATAAATCATTTAAAAAACATTTTTTCATTTCATGAATACTCATCATGACTTTCAACTTACCCCTTCCTTTTCATTAACCATCCATAAATCCAGTGATTTTATTAAAAATATGGGATGAGGAAAAAAATATCAGTAAAGTAAAAAAAGTAAAACGATTATTATAGTGAAAAACTTGAAACCCCAGGAAAATAATTTAAAAAAAAACCATACATATTTTTACAAATAAAGGGTTTTATCATTCCTAAAAAAGATAATTTATTATATATTTTTAATACAAATTATTTCCATGAAATCTATAAAACAAATGTTGGTAACATGGGACATAATCTCAGATAACCCTTACAGAAACCTTATAAAACCCTTACAAATAGGAATAACCATATGCCCAACTTCTAACCAAATTATATATATAACATAATAAATACCCAATGCAATGGAGAACTATCAGGAAAAACCAGTCATATAATATATAAAGGGATTACCAAATTATATTTTAGATCACCCAACATATATTATTTTTAAGAAACACAACATTAATAGAAAACTTTATTCTTTCGTTTTTTCATCATAAAATGTATAAAAAATTATTTTAAACCCATGCCAACAACATATTTGGATAAAAAACAAAAAATTCCATCTAATGTACCATTTACAAAAATAAAAAAAAATAGGAAGATGGTTTTTTTATTAGAGGAAACATGAGATATTGAATAGAAATATAGAAATCCAATAAAGACCATAGTGATGGAAATAGTCATTATCAATATGTACGTTATGAATTTAACATTTCATTATCTTTTTTAAATCATTATGTATAAAACGTGTAAAAATATTCCTTTCAAAACAAATTAAATTTAATTTAAAAATAGATATAAAATTAAATTTATATATATTTAATTTCCATATAAATTATTTCATAAAATCATTTTAAAATCAAGGAAATGAAAAAAAAACTATAAATAAAAACATTAAATGATATTTTTTAAAGAAAAATACCTTATCACTTTGTAAATATTTGAATCATATGACCCATAGATGAATAAAGTTATAAAACATTAAATACCATGATTATAGATAAATTAGTGATATAACATGTCAAATGGAATTTATATATACCTCATAAAATACTAGGAAATTCTGAACCAGGCGTAAGCCTGGTCCCACAAATTTATTAAAGGAAAAAAAGAGAAAAAACAACCGGTTTAAGGGTTGCCGATACCCCTTACAACGTGACACAGCAACCAAAGACCACTCCGCATCATACAGTGCAAATACAAATTCAAATTTCAAAACCAATTACCCATACAGCTGTCCTCGATCCGCACGCCGTCACCGCACACCTTTCAATGCCTCGAGTCTCTCACACCCTCGATACGCACCCAAACATCACACCCATCAACATCACCATCCATCGTCACCGGCGAGACCTCCTCCGGCGTCAATACAACACCAAGATCCACAAAATTAACCAAAAACAGAGACAACAATCCCAGTTCAGAACCGGAGAATCGCAACCCACATGCCATTCACTGAACATCGGCTCCCCAAGTTAACACCAACAAACCAAAACCAGAACAAGAAACCTCTAATCGATCGCATCCCACCACCGAATGTGTCGCGGACCAAAAAACAACTGGTAATCACCAACCAACCCACCACAAAACCATCACCAACACCTCATGAACAAAATGACAGAAAGAACGGAACCAGAAACATCACCAAAACCAGATCTCGGAGTTGCTGTAGAGAAGATCCCGTCGTCGCCATCCAAGCCGCACCTCAGGGTTGCGACGAAACGCCCAACACAGGTCGGAGAAGAGGAGGCATCACTCGAGCCGCAGATCCTGGAGCTGTCGACCAGCATCACAAACAAAGAAACCCTATCCGAGATAGGGAATCGTTGTGCGAGAAGGACAAGGAGGCGGAGTCCGCATCACGCAATCCCAGAGGGCTCCGACTCCACTGCAAACGAGAGACCGCCGCCACGACCTGAAGGAAAGGCGCCGCACGAACCCTAGGCAGAAGGAGGCGGCGACGAGGGGAGAGAGACGGAGACGCGGAGCCCCTTACGGGCCCATGTATCTTCAAATATTATAAGTATATAACATCAAAATATTTTTTAATGAAATGAAATTGAGAAAAAGTATTTTAACATGAGTCGGAATTATCACAAGTGAATTTTTCATCCCAAATAAAAAACATATGTTAGTTATTTAATTTCATGAGAAACTTTTTCCCATTTATTATTAATTTTATCTATCCTATTACAATATTATTTATAATCACTTAATCAATTATTCTTACGTTTGAGGATTTGACCATATTCAGCTTATTAGTTAATAAAGAATTTGGTAGGTTGAATGTGGTCAAAGTGGTTATTATTTACATATCTACAAAATGATAATCCTGAAATTTATTTCATAAAAAGACATAAATTATTATTTTAATACAAATAATTAAACGTGGATTTAAGAAATGAAGTTGGATACAATCATAGAGAGGGTAAGTTTCATGTACGCCTGACTAACATTTCTATTCTTCTGTGATATTTATATAAAGGAGGTATGTAATATTTCATCTTTCTGGAAAACGAATAATATCTTATATAAAATATTATTTTCAAAAATATAATTATATATCAGCCAGGTGGTGTGATGATGAAAATTTAGTCACATTGCTTCGTGAAGGGGTAGTCCACACTGTCAGCACCAGAAAACACCTCCCGAAATTTTTTCAAATGCTTCTATACAAGATCCAAGATTGTAACCCATTTTTCGAGCTTCAATTTGGTAGGTCTTAGATCCCAAACAAAGTTAGGGATCAAAAGTTATGGCTGTTCGAAGTTAGGCAGCTGGAAATAGCCATTCGGGGTGATTTTGGGGCAAAGTACGGTTTTGCGCGCAATAAGTGAAATCTTGCAGGCAAGAAGGATGGTTTTGAGTGCAAGAAGTAAAATCTTGCGTGAAAGAAAATATTTTTTGTGCTCAAATTATGGAATCTTGTGTGAAACAGTAAAATCTTGAGCGCAAAATGTCGCACAAACCTTTTATAGGACAAATGAGAGGGCATCTTTCTCCCAGGCTACTCGAAAAACATCTAACGAAGTTTCCCACAAGAGGATAATCCGGGAAAAATATTATTTTGTGCCAAAGACGACGTCAAATTCCCCTTTGCATGCATGCCCTCTGTAGGCCACGTGGAAAACTCCTTGCGTGCATGGATGTTTACAGGCACCCCTCGCGCAGAAAACCGCTTGCGCTTGAGGAATCATCCGTGTAACTGCTCCCAGGTTCACCGATAAATACAAGTGCAGCCCCCACCCTTCTAAGAGGCTCTCCGGAGGTCAGCTTCCACTCTTCTACGTGTAATACTATCTCTTTTGCGCCAGAAAAGATAAATGGAACCCTCCATGTGGGATCTTTCGCGACAGGTCCCATATGGGTCCGCTTTCACGCGGGACCATAGTGGCTTGATCCTTGCCTGAGAAAGTTTCTTCCCAGGTCATGTGCATGCAAGATTCCATGATTGAAAACAAAACATCCAATATTGTGTGCAAAAAATTACATCTTGTGCGCAGAACATCCAGTCTTGCATGCAAAACATCCATTCTTGTGTGCAGAACTTTCAATCTTGCATTCAAGTCTTTATTCTTGCGTGCAAGACTTACATCATGCGCGCAAGACTTCAATATTGCATACAACAGTACCAAGGTGATAAATCTTGCACGCACCTATTCTTCATAGTCTAATGTTGTGACCCTGATGAAAAATGGAGAGTCGCACCATGAACATTTCGGGATGGGACGTTGGCATTTTCCATTGCGCCCTTATGCGCAGTCGCCTTCCACATATGGGATACCACTAGTTTGAGATACTCCTCCGCACACCATGAAACACCTTGTGTTATCATATTCCTCTTGGTCTATTTCTTATGTCGAGAGTTTATATTTTCATCATAAATCCCCCCGAGTACCTTGAGTTGAACCATTCCTCAAGCAGCTCATCTGAACCCCATCACCTGACTCCTATGCCAGGTTGAACCAGAAAGGGGTGCCCTTATGTAAGTCCCAACACCAACCATTTCTAGGCACCTTATGCCAGAAGTCCTACCTACATGACTATAAACTATAGTTCACCCTATTTTCCAAACCTAGGATACCTCTTGTTCCAAACAAGAGATGTCTTATTCTCCAAGCATGAGATGCCAACAGTATTATCTACATGACTATAAACTATAGTTCACCGTATCTTTCAAACCTATTATGCCTCTTTCTCCAAACAAGAGATGCCTTATACTCCAATCATGAGATGCCAATAGTCCTCTATACATGACTATAAACTATAGTATTCCCTATGTGATGAATATAGGATGCCTCTTTCTTAAAACAAGATTTTACTATTCTCCAAGCATAAGATTCCAGTAGTCCTCTCTACAAGACTATAAACCGTAGCATGCCCTATCATTTCATAATAGGATTCCTCTTATTCTAAATAATAGATGCCTTATGTGCCAATCATAAGACGCATTATGCCACGATCATAGTGGAATAACTTAATGAGAATTGGGGTCTTTTCAAATAGTCCATCACACCACTTCGAGCTTTGAATGTCCTTCATTCGGATCTTCATCATATTCCATGTCTAAAGGGACCCCCTAATGGCCTGGTCCCATGCTGCCTCGGCTCACCTACTGTTCTGGGCCAATGCCTTGTAAGACATTGGACAACACTACAAATCAGGTCCTATGTTTTGAACATGGTCAGCAGTCGACCCTCATTTTCTTGTCCCCACTTCAGGCTTATGCGATATGGATGTTGTGTTTCGAACACGGTCAAAAATTATTCTCTATTTTCATGTCACCCTCACCATGTTCCAAATGTTGGGCATTTGATTCACACTTTTCAACTCCCTTTGTTTGGACTGACTCCAACACCCTTGGCATTATCCCTCTTATGCACTAGCGCAAAGGCGAAGGCCTCAAGCCACCAGTTGATTGGGATCCTCTCATGGCCAAACACGAGTAAGAAATTACGGATAGCTTCCTTGGGTAAGCCCCATCCACCATTGTCTCTCCATAGCGGAACCCAGGCAGCTTCCTTGTGTAAGCCCCATCCACCATTGCCACTCCATAGCGACACCCAGGAAGCTTCCTTGCATAAGCCCCATCTACCATTTTCGCTCCATAGCAGCACCCAGGAAGCTTCCTTACATAAGCCCCATTCACCTTTGCCGCTCCATAGCGGCACCCGGGCAGCTTCCTTGCATAATCCCCATCCACCATTGCCGCTCCATAGTGGCACCCGGGCAGCTTCCTTCTATAATAACCATCCATTATCATTGCTCCATAGCGGCACCCAGACAGCTTCTTTGAGAAATCCCCATGCACCATTATCACTCTATACCTGCATCTGGGTAGCTTCCTTGCGTAATCCCCATTCACCACCCTTCATGGGCACACCTTTACGAAGTGATTGTCAGGTCCTTGTTGGCTCTTGTTTCTCACACCAAGCACAACTCACGTGGGCTTAGAGTAGAAAGGATAGACCATTACATCCTCTATGGGCAACCTAGAGGGTAATACCCACACCCAACCTGAACTATGTGTTCTTTGATCCTTGCCAAAGTAAGGTACTTAAGAAGCCTACCTGAGCTTCAAGCCCAATACCTGGTCATTCTGACCATCTTCACGTCGGTTCACCAACACCTCGGGTAGCCTAGAGTGTAAGCCCAACACCCAACCCGAACTACATGGTCTTTGATCTTTGCCAAGGTTGGGTACGTATGAAGCCTCCCTAAGGTTCAAGCCCCGCACCAGGTCGTTCCGACCATCTTCACATCAGTTCTGTAACACCCCGAGATTTTATGAAAAATATTCTTTTTAATTTCATTAATGTCTTGTGTTGTACGCTACACCAAAATGAGCGTGCACAACATGCATCTCTGACTTGCCTTGCATTACACTCAATTGCGACCTTCCTCGATAGCGTGTGTAGTACGCAATACCGAGTTTCACTAAATGATATATTATTATAATATTATTATGAACTAGCCGTTATGAATAGTAATAACCACTTTTTGAAATTTTGTATTTTTTTTTCAAAATAGACTTCATTTTTGGATTCAGAATATCAAAATTAGATTAGGGTGAAATTTTGGTACTTTTCGGATAACTTTCATATTCTGATGAATAGTGAAAATTACTACATTTTAATTAAAAACAACTTTTTTAATCGAAATAATTAATAGTGATAAATTTTTAATTTGAGTGGGTTTAAAGTATATTTAGAATATATTTTTATAATTTAATACAATGTTGGTCATTAGATGTAATTTCACATTTATACCAGATATAAACAAGTGTCAATCTTTTGATAGTTATTATCTCTTAAAAACACGCTATTTGTTTTGACGACGAGAATTAATTTTTAAACTAGTTAATGTAACATATATGTTTTGAATTTTATAAAATAGTCATCATTTTTGAATTAATAATATCAAATATAGATTAGGCCTAATTTTTGGTATTTTTCTGGAAACTTTCATTTTTTGATGAATAGTGAAACCACTAAGTGGTAGTTAAAAAACTGAATTTTTCATAAAACTTAATTTTACCTCTTCTGTGAGTAGAATTTTGAAAATTCTTGAGACACGGTTAATATCAAGGACTAAAATGTGGTTTAATGAGATGAAAATAATTTTTGGTGAATAGTAACTTTTTACTTTTTTTTACCACGGTTAAAAGTAAATAGGGTAGTTAAGGGTAAAAATGATATTATTATTACCCTAAAACATGTCCTAATTCTATCGTATAAGTTTAATTAGACCACAAACAACCTTAGGAATAAAATATGACCATTTAGGACAACTTGGATTAGATTAGGACATTTATTATTAATTTATTTAAAGAAGGGTTAAAATAGTTAAAATCAAAGTTTAATAAGTAAATAATTTTTAATATAGGGTTATGCATAAGATAAATTCGAATATAAATATTCATTATAAATTTAAAATGACTTCCTACATAATGGTATTTTATTTGTAATTTTTAGACATTAAATTATTTAATTTATTTATGACACAACGATGATGCAGTAATTATCTTATTAATGAAATATTGACATAATTGATGTTATAAATACCCAAATAAATATAATTTGAGACTTTTTATGAATTACACTAATTTTATAGGTTAATATGACATGTTAATATTGATTTAAGTAACTTTTTTTCGAACTAATAATTCTGTTATGAGTTTCACAAAAATCAATTACTAAATAGCGTCAAAATTGACATAAAATAGTTTAAAAATATATATTATATTATTAATTGTTATTTTATTCCTAAAAATCTAATGTTCGGGAAAATTAATTAGATAAGGTTATATATATTAATAATAAACAACTTGGGTTAGTTTGGCTTGTTATATTAAGTTTATTAACCTTATAGTGTAAGAACACAACAAGACACGGTAAAAAGTAAAATTATCTAACTTAAAGTTAAAACTAAATGATAAGGTTAAAATAGTAAACTAAACTTGTCCAAATTCTATTTTATGAGAGGATTTCGACCCCTCCACACCTTAGATTTAAAATAAATCAATTTGGAGCTATTTAAAACCGAATATGGCATTATAATAAAATAATATTTTTAGTTTTTCCCAAGGTGCCCCTCTCCTCCCTTATAAAAGGGAACCTCCTCCCTCTCTTCCTCACACCACATTGAGCCTTCAAGATCGGCCAACCCCTGAAAAATTCTCTTCTCCACTTCCATAGAAACATCCTAGAGGTCCTGGTCTTCTTCAAAGACCAATTGTAGTTCCGTAAGAGGAGGACTCAAAGAGGCGCTTCAAAGAAGAGGTAATGTCCGTTACCGATTCTTTCAACTTTATTTCTTCTTCCACTTCTTATTCTTAGGTTGTTTCATTATGAAGTAATAACATAAGTATCAATCATATACTGATATGTTATTATAAGTATGAAACAACCCTATTTCACCATCAATCCATCCTACGGAAAACAAAATCACCGCGTGTGCGTACGTACGGAATACCGTCTCCACGCCGTGGTGTAATCTATTTTCCACCACCACCTTAGATGGATGGGTATAATGGTGTACATAATAACTATATATGATTATTTTAAATTGATATTGATTCTGAAATAGTATACATACGCTCCAATATAATTCCACGATCATGAGAATGATATCATCGCTCGTGCGTACGTATGGACTACCGTCTCCACGACGCGATGAGATTCATTCTCCGCATTAACCATTCATGAATGATTATAAAGTATATATAATAAGTAATCATGAAATATATTCCATAATAATGATACTGGATTTATTTGTATATATATGTATGTCATCTACTTAATTCCATTCAACTCAATAAGGAAACGAAAACAACGTTCATGCGTACGTACGACCTACCGTCTCCATGAATGGTGTATTTATTTCCATTTACTGATCTATTATATATATGTATATTCTGAATATATATTATATATAAATCTTGTTTTATATTCTGGAATTATTTAATCATGATCTATGTAATCATATGAATAATTACAAGTCAAAACACGGATGACAAATGAAACGATTTTACCCAAAACGCTCTTTAACATGGAATTTACAAAAGAATGGGTAAAATAAAGTCATAAGTGAACAATATATGATATCATAACAATGAGTATGATTTTGGAATAAGTCAATGACATTATTTAAATCATTATACAGGAGTTTCAGACACTTACGAAGCAAATCAGGCCTAAGGTAGGGGAAATATCACAATCTCATTTTTATCCGAGATTGTTTATACTTTGGTATTTACTGGGGTGTATTTTATCATCCACATCCATTTTTCCAAAATATGTAATATTATTTCCATCCACCTACAATTGTTTAAATCCATTTTTACCCTTTGGTGAGTTTATATTAAAAGATATGAAAGGAATCTTTTGTCGTTTTTCGTACGAGGTACTTTTTGACTTTTTTGACAAAAGTACGAGAAGAATGTTTTTTTAACTTATACGGCAAGAATGGATTTTTAAAACATTATTTAAAAGAAGCTTCCTTTATAAGTTTTCATGTTTTTTTAATCAACATCTTTTAGTTTAAAATTTTATGACTTGTTATGAAAGGAAAATGTTTTTGAAGTAAAAAGGATATTTTCCTCAAGAATGGAGTTCAAGTGATTTATCAAAATTATTTTCCATCTAAGATAATAAAGGGTTTTGTTTATATCCCTATTATTAAATTGATTTGATTATGTTGTGATGGAATTATTTTTTTGAATTCCTTTATCTTATATGAATTGTTTTATGATGTCATGTTGTTTAAGAATATCATTTTTATTACATGGGTTATACAATGATGTATGATTTATGATTTTGTGGCACACATATGAATGGTATCATTATGAGATAGGTGGGACCTATATCTCCCTCCAATGCATTGGGTAAATATTTTATATCTCATGATATAGACATGGCTGGAACGGCAGGTTAAACCGGTTCAGTGAAACAGGACTGAAACGAGGAGTGAACTCAGTTCAAAAATGGACTTTTTCCACTAAGATAGACTTGGCAATGAGTCTTGACTAATAAGAAATGATTATCTATGATTATGTGTGTATTCCACAAAGTTTCATGTTTTATGTTATGATTATAGGGATTACATTTCACTATTATGATTTATCCCATGTTATGATATTATGATCTCTTTTGCAGGTTAAGATTTCCAAAATGTTATGTTCTTATGAATATGATGTGATTGATATTTCTTTTGTTTACCCTTACTGAGTATTTGAGCTCACCCTTTTATATTTTCTTTTCCCCAGGATATAAAGAAAGGTTTTAGGTTTAAAAAAAAGAAGATCTTTATGGGAGATGTTGAATATCTGTCACCACGATTAGAAGATTATATTCCGAGTTTCCAAAGACACTAAACTATTACAGTCCTTGTGTGTGTGTTTTTGTTATGTATTAAGTATTCCGCAAAAGTAATGTAATGTCCATGTACATTAAACTTAGGGTCTCTACAAGTTCACCAACACCTTGGACAGCCTAGAGTGTAATCCCCACACCCATACCTGAACTATATAGTCTTTGATCCTTGCCAAGGAAAGGTACGTAGGAATCCTCCCTGAGGTTCAAGCCCACAATTTATCTGGGTCTCAGGTCCTCTTTCACACTGGTTCACCCCATCCTACATGACATTAAATTTTGGACCTCAATCATCTGGTAGACATTGTTCCCTCAATCAGTGTTAATCCGTTGTTCCCCCATTCAGTGGTAATCTGTTGTCAACCTCATTCAGTGGTAAGCCATTGAAATCACCAATCGATGGTAAGCCATAGTAAGATGAACTACGTGGATTTTTATTCCCTAGAAAGTGGATACGTAGGAATCCTCCATGAGGTTCAAGCTAATCACCCATGTCCCATCCTGATCTCTCCCTCGAGCCTATGTGTTTCGGGATGTTCATGACCTAACCTGGAGGTTCTATTTCCTCCAGATCCCATCCATGCGTCCATTCTCATAGGCTTCCTCCTCAGGTGTCCCATCGTCCCACTGAACTATGAAGACTTTGATTCCCTACTTCAGGGATATGTAGTAAGCCTCATCGAGGCTCAAGACTGACACTACTATCACCTTCAAGAAGATCCCATATCATTCCCCCTCCACTCCATTAAAATCTCCATCATCCATCCTAATTCTCACCTGCGCTGCCACAACCCGGTGGGATCATGTCATCCACCTCCTCACTACTCCAAGTAGTACTTGGGCTGCAATTCACACGTAAGCCCCAGCATGTCTCCAGGTCATTGTTCTTTTTGTACACCTTGATTCATCACCCCTTCGATGTACGTGGGTTTTGATCCCTGTCATCTATACATGGTACATATGAAATCTCCACGAGGTTCAATCCCAGTCAATGGTAAACCTTTGTGTTCCCCCATTTTTGGGCGCACACTCCCTGATCCGCCCTCATTGGTGTCCAGATCATCCTTCACTGTGTGGAATCTTCCTTTTATGGGACACACCATCTTGGGTCTTCTCTTATCGATTGTTTCAATCCATCCACTTGGTAAACCTTCCATGGTTTCCCTCTTAGGGATGTACCTATTTGATCCGTCTACATGGGATGTTCTGATCACCCTCATTCTGTCTCTACTGGACGTTAAACTCACGGCCCACCTCGTGATAAACATGAGATGCCTAAGGAAAACCTCGAAATACACTCCTTTAGCATAACTATCTCTTCTAGACGTTAAATATGTAGCATACCCTATGTTAAACATGGTAAGATTAGGAAAACATTAGATACATGCCTATAACATATGATTCCCAAAATTCAATGTGGGATTCCTCGGGTTCTGCACCCTGGAGATTCCCACTTATGAGAAAGAATATAAGTTCCCCAATGTCCATGCATCCAAAGATTCCCTGACATGCCTGATGTTTTCATCTACTCCGACCGATGGTTTCTAGCATGTCAATACCCCATGGAATGTCCTTATGGAAGTAGTGTAATTAACCGGTGTCCAGAAAGATATGGTACCAGGAATAAGATTCATGAACCATGACTTAATCTATAAGGGAGACCCATATTAGGGGACGAGTTCCAAGGAAGAATCCATGGAAGCATGAACAGACATCCCATCATCCAATTTTGATCAAGGAGAAAACATCCCTGAACAAGGAGCGGATGCTGCCCGCCTTTGGAAAGTGGGAATGTGGGGAAACAGACAGCGTCTCCGTCCCGCCAAATGAGACAGACGCGCACACCCCAATGAAAGTGTCAGAAACACACACATTCAATAATGACGTTATAATTACTCATTGAGTGAGATGGTAGTAACAAAAATGGTATATTATATTTTAATAATGATAAATATTTCATGAATATCATTATTTTAAAATTTATATCACATATATTCATTATATTTATCCTTATTACATTCCATGTAAAGAATTAGTGAAAAGTAATCACATTGCTTCACGAGGTGGTATTCTGCTACACTACCGAACGACTGTATAACCCCTATAGAATGGAAAGTAAAAAAATGAATATAATATATAAAGAACCAAGAGGTATAATTACTTTATAATTATCATATATATTATATATATTCATAATCATTCCCAATTGTGGAAGGTGGTATTGAGAAAATTAATGACATTGATTCATGAGGTGGTAGTCCATCGTACACATTAATGATGATTTTGTAACCAATTTGATTGAATAATAGATATATTCAAGATATCAAATTAACATAATAAAATATTATAATAATTAAAATAAATTATTATATAACCATTGTTTAATATGAGTTTATGTGGGTGGTCAAAGAAATTAAATAAATCACTTGGTGGAGAATGTTATATATTCATTGGGTAACTTCTTTTGGTTTGCAATGAATTCCTTCCTTCGTCAGTTTTATATTAAAAATAATGCTTTTCGAATTATGGGAGGGAATTGGGGAAGTTATTTGGGTATTTATTAACTGATCCAATGTGGTTTTTAGGTGTGATTAATTGTGGAGATGAGGTCAACTTTTAGAAGTTATATGAGTTGCACAATTGCATCTTTTTGAAAAGATTCAATCATACCCATGTATTATCATTAAAAAAGCCTATAAAATGAACCATAATATAAAATATAATATTTAAAGTTGAAATATTTCTATCCTATGAGTTCTTGACCTGTTTTATATTATTATAAACCTTATCATTTTATCTTAACACTTGGAAAATCTTTTTTTACCTATATTAGTACAATTATTTCTTTTCTGTTTTAACAATTCATTTTGGTAAAAATATTGTTGAACATATTCGATAGCATAATATAAATTTATTATAAATATGTAATAAATTTTTCAAAATTCCATTCACATAAGTGGAAAAATATAATTTAAAATTAATAACATATATGTAGTGAGAAAGCGGCTTTTTATAAAGTGTTTAAAAAAAAGAATTTATATGAACTCTATGTGTAATGATTATCATAATATGAACCCCAATTAATATTTAATGATAATATATATATATATATATATATATATATAATGTAAAACATTACTTATTAATGATTTCTTAAATTAAATAAAATTCAGAAACATTATGCACTTTAATAATGCTTAAAAACATATTTTAAAACCAAAACAAACATAAAATAAAAACTACTATAAATTTAAATCTAAATTAATTAATTGGATTAAATAAAAATAATAACTATAACAAAATAATTTCCATATATCTTCTTTAAATCCTAATGGTACTTTCAAATTACTTAATTTATTGAAAAAAATACATTTTAACAAAAATCGACATTTTTTTTATTCACTAAAAATTGAAAATTTTGGAAAAAACCCCAAATTTAACTATAGGTAAATCATTATATTATGATTCATAAAATTTTATTAATATTTTTAAATTCAAATTATAATATTTAGAAAATAACCATTAAAATAAATGTTTATACGAACTATAATTAATCAGAATAATTTTCATTTAGATTTAGAAAAATATTTAATTTTTTTATAATGAATATAACTATCTAATTCTTATTAATAAACATGAAAATGAATTATTCTATCATTACCTAGGTTTTTACAATTTTTCCTAAAAATTATGGTATATATAATATTGAAATTATGTAAAAAATTCTATTAATTGAGGAATTATAGTATAATCATTTGAGTGTTATACCATATCAAAATTGTAATTATTATTTTAAATTTTAGAATTATTAACAAAAAAATATCTTATATAAATGTTCTATAATTTATTTAAAACATAAATGAGAATTTATAATAGTAATTTTTAATCTCCTTGACTTCCTAGTAGTATAATGGTTAGTGTTATTTATATAAAATCATTTATTTGTTACTAGATACACATACATTGAAATATATACTCACTTTGAAAACATTTTGGAAAATGGTTAGTAATGTAATTTTCATATCTAGTTATCTTAAAAACATTATAACCCCTTATAAATGTGTATACAACATAAAATTTATTTTTTAAAAACTTTTCAAAGAGATTTATGTGGATAAATTATTAGATTTTTTTATAAGTACTTAATTACATCCAATATAGTTTTTTTAAAATTATTGAATTCACTATACATGTTTCATTATTGGTAATAAATGAATATACTCCTAATATTATTTTCATTATTTGAAATTTTATTCATGATACTAATTTTTTATGTTTAACATTAATTTTGAACAATAGTGTACAAACTATGAACACTTTGAGAATAAATCATGGTCATGTATTTTTGAAACTATCATCTTAAATTTACACACACTATAAATGGTTGTAGTCAATGTTTCTTAGCAACTAGATCACCAATAAATGGGTTTTTTTATGAGAAACATAACTTTTAAATTTATACCAACATCCATTATCAATGAGTTTATTTTTTATATTTACTTTTCAATTCAAGTAATAAGTATAGGTATGTAATGAATACAATTTTTATATGTCACTATATAAATAATATTCCTTATAAATTTTGGAATGATAGAAAACTAAAGGCTAGAAAAGTAATAATTCATTCATGTGTTCTAAAAAATAAAACTTGTATATTGTTTTTACCTAAGTTATATTATGAAATATTCATAATTTTTCAACCTTAATAAAGGCTTATAGAGTTTATAATAAAATAAAATAAGTTGTACAAGAATTCATTTTGGAATAACTTAATGAAATATATTGATGTTAGAAAAAACCCCATTAATGACTTTGGTGTAAAAATGTATAAATTAACAATACATAATTTCACTTGGAATATTATTAAACAAATGATTATATATATATATATATATATATATATATATATTTTTAATGATAAACCATACCTATTATAAAATGATGATGAATTAGAAAAATGATGTGTATCATTAAAAAGAACAATTATGACCTAAAAACTCTTTTTTGGATATGGTAACTGGTGGTATTGAAAATTTTACTAAAATAATACATTAATTTTAAATGTTGGTTTAATATTAAGTACACTCACTACATAATTAATCAAATAAAAAATTAATATTATTGGTGTTGGGAATATGATTAAATCAATGATAAATGAGTTAAAGAAAATTATTATGAAAAATGTTTTATAAAATTTGAAAAATAAATTAATTATTTCATAATTATTAAAATGTGGGAATTTAATTAAATAGATGATGAATAATGGAAAATGAGTGGATGAAAATATAGAATATTTTTCATAGGTTATAGCCTAAAATAATTTATTGATTATGATGATGAAAATTTTCTGATAGACTAATATAATTCTCTAGTTATAGGATATGTGATAAACCAACCTAGGATAACACCAATATCTAGTACATGACCCGATCATCCACATACCCAACGGAATTTCCTGATCCCAATTGTCTACATACTATCACCTAGGCTTAAAAACAACTTTGGGGAAGGATTTTTCCCACTATGACACAAATGAAATGGGATATATATAACAAAAAGAAACAGCAAAAGAAAACAAGAAGAAATATATATTCTATAATTAAAAGAATGTATTAGTAATGAAACAACTCAAAAGAATATAGAAAATCCATGTTATGCGTCAAATAGTAAAGTTAAGACCCCAAAAATGAGAAAAAGATAACCGATGCTACATACAGAATATGTTCCACTATCTCATAACCAACTACCCCTAAGGGACTGAATAAAACCACACATTCATGCTATAGTGCCTTTCCTATACCAACATCAAAAGATAATACCAGGTCTAGACACAACTTAAGGTGTGTTTAGGGTTTAAAATAGATATACTCGCTAAGATCCAAACTAGGTGTTCTATTATTATTATTTGTATAAAAACTAGAAAATGATCAACTTTTATAAAAGAATTCCCAAAAAACCAGGTAAACTTTTTTATATCAAAAAGATTGTAAAAAATTTACCTTTTTCCATAGATATGAATATTATAGGTATAAAAAATTCAAATATTATCTTATATATCAATGTATCTAATCAAATCCACTATGTAGAAAAAAAAAATTTTAAATATTGTTAATGTTCAGTATAACATAGGATATCTAGAGAACTCATACCAATACATAGACAATTGTGTGCATTAATCCCTTAGAAATATGCATCAATAATAGGTGTATAGGAATATCCCATAAACTAAACCTTCTAATAATTTTTTACAAGTCCCAATGAAACATGCCCTAGGGAGAATAAGAACACCCCTTGAGTGAACCTCCTGAAAGTAATAATGGGAAAATCCAATTGCTAAGACTTCTAATTAAGTACCAAAGTATTACAATGTGCAACATCATCCAAATAATTCTATAAAAACCATGCATTTAAAACATTTTCTTAAATTAATTTATCAATTATTTGAAAATACATTCGATTTTACCAAAATAGGGGAATTAATTTTTCTAAAACTCTTATTTACTAACACACAAAAAAATCATGACAATTTTTTTATAAATTAATCTATGAAAAACTATATCACTTATCATTCATCAATGATAACCTAGAGATTGATCCACCTACCTCACACTTTGGTTGAACAACCCTACAATGGGATCCAAAAAAAGTAGAAATAATGAAGCCTTAATAATAAAAGAAATGTAATTTATTCCCACATTTTAGAATCAAATTCTATAAACAAAACTACTAGAGTACAGAACATGCCATGAACTCCCTCAATGGAAAATCCCCCACCACACAAAAACCTACTAAGGACCATCCCCATGATGACTATGAAACAATAGATCTATAAGAACTACATGAGAATATAAATGTGATTAATAGATACAATAAATTTGGACCAACACCATAGACATAGAAATTAGAAAAGAATAATCTAAATGGTCACTTTCCAGGTGAGTCATGGTGAAATCATAAAAGAGATCAAACATCAAATTATATAAATATATAAATAGAAGAGACAGAAAATAAACCAAGATTATCCATAGGGTTCTAGGATTAGGGCTTCACGTAAATGAAAATAAATGAAGTTAAATATGAAATGCATAAAACATACATACCATGTATGATTCATGCCATGAATAATGGTTTCACATCATGAAACATTTGACATTCATGTATGATAAAAAAGGTGTCACCTTATGTTTAATTAATTTTAATCAATCCTTTTATGTTGTAAACACAATTAAAGTATTTAAAAAATTTCATTCTCTAAAAAAGACTCTTTGAATATTCCAAGGCATTGATTTATGTCATTTTACTAGTACAGAATATAAATGTTTCTAGTAAGTAATAAAAAATCCTAGTTCTACAGAATATCCTAAAACAAACTCCAAAACCCTTAAAACCCAAAAAAATCATAATGAATAATATAAGTACACTATTTTATTAATATTTTTCGATCCATCAACAATAAGAAATTCCAACTATATCTTTCGAAATGTGGGCATCAATCAACAATTCCCTAAGTCCTTTTGGTGACATGACCTCGAGTGAATCTCCCCAGATGTCATAGGTTGATGAATAATAGTGAAGTATGTCCATTGAAAGACTATACCCTCATTAACAGAATGTAACACATCAAAATATAAATAGTATCTAATAAGTTAATCATATATAATAATCAGAAATCATATAAATAACCAATATTTTAATTGATAATAAAGAAAAAAATGAACTTAAATACAAAATATGATGATACATGTCATGTTTCAACAAAACCTCTAAAATAGGACTACAAGAAATTACAACAAAATTCATAAGTCATAATACAAAAAATAACAAAAATCACTATCTCTTGGTATCATTAGAAGACTCATATCAGTTTTGTGATTACATTTTCCTTAGAATGGAACAAAATATATCGTTGAACTATGGGTCGTGGCACTGGTCCCTAACTGCATCCAAATAGTTTACGTGGGTACCCAACGGTAGCCTGAACATGTGGTGATTTACCATCCTAATAGATAACCACCCAATGTTCTATAATAAATCATAGTTTTGGATTATAATAAGCTAAAACAGTGTTCAATGTAAAATAGGTAAGCAGTAGTTGATAATTAAATTCCCATGGAACTTTAATGGTGATACTGTATATCCCAACAAGAATCTATATAGAACTATATAAAGATACTATAACAAGGAAAATACAAAAATTTATAAATAACTAAAGAGGTCTCACCATACATCCATGCATATCAATTCCTCCATGAAATTTATTTATTATCAAAATATAAAATCAACCAAGGCCATTCTGTATAATAAAAGGGTTATACAACGATGTTCTGGATCCAAGGTGTTGAAGACAAAGGAATTCTCTTGGTGTCTTAGTAATATCTTTATGGGAATTGAGTTAGTCTTGAGTTGGGGTCCAAGGATATTTTCACTAGACTATGTCCTCTAAAGACCTAAAAAACTATATCCTACGGGTAGAACAGCCTGGGGCATCACATGGAATCGAGACCCCAAGGATAAATTTAAATCCAAGTCATCTACTACCATGTTCGAAGCCCTTGGGAGAAACATCATTGGTGTTTAATGGAATCATTCATCATTAAATCCATTTATCTTTTCAGATCATATGATTTTACCCACTCATATATCCATTCATATCCAAATATAATTAATGGCTATACCTTACCATTTTGCAATACATTCAAATTTAATCAATGAGTATACCTGCTAATTTAAAAAAAACGTATAAACCATTAATAAATTCAAAAATTAATACCATGTTAAGACATGGCTTTAGTGGAAAACCATCTCCTAATAAAAAAATTAATTACTATTAATATATTAACAAGCTTCCTCTTAAATATGAAAGTACCAACTCACCCAACAGGTGTTTTAATAACTGGAAAAGGAAAAAGGTACACCCCATGCGTGGCCTTGGATAGAGAAATAACCTCCAAAAATTTCAGGTAAACTAATGGGAATCCCTAATAGGTTTATTTTTTTAATTTAACTAACAAATTGAATTTTGGGACTGCTTCAAAAAGCACTTCGGGTGGAATAACCTAAACTATAAAGAAGGAAACAAAAAAAATGGGGAAATTATACACCACTAATAATAGGTTAGTATAAGAGTTATAATCATGTATCCCCTCCTGATTCATCTTTGGTTTGAGAGAAAAATAATGAAAAAATAAATAACATGGAAATTGGGAAAATTAGCTTCCACCAAAATAGTGAATCTAAGGATAATAAGAACATAGAATGACACAAAAGGATTTGATTACTCTCTTATGTGAATCCAATGGGACCGATGGCACTCGATTATAATACTAGATGAAGGAGAGGGACAAAATTCTAATATTTGGCTCATGTTGGAGATCTCAAGGTACTATTTTCCAATTAAGGAGAAAAATGAAATTAGGTCTATGATAAAATATATTTTAACCAAAAATTTGAAATTTCAAAAAAAATAATGGGCCACATTTTTTTACCACATTATTGGAAGAAATTCATGTGAACCAAGAACCAATTACTATAGGAAGGGGAACTCTACATGGTTAGGGCTCAAGATATAGGAAGGGGCACTCTACATGGTTAGGGCTCAAGATTTGACCAACTAAGTAGAAACCTTGAAAAATAACTCTATCAAAAAATATAGGGATCTCCAATTTCATTTCACTTCAAATCACATGGTTTATCCAAACAGAGTGGGATCCTCCTAGTCTATGTAAAAGTGTTTCATGGTTAGTAGTAATTGTGTGCCTACCCTGCATGGTTTCTACTAACCAGGACACATTCTTGTTTCTTCCCAAAATATTGGTTTTAGGATTTGACTAATCCCTAGAAACATTTTATGAATTCATGAACTAATAAGTCATTCGCATTAGTCTATAAATAATCATTTGAATAAAAAACAAAATGATACATAACACATATGAAAATATAGGTTCATACAATCGTCCTCCATTAATGAAATTCATCCTCGAATTTCCCTCTAATAGGTTTTTACAATTATTCTAAGAAAATATCTATCCATAAAGAACATAAGTTTCCCTCCCACTCAAACGTTTTATATTTTTAAATGAATATTCTACCATAACACCCATACCAGAGGTAATGATCATCCTTGAAGAACATTTATTCTCATGTCAGTGATATGAATAGGATACCCCACAAATGATGCATCACCTTGTAACATGACGTCATTAGCCTGTAGAATGTGATACGAGTATGAATGATAACATCATTACTAAGATATGTGGAATATGACATGAGTTGACCAATAACACAATGGAAACTACAAATGACAGGCTGCCAGCTCGACTCTCCCAAGAATCTCAAATGAATTGTCATATCACAGTGAAAGCATAACTTGTCCCCTAATCCATATATGTCTTAACCTTGGTGATATACATAAAAATATATATTACTTAACAACTAAATCCATAGGTCAACTTATGTGATTGGTTTAATATTTATTTCAAAACTATATAGTAGCCATCCACTTTTTAAAAATATGGGTATGGTTAGAAGTATCCTACACAATAAAAGGTCCAAGTAAATCCACATCACTTACCTACCACTAGTATAGGGGTTATTGGCATGACCTACAATAAAAATCCCTATAATTTTCAATCAGTATAGTCTCTTGATGGATATTTTTAAAGGAGAACTAGACTAGGGGTACATTCCTCACCCCTAATACCCCAAAATACAAGAAGTATACTCAATCAATTTCCTAAATAACCTATATCATACACATTTACTAGACATTAGAATGAGGATAGTATGTTGTTCTCATAAGAACCTATGTACCCAATTCCCTATTAAAACTATGCTAGAAATGAGATGTAAATTCAATGTCCCTATCTAAAAAACTAGTGTGATGGGCCCCATGAATGAGTAATATCACATGGATATTCAACCTATCAAGATCATCTACACTGAAGGTTTATTTTATTAGATGGAAATAAGAAACATTCACAATCCTATCAACGACAACCCATACAACTTTTTTACCTAAACATGGCCTTGGTAAACATGTGATGAAATTCATTACGACAAATTGCTATTTCAACTCAGGAATAAGTAACTTTTAGAAATGTATTGTTGTCTTCTGGTGTTCTACCATCACCTATTGACAGGTAAAGAACCTTGTAAAAAGACTAACTATATCATATTTCATACCCAAGAACCATTACTAAGGGTGTTGGTCCTGGTACATATTTTTAATACTAGGATTCACTTAACAAACTCATCCATGAAAATCTAACATCATCTCCCCTTGTATGTCCAATGGAACCCAAATGCGACCATGGATGCACAAAACCTCATCCTTTTCGATGGTCCAAACAGTTAGTGGGTTCCCCCCTTCCACACTCTCTCATAGGATAAGACCGTATAATCTAATAGTTTTATCATCCACACTCTATCTATTATGTTAGAGATTAGAGCTATGGATGAACAATATTTCTACCCCTAATAGTTCTGTACCTCCATGTGTATCTTAAAGAAAAAACCCATAATATGTCACTCACTACCGTCCTTCTGAACCACCAATATTTAAGTCACCATGCTCATTACATAAGCCACATTATTTCAATTTCAAATAATTTAGTCAAACTCGAAGATAAATATATTATTGTTGCTAAACCCACAATCATTGCCTTAGATTCAGATCATGTTGTGTAATCATGTACCAGAGGCTTTTACGATATGTTTATACTACAAACCACTCTCTTGGTAAGCAATTTTTCCAACAGAACAAAAAATAGAAATCTACAGCCGTTTCTAGATTTTTTATTAGGTATTTCATCTTGTTTATCCATAGTTGTTGATCCCCGTACAGGCCAAATATCTCTCCTTTGATCAAAACTACTTGACGCCTAATATCTAATGTTTCATAATATAAAGTGTATCTTCTACCTTGCTCTGGAAGAATCGTTACAGGTGCTGAATTCAATCTCCCATTAAAGTCTTGAAATGGTATCTCACAGTTATATATCCATAAAAACTTCAAAACCCTCTTAGTAAATCCCATGACCATCACTTCTATAGGTGAGATGTTTTTTATGGAATTTCTATAATATATAGAGAGCCCTAAGAAACTCTATATGTCAAAGATGTTTTTTGGATTATCCTAGGAAACTATAGCCCTATTCTTCATTAGGTCTACTAATACTTCTATATCATAGATAATATGACCCAGTCCATGCATTGATGTACATCTTTAATTATAACCCCCAAAAGAATTTCATGAATCATAACACCCACAATAAACAAGATCATGATCTTAAGGATCTCCAAAATAGGTAAAAATTAAAATCTATGTGATTCACCTATATCAAAGAGAGAAGACAGTAGAGTTGAGGATACTAATATTATTCATATCATCATTGATGTTATGACACCCTACTCTTCCAGGGCTATGTTTTACATAATAGATCTATCCAGAACTACAACCCTATGACAAAACCACATTGAGAAGAGTATGCCCACTCTACTTCCTCGATGTAACTTGTGTTTGGATTCCTCGACCATGACCACCACCAACTCGGGAAGATCAAGCAGAAATTCACTAGATCCTGTCTTAACATGAATCTATGAAAAATACTCTAGAACATGGTTTTAGGGATGGACCATACCACTCACAGCTGAAGGAAAGGTCGTATAAAAACATTTCATGTGGATCATCCTGCCACATGCTTGACACCTGATTGGGTCTCGATCACACTGATTATGAATATGTTCCCATCTACCACTTTGATGAAAGAAAACATCACTTCTCTCAATAGAGATCTCACTGATACTCATCTAACAAGAATCTCCAAAATCGCACATTCTCCATGAATATCTTGAACCACTAGGATGATAGGCTACACTGGTATGTTGTTTTCCCCTATCTTCCATCAGGCTCTACTCTATAATCAGCAGCTGAATTAAAATTTCAGTAATATAGGTCGATATGAACGTGTTAAATTGATATCAAAATAAAAATCATAGACCTTCCTCAATGTTCATCTCCCTCGACAACTCACCAACGAGCTACATCAGCATAAAACACTTAAACTCTGTAATGCATTCCATGTAATAAATAACTATCATAGTGCCATGCTATATGTATAATAACTCACTAGATGACTCATTCATCCACGTTTGGGGATAGAAGTAGTCATATAACATGGTTTTGAAATCATTCCAAACCATATACTATTGTCAATTATTATTTTTAGTAGATCCCATAAATTCTTTTCCCCTCCTCAAAGCATGTATATAGTTTGATTTACCCTCCTCTTAGGGGTTGTATCTAGATGATTTAATATCAACAAAACAGTCTCAAACCACAAATCAAAATCCTTTAGACCACCATCCTTCAAATATGTGGGAGGATGCTACTAATGGAACCAATGTATCAGCTCATCAATAGACAAGTCATGTTCTGGTCCTCCCTGCAAATTCTCCATGACGAGATTAAACCTCTCATGGAATGTTTCCTCAGCACCTAAGTCTAGTAATTCATATGGTTCCATGCATGGAAAGAAATGAGGATCCACTGGTATCCCATGTCCTATCACCATCGATGCATGGTCTTCAACACCCTCTTATCATATGACTGGATCCCATTTTGTGGCTTTTCTCTGTAATTTCAAATATAGGCCTAAGATAATAATGATATAAAAGTTCACAACTAATAACATATGACAGGTCAAAAAATTACTATAACTAGGTCATACCAAAAATCCTACTCCTAAAACCAAGACTCTAGAAGAACTAATTGTCACAAAAGTCACTAGAGACACTGAATTGTTCCATCTAAAATGTTGGGTATATGACATGTATTTTTTTCAATTTTTCATATTTCCATTCAATTTCTTATTCATTTCAAATTCCAATTTAAATTTTTGAACAAAATATTTTATAAAATTCTGATCCATAACAACCCATACTCTATATGAAATGAAATATGACATCCAACTAATCCATACCATAACTCGTTCCAATCCATGAGACTCATTTTCCATGACCCAAAATGCCATAGATGGATGATTAGAGTTTTATCATTGTATCCTATTTAAGAAAAACTACATAGGTTTTGGTAGGAACCCTAAGTACCAAACATGTTTCTAAATAAACTTCATAAAGTCATATCATAATAGCATCTATATCTATCACGACCCATATCAGAGCATCAACAAAATATCCAATAATATTATATGGAATAAAATAATGTAGGGAGTTTTATTTCAAATTTTTTACGAAAATGATGAATGAGATTGAATACCCTCATCTCATCTAGTAGAAAAAATAGAATCCATAATAATATGATTAGTAACACCATAATTAAATTGCAATATAATATAGTGGAATCAAATCAATTGTAATATCCACAGTCTATAAAATTGTGATTTCCATTCAAGGTAATTTGTCTTTTTCCTGTATGTGGATTAGATATACCCAAACACAACTCTTTAAAAAATTCCAATACCATCCTATCCATTTCAATTTTTTCAAAATATTAATACAATCCAAAAAATTAAAGGCTTTGATACCACTTTCTAAATTTCTGAACCTGAATGTCAGTCAATAGTCCCCTGATCCCAGTTGACCACAATGCCTGAAGCATATCTCCCAAAATGCCAAAGGCTGTCGAATCGCGATGGGGGCCTTGGGTGTGTCAGTGGGGAGACTATGAGCTTATTTATAGAGTGTTACATAATGGAATATAAATATTTATCAATAATAAGAGATAACAAAAGAATCAGAAAGTAGATTAATATCTATGACAATAATCTATAATAATCCTAAAAAGGGATTTCATATACCAAAGATGATGAAACTTCCATGTTTCTACAAAATAACCAAGATAGTTATACATGGAATTATAATGCAATGCATATTTCAAATTACTAAAATTACCAAAATGAACAGTCTCTTAGTATCACAACAAGCCTCTTCTCAGTGCCATGATCCCCCTGCTTCTAGGTATACCCCAAAATACTGCATCGAACTATGGAAAATTTCTTTGTTCCCTCTAAACTACCAAATATTCTTTTTAGTACCTAAAAGTGAATCTAATAGGGTTTGAGATACAATCCCAAAAGGTAACCATCCAAATTTCTAAAAAAAAATTAGGTTTGTGCAATATAGTAAGATAAATAAGAGAAAAATGTAAAATAGGTAAGCAGTATGAAATAGTTAAATTCCCTTACCACACGTCAGGTGATATCATATAGCCCAATAAGGCTGCTTGCAGAATATTGGCATGATCCTATAGTAAGGTAGCTACAAACATTGAATAAATAACATACACGACATCACCGTACACCTATACATATCATGTCATCCACAACCTTTCCATATAATCTGAATATCAAAAAAAACACATCATTTCTATATAATCAAATTGTGAGACCATGAAGGGTTATATCCATGTCTTAGAATCCCAAGTTATCCTCTTCGATTCATAAGAGCATCTTAATTGGAACTCATTTAGTCTTGAGTTAGGGGCCCAAGGATCATTTCACTAGATTATTTCTCTAGTGATCACAAAGAAAACGGATCCAAGGGGTAGAAGGATTAATGCATCCCTTAGAATAGAGACCTAAGGATCAATCTCTATCCAAGTCATCCACTACCAAGTTCATAAACCATGGAAGAAATAAAAATGGTATCATATAAAATTATTAATTATTCGACCCCTTTATCATGTCATACCATATTTTTTTACCCACTCATATAACCATTCATATCTGAATAAAATCAATTAGTTTACCTACCCATTTAACAGTTCCATTGAAATTCAATCAATGAGTATACCCACCCATTATATCAATTCAAAAAGTCATATCATTTTAACACATATAAACTATGGAAAAAATCTCTTAATTATCAATTCATTTCAATTAAATTATTAACAGTCCTCCATATAACTATGAAAGCTCCAAATCACCGCATACTTGGTTAAATAATAGGAAAAGTAAAAAAGGTGGACCCCATGAGTAGCCTTTTTTGGGGGGAAACCTGTAATGAGTCTCAATGAAACTAAAGAGAATCATAAATAGGTATTATTATATTCAATTCAAATAAAAAATTAAATTTATGGGACTTAATGGAATGTACGATAGGTGGTATAATGAAAACCAACATAAAAAGGAACCAAACTAAATTGGAAAAGTATAGACCAAAAAATATTGGTTATAAGTTGAGTGATCATATAGTATCAACTCATAATTTGAATCATATGATGAGAAAATGAATAATGGATGAAGAACATAGAATTAAGAAAATGAATCATTCACATGAATTGCACATCTGATACCCAAAAGAACAAATAAAAACACAAAAGGAAATGAGTTGTCACTAATGGGGATACAATGAGATCGGTGATTATCTATTCCAATAACTGATGTATGATAGGTATCAATGTATACGGTTTATATATTCATGGATCTCTCATGGTGAAACATTCCAACGAAAGAGAATAGAGAAATTGGTTTCAATATATTAAATAATTTAAGGGATATGTAAAAATTTAACAAAAAAATACAGGGTCACATAGTTTGGTCACATGGTTATCCAAATCCTCCACCAATCATTTTCTAAGTTCTATATGAAGGATAAAACCACACATTTAGTATAGATGGCTTGACAAAACATGAACAAGAAATGAAAATGAGATTTGTTAAAAACTACAGAGCTCCCTCATAGGAATGGAGATTAAATTTCACAGTTTACACAAACTGTACAGTTCCATTATAATCAATTTCTTGGTATCGCATGGTTAGTAGTAACAATGCTCCTGCCCTACATGATATCTAAAAATCATGTTTCATGAAAGTTTTTCCCAAAATATGAGTTTTGGACTCTTAACAGGCCACAAATACATATGATACAACCATTACATCAAAAGGGAATTCACATTAAGATATAAAATTATAATTTCATAGAAAACATATTAGTACCTCATATGAAAAACATGGTTCTTACACCATCCTTGGGAAATCATATAGAAGTGGGGAGATCTAGAAAAAGGTGAGGCCACTGATCCCTTGCCAATGGAACATGATTCCAATAATCACGAGATTCTAATCCATGTTTCCATTAAACATTGAAAAATTTAATAGTATACCTAATCAATACTTTCACCAATGAATCAAAAATATCCACTAGATGCTCTGTAGCTAAAATTTCTGGCTCTAACTCAATATTTTCATAATAAAAACTATGATACAGATTGGGACAGTACTTCTTGAGATGAGATATTTGGAAATGATCATCAATACCTCTCAACTGTAGTATTATTTACTATAAATACAAAACAATTCCAAGATTCTCAATGAATTAAAATGAACCAACATATCTTAGAGATAATATTCCATATTTTATACGACTTCATTTCCTCAAGTGGTGGGAGAATTTCAAGGAAACCTGATCACTAACTAATAAATTCAAAGGCGAAAATCAACAATCCACATACATTTTCTATTAAATTTGATCAGTAACTAGATTATAAAGTATATCATAGATCCTCCCCAATATCTCTCAAACAATAATTGGTCCCATAAAAGAGGACTCACCCTACTCTTCCCAATAATTAGGTGACCTACGTAGGAAACCATATAGTTCCTCTAAGGGATCCATATTGATGGGCCACTGATAACATTAATTATAAAAAACCTGAAGTAGTACAATATGGGTATCCCATGATCCTCTAAAATATATGATTTTGGAATGTATAATATCCTCCAGAATCTAAATTACACACCCCATCTAACTGTCTATCTTTGGATGTTAAACTATACTCAACCAGACATGACTCCCCATCACTTCTTAGTGAATTTTATACAATTAAGATGTAAAACTGGGATCATTTTCCAAGATTATAATAGATGGAACCACATGTAATCCTAAAATACATGACATATACAAATTCCAAAACCATAAATATATCTGGTATCCCTAATTGAAATAAAATTTAATTACTTCATCAACTGATCAATCACAAATCATACTTCATTCATCCCTCCAAGGGTACATGGTAATCCAATAACAAAGTTTATGCACACCATATCTAATTTATAATCTATAATTACAAGAGGATGGAGATTAACCTAATTTCTCATATGCATAGTCTTTATTTGTTCATAGGTGAAACTATATAAAAAAAATTAGTTATGTCCCCCTTATTACCAAAACACCAGATATTCCATCCCTTGTTACAATACATTGTTGTATTTTTTTGAAGAAGGACTCATTGAAACCAAGAGAGTAAACAAAAATGATATACCCATAGATACTAGGATGATAAAACAGTATCTAAAAAAATTATTACCATTATAATAGAGAGACCATACTAAGATGTTCTCCCCTCCATAATGTTTTTCTCAAAATCCCATGAATTCATCATCCCATTGCTGGCCCAACATAACTAACTCAATAAGAGATGATGTAAATGAACATTGGAGAGAATGAAAACTGAAACATCCCCATATTTATCCAAATGAGATTAATAAAAGAGTCACAAAATTTTACACTCTACCTTTGATTAAAAAACAATATGTGATTAAATTTTCTAACTTAGAGCATTAGAAATGATATTTACATTCCTAGAGGTATGAGAAATGTCAGGGATTATTATATGATGGTGTTATACACTCCACCTCTGTATGAGATTCAATTAATTCTTCAAAATCATATAGATCATACACACATGTTTAGAATGGATTATGAACCTCTCCCAAAGATAGTGTTCCACCATCATTTAAGCGCATGAATAACCGCAAAATTCTCTAAATCGTCAGTAGTGTAATTCTTCTCATGCATCAAAATAATATGGTATGCATAGGAAAAGTTTATCCTATTGAGTAATTATAAAAACCATAGTAGCAGAGTACGTATCACTACATACAAGGTATCTCATAACATTCTTAGGTATGATGAGAATAAAAGACGATGTAAGATGTTTTTCCAATTAAAATAAAATAAATTGACTTATTGAATCCCATGTTAACCTAAATAAATTTCTAGTAATAGTGGTCAAGGGTAATACTAATTTCAATAAATCCATGAAGAATAATGGATAGTATTAAATGATAGTAAGGATGCCCTAAATCTATAATACATTCTCAGTCTCCTCTCAAGAAAATATAACCCTCACCTTCATTAGATGAATAGATAAGACACATTAAAAAATCATGTACCCCAATAATTTATATTCATAGATATAAAAATTATAATTTTAATTAGTTCCATAAACATTGTGAATCCTTTAGATTCTGAAAACATGATTCAGATGGTTCTCCTACTCATATTCAGATCATGAGTAAATGAGAATATCATCCAAGAATATGAAGAATAAGGTGTCATGATATTGATTGAATATTATGGTCATCCGATCCATATAAATAATAGGAGAGTTAATCCAAAAAAATATTATGACAAGATATTCTTAATTTCAATAACTCCTCCTAAAAGTAATCTTTGGTATATCAGACTCTCAAAACCTAAGTTGATGATAACCTAAAAAAAGAACAATTTTTGGAAACATCTCCCCATTCAACTAATCTGCTAAATCATCAACATGTGCAAAGTGGTACTTATTCTTAAACATATTTGGGTTCAAAATGCGGCTGTACTTGTAAAAATGAAGTGGACCGTATTCATTATTTTAATAATGTGATGAAGTTTCCCATGGGAAACCAACCCAGGAGAATAAATCCCTTCAATATCTAATCCTCCAACAAAATCATGTTCCCTTTTAGCTCTAATCATCCAATATGATAAGATGATATATTGTTCTGTTGTCTATCTAGAACCGGATCAATCAAAAATTATTCCATCTACTGTAAAGGATGAACATATAATTATTCAAGGAATAATTTAAAAAATACACAACATCCAAGGTATGATTACCAATATCATAAAATTCATTAGTCCTAACTACTTCATTATATAAGAAAATCTTATGCTCTAGCCACAATGGTCTTGAGTGAACATACCTTGGCTCCCACTCTCCCTAAAATACACAACATCAGCCTTTTCCAATAAGGAATGAGAAACAACGATGATAAAAATAATCATTAGAATGATGAGAATAAATAAAATCTCTCCTGATGATAACATAAAATATATCTAGATCAATAATAGGGAAATCCTAGACAAAATATGTGTCAGCTGTTAATAGCGAAGCAGAAGGACACCAAAATCCTCAATCACTCTACTTACTAAGAGATGTCTCTAACTCCATTAAAAAGGAAATTAGCTTCATAATATGTTTAGGAATATCAAAAAAGTTTGTATATATAATTGAGTGGTAGATACTAGTATCATATAAAGAAATATCTGAATAATATTCAACAAAAATATCACTTATAAATATCATTTTACCCACATAAACCACCACAAAAAAATCATCCACCATGTGAATGTGCTTCACACTTGAGGACTATGTCCATATCCCTATAAAGATTAATAAATCTTAATATGTTGTAATGTTCTATTATATAAGTGATCCTTGATCATAATGAGGTTTAAAATTATCCTGACATAATCACTATAAATGGCCATAGATTCCAAAACCATTTCATATCGTCAGAGGTTCAGAAAAAAAAGCAATGGTTGTTCATAACCTTTTAATATTTATGGAATGTGTGGGGAACACTACTATATGTAACTAATGGGGTAGTGGAGGATTTATACTATGAATCCCCTTCACCACACATTATATTTTTATGCCACATCATATTCATTACCTACATGCCACTAAATCTTCTAATGGGTAGAAGATGAGGTGAATAATTCCCAATCATGACTACCATTTCAATTGTTTCCATAATATACATAAATAATATATCTAAATTAGTATAAATATTCAACATGAATAATTACAATAGGATAACTGGTCACAAACATTTTATGTACATCAAATACATCATCTGATCATTCATCACTACCATCAGAGTAACATGAACTAATTTTGTGAATATATTTATGTACGGTTACATTTAATGATCTCTCTCTTGTATGGAGAGTTGATCTAAATAATTTTTAATCATTAAAGACTCTATAAAACACTTATGTAAGAATATGGTTAGGAAACCCTTTATATCAAACATCCACATTCCAATCATCCCATCCCATGGAATCCCTGAATCACATGTTGGCTCCCTCGAGTTTGAACACTATACACTTCACGTTGTTATTCAGAGATGTACTCAAGATGTCAATGATAAGATCAACCCCTTCAATAAAATACATTACATCTTGGAGAAAATTCATACCCATAATGGATGAGGGATTTTCATGTTAGAATTACTCAGATCGATCCCTTTCTCCTCTAACTCAAGGTTTTACCTAAAAGAAATCATTTCAGAATGGCGGGACATTTGGTTCTGTGATACAAAGTGATCACATGATAAAATCTATAATATTATTATTCAAAGGTGGATTTCCATGATGATAGTGAACTAAATCCTACTATAATCCTATGGGACACATATCAGAGGTAGACCATTACACATTAAAAATTGAAGAATGGTAATAAAACTCATTAATTAGAGTTTAAACCAAAAAACCATAAGGAGAATATAATATTAATATAAAAAAACAAAATCATAGAAAATAATTCCAACATCCCATGGTAACTTTAATAACTTCATGGGAAGATATGGTGAGACACTCACCACATCCTACCCCAAGTACCAAATATCACATCAAGCTTCTAACAGCATATTAAGACCAAGTATTAATATTCTCTAAAACCAATTTATAATGTACATAACTAGGATTCCCTCATAATATAGTACTCGACCTTTCCATCCACATGATCAAAGGGAATTCTTGATCCACATAGGCTAGATAATAGGACTAGAGAATCATCAACTACTATAGGGAATGATTTCACCAATCCAATCACAGATGTCATGTCATTCATATAACCAAAAGAAACATAAAAGGAAAGTAGAATAAATATTTCTATGATTTCGAAAATAAAGGATAAGAAGTGATTCAACTGCATAGTATCTAAACAAATCAACAGTATGATCCCAATAAAAGAGGACAAAACCCGAAATAAGAAACAACTTGTCCATATAACCACTTACCTCAAAATTGGTTAAAAAACCCAACAATGGGATCTAAAAAACCAAAAGAGTGTATGAAATATAATAGAGGCCCTGGGATTTGTTTCCCAAATTTTAGAATCACATTCCAAAAGGAAAATAGATATCAATGTGGATAGTTTAATACATTCCTGAAAAGACATGCACCTATTGCACCACAACCTACAAAGGCCAATCCCTGAAAGATGATCACACAATTTTTCTAGAAGAATGTGTTAAGAATTAATATGTTATCAATAGATTCAATAAACAGCACCCAACACCATGACCATGTAAATTTTAAATGAATTAAAATAAATATCACTTACCCATAGTGACACAACACAACCACCATAGAGATAAAATTGAAAATGATGCAGTGAAAAAGTTGTAGAGAAACCCCGTACCACCTTGCATACAACTAGGGTTCATGGAGGGGGATTGAGTGTCAATATAATGAAATTAGGTTATTTTTCAGTGTATAAAACATAAATACCATGAAATATTCATTACATGAATTAAGGATTCACATCATAAAACCTATAACTCTAATTTTAACGTCCCAGTTCCAGAAGCCTCCCAGAGGTTCCCCATACCCAGTTGTTCACATGGCCTCAAGATAATTTCCCCAAATGATAGAGGTTGCAGACTAGCAGCAAGGGAATTAGGTGAGATAGTGTAGTAACTATTCCCTCATTTTTAGAGTAACATTTCATATGTAAAACAGATAACAATAGCGGTAGCAGTAATAATACCATACAAAAGTAAACCATAGGAGACTAGAAGAAATAAATTGGAGCACATATATATGAATGATTTGTGATAAATATTTCTAGAAAAACATCCAAACAAGTCATAATGATGAAATAAATTACTAAACCAATGTAAAAAATGATAACAGATAACCTCCAGCAGTATCACAAGTGTCATCTTTGTCCCATGCTCTCCAGCTCCTCAACAATCATTTACTTGAAGTAGAAGGGAGTTTTCCCTTATTTAGACCTGCAACAATATAATCTGTTTGGGCCCCAAAAAATAATCCAAACAGGGTGTGAGATGAATCCCAATAGGCAACCACCCAAATATCTATTCCTAACATTCAGTGAATATATAAGACATGCAATAAAAAAAACTAATAGTAAACAAATAAGTACTCAAAATCAAACAATTATATTGTTTCAATTGAAATAATTTTCACATGTCAAGTAAAAAACTATGCACAAACATGTAACCCTATGGGATTTACTTATAGCCTAACCACTCTAGTTCAAATAAACAACACAAGAAACCCTCTAGGAAGTACACATAGTCTAACCCCTCTGGTTCAGCTTTTGCAAAGACTCTCTAAGGAAGTAATCTATGTCAAATTCTCCATGTAGTTTCGTATAGGGAGTTATGGAAACTATGGGGAAGCACTGAACATCCAATTCCCCATGTGGTCTCGCTGCGTGGAATTATAGACACTCTAAGGGAGAACTTATGTCCATCCCCCTGTGGTCTCGCAATGTAAAAGTAAACAGACACTCTAGAGAATCTCTCAACATCCATTCTCCATATGGTCTACGACACGAGGTTCCCATAGCCTTTTGTAAGCCAATTGTGCACAACCGATATGTGGTAGCCAAAGTAAAACTCAAGAACTATCTAGCTAAATAGTCTACAATATATCAGATAAAACTACTCCATCCTACATTACTAGGCATGGAAAGCAAATCAGCATCGTAACAGGCTGAGCTAGACCAAATGATCAAAATAAGAAAACAGGGGGAAAACATCCATAGCTTGGAATTAATAACCCTATTCACGAACAATAAACCTCTATCCAAACAAAAAAGGGATGGAACACAATATAAAGGGCTACAAATCATAAACACGCAATACCCAGAACATGGGTATTAAGAACGTTTGCACATATAACTCAAAGAAAAACTACGGAAAGGCACAAACCATCTACCTCGACGTAGTGAGATCGATATACATGAAACACATTCCTTGAATATCTCTATAATGGCATAGATATACAAAAAATATAAAAACATTCAATTAAGAATATCTCGTGAAAGATGAGAAAACAGGAAATGAGGCTCTAGAAGAAGGAGGAGCTTACAGTGGTGTTCCCAATGCAATCAATGGTGGTCGATTTGGAGAATGGATGGTGAGTTGGTGGCTCAGAGAAAATTCATGTTGTATGGTTTCTTGTGGATGAGATGGATGAAGAATAATAGGGTTCTGTTGATTAGATGCAACCTTGGTCTGTTTAATTAAATAAAAAGAAACTGCATGACATGTTCTTTAAAAGTACATGGTGTGTACTTGCCTTATCTAGCCTCATCTTTAGGAAGTCTCCAGGTCACCACACACGGCCCTGTACTCATCCGTTACACAGCTAATACAAAATCACCTGTGGCAACCGGGTACACTGTGTGTACTTATAAGTACATGGTGTGCACTACTAAAATTTCATGAAACTCCCCCTTTTATCAAAGACAACTAGAAAAGAAATACGTACCTAAAAAGATGATCTGGGTTATTACAAACTTTCCCCCTTGAATAAATTCATCATCAAATTTCCCTAGCAAGGCAGAATAGATGAAGAAACGTTGAATAGCTCTAGACAATACAATTGTACATCATCTTCCCTCTCCCTGGTCTCATCTTATACACGCCCATGATAGCATAGAACTTGTACCAGAGGAATAGACCGGCCATGAAGAAACATTGCACTGTGATCAAAAATCCAGATAGGATTCTCCTCAAACAATGCATCCACCTCCAACTCAACCTCCCTAGGTTAATAAACATGAGATAGGTCTGAAAAGTAATTTTTCGACTGAGAAATGTGGAAAACTTCATGCATATCCATGTACCTCTGAGGTAACTTTATCCAATAATCAACCGGCACTAATCTCACCAAAACCTCAATTGATCCAACATATCTTGGCGAAAAATTTCCCTACCTCCTAATCCTCATTTGTACTGACCTTGGTGAGACACGTAGAAAAACCTGATCACCGGCCTTGAACTTCAGACGTCTTCTTTGTCGACCATTATAAAAGATTTGTCGTGACTGTGTAATAGCCATCATCTTATGAATCCACTCTAGTTTCTCTATGGTATCCTAGACAAGATGAGGTCCCAGTATAGCTTCCTCACCTACCTCCACCCAATTTAAGGGTGATCAGCGTGGCCTACCGTACAAAGCCTCAAAAGGTGCCATTTGAATAGTTGAATAAAAAATATTATTCTAGAAAAAATCCAATATAGGTATGTGATTCACCCAAGAACCTCCAAAATCCAGGAAGCATGCTTGAAGCATGTCCTCCAGCACCTATATTGTATTCTCGGACTGGCCATCTGTACACAGATGGTAATTTTTACTTAGAAGTACCTGTGTAACCAAATCCCTTTGTAGTCCCTTCCATACATGGGAAATAAATGTGTGTCCCTGTCTAAAACAATGGTGTGTGAAACTCCATGTAAATGCACAATCGCTCAGATGCAAATCCTTCCCAAATCAACAATACTAAAGGTCTCCTTGATTAGTATAAAGTGAGAAACCTTTGTGAGTCTTTCAATGACAACCCAAAATGCATCATTTCTTCGAGGAAACCCCAACAAACCTGTCACAAAATCCATCGTGACATCCTTGCACTTCCACTCAAGAATGGGTACCTGATGAAAAATCTCCGTTGGTCACTGATGCTCCACCTTCACCTACTGATAGGTGGAACATCTCATGACAAACCCAACAAAATATCTCTTCATACCTGGTCCCAAATACTGACGGTGTAGATCACAATACATATTGGTGACACTAGGATGAACTGCCCAAACTGAGGAATGAAAATCCCACATCATCTCCTCACATATGTCTGCTAACACCTATACACAACCATGAAAACACAAGATTCCATCCAATCCTATGGTCCATCCAAGAATAGGGTTATCCCCTAACACACTCTCCTATTAGAGAAGGCCTTCATAATCCGATAGATGACTCAATCAAACATGATCCAGAAGATTTGAGGTAAAAGAATTTGAAGAAAGAAACATCTTCCCCTATTTGTCGTCCGCCTTCAAATGTATCTAAGAGAATAGATCCATAAGGTTCCACTCACTACTGGCCTCTTGAACTGCCTATATATGAGTCCTCCTACTAAACACATCATCCACTGTGATGCCTTTCCCAGGCATGTAGGCAAGCTCAAAGTCAAAAGACTGAAGGTACTCAGCCCACCTTTTTTGTTTCAAATTATAGTCATGGTGAGTTAAGATATATGTGAGACTCTTGTGGTTAGTGAAAACCACAAAATGATCTCCCAACAGGTAGTGTATCCAATAGTGCAAAGCATGAACAAATGCAGCCAACTCCAGATCATGCATCACGTAGTTCCTCTCATGTGGCCTCAAATGTCGGGACCCATACACAACAACTCCATACCCCTACATAAGCACTCTTCCTAGACCAATAACTGATGCATCACAGTTAATATTATAGCTCTTGACCTTCTCTGAAAAAACTAGTATCGTTGCTGAATTCAACCTCCCTTTTAGGTTCTTAAAGGCTTTCTTACATGAATCTAACCACATGTACATCGCACCCTTCTTAGTCAGGCTTGTTAGTGGCACTGATAAGCATGGAATGTCCTGTATGAAATGTCTGTAGTAACCAGCCAACCCTATAAAACTTCATAACTCAAGGACGTTCTTTGGATTCTCCTAGGAAACTGCTACTCTCACATTCTCCGAGTCCACTGATACTTCTGTCTCTGAGATAACATAACCCATGAAGTAAATTTAGTCCATCCAAAAGTGTAATTTTAAGATATTATCATATAATTTATGATATATCAATTTACTCATGATGATCCCAAGATGGATGGCATGGTTGTGTTGAGTTTTAGAGTATACCAAGATATCAACCATGGAGACTACCACAAACGATTCTAATAATGGAAGGAACACTCGGTTTATAAGTACCATGAAGGTTGTAGGTGCATTCGTGAGACCGAACGACATAACAACATACTCATATAGACCATGCATACTTTGAAATTCAGTAAGAGGTATATCATATGGTCTAACGTGCAACTAATGGTAAGTGGATCTCAAGTCAATATTTGAGAACACTCGAGCTCTTCGATGCTAATCAAAGAGATCATCAATCCTCAGTAAGGGATATCAGTCCTTGACCTTCAACTAGTTAAGGTTCTGATAATCCACACAAAGTTAGAGGTTACCATCTTCTTTCTTCACAAAAAGGCTAGTGAACCCCTAGGAGAAGTACTGGGTCAGATGAGACCATTTTCCTGTAACTCATCCAACTACTTATTGACTCATGTAATGAGGATGTAGACATCTAATAAGGTGGAATGGACACTAGTGTCACTCCTGGAATATTCTCAATAGAATATTCTACCTCTCTCTCCAGAGGAAAAGGTGATTTTTTTGCAAAGACATCCCTAAATTGATCCACCACTGGAGGAAAGTCCAACTGTGATATACCCTTGTCATCCAGATATAGACTAGTAATATGTGTTGTAACTCCTCCTAAACGATGATGCTTGGGTCCCACTCTGCTTCACTATAAATACCATTCACCCTTATGTGAAAAGGATCCGCCTTCTGGTGACATTAAACTCACCCTACAATGATAGCAATTGGCAAGTACCTGGAAGGGAACTAACCATCCCATTTCGATAATGACGTCATAACCTATCATCCCTAATACGTAGAGGTCCTACAAGAAGCGATACCAATCAAACTCAAGAGGTAACTCATTGCAATGATGTACACTAGCCGTTATTTTCCACAATGGAGTGTTTAATGTAAATATATTAGTATAAGAAAAGATATAGAGCCCAAGGCTCTCCAAAACAACAACCGATATAATGTTATAAGAAGACATGTTTTGAAAAGTGAAGAAGTTATAATTAAGGAAACTGGAATCATGCCATGAACTATAGAGGTTTTGGGATCCTGCTCTGACTGGGTCTGCTCCACTACAAATGTATTGCCTATATTGTGGATTTGTGACCCTACCTAACCAACCTGAGCTGATCCACCTTATTGTCGCTGAAAGCCTGCTGACTTGCGACCACAACCACGACATCCACCTCAGCCTAAACAAACGGAAGAACTCCAATTCCTAGACTGATGAGAAACTGGTGGGCTGCTCCTGAATGTGGAGTCATAGAATAACACATGCCACCAGCTGCAGGTGATAATAATAGACAGAAGCACTGAAGATACCCCATCTTGCCACATGATCAACACTCCACTAGGTCTCTCGGGCAATGTGGCCTCATATGCCCGACCTTCCCTCACTAGTAGCATACCGCCTAGCTACCTGAAGGTGTGTCTCACCTACTCGGGTTTCCACATGTAGACTCCCTACAATGCATCCTATTATGAACCGAATAAGCACTAACTCTGGATATTGAACCTCCCTGGATCACTTCTCTAGAATCCCTCAGGATTCACTCTGTGAACAACACCTAATTAATGATAGAAGATATATAATTCAATCTGAATATGGTCATATGAGCCCAAATTTCATTCCTGATACCATCCTTGAACTTCCTTACTAGGAATAAATTATCTCCTCCTGGAAAGGGTGTAAAGTGATACAACTATATGAAGTGAGAAGAATACTCCATGACTGAGAGAGTACCCCACTCCATACTCATGAACTCTCAGGCTCGATCATCCCTCAAATGTTTTTGGGTAGAAGTAGTCATAGAAGGCATGATAGAACTCATCCCATTCCATAACCTTCTGGTGTCCCTCCTGTGAGATCACATCCCACCATCTCTTGGAGTAATCCCAAAGCTTATATGTAGAGAGATTGACCCTCATCTCTGGAGGCGTCTCGAGATGCTGGACAATTGTCAGCATGGATTCTAGCCAAGAATTTGTGGCTTGGGGTCCTCCATCCCCTGAGAAGGAAGTAGGATGCTACTTCTAAAATACCCGCATCAATTCTTCCATCGGCAGGGAAGGAGGCGGTACTCCATAGACGGTTTGAATAAAGCTCATAATTCCCTCTTAGAACTATGTTTCATCACCTGTTTCCAAAATAATAGATGGTTCCAAGATTGGCCCAACTAGAGTATCTGATGGATGTCCCTGATCAGCCATATCCAGTGTCTGATCACTACCATGAATCTGGAATACAACAGAAGGACGTCTCAGTGGCATGACTGTACAAGTTCATGTGCACACCTTAGATCATGATTAGCAAAGATTGAAATCTAAAAGTGTAGGAAGTTATCAAAGAAAGAATCCATCTTTTTCAAAACATGGATACACGGGGTGTTCCCTTATGCCTTCACATGGGCATTTACTTTTTCCATCCTAGGTCGTGTAACACCCCATACACATGATGTGTTGTCTTAACACACAGTGTGTAATTGAATCGTCTTCCCCTTTCTGAGTTATTATAGATGGCTAAGCCACACGGTTTCCCTAGAACAAGACTACATTACCTGTTTCTGCCAAACATAGCGTGTACTAGATGATCTTCACCGACCCATGTTGTTAGTTACATAGCCGGTAACATGGCTCACTCTACACGTCTATTTCCAGATCAATACGACGTGTACATCCTAATTTTCATCAACCCATGTCATTAGTCACATGGTCGGATACATAGTCTAAAAAAAGACATGTATTCATCACTACACGTCGTGAATTCGGTGTTTTCACGATAGTACACCATAGAAACTAATCTAGAAACCGATAAAAACACTAAAAAAACATTTAAGTGCCATGTTCTAATCCGTGAGGGCCCTTACTACCCGTGAATCAAAGTGTGGCATCTTATACATGTTATATATAAATATAACAGACCAAGTATCCACCAAATTCAGGTCTGTGAGGGCATATAACACCTCCAGAAACAAAGTTTGGAATTCATTCATAATAAATCATAATCATTAGAAATTACAAATGAAACAGTAGGTATTCTATCAAGGAATCTATCACAACAACAAGCATATCTTGCACAACATCTATCACAACAACAAGAAAATAGTAATACACCCTAAATGTCATGGAAAGAATGCATGAAATGTGATCTTCATCTAGTTCTTATATGATTAATGATATGGAATACCCTTATCCCATCAGGTTGCAACAGAAATAGAACCATGTTGATATCAACAATAATAGCACAAAACATGTGAATCACCAAACAGTGAAATAAGATCAACTATAAAAACTGAAAAAATAGAAAAATTATAATAATCAAGGTAAATTAGCTTTTCCCTATACATGGGTTAACTACTCCTAGGAAAAACTTATTACAGACTACATATTCTGTCATATCCCTAAATATAGGCTCCAAACTATAAGTCAAGAAGAAAAGAATCCCTCTGATAACACTTTTTAACGTCTCGGTTCCGAAAGCCGCCCATAGGTGCCCTTTACACGGTTGTTCACATAGACTCAAGTGCATATCCCCTAATTATTGATACTGCCGACTATCAAAAAGGGCCTTGGGTGTGATAGTGCGGAAACTATACCCTCATTGGCAGAGTAACATAGAGGAATTAAAACATATAACAATAGTGGAATCATTAATAATACCATACAAAAGTAAACAATATGAGATTAGAATAAATAAACTAGAGCACATATATATATAAATGATGCAAGATAAATATTTCTTGAAAAACATCCAAACAAGTCACAATGCTGAAATATAGTACTAAACCAAATTAAAATCATAAAATAGATAAAATCCAACATCATAACAAGCTTCTTCTTGGTCCCATGCTCTCCAGCTCCTTAGCAGTCAAGTTCCTGAACTATAAGGGTTCTTTCCCTTAGCTAGACCTTCAATAATATAATCTGTTTGAGCCCAATAGAATGATCCAAAAATGGTGTGAGAAGAATCCCAGTAGGCAACCACCCAAAGATATGTGCCTAATAGTCAGTGAATCTATAAGGTAGGCAATAAACAAAAGTATCAGTAAACAAGGAAGTACTCAAATTAAAACAATCCTACAGTTTCAATTGCAATAATTTTCATATGTCAAGTAAGAAGATAAACAGAAACAGGTATCCCTATGGAATGTACTCACATTCTAACACCTATGGTTCAACCAAAAAATACAATAAACCCTCTAAGATTACACACAGTTTAACCCCTCTGGTTCAACTTTATCAAAGACTCTATAAGAAAGCACTCACTATCAAATTCCCATTGTAGTATCGTATCAGCAACAATAGAAAATTTGGTGAAGCAATCAATATCCAATTCCCCCTGTGGTCTCACGACATGGAACTACAGACACTCTGAGGGAGCACTTACTTATATCCCCCATGTGGTCTCACAACGTAAAACTAAACAAACTCTCTAGGGAAGCCCTCAAAATCCATTCTCTCTATGGTGTACTAAACCATGTTCCCACAACCTTGTGTAAGTCAATCATACACAACCGATATGTGGAAGCCAAAGTAAACATCAACAACTACTTGGATAAATAGTCTACAACATATTAGATAAAATCACACCATCCTACAATACTAGGTATAGAAAGAAAAGATACAGCCTAACAGGAGAATATAGACCAAATGGTCAAAAAAACCAACCATGGAAAAACATCCCTAGCTTGGAAAAGATAACCATATTCATAAACAATTAATCTCTATCCAAACAAACAAGGGTTAATGGACAATAAATATGTCTAAAAACCATAAACACGCAATACCTCGAACAAGGGTATTGGGAACTTTGGCACATATAACTCAAAGAAAAACTACAGAAAGGCACAAACCACCAACATAAATGTTGTGAGATCGATATACGTGAACCTAATGCCATGAATCACACTATAATGTCGTATATCTACAAAGATGATAATAATGTTCAGCCGAGAATATCTCGTAAAAGATGATAAATTAGGAAACAAGGCTCTGGAAGATGGATGAGCATATCGTGGTGATCCCAACACAATCGATGATATTCGATTCAAAGAACAGATGGATAATTGTGGGATTGAAGAAGATTCACATCATACGGTCACTCATAGACGAGACGGATGAAGAAAAAGTGTTTTTTGTCGATTAGATGCGACCCAGTTCCTTTTAATGAAATATAAATAATGTACACAATGTGTTCTCTAATAGTACCCGATGTTTACTTGCCTAATCTGGCCTCCGCCTTAGGCGGTCACCAGGTCACCACACACGGCCAGGTACTCAGTTGTTACACAACCCATACACGGTCACCCGCTTCAACCAGGTACACGATAGGTACTCCTAAAATTTCTAGAAACTCCCCTTTTTCTCAAAGACAACGAAAAAATAAAGACATACCGGAAAAGAAGATCTGGGTTCTTACACCAATGTATGATGAAAAAGGTATCAACTTAGGTCAAATTAAACCCAATTGATCCATTCACGAAGTGAGAATGTTTTATGTCCTTTTATTTTATGATGGTCTAAACCAAAATCAGAACACCATCTTGACAACAGATTCCCGTCATGTAACTAATCCTTGATGAGAATGTGTCTAGTAGGAAAGAATCAATATAGGTTCTAAAGAATGTTCCTAAAATAAATCCAATTCCCTCAAAAACAATAAAAACCACACGTAAATATGAAATTAAATATACATTTTTACTTGGATTTTAACAGATCCATGCTATAGAATCATAATTCCCTACGAATGACTATCTATACAATACATTTGACTTTTTAGGGAAAATGGTCAAGTCCATATTATTGGGATTATATACCCTTGATATCTTTCCCATATAAATATAAAATTCAGATGAAAATTGATCATGAAATAATAAAATATTAAAAGATAACTAAATTATTTCCCTATAAATAGAATCACAATTAAAAAATTATAACACATGATAGATTATACATCATTAAATTTGAATGATTTATCTTAAAATGGTCAATCATATTTATTCAAAAATATAACATGATTATATAATTATAGGGAAACTATATTGTAATGGATCCCCAAAATAGATAATAATAACTTTTCCACCCCATATAGTATTTTCTGAGCTCAACCACCATGATATAGGGTATTCCCCTTACCAGTATCTGAATGTGTGAATTATTAAAAAGAATGGTTTGAGTACAGAACTCTAAATGACACCACCAACATAAAATTGACAAAAATATTTTTTTATATGTGAGTAATTATAATGGATAAAAAATAAAAAATATCAAGAATACAACAATGTTAGGATATTATTTTTTTACAAGGTCACCACAAACTAGGACCTCATCTACTATAGCATATGTTGGTGGATGTAATTACCATGTACATAAAATATGACAACCATAAGGAATGATACAAAACATAATATTATGAATGGTTTCACATATCTATCCTTTATTAATGGATGTATATTCTGAGGAGGGTTTCACATAATAATCCTCTTGGAATGAAATAGAATCATGGGAAATGCATAACATATAAAATTTATTTTATAGTAACTGAATTATTGAAAAAATATAATATAACCAACCACATTGATGCGAAATGAATCATAAGAATGGAATAGATAAGAATGTATCATAGATAGGAACCAAATCGTAAGGTCGTGATTCATTTCCATCATTTTATGTCAAAAAGATATAGTTTAAACATATAACCCAACCATGTATCTATGAATCCAACTAATCTTGAAATTACCAACACTAAGAAAACATTTCATGTATACAAATCATTTTTACAAGGAACATAATAACCAATAAAATAGAATACATGAACAAGAATATATCCTATGAATATTTGGTTTCCCAAGATTATATTCCCAAAATATGTTCCTTCGACCCTTATAATAAACATTAATCGGGAAATTTCCCCTTTATATATGTCTCTTTATCTTTTATAACATTTATTTACAAAACTAAGTGGACTAATGAAAAAATATTATCATTTATACATCTCTTTTATCACATATGAAATCAAATATCCTCCATTTTCATATGATAAAAAATGAAAAAATTATATTTTTAAATTTTTGGATTCCCATCTTGAAGAATTAATTACATATAATGGATATCCCCATAAAAAATCCCAATATCTATAGGATAACAAGTTCCATTTCATATTAATCTTTATAATATTCAAGAATAATACTTACCCAATCCCATGAACCAGCATTGATTTTTAATCTATGATTCATACTTTGGGCCACATAACATGGTTTTCCCTTAAAATAAATACATCACATAAGTATGAAATCCCATATGAAAATATTTCTCAATTTAAATAATTCTATTATAATAAAATTTAATACACTTATTTACACCATAATAAGAACACCACATCTATTATAAATCACAACCCCTGTATTTATGTTACCTTCCAAAATCCTCCAAATGTTCCAAAAAATGGTTCTTATTCTATAGAACCATGACATAAGAACTTATATAATTCTATTTCAAGATAAAGGAAAAAATAATCCCAACATTCATCCTTCCACATCTATTAGAACATGAAATTAGGTATAAAACATGAATTTATCATCCTAGGGGTAACCAACATGATTTAGAAAGATATTATGTTTCCTTAATAAATTCAATAACTCATTACAATCATAAACAGACCCACTTACAGATGGAATTCTATTTTAATATTTTTAAATTAATGATAATGTTGAGGAGAACATAGATTTATCATTTATTTTCTATTTCATTTAAGGGAATCACCCCATTTGGTCAAACAAAAATATAATATGACAATAAAATAAAAACCATAAATATTATGTAGTATATGATGATGTTATGTCATAAATTTTAAGAAACTATATATTTAAAAATTTATATGATTATAATCAATAATAGGATATGAGTGTAATTTAATAATTTTTATTTGACATCAAAATATTCTATTAGAAAAAAGGAGAATTTAATCAATGGTGATGTATTTTTTTACATGTGGTAAGTGGGGGAGATGGAAATATATATTTACACAATTTTATTACCAAAATTTCCAATACATCTTCCATTAAATTTAGTGTTTTAGTTTCCTAAAATATGTCAAGTGGGGTGTAACAAGATTCTGTAGATGTAACTACCATGAATAATAGTGATGACCACTTCATTATTATATGATAGGGAGGTTAAATCATAGAATAATAATATTTTATGATTTTTACTCTAATAAACCTTCATCATACATTATAATTAGAAAAATATGATTTTCCCAATTTTATTCATTATCACAAACACTTTTAGATGTTAATAAATTATTCTAATGATATTTTTCACATAAAAATAATTAATTATGAACACAATTGGCTACAATTTCAACCATTTAAAAACATATGTACATCCTTGGCATGTAGTAGTATCATCCATTCCCATAAGGTACACTAGATTTCCCAAATGTATTTCAATAAGAATGATATATCCTATAGACTTATGTATGTATAATTAAATCCTAAAAAATATGATGTGATCCCACTGATAACCAATAAAATTTATGAATGAAATTGAAATTTAGATATTCTATATATAAAAAGAATATAAAAATCTACAGTCATCGTTTTATCCCTTTATCTTATACAAATTGATTTTAGAAATAGTAAAATTATGTGACAATACAATTCCTCTAGACCACTGAAATATCATTTTTACATTATTATAAAATATATCATGAATCTTAGATGATCATATATGTAATAAAATACATGAACAAATTTACCAACTCTATTTAAAACCACAATATTCCATCTTCAATGATGAAATCCTTTAATATTTGTCATCTGAATATTCCTCTTGAAGAATATTCGATGATATGTATCCAGACACATTTTAAATTTGTCTTTGATTTATATCTCTTTTATTAAGAAACATGTAAAAGAACAATAATTCTAATTTCTACCACATAAATCTATTTTCCCCATTATAACTTATATTATTTTAAATTGTAATTTCAAATTCAATAAATACCTTCAATCAAAAAATTCTCATGCCTTGATCTAATACATTGGATAAATCCTTTCATTTTAGTCTCCCATGATATAAAATAGTCACATAATGGTATAAGATATATTAAACCATGACATATACATCATTTCATAACATTAGAACATCTTGAAACTAGACCATAATACAAGTAATAGTGTAATCATATGTAATATAAGATAAAAATATAGTTACCATTAATTTACAATCCTAATGATTAAATCAACCACCTCATCTGAATCATTTTGAAATTTCACATTTATTAGGGATTAATGCATAGTTTCTAGAAGCACGTGACTATCATTATTGAATAATATGTTGTGTCATTAATCAATGATTATTAGTGAAACTGGCTACTTCATTGTGTTATCTCATGTATGTAGCAATTTTTAAGTTCATGCATAATAATAGATTATGTATTATGGTGTGATACATATATTATAAAATACTATATTAAAAATCAACACATATGGGAATGTAATCGGTCTATAACACCTCATATTATTGTGTGATTTATTCTTATACACTGTGAAAGTTATTTTCAAATAACATCATGTGTTAATAACTCTTATTGTGGAATGATATTTTATTCTTGAATAAAATATCTCAAAAAATAACACTGGCATCAAAAAAGTACAAAATAAATTCAAACATAAAAATTCTATTCACCTAATTTAAACCATAGACATTCACCCTTTTATGAATATGACTATTATGATGAAAAATATAATAAAACTAATACAATAATAATTTTACCAATTACATTATAACGACCCATCCTTTACATACATTTTTAATACTTCAAAATTGAAGCACACTTATTACAACATATGACAAAACCACAAAGGACCGTATAGGTATAGTGTCTTTAGAAACTGGGAAACATAAACAACTGGTTCATAAATCTTCTACAGTGTCTCCCATTTATTTCATCATATCTAAGGTCCCTTTTAGCATATTCTACTTAATATCCATCTTCCTGACCTGGGGAAAAGAAAACATAAAAGGGTGAGCTCAAATGCTCAGCAAGGGCAAATAAAGGAAATAAAAATCATATCATATCTTTTTGAAAATCAAAACCTGAAAAAGAGATCATAATATCTTATCATGGAATAAATCATAGAAGTGAAAATGAGATCCCCATAATCATAACATAAGACTTGAAACTTTGTGGCATGCACACATAATCATGGAAAATCATTTCTTGTTAGTCATGACTCATTGCCAAGACTATCTTAGTGGACAAAGTCCCTTTCTGAACCGAGTTCACTCCTCGTTTTAGTCCTGTATCACTGAACCGAAATAACCTTCCGTTCCAGCCATGTTTATCTCATGAGATATAAAATCTTTACCCAATGAATTGGAGGGAGATATAGGTCCCACCCATCTTATAATGAATCCTTTCTTATGTGTGCCACATAATCATAAATCATACATCATCACATAACCCATGTAATAAAAATGGAATTCTTAATCAACATGACATCGTAAAACAATTCATATAATATAAAGGAATTCATAAAAATGTTTCCATCACAACATAATCAAATCCATGTAATAATAGGGATAGAAACAGAACCCTTTTATTATCTTAGATGGAAAATAATTTTGATAAAACACTTGAACTCCATTCTTGAGGAAAATATCCTTTCTTCTTCAAAAACATTTTTCCTTTCATAACATGTCATACAACTTTAAAATAAAAGAAGTTGATTAAAAATAAACTTGAAAACTTGTAAAGGAAGCTTCTTGGAAACAATGTTTTAAAAATCCATTCATGCCGTATAAGTTAAAAAAAACATTCTTCGTACTTTTGTCGGAAAAGTCAAAAAGTACCTCGTACGAAAAACGACAAAAGATTCCTTTCATACATATTACTAAAAACTCACCGAAGGGTAAAAATGGATTTAAACAATTGTAGGTGGATGGAAGTAATATTACATATTGATGAAACATGGACGTGGATGATAAAATACACCCCAGTAAATACTTACGAATAAACAATCTCGGATAAAAATGAGATTGTGATATTTCCATTACCTTAGGTCCAGTTTGCTTTGTACGTGTCCGAAGCTCCTGTATAATGGTTTAAATAATGTTATTGACTTATTCCAGAATCATACATATTGATATGATATCATATATGTTCATATTATTAGCTCCTTGATAGTAATATTTCATGGTTACTTGTTACTCGGGTCTTTATTGCCTTTTGTTCTTATGCGTGTTTTGCCGAATACATTCTTATTCTTCTTTTAAGGTTATAGATTCCTTATATCCAGAATGGTATTAGTGTAACATATATCATATTTATTCATTCAATTCATTTATATAATCATTATGAAATGAAGATCATGTAGAACGAGTCGCATCACATCGTGGAGACGGTATTCCGTACGTACGCACGAGTGATGATATCGTTCCTATGATCGTGGAATTGTATTGGAGTATATATATATATTATTTAAGTATCAATATTACTTCATAATAATCATATATAGTTACTAATTACACCATTATACCCATCCTTGTAAGGTGATGGTGGAAAATAGATTACACCACGGCGTGGAGACAGTATTCCGTACGTACGCACGCGCGGTGATTTCATTTTTCCGTAGGATGGATAGAAGGTGAATTAGAGTTGTTTCATATTTATAATAACATATCAGTATGTAAGTAATACTGATGTTATTACTTTATCATGAAACAACTAAAGAAGAAGAAGTTGAAGAAGAAAGAAATTGAAAAGATCGGTAATGGATATTACCTTTTCTTTGGAACGCCTCTTTGAATCCTCCACTTAAGGAACTATGATTGGTCTTTGGAGAAGACCAGGACCTCTAGGATTATTCTAGGGAAGTGGAGAGGAGAAAATGGCAGGGGTTGGCCAAGGTTGAGTGCTCAAAATTGGTGTGAGGAGGAGGGGGAGGAGGTGCCCTTTTATAAGGGAGGAGAGGGGCACCTTAGGAATATCTCAAAATATTATTTTATATTAAAGTCAAAATCGGTTTATAATGGTTCCAAAGGGTCTTATTTCGAAGCTAAAGTGGGGAAGGGTCGAAATACTATCAACCAATAAGATTTAGACAAGTTTAGGGTATTATTTTAACCTTATCAATTAGATTTAACTCTAAGTTAATTAATTTAACTTTTACCGTGTCTTTTTGTTTTCTTTCACTATATGGTTAATACACTTACTATAACATGCCAAACGAACCCCAAATTGTTTATTATTAATATATATATCCTTATCTAAGTCATTTGGACGAACCTTAGATTTTTAGGAATAAATAACAATTAATAATATAATATTTGATTTAAAAACTATTTTGTGTCAATTTTGACACTATTTGATATATGATTTTTGTGAAAGTCATAACAGAATTATATGTTCAAACCAAGTTGATTAAATAAACACTAATATATCATAGTAACCTAGAAAATTAGTGGAATTCATAAAAAGTCTCAAATTACATTTATTTTGGTGTTTATAACATCAATTATGTCAATATTTCATTAATAAGATAATTACTGCATCATCTTTGTGTCATAAATAAATTAAATTATTTGATGTCTAAAAATTACAAATAAAATACCATAATTTAGGAAATCGTTTTAGATTTCTAATGAATATTTACAATCGAATTTATCTTATGTATAACCCCATATTAAAAATGATTTACTTATTAAACTTTGATTTTAACTATTTTAACCCTTCTTTAAATAAATTAATAATAAATGTCCTAATCTAATCCAAGTGGGCCTAAATGGTCATATTTTATTCCTAAGTTTGTTTTTGGTCGAATTACACTTGTAAAATAGAATTAGGACATGTGTTAGGGTAATATTAATATCATATTTACCCTTAGTTACCCTATTTACTATTAACCGCGGTAAAAAGTAAAAAGTTACTATTCACCAAAAAATTATTTTCATCTCATTGAGCCACATTTTAGTCCTTGATATTAACCGTGTCTCTCGAAGTTTCGAAATTCCATTCACAGAAGCGGTAAAATTAAGTTTTATGCAAAATTCAGTTTTTTTAACCTACCACTTAGTGGTTTCACTATTCATCAAAAATTGAAAGTTTTCAGAAAAATACCAAAATTTCACCCTAGGCTAATTTCGATATTCTGAGTCCAAAAATGAAGTCCATTTTGAAAAATAAAATTTATAACCTTTCAAAAAGTGGTTATTACTATTCATAACGACTAGTTTTAATAGCATATTGTTGTTTAGTGAAACTCGGTATTGCGTACGACGCAAGCTATCGAGGAAGGTCGCGATTGCGTGTAAAGCAATCCAAGCAAGTGTTGTGTAGAAAAATATTCCTTTGATGTTTTATATAACATAAAAGTCTCGGGTGTTACATTCTACCCCCCTTAAAAAGAATTTCGCCCTCGAAATTCGTCACTTTGTAACAAACAGATGAGGATACTTCTCCCTCATCATATCCTCAAGCTCCCATGTAGCTTCTTCAAGTTGGTGGTTCCTCCATAAAACTTTCACCAAGCGAGTGGTCTTGTTTCGTAGGACTTTTTCGCTACGATCCAGAATCTCTATCGGCTGTTCTTCATAAGAAAGATCTTGCTCCAGCGGTACAACTTCTGAGCTGAGTACATGTGAAGGATCTGGTATGTACTTTCTCAGGAGAGATACATGGAACACATCGTGAACTTGAGAGAGATTCGGTGGAAGCGCCAATCGGTAAGCTACCTTCCCAACACGATCCAGTATTTCGAAAGGACCGATATATCTAGGGCTCAACTTCCCCTTCTTTCCAAATCTCATAACCCTCTTCCAGGGAGATATTCGTAAGAACACTTTATCGCCCACTTCAAACTCTAGGGCTTTTCTTCGGTTGTCGGCATAACTTTTCTGTCGACTCTGAGCTGCTCTTATGTGTTGTTGAATAGATCTGACCTTTTCTGCCATTTCATCAACGAGATCAGGTCCTAATAGCTTTCTTTCCCCAACTTCATCCCAGCAAGTTGGAGTCCTGCATTTCTTTCCATAGAGAGCTTCATAAGGAGCCATCTGAATACTGGAGTGAAAGATATTATTATAAGAAAATTCTACCAAAGGTAGGTGCTGATCCCAACCTCCTTTGAAATCTATAGAGCAAGCTCTCAACATATCTTCTAGGGTTTGAATTGTTCTCTCAGACTGACCATCTGTCTGGGGATGATAAGCAGTGCTGAAACTCAACTCTGTATCCAGAGTATGCTGAAGACTTCGCCAGAACTTCGAGGTAAATCTCGGATCCCGATCAGATATAATAGAAAGTGGTACTCCATGCAATCTTACCACTTCCTTTACATATATCCTGGCAAGCTGATCTAGAGAGAAATCCTCTCTAATAGGAATGAAGTGTGCAGACTTTGTAAGACGATCAACTATGACCCAGATAGCATTATTGCCTTTGGATGTTTTAGGAAGTCCTGTGACAAAGTCCATAGTGATGTTTTCCCATTTCCATTTGGGTATGGGTAATGGTTGTAACATCCCCTTAGACTTCTGTCTCTCAGCTTTAACTTGTTGACAAACCAAGCATCGAGAGACATATTCAACAACATCTCTTTTCATGCCATCCCACCAGAAGTACTCTTTCAGGTCCCTATACATCTTCGTGCTTCCAGGATGAATAGAGAATGAAGAACTATGACCCTCATCCAGCAGCTCCTTCTTTAATTCGGGGATGGGAGGAACACAAACCCGATTCCTGAACTTTATTATCCCATCACAATCAAGGTTGAATTCAGGAACATTTCTCACCTTCTTTTGTAACTCGACATCTTCTTTCTGTGTTTCTTTAATCTTCACATGTATAGATGGTTGAACATTCATTTGAGAAAGATAAGATTTTTCCCCTTCCATTATAATTCCAAGATCCATCCTTTGTAAATCCATAAATATTGGATCTTTTGTGATCCTCATCATGGATAAACTAGCATGGTCTTGTCGACTTAATGCATCTGCCACCTTGTTTGCTTTCCCAGGGTGGTAATGGATTGAGCAGTCATAATCCTTAATCAGCTCCAACCATCTTCTTTGACGCATATTCAACTCCTTTTGTGTGAAAATATACTTTAAACTTTTATGATCAGTATAAATATCACACCTTTCACCATAAAGGTAATGCCTCCAAATTTTTAATGCAAAGATTACCGCAGCCAACTCCAAATCATGTGTTGGGTAATTTTGCAAATGGATTTTCAACTGTCGTGAGGCATAAGCTATCACCATATCATTTTGCATAAGAACACACCCCAATCCCTTCTTGGATGCATCACTGTAGATCACAAACCTTTCTCCACTACAAGGTAGTGTGAGCACAGGTGCACTAGATAACCTTCTTTTCAACTCCTTGAAATTCTCTTCACATTCCTCTGTCCAGACAAACTTAACTCCTTTCCGAGTCAACTTGGTGATTGGATTAGATAATCGTGAAAAATCTTTTACAAAACGTCGATAATATCCAGCCAAACCAAGAAAACTTCGGATCTCAGTTACTGTGGTTGGTCTCGATCATCTTTCGATAACCTCTGTTTTTGCTGGATCCACAGATATCCCCTCTTTTGAGATTATATGACCCAAAAATGCAACTTTTTGAAGCCAAAATTCACACTTGGTAAATTTGGCATAAAGCTTCTCCTTTCTCAGGGTCTTCAATATAATTCTCAAGTGATCTTCATGCTCTTCCTTGCTCTTTGAATAGACAAGAATATCGTCTATAAAGACTACCACAAATTGATCAAGATAGTCTCTAAAGACTCTATTCATTAGATCCATGAAGATAGCAGGGGCATTAGTAAGACCAAATGGCATCACTATAAATTCATAGTGTCCATACCTTGTACGGAAAGCCGTCTTTGGTATATCCTCCCTTTTGACCCTTAATTGATGATACCCTGAACGAAGATCAATCTTGGAAAAGTATTGAGCTCCGCGTAGTTGGTCAAATAAGTCATCAATGCGTGGGAGATGATATTTGTTCTTGATAGTGATCTTGTTAAGTTCTCGATAATCAATGCAGAGTCTCATTGATCCATCTTTCTTCTTAACAAATAGAACAGGTGCTCCCCAAGGTGACGCACTAGGGCGTATGAATCCCTTATCAAGATTCTCTTGGAGTTGCATCTTCAATTCCTGCAACTCAATTGGGGCCATTCTATAAGGTGTCTTTGAAATTGGCAAAGCACCCGATACGAGTTCTATTGAAAACTCAACTTCACGATTTGGTGGAAGACCCGGCAATTCCTCCGGAAAGACATCATCAAACTCCCATACAATGGGAATATTCTTAATCGTGAGTTTCTCACCAACCATTTGAGATAAATAACCTTCATTTAGTGGAATCAATACCCATAAGATGGAAGAAATTTCCACTGGAAGGTTATGTTCATCCTTGCATTGATAGACGATCGTAGATTGATCTGGAATATGAAATGTGACTTCCCTTCTTTGGCAATTGATATGAGCTCTATGTAGAGAAAGCCAATCCATGCCAAGAATCACATCAAATTCCACTAAAGGAAGGATCACAAGATTTGCAGGAAGCACTTTCCCACAAACTTCGATCGGAGAAGAATTATAAACTTTTGATGCGATTGATGTGCCATTAGGTGTTGTCACAGCTAACTCAACATCTAATTGTTGAGGTAATACGGTGATACCCTTAGAAAAGTCTTCAGAAATAAAAGAGTGGGTGGATCCAGAATCAAATAAAACATTTGATACTTTAGAGTGGATGGTAAGTGTACCTTTCACCACATCGTTATCGTACTCCACATCGCTGATAGAAATTGCATGTGACTTTCCTTTGTCTTTAGCCTTAAGAGTTTGTTGACGTCGACCATCATCATCAACCCTTGAATTTGGGCATTGATTGGCATAATGCCCCATCTCCTTGCACTTGAAACATTGAAGTGTAGTAGGTTCATTCTGTGTATCCCTTCCTTTGTTTGCATCATTAGACATCTTCTTCCCATTATCACGGCATTCAAATGCCCGATGACCTTCCTTTCCACATTTAAAACATTTACTTGTCCCTTTAAGACAACTCCCTCCATGTTTCTTTCCACACTTTGAGCATAAGGAAAATCTCATCTTCTTTTCCGTGTGCTCTTTAGATTTTTCTTTGAATTCCATCTTCCTCTTCTTATCAAACCCATGTGACTGATGGGTTACTCCAATCTCCATCTCAACTTTGAGAGCACATCGAACGATTTCCTCGTAGCTATTGAAGTCCCTTATGGCTAACGCCCTTCGAAGACTTGGTTTTAAGCCACTAAAGAATCGATCGATCTTACTCTCAGGTTGGATAATAATACCAGAAGCGTACCTTGTAAGTCTTGTAAAATTTGCTTCATAGGTACCAACAGATTCATCATCCCTTTGCTTCAGTTCAAGAAACTCTTTCTCCATCTTTGTTCGGAGAATACAAGGGAAGTACTTATTGAAAAATAAGTTATTGAACTCGTCCCATTCCATAGACTCAATTTCATCCCTTTGCCTCGTATTCTTAACAAGATTCCACCATTGATCAGCATCTCCTTCCAAACGATACACTGCTAGGATGACTTTATCATGTTCAGAACATTGAAGAACTGAAAATATCTTTTCAGTAGTACTAATCCATTGTTCAGCAACTAATGGATCAGTAGACCCACTGAAAGAAGGTGGACGCTGCCTCATGAAGGATTCAACAGAATGTTGCTCCCTCCTTTGCTCGTTTGGAAATCCTGCATGATTCATATCTTGAGAAAGTTGTGTGAGCATGGCTACAAGATTTTTCATTCCAGCTCCCATATCGTTTGGTTGCTCAGGGGGACAATCATTGCATTGCCCATCGCATTCCGCATTAACACGGTTCCTTCGGGTTCCAGCCATTGACTAAAACCAAGAAGAATAGTGTGAGCAACACTAATTATAATAGGAAACCACATAATTCAAGAATAAAATTTTCATGCTTATGGTCTTATCCTAGGTTATTCAAGGCCATTTCTAAAACACTAATATTGTGTTCTATGCTTAGACTTATCCTTAGGGTTCTTACTAAGGCTTTCACATCCTAGTTTCCAAAGGTTGACTATACCTTTCCTCTGATACCAACTATAACGACCCATCCTTTACATACATTTTTAATACTTCAAAATTGAAGCACACTTATTACAACATATGACAAAACCACAAAGGACCGTATAGGTATAGTGTCTTTAGAAACTGGGAAACATAAACAACTGGTTCATAAATCTTCTACAGTGTCTCCCATTTATTTCATCATATCTAGGGTCCCTTTTAGCATATTCTACTTAATATCCATCTTCCTGACCTGGGGAAAAGAAAACATAAAAGGGTGAGCTCAAATGCTCAGCAAGGGCAAATAAAGGAAATAAAAATCATATCATATCTTTTTGAAAATCAAAACCTGCAAAAGAGATCATAATATCTTATCATGGAATAAATCATAGAAGTGAAAATGAGATCCCCATAATCATAACATAAGACTTGAAACTTTGTGGCATGCACACATAATCATGGAAAATCATTTCTTGTTAGTCATGACTCATTTCCAAGACTATCTTAGTGGACAAAGTCCCTTTCTGAACCGAGTTCACTCCTCGTTTCAGTCCTGTATCACTGAACCGAAATGACCTTCCGTTCCAGCCATGTTTATCTCATGAGATATAAAATCTTTACCCAATGCATTGGAGGGAGATATAGGTCCCACCCATCTTATAATGAATCCTTTCTTATGTGTGCCACATAATCATAAATCATACATCATCACATAACCCATGTAATAAAAATGGAATTCTTAATCAACATGACATCGTAAAACAATTCATATAAGATAAAGGAATTCATAAAAATGTTTCCATCACAACATAATCAAATCCATGTAATAATAGGGATAGAAATAGAACCCTTTTATTATCTTAGATGGAAAATAATTTTGATAAAACACTTGAACTCCATTCTTGAGGAAAATATCCTTTCTTCTTCAAAAACATTTTTCCTTTCATAACATGTCATACAACTTTAAAATAAAAGAAGTTGATTAAAAATAAACTTGAAAACTTGTAAAGGAAGCTTCTTGGAAACAATGTTTTAAAAATCCATTCATGCCGTATAAGTTAAAAAAAACATTCTTCGTACTTTTGTCGGAAAAGTCAAAAAGTACCTCGTACGAAAAACGACAAAAGATTCCTTTCATACATATTACTAAAAACTCACCGAAGGGTAAAAATGGATTTAAACAATTGTAGATGGATGGAAGTAATATTACATATTGATGAAACATGGACGTGGATGATAAAATACACCCCAGTAAATACTTACGAATAAACAATCTCGGATAAAAATGAGATTGTGATATTTCCCTTACCTTAGGTCCAATTTGCTTTGTACGTGTCCGAAGCTCCTGTATAATGGTTTAAATAATGTTATTGACTTATTCCAGAATCATACATATTGATATGATATCATATATGTTCATATTCTTAGCTCCTTGATAGTAATATTTCATGGTTACTTGTTACTCGGGTCTTTATTGCCTTTTGTTCTTATGCGTGTTTTGCCGAATACATTCTTATTCTTCTTTTAAGGTTATAGATTCCTTATATCCAGAATGGTATTAGTGTAACATATATCATATTTATTCATTCAATTCATTTATATAATCATTATGAAATGAAGATCATGTAGAACGAGTCGCATCACATCGTGGAGACGGTATTCCGTACGTACGCACGAGTGATGATATCGTTCCTATGATCGTGGAATTGTATTGGAGTATATATATATATTATTTCAGTATCAATATTACTTCATAATAATCATATATAGTTACTCATTACACCATTATACCCATCCTTGTAAGGTGATGGTGGAAAATAGATTACACCACGGCGTGGAGACGGTATTCCGTACGTACGCACGCGCAGTGATTTCATTTTTCCGTAGGATGGATAGAAGGTGAATTAGGGTTGTTTCATATTTATAATAACATATCAGTATTTAAGTAATACTGATGTTATTACTTTATCATGAAACAACTAAAGAAGAAGAAGTTGAAGAAGAAAGAAATTGAAAAGATCGGTAATGGATATTACCTTTTCTTTGGAACGCCTCTTTGAATCCTCCACTTAAGGAACTATGATTGGTCTTTGGAGAAGACAAGGACCTCTAGGATTATTCTAGGGAAGTGGAGAGGAGAAAATGGCAGGGGTTGGCCGAGCTTGAGTGCTCAAAATTGGTGTGAGGAGGAGGGGGAGGAGGTGCCCTTTTATAAGGGAGGAGAGGGGCACCTTAGGAATATCTCAAAATATTATTTTATATTAAAGTCAAAATCGGTTTATAATGGTTCCAAAGGGTCTTATTTCGAAGCTAAAGTGGGGAAGGGTCGAAATCCTATCAACCAATAATATTTAGACAAGTTTAGGGTATTATTTTAACCTTATCAATTAGATTTAACTCTAAGTTAATTAATTTAACTTTTACTGTGTCTTTTTGTTTTCTTTCACTATATGGTTAATACACTTACTATAACATGCCAAAAGAACCCCAAATTGTTTATTATTAATATATATATCCTTATCTAAGTCATTTGGCCGAACCTTATATTTTTAGGAATAAAATAACAATTAATAATATAATATTTGATTTAAAAACTATTTTGTGTCAATTTTGACACTATTTGATATATGATTTTTGTGAAAGTCATAACAGAATTATATGTTCGAACCAAGTTGATTAAATCAACAATAATATATCATAGTAACCTAGAAAATTAGTGGAATTCATAAAAAGTCTCAAATTACATTTATTTTGGTGTTTATAACATCAATTATGTCAATATTTCATTAATAAGATAATTACTGCATCATCTTTGTGTCATAAATAAATTAACTTATTTGATGTCTAAAAATTACAAATAAAATACCATCATGTAGTAAATCTTTTTATCTTTCTAATGAATATTTACAATAGAATTTATCTTATGTATAACCCCATATTAAAAATGATTTACTTATTAAACTTTGATTTTAACTATTTTAAAAATTAATAATAAATGTCCTAATCTAATCCAAGTGGGCCTAAATGGTCATATTTTATTCCTAAGTTTGTTTTTGGTCGAATTACACTTTTCCAATAGAATTAGGACATGTGTTAGGGTAATATTAATATCATATTTACCCTTAGTTACCCTATTTACTATTAACCGCGGTAAAAAGTAAAAAGTTACTATTCACCAAAAAATTATTTTCATCTCATTGAACCACATTTTAGTCCTTGATATTAACCGTGTCTCTCGGATTTTCGAAATTCCATTCACAGAAGCGGTAAAATTAAGTTTTATGCAAAATTCAGTTTTTTTAACCTACAACTTAGTGGTTTCACTATTCATCAAAAATTGAAAGTTTTCAGAAAAATACCAAAATTTCACCCTAGGCTAATTTCGATATTCTGAGTCCAAAAATGAAGTCCATTTTGAAAAATAAAATTTATAACATTTCAAAAAGTGGTTATTACTATTCATAACGACTAGTTTTAATAGCATATTGTTGTTTAGTGAAACTCGGTATTGCGTACGACGCAAGCTATCGAGGAAGGTCGCGATTGCGTGTAAAGCAAGCCAAGCAAGTGTTGTGTAGAAAAAGATTCCTTTGATGATTTATATAACATAAAAGTCTCGGGTGTTACATACATTCTCATCACATTAACATTAAGTAGTAATACATCCTTTTCTTGAAACACCCCATGGGTAATATTCAATCTCTAACACTATCTCTATCAAAAAACACCCAATAATTAAATTTGATTCCTGCATCAAAAACAAATCACACTAAAACATTGAAATAACTAATTACTCATTTTTACTAAGGAATGTGACTGAACTCAAGGTTGGAAGAAATAAAATTGAAAAATATTTTCATTGTTTTCTATAATGGAAACAACCATTCAGTTTAAAATAGTCTTCATCCACATAAATAATTAATTCAGCCTCTTAAAATATAATCTTATACAAATTAAAAATAATATGATTTCACATATAATCAATATTTTTTGTTAGAATACTAGTCACAAAAACCAATTCTTAAATAATTATTTAATAGGTTCATAGACACACCATACATGAATATTGAACAAACATATTTCCCATTCAAAAATTCCAACTAAACCTGTAGTCCCCATTAATAAGAGATTTACCCAGATTATAATATACTTATATATATCTATATATATATATTCATATTTATATTTATTTCATTCTACCCCATTCAATGTGACATATAATATATATGTTAGTGTGGTTTGGAACATGATTTCCCGCTATTAAAAATATTAACTTTAACTCCCATCATCATCCTAAACTTATTAAACACATAATTTAGAAGCGGTTCAGTAAAAATGTGATATGGTTATTTATTTAGAGGAATAAAATCAATTATAAAAAATATATCTCATACCTTATCAGTGATGAAGTGATACACATAATTAGTTTTATTTGATCAAAAATTTTGATATTATTTTCTTTACAAACTGGTAGAACACTAATTATCACCTACCACTATTAAATGTATATTTACATCCCCTTTTAAATATTTTGGTTAAATCTTCATCAATATAGGTTTAGTTTTTCTATATTTCACAAAAAAATCTTATTCTTTTTTAATATTATGTTAATAAATTTCTTCTCTATTTTATGAAATGTGAAACACATATCTCCCAAAAAGCTCAATAAAATTTGGAAATTTGATCATCAACACTTACAACCCCATACATATCAATAAGGAAAAAATGATTGAGACATCACATATTTTTATAATTAAAGAATGATTATCAAGGACTTGTATGTACCATAAAAATATTATTACATCATTTAAATGTGATAAATTAGGTGAACATTAATACCTTGTACCCAAAACAACATAGTAGACAATATCTACTCCAAATTATATTTAATAATTTAAACTCCAAATAATTTAATAGTATTTCATTCAATCAACATCCATTATAAAAACATTTTATATTTTTTCCACCACTAAATTTGTTGTTGAAGTGGTATTAACATTTATCATCCTATAAATCATTATAAAATCTCAGATATTTTTATATATTAAGATAAAAATATATGATCCATAAAATGAAAATTTTCATGTTCAAAAAAGTAGTTACACTATTTGAATATCCCCAACTCAGATATATCCTTCTATTGTGTGGAAAACACTTTTCAAACATCTGAAAATTATCTATAGTGGACATTTTCATCAATATAGATAATAACTATAAAATATTCCTTCTTTTTCATAGATAAAGAGGTTATTTTCCACTTTCCACACAAAATTTCATTGACATTATGTGTGGTTTGGATTATAATGAAAATTCCGTAGACTTTTTTTTTAACTTATACAAAATATTATTTAATAAAAAAATGTATCCATCGTTTTTTCCTTGGATACATTGTTTATGTATCTTGATGAGGACAAAATAATCTTATTCAATATAAACATTACCTGATTTCATTATTATTTGAGAAAATTTTAACTTAATTGAGAAAAGGTGTTTGGAAGAACTATTATGGTCTCAAGAATAAAATAAGGTGTCAATTATACAATGAATACCATAACTTATTCATCTTAATACAAGTTTTTTATGATTATTTACATTTTTCCTTATCACTCGTCTCGTCATAATAATATTTTTATTGAACAAATACATTATTCAAATGAAATTATTGTTTAATGGTTTATTAATACACTAAAAATCACTTAAAATTAATATAATTTTTACCGAAATGATCCATAATCTGATCAAAGCCAGCCCTAAGAAAAAATATAGAAAATACTACATGCAAAGACAAGTGTCACAAGGGATTATTATAGATACAAATATGTATTACACCACACATTTCTATATGAAACATTTGATCACAACAATCAAGGGTCCTAAAGAGAACATAAAATTCATTTAAAAGACATCTTTTATAGATAGAGGATATAAAACTTGATTTTCTTCTTTATATGCATGCAAGGGAAAAAATTGTGTAGATCTACATTACTAAGACAATAAATCCAATGAGGTAAACATTTCCAAGGGACATTCCTTATTCCTGCTAGGAGGTATTTGATATTAATTTTATAGTTATATATAATCCATAAGTAGTTCCACATAAATTAAGAAAAATACCTGACCACATACACAATAAATCATAATTATACATCATAGGCTACTCTAATACTAGTGTAATAATAAATTAATCCCTTGAAAAATAAATGATGTGTTCTGAAAAAACCTCCTCATCCTGAGGGTCATATAACTCAAAAGGATGAAAAATATAAATTAACCTTGATAAATGTGTTAATTTGTGGGATCTATCGTATATAATTGATAGCTTTGGGTTTTATCGGTATTCTCATGACACCCAAATGCCTGATATTATATTGGCCATTAAAATTGATAAACATAATTATTTTTTTTGTAGTAGAAATACATTATAAACATCCTTAAGTATTTAAATAATTCCCCTATGAATGGAGGACTAATATTTATCAAAATCTACAATGTTTTTTTTTGTTTCAGACTACAGAAAAAGTCACTACAATAAATGAATGTAGGATGCACCGAACCTGTTCAATTTAACCTATAGTGGTGATCATGTCCATGATCTCATTCACCTGAAAATTATATTCAAACTATAATATAAATAGATATCTATCATAATCTTATAAATTAAGTGAAAAACTACATTACATACAAGAGTGTTGGACATCATCTTTGTCTTATATGAATAAAAGAAAGTTTGACATAATGTGTTGTCCAATCTCTCTAATTTGGTCATGTGTTGGAGTTATACTCTTTCATATCCTCCAAAGTAGTAAAACTATTTAAGGCTGGGACTTGTATATAATGATCCCTTATAGTGGTCAGTTAGATCTAGTACATTTCAATTTTTAAAACTCATTAATATTGATGATATAATTTTAAATTCATGAAATCAATACACTCTTAGTGAATTAGTGGATCCTCCAGATTTATTTATTCAACTATAGGATTCATGTAAGTAATAAATGGTTTAATCAAGGATATCCTAATTTATACTAATATTCCAAGATCTTAAATGAATTTTTGCACTTCCACCTCCTTCCTCAACCTTCTATAAACTATATTTCATTTATATTCATCACTAAATATAGTTTAGTTATAATATTTATCAAGAAAATCATAATGATCATATGTATATCAAGAATTATATACTTAATATAAAATCACCTACATATCATTTTCATTAACATCCTAAATTTTTTCATTCTTTTAACACCCAATAAATGTATTATAAAATAACATCACAACATTAACGTTAATCTTAATTATAGATTCATTTTTTCAATAATAACTCCTCTACTTGTTTTATATCAATGAAAAATTTATTGCTCCCCTATTTGATAAACCTTTATCATATTGGAATGGTAAAAAATAATGATACATGGATTCCAAATATCATTATATATATCATTTAAGAGTTATTCTTCTAATTCATTTCATATTTTTTCATTAGATACTTAATAAGATTAAAAAATTGGATTTGAGAGTGTATTGTAAACCCATACACTTACCTCTAAAATAAATTTGATGTACCAAATTCTATTTACAAGGTTAAAGCAATAACAATACAAGTTTTATTCAGACTTCCCTAAAAAATATTATATTTTGGAGTACATAGCGCAATTTGTAAATGTATAATTCCATGGTTTTATAAATACTACATGAATTCATTTTTATATTTTGCTCAATTTTCCCAACACATACTCTTCAATGTATGAAAAAATTTCGAATCAGCAATCCTCTTTGATATTTTGACCCTCCTCAATGATTAATTTTTATGATTCTTGAACATAATTGATGAAATCTTTATAATTCCTTTAATTAATAAGATAGATTATTTATCATCATCCACATTTACCATCCCCATTAATCTATAAATTTCAAAATGGGCTAGTTGCAAAGGATGTGAAATTTCAAACATCACTCATTGTTCTTAATTTCTTACAATCATCATATATTTGAAATGTCAATTTCTATTTCATATCCATTTTCAGTAGTGATAATTCATGAGTATTTTCTCCATTATTCAAAATTTTAATTCCCTTATAGATAAATTTCCCCGAGATGGAAAACCCATTACTCATTTCATACCAACATCTCAATTGAAAAGAATTGTAATTGTATCTTACTAGAATTATTATTTATTTTATTCAATACATAACTCATAAAACATTCAATAAAATATATTAACATATATCATTTTGAATTATCACTTCATTACCTCATTCATATAATTAAGAGACACTAATAGGGATGTGTTCCAAACCATCAATAAAGAGACTACACTTGAATTTCAACATTTCTTCACGAACTATATTCAATATAATTGATATGATATAAAGTTATCATTTATTATAAACTGTGTATAATCCTTTTTCTAAAAATCATAAATAATTTAATTAGTCTTAGAAATTCATTCATATGTGTTGGTCATATGTTATAATTTACTAATGGGTTATTCTATTGAGATAAAATCAAGGAAACAACCATCCTGATTCCTTCTTGATTTCATATTCCCTAATTTTATTCAAATTTATGATAATTATTAAAAATTAGTTTCACAATATAAATTTTTCGGAATTTCTTTCTAATTTTTTATGAATAAACAAATACATAAAAAAATTCATTCTAATGATGAAACTAATTAGACACTACAAATTCTGAATATTAACCATTTTTATCAGAATGCCTCATTTTACTAGTTGGTACCCAAAAAAATTTTACTCTTTAACATCTAAATAATAATTTAATCAAGTTTCATTGAATTTATGATTCCTTCTCATATTGTATTACCCACTAAAACATTAATAATATCCCAAAAATGAAAATATTCCAATAAAATCATCTTTATTTTCAATTTGTGATGCAACAATTCCATTAACTTCTTCATCTATTATTTATATGATTTTGTGTAAATAAAAATATTAGGGGGTTCATGTCATATTTAAAATCTTATTATAATTTATTAATGAATTTTAAAACATTCTATTTTTGGGAATATCTCTTCATTAATTACCACAATCAGATATTTTATGATTTCAAAATTCACCTTATGATTCTACCTTCTTTATTATTCATTTAAATCTCATTTACATAAGAGTTATTTTAATATTTATAAATATTCAAGTCCACAAATTATATTTTTTATGATCTATTTTTTTGACTAAAATGCTTTTAAATTTAACTATGATTCTCATTTATATTTGAAAAATTAGTTATATTATATATAGATTTTTCAAAATGGAGTTTTCACAGTATTATCAATAATGATATGAATAAAATTATGAAGTATCCTTATATATTAAAAATTTTCACTAAACCCTCCAATAGAGTTCACAATATCATTAACTCTAGTGAAGAAATCATCGAATGATTCTCCTATAAGAAAATAAATGATATTATGTGTGAAATACATGATTACATGTTTATCCTCTATTACAATATCATTCCAATCATTATTGTTTTGAATCTTTTCCACAATTATGTTCACTAACATGATATAAAATTATACATTATGAATAATTTTTATATTATTTTATATTATATAAAATGTTGTTCCATGGAATTCCCTTCAATGACTAAATTCATGATACCAACTAGATTAAAGAATACACATTATGTAACTATATTAAAATGATTACTTACAATTTAAGGAACATTTATTACTAATAATAAAATTTAATGAAGAATTGGTTCATACCGAACATTTCTTTTCTTACAATAAAATATCAAATATCCTCAACCATTTAAAAGTAATTTATATCACTTTTGGAAATAAAAAGTATGAATCAATAAAAACAAATATAGGGAACATCACACCTTATATAATGGACAAACTTGAATTATTCAAAGGAAAACCAATTATTGATTTTACTACCATTAATGACTGTGGGGTAACAAATGAGATTTTACTATTTGGGTGAATTATAGAAAAAATGTATTATTATTTTTTCATCAGTCATCCTTCGATACTAGTTAAGATAAAAAAAGTTTTTACTATCTATCTACCATAACCAAATACATGTTTTGTAACATGTAATTTCGTTTTTTATTTAATATTCATGAATAAAATTTTAATAGGGAAAAAATTTATGTTCAAGGTTTACCAATTATAAATAAAAACTACAACCTTCACATTGTGTATTATCATCTAAAATTATTTTAACCTTTAGGATCAAAAAATTATTACAATAAGTATGATATATTGTTGGAGATCATTCTTGAACAAATTTTTCAGATTAAATATGATTTTCACTCACAAAAATCTAATATAATATTTTAATAATTTGAAAAAAAATGTCTTCAATAGAAAAAAAGAGTATCCAATTAGACTATCGATTGAGAATCACCTCATATTATTTATTTTTATTATTAGTACTCAGAAATTTATAAACCAATTGTAATATAAAAAACATCCAAAATCATCATTATTATTCATTTGTGATATCATAAAATGTATATGTACCAATAATCACTAAAATATAAGAAAAAATCAATAAATATTTTTACAACCACTGAAATCCATATTCTTCGTATAAATACATTAATATTTGAAATCAAAAAATACATCTTTATAAACTCATGTAAATGGGTATAACTACTTAATGTTTATTGTCTATACTTATTTTCCCATTCAATTTTTATACTCAATTTTAGGATACACTTATGTTTATTTTAAATCTAAACAGTAGTGACTCCCATACTATTTCCATGATTTTTTACATCCAATTATAATTTAAAAATAAAATTTAATATATGACTTCTCTAACTTTAATCTAATTAGTTGGATTGATCCATAATTTTTATACCCAATTTGTATTCTTTATAGGCTTAAATGATTAATTTAATGTATCCCAGGATATATCCATTATGTTACATCAAAAAAATGTATTGAAACATAAATAGAAAACAAATAAATGATTAATTGTATGAATTATAAAGAAAATTATACTATTATTATGTAGTTACTTGAAAGATAAAAAATAGAATTCTATGACATATGAATTTTGTCATGAATGATTTCCTTGTGGAATAATATAAAATTTATATAATCAACAAACTTTTATTATGACATCCCAAATTAAAGCGCAAAATTATTCTCTATAGATAAAACCTCTTCTTCATGATCAACTCTCTTGACCATAGCAATATGCTATATCAATTATAATAATGGCCTATGTGTAATTTCTTGAAAAATGTTTCATAAAATAATAACGTAAACATCATCACATGAGGGTTGAAAATAATTACATTCTACCAAATATTGCGGTATTATTTATTCTTTTTAAGTGAGAAATATTTTCTAGAAATCACATGATATATTAATAGATCATATTATAATGATATTTTTATTTATTTTCCAAAAAATGGAAAAAAAATCCTTAACATAAAACTTCTTTAAAGGATGATAATATATCCCAACAATCATCTTCTCATTCAAACCATATTCATTTATATAGTTTTAATATGACTTATGATTTATGAAATTTGAGGGCACAAAATCATCAACGTTATAAATCACTTTTTCTTTATTTCATATTAAACATTTAGTCTCCTCCTTTTAATAAAAACACATATTATGAAACCTTAACTCAAAATTATCCACATAGTCGAAAAGACATTCCATGTGGCCTTCCTCTGAGAGTCTAATGGAAGTCCATGGAATACAGAACCTTCTAATAATGACCAGATCTACACCCTATATAGATCAAATCTAAACCACCATTATCCCAAATATTATTACCCAATCTATTAGGATTATTGGAAGGTTTCTTTTTTTAGCATTAGTTGTGTAATTATATTATCCCTAAGGAATGAAAATATTTTTCAAGAAAGTATTTTGTTAAAAATATGGAATGACCCTTCCAAACAATGAACATTTAAAAAAGATTAGATATATTCAATAAGGGTAGCTAAAATAAAGGGATGCCTTTACAATATTTATAATTATATGCATATATATTCATATATTGTAATAAATATCAATCATTAAATATTTTCTAGTATAAACCCATATAACATAAAAAAATATATAAATTATACAACATTCATAATCATGATAAAATAAATCTTATGGGTTAAAAATAATTTCTATAATATATATTAGAAATTTCATAGTAGTAAATATGAAAAATATATATTCATGAAAGTTATATGTGAAAAAATATCATATAACATGATCATTGTCAATATTTAGTAAAATTTCATAAATGAGTACCATAATCTACCCCCTATCTAATTCATTCAATTCAAATAAAAGAAATATGGAAAATATGTTTTATATAACTAATATATAAACAAATAAGGTATAATTACAAAATTATTATACTATAAAAATATACTTTTTCAATCATATAAGGGATATATGAGGTTTACAATTCCAAAAAAAGCCACATATCAAAGGCACCATTGGTTTTGGAAACTATTGAATCGATTAACACAAAATTCATCTCATGGAAAATTTAATTTTTTTGTGACATCATATTCTGAAACCGAAGGTAAGAATATCTAAAATAATGAATCAATCCCATGATTTAATTAATATATCTCTAAGAAAGAAACATAAACCAATTATCAAAAGGTTTTTTGAATATTAGAATAGCTATATAACCATCTAATTTTACTACAATTATGGAAATGTTCCCATACTTTTTCTACCCTAGAGCCTTTCTAGACATATCACATGATTCAATCATCTTTATAACCATGTGGTTGGAAACATAATAAAGAAGTGAGATCAAACACACTGTAAGAAAAAAGACATCCTATAATGGTTTTGATCACAAACAAGAAGGATAATATTATAATGATATAAATAATATAATTAAAAACTACATACCATGGATAATAATCATAAATATTGATGAAAAAACACAAAATCATAAAATTTCATAATGGAACCATGAAAATGACCAGGACTACAAACAAATATCAATAACCCTAAAACATTAAAGCATGATATAAAAGTTCAGGATACATTACATGTGATAATCATGAAAATATTACATGACATGAAAAATAACATAAAAAGGTGACCCAATAATTAATAATTTATTTCTTATCAATGTGATATTTGATACTCAACATCCTATTCATACCTAAACTTATGAGTATAAATTAATGCTTTAAGACTCGCCATTGGTGAACCTAGTGACATATTAACCTGTTCACATGTAATATTGTGAGTAGTGACTAATTACATTACAAAAACCCATTATGAACCCAAAAAATTCCTATCTAATCATATATAAAATTTTAAGTATTTCATAATTCCATGATACTCACACTTTATTAAACAATATAATTTCTAACCTATTCATATAACATTTCTATCTCATGAGGTATAATCAATTACCCAATTCATTGGAGAAAGATATTGGTCCCACATCTCTAATAATCCATAAATATTTATTAATCATGCAAATAAAACATTTATTAGGTTATAAATAACCTAAAGTAGAAGAATGGATTTCTTAAAACACTCAAAAACATCACTTAACACGAACCGTAGAAACCATAAAACATCTAAAATCTCAATTTCCAAAATTAATCATATCATAATAACATATAAATGGTTATTAAAACATCACATTATGAAATATTAACCATGTATGAAAAATATACACGATAATATAATAGTTTTCAAAAAAAACTTTTTGGAACATTGATGTTCAAATTAGATTCAAAATAATTTTGTTAATTGAATTAGTACACATTTGAAAATACTACATAAAATAGTTCATTAAAAGATATCGTTGATAATAGATAATTATTTCAAGAAGGTGAAGTGAAAATACATTTAATGTGCTTAATTATTAGATGAAAATTAAAAAAAATACACTTTAATGAAAATTATTTTTCAGTTAAAATAAATTAAATTAAATTAAAATAAATAAAAAATGTGTTTTTTAAATTATCTTTAATAATGAAAATGTGAAATTGACATAATTTTTTCAATAAAATAAGTTTATTTATATTGAAATATTTTATCATTAAAAATAATATTTAATAATTTAAATATGAAAAATTCATAAGGTTAATCAAAATAAAAGATTGTCTGAGTGATGAAAATTTTACTGTGGAAAGGTTAAAACAACCTTAGGATCATTTTAAAATATCTATGAGAAAAACCCAAATTTTATAAAATATTTTTAAATATAAAATTTAAAGAACATTAGTTAAATATTTATATTTAAAATAGATATATGAAGTATGGAAAAATTAGTGATTCTTTATAATTAATGATCATAAAATTCATTATTTGGATTATAACATTTGAAAGATCTCCTTTTTTTAAGATGAAAATAAATCCATAATGCTTATGTAAAATTTAGATAAATACACCGGAAGAATAATGGGAATTAAACTTAACATGGAATTAAATCAAAAAATAATTAATTCATGATATAAAATATCATATATGAACTATTCACACCCATTAATAAATGTGTGTAATAAAAACAATGTCTCAATGAAGGGAGAATTGGTATAAACATATTTTACAACCATTTGAGTATTTAAATCGAGATCCCAATTTTTTTTTCATAATATGGTCCATGGAATATAATAAAATATATTATAATCATTATTTTAATTTTTAAATAGGGTGGAAATTACACAATAGGAAAAAAGCATGGTATATAAGTTAAACATGTTCCAATGAAAAAAAATTGACATTGAAACCCATACCTTGTTATCTTGTTATGTCAATGAAAATAAAAACACCTATAAAATATAAATATCTATGTTAATATTATATTTTAGAACCATAATAATAAATATTACCCATTTTTTACCCTTATTAAAATTCCTTATGATGACTACATTAGTTAGTTATACATAATTATAACCATCACGTGTTATTAAATTTATCTATCTTGCGCATGTTTAAAATTATTGTAACATTTCCCATCATATAATACCAATTAAATTATTGATATTTAATTAATTATTACTTAATATATATCTCATATTAATTTAATATGTAACTGTTTCATTCCATGTGTTTTTTTATTATGTTATGTGAAAACTGACATGGTAAAGACATATTTTGATAATTATTGAAAATGAAAAATGATAGAAATATAAAAAGAAAAATACATATTATAATATTTACATAAACATATACAAGCCATTATTTTATTAATATATTAAAATTATATTATTTTTCATGATCCCATAGTCATCCATAATCATATTTCAAAGCATTGTTCATGTAGGTGGTTAAACTGACCCAAACATAAATATGATTTTACATGAATATCATTTACAATTTTTTAGGAGTGTATTTTGATAGAATATAATTTTAAAATAATAATAATAATTTTTTATTGATATTTTAAGGATGTTTAAATGGATTTAAATTTTTTATTAAAATTTTTATAATCAAAAAAACTAAAAACATTTCATTATAGAGGCAGTAATCCATACATATGCATGATTAAAATTCCATTTATCAATGACTGAGATGGAGATAAGGTGGGTGTTAAATTGAAATTTCATAATATTAATTAAATAAGATATATAACACCTATTACCAATTACCACCATTTATATTGTCTATTAAAATCTTTAATAGATGACAAATGGTGTTGCTCTGTGGAGGGGTAGTCCCCACAATGCTCTAACAATGCCCTTTTGTTTGTCTATATTGATGAAAATAAATAAATAAGGGTCATAAAATTGATATAAAATATGTAAATATAATAATGAATCGCAATTAATTATATTATTTTAGTGAAATGATATTTCTAAGAATAAGGTTAGAAAAAAGCATAAGAATGAGAAAATTCTTACATTGGAGACTTGATTTTTTTCTTGGAATTTCCCTTGAAATTGAAGTGATTTTTCTTAAAATCAGTGACATAGGGATTGTTTTTTTCGGATATGGTAATATAGAGAGTAAATTTGATGTGTTATATGGAGTAATTAATATGTTTGGTGTGTGTTTGAGATGGTTTATGTGATCCCCTTTTATCAGAGAGGAAAATTTTACTTTTGGAATCAACCCTTATTTTTTTATAATTCCATGAAATAGTTCAAAAGTAAATTGATTAAAGTTTATTATATTGTTTATTTTAGGGTATCATTAGGTTGATAAAGAAATATTTTTTCTTAAAATATTTTAATCATGTTATAATGATTTTATAATTTTGGTTTTACATTTCACTCTTAATTTTAAAACTGAAAACAACTTTTTAAGCTTGTGATTTTATGGATTATTAATTATATAATATGACCAATTAAAAAAAATTGGTGTGATGGATCTAATTTTGAAATTTTATTTAATTCTATAAAAATTCTAAATATTAAAAATTTTTCTATTAATTTAGAACAAATAATGTGTTGAGAAACTATTTTATTAGAAAAATTACATTTCAACCATTATTGATTGTTAATAATATTTATAATTGATTAAAATTAATATAATTGTAAAATATATATAATTATATGTTTATAAATAATATTTTAGTGCTTATTTAATGTACTTTAATTTTGTTTATTTGAACCAAAAACATTAATATTAATAAAACAATAATTTTTAAATAATTATTTCACTATTACAATTGTAGTTAAAAATAACCATACCAATCTAAATATTATTCAATCAAATTAAATTGGCCATATTAAAAAAATATTAATATTATAAACTCAATAATAATAAAAATTTTCTCATTTTAAATTTCTATATGTAGTGAAATTAATCTTAATGACTGTCCATGTATCATGTAATAACTCTTTTAATTTTGAAAAATAATATTTTTAGGTAAAAGGATTTAAGAATATGAGAGAGTTATTAATTACATTGTTTATAATGAATAAAAATTATGAAATAGAATTAAACTATTATTTAAATAACCAAAAAACAAATCCAAAACATTATCTCATCTTGTTAAAAATTATGAATCAGAATTGACAACAAAAGAGTTTTCATCAAAACACTACAAAAATCATCCAAATATTGAGCATGGGATTAAAATTTCAAAAAATTAATTTAATTTTTTTAATTCTATTTTATAAAAAAAATTGGAACAGGTATGAAAAAGATATATGTTTTATAAAAGTTGTGATGTTAGAAAAAGCAATTATTTCACTATTCAACTAAAAACAAACTATATTAGAAACATCCCGAAAATAAATCCTAAGATAATATGGATAATATTAACTCAAAAAATAATTTGACATTATAAAATTATAATTATTAAATTTGTAAATTTATATTTTAAAATAAAATATATAACATAAATTTAATGAGTTATATAAATAAAACATTTTCAATAATAACTCATATGAATTATTTACCTTCTAAAAGTAATAACTATTAATGGGTTACAATGTTATTTTTTTAATATAAAATTATTATTTATTTAATATAGTTATTTTTTGGCCATTTCACATTTGTTGTTGCATGTGACATGTTTTATAAAACATAATATTTATTTAAATGTATCCAAAATCTCATGTCGTTACATTCCACACTAGTAAATAAAATATTTCCTCATAATTTTAATTATCATTTAGTACTAGAATATGGTACGTGATCAATGGGAAAATCAAAATATATATTATATTTATGTATCCAACCCATAATCATTTTCCTATTAAAGAAAATAATTATCCTAAATATGCTTCTTAAAAGTTCATAGGGGAATACCTTTCTTATATTCATTCCCCTTATCTTCATTCCTCCAAATACTAAAACCAAAATGGTGATGTTAATATGCAAAAGGGTGAATGTATATAAATGTTAATGTGAAATCATAAAAAATATTCTTTAATTAAACCTTTATTTCTCCCTATGATATTATCTATTCTACTCTATTATACTATATTTATATTATAACTCTCTTAATTATATCTATATTACGTAATGGTGGTTTATCTTACACGCCTCAAACAAATTAAGAAATAAATACACAAAGAGTGATGTATAAAGAAAATATTTTCAAGTAAAGCATATCTCCTTGGATTATCTAACTTGGTGTGTAGTACTTAGTCCACCCATTAGGCATCAGAGTGATGATTAGGTTAATGAACAACCAACCATTTTTAGGTTATCACCCCCAAGGTGCATCAATTACACAACTGCATCCATATGCTAGTATCGAAATAACACTGTATGGAAAGTATAACAAATTACATTACCAATATTTTAGGATATCATCTTATACTTTGAGTAATAAATATGGTTTTCACTAATGTTCTATAACTCTAACACTAAATGTAACTTTACTAAAATCCTAAAATATCAAACCAAATATCCAAAATAACTAAATAATGAAATAATACCAGTTGATATAAACCAATATACTCCTAGATTTATTTATAAATTAATCTCAGGATATAAATGATACATCTCATAAAATTTCAAAAAAGAAAAATATAGAATATTTTAGTGTTAAGAATAATTTCTACAAGAAAACTACAATTATTACACATAATAACAATTATATATAATTGTTATCATATAAAATTATTATATTAATATATTATGATTCAATAGTCCTTTTAAAATAAGCATCGGAAACATAAGAAATGGGTGAGCTCAATTGATCAATAAGGGAAATGACATATCATAAAGAATTAGATCATAAAAATAAATATGAATTTCACAATGATGTCATAAACAAAATGAAAGCCCACAACACTGTGGATAGAAATAAAAAATATCAATAAAGAAATATAATATGATAATAATATTGTAAAATAACCGTAAAACAAATAACTAAAATTAAATACAATTATCAATAATCATAAAACATCCGAAAATGATAAATAAGTTCTGAATACTTAAAAAAAGTCGTATTAAAAAAACATCAAATAACATGATAAACAATATGAAATTGTTTGAAAAATCATAAAAATATGATTTACTATCCTTTTTAACTTGTACACTCACTAAAACTTTACATGCTTAAAAAATTTATAGATATTAATTCCTTTATAGTTATCCATTGTGAAACTAACGACCTATTAACCTATTCACATGTAAAATTTTGACTATATATTAGCACCATCACAGAAACTGTTTGTAAAACAAGTGACTTCATAACCTATTCACACACAAAAATATATTCATGCTTAATTCCTTCACTCTCAATCATTTTGAAACAAGAAACTTTTCATCTCATTAACATAACATTTATAGATCATGTAATATAGTCATTTTTCTAGTGCTTTGGAAGAATATATAGGTTACAAACTTCTCATAATCTATTTATTTGTGTTCCTCATGAAAAATAAAACATTATTTATCTCATATATAACCCATGAGAAAGTAATGTGTTTCTTAAAACACTCCTAAACATTATAAAACTTAAACTTAAGAAATTATAGAATAAAAAACTATAATTTTTCAAAATATATCATAAAATATTAATATTGAAATTGTGATCAAAACAGAACTTAACACCAAATTACTTGTTGGGTAAATAGAAATGAAAACAGAAATGTTTCTCCAAATCATTTTAAAATAATTATGTGAAAATCACATTCAAAAAATTATTTTTAAGGTAAAGAGAAGGCTTTTGAGAACCATATTATATGTAATTTATATTAAAAATTATTTGAATTGAAATAAATTTCCTAAAAAGGATAATTGGAAATACCATGAAAATTTTTACTAATAAGAGAATAATTAATAAAGTTAACATGAAAATATTTAATGGTTTCAATTATATAAATAAAAAATACATTAAAAATATATTTCATAAAAAAGATTAATTATCAATAGAAACATTAAAAATAAATATGGGTTTTTATTATATAAATGAAAATACATTGAAAAAAATTCATTTAAAAAATAATATTTTTTAATTTAAACATTAAAAATACATAGGAGTCATAAAATGAAAATTTTTAGATGAAGGTATTACATTTATTTTTTAATGTATGGGAATGACTTTTGACCATTTTAAAATAACCTTGTTGAAAACCTAAATCACATAGAATATTATAAAACAAAAAAAGTAAATATGGTAATGATAAATTTAAGTTTATAAATATATAAAAAATAAAATGAAATTATTAATGATTTAGAATGAATGAGTACACAAATTCCCCAGATGGATTATCACAATTTAAAGGACATGATTTTTTAATTGATGTTGAAAAAAGTCCACACGAATTCGATAACACATTAATAAAACTATTATAGGGGAATGAATATAAAATTGAACTTAAATACCATGAATAAAAAATTAAATTATGATACAATATATCATATAGGAATTATAAACACCAATGAAATGAAAACAGGTTCATAATACAAATAATGCCTCAATAAATGCGAAATTGAAATGAAAATCCCTTACAATATTAAAAAAATTTAGAACCAAAATCCAACTAAAAAACATGAAATGGGAAATTAATATTCATGAAATATATGTTAAATATGATATAAATTTTAAAATGGTGTTGTAATTAAACTAAAAAATAGAATCCATGGTGTATAACATATAACTTTTTCAATGAAAGAAAATTGTTACTGAAACCCTTAACCTGTTTACTTGTTTAGAGGATGAAACTCTATCATCGGAAAAAAAAATACATAGGTAATATAATATCCAATTTCATAACATTAACCATAAATTTTAACCTTTTATAATCCTTATTATAATTAATTATCACGAAAAAATAAATTATTTATGGAGAATTATGATCATCAGGTGTTAATAACATGAACAGTTTCATGCATGTTTAATAATATTAATATCCAAAAAATAAATTTGATAAAAAGGTCATTATTGATATATAATTTTAAAAAATATAATATATAATTTATATATATTTAAATTTTCTAATTTCATTCCATGTTTTTTTGGTTACATAATGTTTAAATACAATTTTTAATTTCTTATTTAGGTAATTTTATCAAATAAAAAATCGTACTTTAATATTAAGATAATTAATTAATATAATATTTCAATAAATATAAAATAATTATTTGATAATTATATTATAATAAAATTACTTTTCATTTTCCCATATCCTTCTTTAATATGATTTTAGAGATTTATTCATGTATATGAAAAAACAGATCCAAACACGCACACTATTTAATTCAATTATCTGGTATAATTATACGGTTGTTTCCTTTGATATAATATAAATTTTATAGAATAATAATTATATTAAGTTTATTTTTTTATAATTGTTAAACATATTTTCTTATTTGTAGATAATTCATGAGAATGATGATGAAAAACAAAAAATGATTCATCATGGAGGATGTAATCCAAATGTACTAATTATTTTTTATTCTCATTTCTCAATACATGAGTGGTGGCAAAGGATAATGTTAAATTTAAATTTATAAATCATAATTATACGACATATATTATATTATTCTATCATTATCACCATAAATATTATTAATTAATAACATTACTAAAAACGAAACATCGCTTTGTTAAGGTTATAACTTGTGCAATGCTCTAACAGTGTTCTCTAGTTTTTCTAAGTGGGTAAAGAAATTAATACATATGGGTTATATCATAAATATAATAATACCTCATTACATTAATGATATTTAATTTATCATATTATTATATTGATAATATATTAGGATGTGTATGAGTAATAATACAAAATTAAGAAGAATATAATACTCATATTAGAGACCTCATTTTCCCTTGGAAGTTCCCTTGAAATTGAATGTATTAGGATCACTATGAGGGAATATGAGATTATTTATTTGGGATAGAGTAATAGTTACAGTAAATTGGAAGGTATTAAAGGAGTAATATTAATTGGGAGTGTGTGATAGAAATGGTTTAACCTATCCCCTTTTAGAAGAGATGAAAATAGAACTTCATGAAACACCCCATGTATATTAATGATTTCATAACACTATTTGAAGGTTAGGGGATAAGATGATACAAAATTATTAGTTTTTGAGAGTATTTAGGTATAAAAATACTAAAACAATGGTTTTAAAATCATATTTTATCTATTTTATATCTCCCTTACCAATATCTTTTTAAGATTATCTCTTTTAATTTTAAACCATGTAACTAGTTTTTAGTTATGTGATATTGTGATTTATTATACATTTAATTTAACCCATATATATAAAATTGTATTTTATGGAAGTAAATTTTACACATATTTAATCCAATTAATATTATAAATTTAATAAATATATATTTTAATTTTAAAAAAATATTATCTTGAAAAAATTTCCTTAATAGAGAAATGACAGTTTGGGCATTATTGATTCTTCATCATATTTTTCCCTAATTAAAAATAAAATTTCTATTAAAACATTTATCTCGGGATTCATAAATTATATTTTATTCAATATTTGAAGAGTTAAATTTAAATCATTTTATTAAAATAAATTTTTATTAATAATTATATAATTTTTAAAACAATATTTTACCATTATCGGGGTAATTAACCTTAATCCTAGCAATCTTATTTTTATATCTAAAAATCAGTTACATTAAATAATATTAAAATTATTATATAAAATATAAGAATAATTTTATCAATTTTGTTTTCTATGAGTTGGGAAATTAAACATAACATTTTCAAATATATCACATAAAAGTCTGTATTTTGAAAAAACAATATTTAGATAATGGGATTTGTGATTAGGTTATATTTATAAATTACATTGATTACAATTAATTTAAAATAATTATTAAATTAATATAGTATTTATTTAATTATAAAATAGTCAAAAATTTATTTTCATAGTGTTTTAATTAATTAATGAAATAGTCAAAAAAACTTCCTCACTAAATCACTACATAAATTTCCAATATTTTCATCAAGGGTTAATAAATTCTATATTGTATTTTTAAAATCAAATAATATACTATGTAATATAAAAATACAAAGATATATGTATCAATGATTTAAAAGTATTACAAAATTTTACGTATTATAAAAATATTTACTTTTATTATTCATTTAAAAACACATTATTTAAGAAAAATCTTCAAAATGAATCCTTATATAATTTTACTATGATGAATTAAAAAATGAATTTTTCATTACAAAAATTTAAATTCTAATGTTTAAAAAAATTAAATGAAAATATATAATTTAAATAAAACAAATTTTATTGACAATACATTTTCAATTTGTAAATCATATTAATTATATTCCTTCTAAATGTATCAACTATTCTTGTTTTACTATCACAATGTTCATTATATATTTATTTACAATGATTTATTCATTTTTTTGTTCATTTACACTATGAGTAAAAAGTGGGAGTTATTATAGAATATTTTATAGATTTTTATTGATTTTAAATCTTTGGTCATTACATCATTTATTATTTCCCATTACAAAACCTTCAATGGAAACCTATTAATAGGTTATCAGTCAATAAATATTTACTTTAACTCTTATAGAAGGAATATCTTAGACAAACATTCTAGAAATACTTATTCATTAAATTAATCATTTAATTAATATAATCTATAGTTTTTAATATTAGAACACTCTATAAAACCAATCTCTAACCACCTAATGATATATAAATCCCATACATGTGGACAATTATGAATATGTGTTACCTCATTACACTATTAAAATGAATAATAAGTAAATTGATTTTTAAAAAAATTAATAGTTATATATTAATGAAGAAAATCAAAATAATAATACCATTATTTCAAGGATATGACCACACCATCAATAGATATCTAAATGTTGTTCATTAGGACCACATAAGTCTATTTAATGAAATTTATGGGAAAAATAATAACTAAATTTCAATATTACAGATATTGAATACCTATATATTAATTATTTATAAATAGAAAATGATAACTTTAGGATGCACTAGATGTGGTATATGAATCAAATACGTAAAATATCCCATTAGACCTGACACAAGACACACTTTCCCTACTGTCCAAATCCATTAAACATGTTTTTTCCTTCCATAACACTTTATCACTTAATACAATAAAATGAATATAAAAAAATGGAAAATTTCATGGGACAACATACCAATTACTATAAACAGAAAGAACTATTTTTTTTACTTATCTTGAAATTCAAAAAATTAAAGTATTATTTAAAATGACCCAAAATAGGTAGTCAAATTAATTTAGTAAGAAACAAAAAATTATGAAATAAGAAATTTATTGTAGAATAATTGACTCAACATTAGTATTTTTCAATAGTGTATATATCAAATATCATACACAAATGAAAGGACTAATAATGAGAAGAAAAATAAGCGATAGGTCATATGAGAGAAATAGACTTCATTCTGGCCAAAAAAATATTATTTTAATGAGGGTTTGTGTCAATTACAAAAAAAATTAATTGAATTATTAAAATAATATTTTTAAAAAATAAAACTACTATCATCCATGTATTTTATATAAGGGAATTGGGTATATGATACACTTCTTAGGATATCACTATTTCTAGATCACTATAATGTTATAATATTCTCAAAGGTATATTTTGTTCCAAACAACCTAAAACCTCCTCTCAAACATTACCTAAAACCTAATATATTTTTTCAAAATGCCAAAATTTCAAAAACACTTATATAAAAAAAATTAAACATTTAAATTATTATTTGGATCATAAAATAAAAAATGACCACTACATTGGATTAGTTAGAAAAATACATGTACTTCTCACCCAAGGGTTTTCTTTATCTACCCTTACCATTCATTAATGATCTCAACATCTATTATTTTATAAGAAAGGGAAATAATGAATTCATGACCGTAAAGTCCTGATAACCCTAATCATCTAGAAACATTACTCAATTTTTATAATTTAATACTCATAAAATTTTAACATATTATGACATGTACTAATAATTCAGTACATAGAAAATGACGATGACATAAAAATACCATACTAAAAGATTGATTAGATATTTTTTTCGCTTCATTTCTTAAGTATATAAAGTTCAAAATCCATTTTAATAAAGTGAAATCCAAAATAAAACAAGACATAGATATGGTAAAATGTATAATGAATAGATCCATTGCCTCTATTGACCTAAACATAATTTACACATACCCAAAGAGGGCTACCTGGTCTTCATGTAATAGAGACAAGCACTATTGAATTATATTATTAAAAGGGGAATGAATTACACATATATAATGATAATATTTCTTATTAATGGATTTTATTAAATGTATAACATAACCCATTTATATATCATATATATTAAAAATTAGCATACCAACCAAGGGTACCTATACATTGGGGTAGCTAGTAAATTTTTAGAATTTTATTAAAACATCTGTTTAGATGAAAGAAAATAAAACTTCTAAAGTCTCATAGGATAAAAATATATATTATATAAAATATAATACAAACATATCAACATGAATTTAGAAATTTGAAATCAATAGTGTAAAAAATCCAAGGACTCATCCATCCAATATTAACCACCCAAGTTATAACATTATGTGGAGACAAAAAATCAATGAGATGTGAAATCCCAGAAAGTCTCTATATTATCCATGAATTCAACCTATCAATTTACATACCAATACCTATGATTAAACGTGAGAAGTTTCATGATATGTATATGTGGTTTGTAGTACAAAACTCTATAATAAATTCATTATATATATGAAATTTCATGAATGACATGGGATAATATGTATCATATGAAAAACAATTGTGATACAATCATTTACATATTGATAAATTATATTCCATGAGTATGTGATAGCTACATATTACCAAACAGAAAACTATCTGCTAGACACCCAAGTACTTATGAAACCATAAGGTAATTCATAATACATAAAATAATCCCTACATGAGAATTTATTATATTTTTTTTCAATTCGTAGCATGGAATTCATGTAGATATAATAATTGATTTATGGAAATAAAATATCATCCATTATGAAATTGGATGGACTATATCAATTCGTGTATCCATTATGGCCACCCCATTGTGGAAGTTGGAAAGTTTAAAATAGTCCAGACACTATTAAGACCATATGATAAGTTAACATTATCCTCTAATTTTCCATCATTATATAGGGTTATAAGAAATATATTTATAAACTTATACAAGAATATCCACCTTCTAACTACACATAAAAATATATATTTTTCAGATAAATAATATGTAGAATGTTTTAATCCAATTTAATTTATGAAATAATAGATGTATAGAATACCCAATATATTATATTAAACTGAAAATTAAATAGTTAATTTATAGTTAATTTCATTCTGACTAGTAGGTATATTTATCATTAATGAAAAGTAAACTGTGAAACATGGCATATATAAATATATGTTAAAATAGGAAATAATTTGAAATAATTGAGTTACATTATCGACACTAGTAATTATTCCATTAAATCATTCCAAAAAAAATAGTTTTAAATTTTGTTGTTAAGATATAAATTAATATAAATATTGTATCTTATTCTATTATATATATCTATTGTAACATCAAGACTCAGGAACCATGCAACGATGTCCCAATCCAATTCACTATGTGACCTCAACTACCTCCCCATACTCTAGAAGCAGCCAACTAGCAGTGAGGGTCTGGTAAGTCATTCATGGGTAGACTATACCATCATTTATAAGATTAAAGAACCATTGAAAATAAAAAAAATAGATATGGAATCATATATAACCATAAAATTACTCATGTCACAAGATAAAAAACAGGAATTACGATACTCAACTAAAAGGGAAAACATGTAATGACAATGTATGAGTCAAGTGTCTATAATGAAACTAAAATTAAAGACACTATGACTCCCCAAGAGGGGTCTGAACCATTTCTACTCCCCTCATCCAAGATCTATCCAAAATTAGAAATCCATCACATGGCCTTTACCCTTACCCTATCCTGCAACAATATAATATATTTGGGTAACAATCAGGTAGCCTGAGTAGGGTGTGAGTAGAACCCAATAGGCCATAACTAATTGTGTCTAGAAAAATTCCCTTCAAATGATGGTATATATTGTTCTATAAGAAATAAGTACCATAAATAAATAACCAATTTTTACCTTATTATTTATTATTATCAGAATATATTAACTCCATGATTCCCAAGGATACATATACTCCAATAATAGCTTCATCACATGCTAGAACCAAAATTGATCCCTAGGTAAAATCATATCATAATACCTTCTTCTTTACAGAGTTCAATGTATTCAAAGGTGATATGGTATCATTTTACTATATTCAACTCATGGTGGAGTTTGAGATATTATCATGTGATTTCATAACTCAAAGATCCCTTATTTAAATTCTTAAATTTCACATTTATAAGAAACATTTCCAAATCTACCAATATCATTGACAAAAGTAACATGACCATGTTACCATACTTACTCTTTAAAACAATTATTGTGTTCCGATTGTCTAAATCATAAGTATAATGACCATGTTACCATGTATACTTCTCATTAGAATGTTCATGTTCTCATTCTATTAATCATAATTATTATTACCATGTTACCATTTATTGTCCACGATTTTTAATAACCATTTTCACATTCATTCACACCTATTTAATTCCAAATTAATTATCCACATAAATCCCATTACTAATTTAGAAATTATTTTAATACAAAAATACATTAGTTATCTCAACAATTAACTATACATTTGAATCATCAGTAATTAATTCAATTAATTAATTAATCAATTTCACAATTCATATCATAGAAATTAATGTTTCTATAATTAGTTATCCTATTCAAATCTCAACTTAACATAACTAATCCCAAAAATAATTATCTAGTTCATAATATTAATGAACATAATTAATTCACAATTAATTATCTCAACTTAAAAAAATTAGATATATTATAGTTAATATTTTTATTAATTATCTAGATTACAATCCATAAATATCATAATAAATTTCTGAAATTAATTATATAATAAAGAAGACCCTTATTCTCAAGATTAATTCCTCAACTAATCATTTAATTCAAAACATTAATTGATAAATGAATATTACAACATAATTGACCCAATTCAGAAAAAAATTCTTAAGTATTGTAAAAATATAACATTTTTCATATAGGTATAAAATCTATGACTACAAGAATTATATTTTTGAGCACCTCCATCTATTTTTTGATGGTCGTTCACTCAACGGATATCCCCAAAATCTGATCAGCAAAACAATGTAGATCTGAGTTCTGAATCTAAATCCATAAATCACGATCAATGATATCATGATGATTTCAATCTATATCTAGATCTGAAATCCATGATCTATATCTCACTGTTTTGGTTTAGATTTAATGAAACATAGAACTAACTCCTCCAAAAGCTCAAGGAAAGAAATTGGATAGGCATCTGGATGAGATCCACCTACCAGGAGAAGAGGAAAGATTTGATTTGGGATTTTTATCTTGAAGAAAAAAGGATGAACATCCTTATAACCCCTATAAAATGATCTGGGATCACCCAAAATTGAAAAGTCCCAAGATAAGGTCAAATATGAGTTGTTTCTGGGGTTCGGACTGTGTTAATCCTATTTGTTGGGTGATAAGAAATTATGTGCATAGTTTTCGTGTCATGGGAGCATGGTTTGGCAAAACCATTCACTAACCATATGGCCCTCGTTTTCATGGTGTCATGATTTGCTTATTTTGGCCACACATCTTGTCAATCTATGCACTAGCTATGTGGACCTCTCTTCCTGGGTTCACATGTCTATCTAGGCTAGGTGCACGGTTTACCCTAACCATGCCCCAACCGTGCACAGTCCATTTTTTTAAAAACTTAATAAAATATCTAACCATCACACACCAAGTCATTGAAGCAAAAAATGTTACATAAATAACTATGAAAATTACCTGAATTCAGGCATGGTGTTACTCCAAAAAAAATTTGGGATCTTACAGTATCTACACTTTATAACATAGCATCCTCGAGCTGCACTTCTATGCATTTCTAGGATCCTTGGCCAAAATGATCGGCCCATTGAGCCTTCATATCTACTTCTATGTCCCATGTTTCCTATATTATATGTCCATGTTTCCACAGCACACGAACTATCAGTACAGTCTTTCACTATATCACTTTTTCAGTATGATCTAACACATATATCAGATGGCCCTCTAATGACGCATTTATCTCAAGGCCAAACTCATCCACATAGAACACATGATAAGGTTAGAGGTGATACCATTAACATCTTGATACATGGAAAACATCATACATAGTGTTTTATCAAAGTGGAAGATCAAACTGGTACACCACTGACCTGATTCTATCCACTATCTTGAATGTTCCAACAAACCTAGGCACTAACTTTCCCTACCTTCATATCCTGTGGTGAACCAACATAGAAAATACCCAACGGAACAAACGATAACCCTATGTAAACTATAATGGTCATCTCCGTAAATTATCATATGAATTCTGTCTACTATGAGACATATCCATACATTTCTAAATCAATTATACCTGCTCTGGTGTCTCCTGTATAGTACGTTCTGACTTCCCATCTATTTGTGGGTAGAAATACATAAGCAATAATACATGTTTAGATATCACATTATATAATCCCTTCCAAAATAATGAAGTAAATCTTTAATAATTGTCTGAAAATATAGTCTATGGAACTCCATTTAGACATACTATCTCTTGAGCATATAGTTCTCCCAAATGTTCTATAATAATGGTTTCCTACATAGGTAGGAAATGTGCTACCATAGATAGTCCATCTACAATTACCGAAATGGTATCATTATTACTAATCATATTTGAGAGACCCAACACAAAATCCATGGCCACATCACCCCCCTTCCATTCCAAGATTGGTAATGATTGTTGGAAATGTTCAATTCATTGATGCTCTACCTTCACCTGCTAACAGGTGAAGCATCATTTCAAAAACCCTACAATCTCATTTTTCATGCCTGATAACCAAAACTTTCATCATAGTTCATAGTATATTTTTAGTTACATTTGGATGAGCCACAAATTTCAAGGAATGAAATTCTATCATGAGTTCCTATCACATGCCCATATGTACCACCACTCGATTCTCTACATTGATGATCTTGTCAAAATATATCAACTGTTCAAAAGTTGTATCCCAACCATCAATGATTTTCCTCAAGGATAAGCATATCATATCCTAATATTTTTTATCCCTAATCATCCCAAAAGAATATACTCCATTGCAACTGGAAACAGAGTCATATGCTCCAGACACACCTAAACCCCCACATGCATTTTTTCTAGAAATGTCATCATATTCCACTCTAAGCGGTACTCCTGAACAATCTGAGTCTGAGTATTCCTGCTCAGGAAATCATCCACAATATTTCCATTCCTAGGTGTATATTCTAGTTCAAAATAAACATACATCATATAATCAACCCATCTCTGCTTCCAAAGATTCAAATCATTTTAAAAAAATATATTCTTCAAGATCTTATAGTCTATATGAAAAGTAAACTATTATCCTAAAAGATAGAGTCACCAACACATAATAGAAAAAACCACTACTGCCAACTCGAGGTCATGAGTAGCATAACTATGTGCTTGAGGCCTTAGCTACTATGACCCATAGACCACAACTCGATATCACCACATCATCACAGCTCCATTTATTGTCCTAGAATCATCACAATAAACCATATACTCCTCACCTAACTCATGTAGTATCAAAATTGTTTCTAATGTTAATAGATTATTCATCTCCTAAAAACCCCTATCAAAAGACATTGACCACTCAATACTTACTCCCATTTTTTATGCTTGAAAGCAGTACTTACAAATGGTAAATGTGATGGATGTAACTCATGTAATATCTAGAAAATATCATGAAGATTTAGATAACAAAATAATTCAAGGGATACTCCCAAGAACCCACTCTACGAACCTTCTCTGGGTCCACTAACAAAGCTTCCCCTGATATTATATTCCCAGTGAAGTGTACCTAGACAATAAAAAATAGACACTTAGATAGCATGGTGTATAACCGATTCTCTCTCAGCATCCCCATGAAATTGTCATGATATTGGTAATGATCATCTTGAGTCTTGGAGTACACCAAGATTTCGCCCACAAACACAACTACAAATTGATACAGATATAGATGAATGATCCTATTAACCAAATACATATACATTTCTGGTGAATTTTTTAATTGATACGGAATTATGACAAAATCCTATATTCCATACCATCTCTAGAAAGTAGTCCTCGGTATATCATAAGTCCGTACTCTTAAATAATGATACCCTAATATCAAATCGATCATTGAGAACACACAAGATCCATTAAATTGATAAAACTGATCAATGATATGTATATGGGGATATCAATTCTTCAAAATCATCATGTTCAACTTTGTATAATAGACAGAAAAATGTGTACTCTTATCAACATTTTTTGTGAGAAAAATAGGTGATCCCAAAGGTGACATACTTGGATGGATAAATCTTTTTTCCTCTAACTCATCTAAATAAGTCTTAAGAACTTGAAGCTTAGTTGGTGCCATTTTGTATGGTGTAATAGATACTATATCTTCCCCCACCATGAGATAATTAGTGAATTCTATATCTCTCTTAGTTGGTAGTTCTGAGAGGTCTTTAGTAATGACATCCTAAAACTGTTACACTACTGTTGCAAGTACATCTTGGTGAACACCCCTATCATCCATCAAAAGACTAGAATCATTGGTTGTGATATCTCCCAGTTGTGGCATAACTAGCCATGCTCAGCCTTCCTGAATATCCTACACTCGATAATGAATATACTAACCACCCTTAGAAGACACAAAGGTCTCTCTCCTATGATTACAATTAATGTTGTCTCAGTAGGAGACTAGCTATTCTATCCCTATAATAAAGTAGAAGCCCGCCATATCAATAACATAGAGCTCCCAAAGAAAATGATATTCCCTAATATCTAGCGATCAAACCTTTAATATAAAGATATCTCAGGACCACACTCCCAAAAGTGTATCTATAGTCATTACCCCACTCACAAACTCCATCGTCAGGCTCAACCCATTAACAAATTTAGCAGGTATAATGGAATGAGAGGCAACAATATCAAACAAGGAACTTGCTAAAAAAATATAAAATAATAGTACCTCTCTTCATTAATGGTTAATCCTTTATATCCACATGTTTAGGTTGTACTGCATGTAATTTTTCTTCCCCTCTTCCACGTGATGTTGTGTGACTCCCTTGAATAGCACGACTCTGCAAATGCAGGTTCTCCTTCCCAAAAGTACTACGTCCACTAGATCTACCTACTTTTCTAGTATAACTCCAAATTTTATCCCAATATGGTGTATAATATCCTTTTTTCATACTATAACTCTGCCCACCTTCTCCTTCAGCACCGGTCTATCAATTTGACCTGAAGAATTTCTAAAGATTCCCCATCATGTCTCAATAACTACACACTTCTGGATGTCAGTAATAGTATTGACGATAGTGTCCCAACCTACCACACTAATGATAGATCATCCTGTTAAGGTCTTGTATAACTAACCCCCAGTCTCCATTCTATTCTTCCAACTAACTTTGCTAAAGTTGTCCTAATGGTTATTCCTACTCTCAGAAGTTGCACCTCTTGGTCAGCCAATAACAACTACATGTCATACACTAGAAGCCTTCATCAGGTTCCCTTCAACTATGAGATCCCAATCCACCACTTCCATATGATTATTTATCCTGAATATATTCACTTAGGACTTAATATTACACTTAATAACATCCTGAAATTTTTTCTCTATAGCTTCCTCAGCTCCTACTAACGTTTGAGAAAAGCATTGCAGCTATGTGTAGAACCAGCATTTTCCATCACCGACATCCTACCCTTTTTTAGATTCAAAAACTCATCAACCTTTTACTGTCTCAATTACTCTAGATAAAAGTGTTCCAATAACCTCTCTAAGAAGTCCTACCATAACAGATCATCAGTATTTCCGGTTGGTTTCAGAATTTCCAACCAGTGCTTCACTTATCCTCATAGAATATATGTATCCATCATGACCCTCCTTTCAGCCAGAGTCTCCTAATGGTCATGTATTATCTCTATGGACTCATCCCAAAATTCATCTCCCTTAGGTCCACCCTCTCTATAAAAATTCAGAGGGTGCTACAACTGAAAATTCATTTTCAACATAGAGATACTTTTCACTAATCTCCCTGGGTATCTTTCCATGAATAGTATGAATAAAAAAACGATCTCCCTAAACTTATCCCCTTTATCGCGAGCTGGTACGATCAGTGACCCATGTTGCCTAACTGAAAAATCATTCCTATCATTACCCTTGGTAGTCCCCTCAACAAGAATCATGGTGGAATACTCTCTACAATGACAAACACATCTCTCAGGTCACATAACACATCCTTAAAAAAATACATAAGAGGAATAATCACAGAAGGTCACAACATGTATTTTCCCACAAATATTCCCACGTGGTCAAACCTACTATCACTACCCTTAACCATCCTACTCCTAGGTTTTGGGTAAAATGGTAAACATGCTATCATAATCAATTTTCTCCTTTAGACACTAATTTATTCTTAATTTGCATCAATTTTTACAACCATTTTCAATTCATGTTTGGAACCATTTTTCATTTTAATCTAGAAAACAAGGAAATGATTAATGTTTAACAACATACCCCTTACCATTTTCACAAGAATATATAATGTAATCCATGTAATAATAATCCTGAGTGCCTAGAACGATTCATGTAAACCCAGCTCTCATGGAATTCTTGTCCAAAAATCAATATTAAATATTCTCAGAAACAATAATCACATCACACTACAAGTGCATAACCCAAGGTGAAATAATATTCAACTGTAAAAAAACATCAATAAAATCAATACCACCCTTAGTACTTGGGTTTTACCACATACATGGGTTTTCATATCCCATGAACAAGCACATTACCAAGCGTCAAATCATCCTACTCTCTCTTCAACCTTTCCCAAAATAGTAAGACTAAAGAAGAAGAAAGAAAAATGGAACTATGATAGAACTTTGTAATGTCCCAACCTAGGAACCAAGCAATGATGTCTCGAGCTAGTTCACTATATGACCTCAAATTCACCTCCCCATACACTAAAGATTGTTGACTAGTAGCATGGGTCTGTTAAGTCATTCATGTGGAGACTATACACTCATTTATCATAGTAATGCACCAACATAAATAAATAAATAAATGTGGAATCATATATAACCAGAAAAATACTCATGTCACAAGATTAAAAAAATAGAATTACAATAATCAACTAAATGTGAAAACATGATTTGGCAATATAAGGGTCACGTGTCTATAATAAAACAGAAAGTAAAGACACTATGAATCCCCAAATGGTTTTGAACCATGTATGGTCCCCTCATCAGTGATCCACCCATAATAAAAAATTCATCATAGGGCCTTTATCTTTTTCCTTTCCTACAATAATATAATTTATTCGGGTATTGATCAAGTAGCCTAAGTAGGGTGTGAGTAAATCATAATAGGTTACCACCAATGGTGTCTAAAACAATTACATTCAAAATGTGTTGTATGTAGTTCTATAAGAAATAATTATAATTCATACATAACCAGTTATTATATTATCATTTATTCTATCTAAATACATTCACTCCAGGGTTCCCAAGGAGACACGTACCCCCTACTAGCCTCATTGTGTGCCAGAACCTGAAGTTTTCCCTAATTAATATCATATCTTAATACCTTCTTTTTGTCAGATATCAATGTATTCAAAGGTGATATTATATATTAGTACCTAATTTTACTCATTCTAGAGTTTGAAATATTATCATGTGAGACCATAACTCAAAGTGAAATTATTTCCATTCATTAATTTGACAATTATAAGCCACATTTCCAAAGTTACCAATATGAAAAATATTTTTATGATCAGCATATAACCATACTTACTCTTCAATTGAATGACCATGTTCCCATTCTATTACTCATTCGTATAATGACCTTGTTACCAAGAATACTTCTCATTATAATAACTATGTTCCCATTCTCCTACAAAAATGTATGATGACCATGTAACCATTTGTACTTATCAATTTAGAATGATAGTGTTCCAATTCCTTGACACATAATTAATTCATAATTAATCATCCACATCAATTCGAAGAATAATTAAATAATTTATTAAATACAATAAATTTATTAGTTAACTAAACAACTAGATTAAAATTTCAAACATTGTTAATTAATTAAATAAATAATTAATCAATGTCAGAATTCATATCCCAAATAAAGATTTTTCCAAGAATTAATTACCTCATTCAAAATCTCAACTCATCATAATTATTCCTATAATTAATTGTTTAGATCATAATATCAAAACACATAGTTAATTCATAATTAATTATGTGAACTTAACCAATTTGATATCTCTTAATTAATTCACTACTTCATTATAAAGATTACAATCCCTAAATCTCAAAATCAATTAAAAAATTGTTTATCTAAATGATAAGTGCCTTAGTTTCATGATTAATTCCTCAATTAATAATTTAACACAATAATGCTTTGATAAATCAATTTTCATCATAACTAACCCAAATTAATAAAATAAATTACTAAAAGATTCTATAAAATCTACAATTTTTCAATTACGTATGCAATATATGACTATGGGAATTTTATTTTAGACCACATAACACAATTTTTTGATTGAAATTCACTGAATGGAAGTCCCCAAAATCTGATTAGTACAATGGCATAGATATATGTTTCAGATCTAAATCCCTAAATCAACTTTAAAGTAATCAAGATATTATCAATCATGATCTTTAACTAGAATCCTCTATATAGATCTCACCACTCAGGTTTAGATCTAATAAAACAAAGAAAAAACTCCTCCAAATGATCAAGGAAATGGAGATGATAATAATTACCATGATATCCACATATTGGTAGAAAGGAGGATCTTGTATTTGGGATATGGATCTTGAAGGTCTAATAATTTACCAAAAATGTGGATTTTTTATTAATTTAATGACAGATTCAAAGTAAAAAATTGGGTAATGGGTGAGTTGAGATCAACTCACCACTGGGACTCCAATACATAAAATTGATCAAGGATTATACAAAGATATATGGTGTGGAAAAAGGACTAGAAGTGGGGATAAGAGAGAATGGTCATTGAACTCCTCTATTGTCCTAAGGAGTTAGACATGACAGAGGGTTAGCGATCATTTTAATTAAAATCTAATTTAATTATCATAATTATATTTTTTAAAATCAACAATAGCACACAAATTTCCTAGTAAAAGTTCGTTAGGTGCCCTTAGTCTTGTTTTCACCATCATTCCAGATCACCCATTGGGTACCTTTTAATCTACTATAGGTTAGTCAACAGCCTTTTAAATACATAACCACACACCACATGAAATAGATGATAACTAAAGAAGAAAAATTTCAAACAAAGATGCAAGAAATATTTAAAAGAATTAAATATGTATTTTATAACATCAAAATTCTTTTCCACATTACAAAATTAAAATGTTCTCATCGTTAGTAAATTTCAGATCTAATATAGATATATCCCAATAACATTACAACCTCTATGAAATTATGAAACTAATTAAAATATTATATTTGAATCCTATAGGAATCCCAATGGGAGTATTCACCCTCCCACCAACTAATGTGGCTCTTCCCCAACCTTATATTCAATAATGTTACCCACTGACAATAATAATTTTCCAATACGCAAGAAAACTCAAATTAAATGACTAAAAAAATAACAATTCACATATAATAAATCATGATATAAAAAAATCACAACCATGTTCTTCCCATACATGAGAATAATCATCAAGCATTCTTTATAAAAACTCTATCAACTAATCCCCTATAACCATGTCTTGATAAATAACTCCCTAGATTTATTTTTGTTACCACTATTAAAATAAATATGAAATTGAAATGCTGAAAATAAACCCTCTATTAAATATATAATTTATTCGCTCATATAAAATTATGTATCCATATATCAATATAACTATCAAAACATCATTACCCTGTGACATAACTAATATCAAATAATATAATTTATAATGAACATTTTCTACTATTTTTAAATTAACATAAATTACCATTGTAATCCTAAATTAATATATTATTTAGCCTCCACCTTCATGTTACCTTTCAATATACGTATTCAATTCCACACTAATATATATGAAATATTTTATATTCAAATTCACTATTAACTAGATTCAATATTTATTACTCAAAAAATTTAACTCATATATAAATTTTAACATAACATATTTGATCATGAAAAAAAGTTATCATTGACATGGTAATTTTCTAACCTATTTTAAAATCATGATGATATGAGTTCTGTGACACTTACTAGATGAACTGACCCCCATAATACTCCAAAAACTATTCAAATTCATTTCCTTTACAATGTGGGATGATATAAACTATCGTTTAATGGAATCATTTTGTACCAACCCATTAGTCACTCAGTTCCATAACCACGAACACCCCAAAAACCCATATGGAAACAATTAGTCTATCCCAATGCTAGATAATTACATTGTAATCACTTTGTGAGCACTAATTTAATCATAATTTCTCTCACACATGGGTCATTAATAAAAATTATACCTAGTCTGTTAACCAAGAAATTCCATGGTGAATATTTTATATTTGAATTTATATTTGAGTATTCTCATTATAATAAGATAGATTTTACTTACTTATAATATCGTATCCCATTATATTCCTAATATTTGTACCATTATGTTACCATTGTGATATATTTATCTCACATTTACTCTATTAATTTTCTATAAATACATTGTCGAACCCAATCCAATCACATTACAATTCATTAATCATAAAATAAGAACCTCATATAAACACTTCATCATATAATGGTGCACTAGGACACCATTTCACACCCAAAAATATATAACCCCCAAATATATAACCAGAATATCATAGATAATAAAACCTAAAACCACTAGTCATGGGTCAATCCCAAAACCACACATAATCAAGAGTGATTTAAGTATCTTATAATACTATTCAATCGAAAGTGATGTGAACCCAAATATATTGTTAATAACAACTAAAAAATGGCTAGAAAAACATAAATCATGTCTTGTCAGATTATGAATAAGATATAATTTTAACATCCCCTTAAATAATGATTTTATTACATCATAGATAAGTACTACATTATAATCTCATGGCTCTCCAATACATTCCATTTTCAAGAAAAAAAGTACTTTTCCATATACTAAATATCCCAATATAAACCTATAAATCATATAATCTTAAAATTATTGGGTTGAAAATATAAGGATATCTAACCAACTACATGAACTATTTTTTCTTCCCCCATTAACCCATAATCATTATATCTAAAACCCCCACAATGTACTCATCATGGAAGGTTATCTTAACTAGAAATTATATGTTAGAGTTGTTCCATATTCAATATATGAGATACTATTTCAAAAAAACTACTTCAAATTAAATAAAACTAACCTGATGTTTAATTTAAAATGATTAATCAATAATATAATTTTAATTTTTTTTGATATTATCAAAGGATTATTTACCACACCTACACATCAACACCCACCAGACGCCCTCTTTTAGAGTTCAAGTGAATCACCCATTTAACCCCAAAATAAAACTCATATTATTATTAAATAAATCATAGTATTGATACTTGTTTCAATAGTAATAATTATGAAAATATAAGCACGATATACAAATTTTTCACTTATAAAATTTTAATAAATCAATAGTTCATCAGGATTTAAAATACCTAAATTTAATCAGATGCATGGAAACTTATTTTAAAACAAAGCCTTCTATTAAAAGGAAAAATATATTTTTAAAAAAATATATCCAATGACTCCATTAGTAATAGAATGTAATTTTTAAAATTCATTAAAATAGTAATTTTATAATGACAAATAATTGAAATTAATTATCCAATTACTATTTAATGTGTGAATATAGTACCACATATCTTCAATAATTCAGATTAATATATTTGGTAGTATTTATAATCATAGACCCTTCATTTTTTTCAATTTTACAAGAATCATATGGATTCAATATATATATATATATATAGTGATTAGTAAGAGAAATATTTTTCATCCCAGGCTTGAAATAATAAGTAATATCATCCAAAATAAGACTAAAATTAAAATTTTGAAAAAATAATTTCTTTTTGTAATGGGTTTTTCCTATGATATGAGTAATAATTAATTTTTATTTATTTATATTTCAATAATTTATCAAGACACTATCAAAAAAATACATTTTCTATTGTGACCCAACCCTAATCCCCTCACATTGATTTATTTCAATTATTACACTTTGTGGATTGTCCCTTGATGTCATTTGATAAGGGAGCTATATATGTTAATAGTGTTTTTCACTATTAATGAATATTTTATACTCTTGGATCAATGATATATATTTAAATCACTAGAAATTCACTAATAAAGTAGGATTCGTTCATAACTCTCATGCCTTATTTTTTTTGTAATATAAACTATTATGGTTGATTCCATAAAATTATAGAATATATAATATATTTTAATTAGATTATATTTTTTATATGTTTTTTATTATTCAATCATATTGGACGTAATATAATAATAAAAACTTATTGTTAATTCATATATTATTTTTTGATTTCAAAGACATGTCAATATTCTATGAGAAATTCCTCCTAATTATTGTATTGACCTTCCTTGAAGAAATACCAATTTCTGAATTAGTCATTATATATGGATTAAAATTAGAATTTTAGATTTTAGAAATTCAATTGATCAACATTTACCATTAATATTTCTCTCTATCAAATAAAACATTAACTTATAGACTTTGAAATGTCTAAGGGTTCTATGATAGGTTACTAGTATGGGGAAACATCCAACAATGAGAAATGTTACATATGGTCAAATGAGGAAATGGTTATATAGGTGATGGATATAGTGGAGGATCATGGAAATTTCCTATAGAATTAACATGGGGAAGAAATTATAGCTTGTATGCTATGGTATTTTATTTATGTCATGGTTGTCATGGATAATTAGACTGGAACCCTGGTAAGGTGATTTAGGGATTCTTGAGTGTCTCTAGTTTGACCTATAATAGAGGAATGGCCAAAGAAGATTAAATTTATGATATATGTGAAAGGAATTTCATGTTTCTAATGATTTTTTATTATTAATTCTTTCTCTTAGAACATTTGATTATTAAATAAAGACATTCCACATCATTTAAAATGGGGGAAAGGGTATAAAAATGAAGATATATCAAGCATTGTGTGTGATACAGTTTGTGTGATACATTCATTAGTCCACATGCCTCATCATGAACTATTGTAGATGCCTATCTATCCCTTGGACTGATATATTGTTTGGAAATAAGGTTATTACTTGTATATTAGTGAATGGAATCATGTTACAATGGTAGTTCATGTAAGACTAACCCATAGGTCTTGTGTTCTATGTGCATTATTGGGAATCACTTATTAGATTGACAACACATGGAAGAGAGATGATATAATATTTCTAAATTCTACATTAGATCACATGATACATCAACAAAATAAAATTTCATTCATAATGAAACACATGTTGGTTTTTAGTTTTTTCAATAACCCTAGTGATTGATATGGATAAGTAAAAAACAAAATCATGTGTAAATTTCTTTATTAAGCATAAACATATAATAATTATTGACAAATAATGCCATTTTAAAGGATAAATGTGTTATTTAAGGTTTGAAACTAAATTGGGCTGATTTTTGGGTTGATAATAGTTGTACATAAGTGATATAATGTTTTTTATCACATTTGTGTAAGAGAATGACCATCTATGTATTGGGATCAAGAACTCAACTAGTTTAATAACTATGATTGAGGAAAGTCCCTCATATAATAGATATAGTTTTTACTCCACTATGGGTTGTTGAATATTCCATCATCAATAGAGTTCGAACTAACCCTAATGTTGAATTACCTTACGTTACATGGGTTAGAAACTCTATTAATCAAATAACTCTTAGAAGATGAGTTTTCCACAATTTTTTTATGGGTATCCTAAATTTATGGAAGCTAGATATATGATTCCCTAAAGGTAATGTTATATTAAAAATTAATGGATGACTTCAAGATACACACTGAAATTAATCTATTATATTGGGATGTTGTTTACAAATTTTATTTGTTTACCCTTGTCTTCATTTATGGTTTACTAAATTTTTCCCCCAATATACTGTAATTGGTAAGAATTGCCTTTTTTGTTACTTTAATTAATGATACAACCATATTTCTATTTTTTTACATACACATGTACAAGATTCCCACCAACATATGTTATGTGTATATTGATAGGATACTGTTTAGAGGTTACTTTGGTGGGTGCATAACTAGATTTGTTGAAGCACAGAGGCACTTGATGGTGATACTAATGGATGGTTCTGGATTCCATGGTTGGTGTTGAATAGATATTTCCCTTTTAAATAGTTTTATATACATCGTTATTAGAGGATATTAAGATGTGTATTTTTCCGTTATATTTTTATATTTTATTATGAATATGATGTTTAAATATATCATGTATTACATGTATATTATTTTAATACTGATTAATATATTATTTATTTGATATTATATTTTATTATAGGGATATCAGTTTTTATTCTAATTCATTAGTCTATGGATTCACATGGGTTTGATATTCCATCCTGGTCTTATTATCTATCCCATACCCTATTGGAGGAATGATTGAGATAGAACACATTGTCTATTAGAAACCATGGCAGGATCACTATTTATTGGTTGATGTCAATGTATAGGAAGAAGGGTTATAGTTACGGATAATGTTTTGGTTATGAGTAATGTGAGATTTGTTTTCAGAACATAGTTAAATGTTATGAATATGTTATGAGTTTTATTAACAAACAAAAATATGAACACATGAATGGGTTGCCAAAGTATCATTTCTTCATGATAATAATATTCATATAGTTGACTCATGACACAAAAGAACAATTTTAAAAGTGTAAATGTGATTTCTCCGACAACATATAACATATTCTTTTTAATTTCATCATTTTCCCCATCATGAGTACACACATATTGATATGATTCAATAGTCATTTCTTTCACATATAAAATCCATGATGATACCCCTTAGATATGTATCTAATAATCAATGGATAGTTTTTTTTATCCTATTCTAGTTAGTCATACTCTAATCACTAATATGGTGGGCAACAAGGAAAATAAAAATAGGCTATAGTAAAATGTGACCACCTCTTTTAGTGAAGTGAATAGCCCCACTAGTGTAGTAGTGATTAAATTGATTTATCTATATTTTTATATATTTTTTGTTTTTTTCTAAAAATAAATCATCTATTGTATTTTATACATAATATATAAATTTTATATTTTTAGAATAACTATTGAGAATAATATTTCATGGGAATAAAAATTTAATTTAATGATTAAATTAATATTATAAAATTAAATTATATTTATTGAATTTGAATCATTTTTCATGATGTTATATAGGATAAGAATGATTATACATCTATAAGGGAATTATAAATAAAATGGGTTGTCAAGAAATCATCAACATATCATCAACTATTTTCAAAAACTTCAAGAACTTATAATGGCCATGATTTATGTGTTATATCTAAAATCACATCTCATGTAATCCTCTAATGATATTCCATTCCCCAAAAACATCTTGAATACAAACCTTAAAACCATCTAGTGATCCAATGTTTCCCACTTTCACACATAAAAAATAATTTACAACAATAGATTCCACATTAGCTAGTCATGATAGTGTCCCCACTATAATACAACATTGTTATTCAACACGAAAACTCTATCCCTATCTCTCACACACAAACATGATGTTTCCACCCAACCATAGTGTCAATGGATGGTTAATGAAGTATTGTTTTCAAAATGTAACTAATAATATGAAATTATGTTTGGGGGAAATTAACCAATAAACCAAAGACAACATTAATCAATCAATTGCTATTTTATTGTTCCACCATGATGATTATTTCACATAAAAATGTATGATATGGTGTAAATGAATATTTCTCCCACATTTTAATGTATTATTAACTCATGTATTTAAAACAAAAACTCTTTTTAGCTCACTCCCATCATACCACCATGTGCTATGTAGGCATGAAAATAATTATGGTCATTTAAATTAATTTGAAGAACCTATAATTGATTTAGAAGGAAAATAAAGTTCATACTAGATATGGCCATATATGAATGAATAATAACATGTGTCACACATATATATTTGTGGTACAATATTTGATTCTTTATACTGGTTTTGAAACTAAAATTTTTATAGACTTTATGGAAAACCCATGTGGAGATAAATTGAGGATATCATCATAGACAATGAACCCAAACTTCCGAGGAATAAAAAAAATAATATGGGGTTCAATGCCCAGATAACCATATTAAACAATATTGGACAAGAATACCTTTCTTGGATTATGATTATTATCACCTAAGAGATATTGAGAAACTATTAAATAACAGGGAATCGATTATGGGATAATCTTATGGATGTTTGAATTACTTATAGTTTTTAATCTATTTTGTTTTGAAGTTATTTGTTTCTATTTTCTACTATTTTCTATATCCATTAATCCTACTTCAATGGAGGGATACCCTTATATGTTTATCCATGGTAGTAAAATTAGATTGAAAAATGATTGTTCATATAATAAATTTTACTTATAAATTCCTCTATATTAATTATATTTATATAGAGGGAATCTTGAGTGAAACAGGTGGAGGAAACCACTTTATGATTTTTACAAACTTTTATATTCCAATTTAACAATACTAAAATGATATTTCTCATATACATGATATCTAAAACATAATGGATATTTATGGATTGTGTGGGAGTGTTTGGTTATTGTATTCCATGAAATGTGGGATTCACTAAACTCATTTAATTAGATATGTGTGTGGTAAATGATTTATTCTCTAAATTTGGGGGGGGGACTTCTAAAAATTAATATAAGAGGAAAAAAGTATTCATTTTAATTTGATTATAAATTATTTGTATGTACCAAAGTAATCTATACTAGGGATCGAGCTGCAACTACCCCAAGACCGTCTCTATAGGATAAGGGCTAGAGACTAAAACCAAAGGCATTACTAACATGGGGAGGCCTTCTCCTATAATTGTATGCAAACCCACAACTATCTAGATGTTGAAGTTCAAAGGAATAATAATAAAAATATTGAATATTTATAGGTATACCATGTATGAAAATAATCCAGGGTGTATAGAAGTACGACTATTCAAACTGAATAATAGTGGGAATGAATACATTCCCAACAAAAAAGATGTCTTAACATAAAGAAACTAGAAAGTGAAACACTGATAAAGATAATCTCTTTGTCTACATGTTATGACCACCATACATGGTCCAATGTACCAGGTATCCCTATGCTCCTATGAAGTCATTGTGGACCAGTCTATCATCTATATAAGAAACAAAACTAGTGGGAAAATCTCATGTAAGAGTGAGTATATTGATTTCCAGTAAGATTCCCTGAATGATGAAGGGGATCAGTAAGAGATTCTACAAGAATTGTAATAATGTAGATAGTACATAGGATGAAGATCAACATAAGAATGAGAAATATTCACCTCATCAAATTCATGGTAATCAACACAATTTGTATTGTAAATATAAATTGAGTCTCTAACACCCATAGTAAGAGAGTGAACTCATCTAACCATGAGAAGATAAACACATAAAGCACATGGTATACCATGTGAATCATCAAAACCCATGGTATCATTGTACCAAATCCAAAGGTATGGATATATATATATATATTCTCTTTAAAAAGAAGAAAAAATAAGATAGTAAGTGGTTATACATATAACAACACAACTTAAGAAGAAGAGTCACCAATACATCCAAAATTTCATCAGCAATGCCCAACATCTCATGCATTTTTTCTTAAGTGACCATTTAAGGGTTAAGCCTCATCATTATGTCACAAAATCAATGGGTAAAACTCAATGAATAGATCCCAGGATCTAGTGACATAGATAGGTTCCACACTATATGTATCCTTATAAGACTCACACCTGTGCCATTATGGGGATCAACTTTGGTCATTGAAACCATATTCCCTATCTAATAGGGTGTTCCAATATAAATGTTGAGGACCCATTCCAAAGAATATGGGGGAGGGGGGTTCCAATCATACATTCTAGGACCAACATCTTGTTGTGATAGTTGGTACAACTATAGTCATTGAGAGACCAAACCAAATCCAATTGGGGGGTCCACTCTGAAGGTAGAGGAACACTGTCCAAGATGATGGGGGTTGAACTCTATAGGATAAGGACATATGACATGGTGTGATAGGGGTACCAATATGTTCATATTAACCTCACGCCAGATGTAATAGGTTCATTACACTCAGAAGGTAAAATACAAACAACCAAGATGATGGGAGTCTACTCTAGTGCCTCTAGTGATAATCTGCTTGATCATTGTAGTCATTGGGCATTTCTTAACCATGCGTTGTGCCTATAACATTTTACATCATATGTAAAAAACCACAATAAAAGTTACCATAATGTTTTATACTAAAAAATAAGGATAAGATACTCACAGGATAAAATATGAGTTCAAATTAAATAAGTACATAATATTTACATTTTTTAATGAGATCTAAGGGGTACATGGAAATGAGCCAGGACCCACACAATGTGTGGTCCTGCTCATTCACATGGATATGTCCATGAAATATTCATTTTTCTTATCATGTATGGGTACATGTCGTATATCTGTTATAAAAATTATTCCCATTCCAGTAAAGGTCCCTACAATGTGTTTGTTCGTGTCTCTGTATCAATCCCATGTTCAGGTGCATTACACAGTATCCATGTACTTTACCACATGTTTGTGTACTTCAGTACATGACCATGTTCCTAGTCATGTACATCTCGATGGGGTATCACCCATGTCATTCACCATAGAGATCATCTACATAGGGACATGGTACATGGTCTATAGTAGGGATTCCCATTGTCCCACCCTTATAAATTTACCAAACCCAATATTCTACAGAAAAGGGTATACACATTTTTTGTCCATCCCCATACATAGTATGTAGTTAGGATATTAATAGTTTACTATATATTTGTTCCATAACTTGAATCTAGCCTCCCCACCCCCATAGATTTCAGGCTTATGTCTAACTGATGTCAGTGGATCTGACTTCAGTCGAAATCTTTATTCCCTATGGTAGCTGGAAATAAAATATGCGTTGTTTCCTCATAAAACCATAAAAAATTCTTGCAATGTGAACTCCTAGAATCCTTCATCCATTGATGATTTCATCTCTGATAATCCAAGATATAACCCATATCCTGTAAACAACCCAAATATATCATGGTTTTATCAATCCGGGTCTCGTTCATCATTTCATCATGATTCTAGAGGTCCAATCATGCACATTATAGTTAGAAAATATCACACCAGGACTAAATGGTCCTACTAATGAAAAATGAATATTAATTTAGGGGGAAAGGGACAAGAATAAGAGTTTAACCATCTTTGTAAAATATTTTTGAGCCCAATGTCATGATCAATGATATCCATGTTTGAAAGCAGGGAATACCTATTAAATCGGAATATAATAGAATTCTTGGGATCCCCAACTAGAATAAATAAATAAAGGGGACTAATATACACTATCAATTTAATAAAAATGGGCATACAAACAAATTAATGAGTCCGAACTAGATTTTGGATCATTATTCATCTGATAATTTACTTATCTGTGATTGAAGGATGTTATTACATTTTTTGTGTCCTGAACTACTCCAATCCGAGGTTTTGTCATCATCTGAGGTGATTCCACAATATAAAGATGGTAAGAACATAATTTTTAGATTCCTTTTTTATGAGGGTAATATTCATATGATTTCAATAAAAACTAATTTATAAAAAAAATATGTTAAATAAAATAACTAATTTATTTATTTATTTAATTTTTTCATTGATCCTTCCCCCAACATGATAGATAGATGAACGACAAACACTGACCAATTTTAGGTCATTATTAGGGTGAAAAATGTGTTCTGAACACAACTGTGGTCGTCAAAGTTGATCTGATCTTCCATTTAATAAATATCCTCTTTTCTTTTAGAATTGTGCATGGGTAATATAAAATAAATTTAAAATTTATGTAAAGATAATATTGGGAATACCGGGGCCTATAATTATACACTTCCACAACACCTAGCTCTATAAATATATATAGAAAAATTTCAATTTCTAACAAAGAAAATAAACCATGTCTCTGCATCATTCCCTATTTAAATATATTCATCATTGAAAAGAAAAACTAAACCAACAACATCGGTTACTGAGTTTGTATCTAGCTCTCCTGATCCCAAAAGATCTCCTACATATTACCTTGAGTCCACAACACATGAGTAAATGGGATGGTCCATCCATGAAATATCATCGTTTATCGATCCATGATATAACCAGGTTCTTCACAAATGTGGTTACATCATCTATGTCAATCTCATATATGTCTATGATTGTGTAAGTACATGCACATATCTTCTCAGTTGTGACACAGAAAATACATCATGCACCTGCTCTAGTAATGGGGGTATACAAAGTGGTAAGCAACCTCTCTAACCCTATACATGATCTCAAACGGCCTAACAAACATTGAAAATACCATGAATACCAGACCAAAACTACATAATCATCTTCATGCTGAGACTCTAAAGAAAACTTGGTCCCCAATATTAAAATCCAAGGCCCTAAGAAAGTAATGTACATAATATTTCTATCTTATTTGGCCCATCCTCATCTGCTCATAGATGAACTAGACATTCTCTATCATTACATTCACCATCTCTATGTCCACAAGAGATGTCTCGTCGATCTTTTTCTAGTAAAGGGGTGGCCTACAGGGTCTCCTATATAGGTCCTCAAAATGATTCATTCCAATAGTAGATTGGTAATTATTTTAGTATAAAAACATTACTAATAGTAATTGATCATCCTAACTCTAAACAATGTCTAACACATAATCCGTCTATATATCCTCCAACACCTTGATACTGTGGTCGATTTTCCCATCAGTCTTGGGGTGGAAGGATATACTAACCCTCATTTGGGACTCGAATTCCTAATATAGGACTCTACACAATTATGATGTAAACTGCAGGTCATGATCGTTAAGAATATTCAAAGGAATCCCATGTAGGTGAATGATCTCCCATACATAAAAATTCCCCAAACACTTTATTGAACTCTAATACCTGATAGAAAATAACTATTCTAACATCATGATTTGGTCAACTTTCCCCCTAATTCTCTACACAACTAGGGCCTGCTTAGATACAACATCACATCTGCACATCATGAACATTCATTATAAAGGATCTAGTACACCACACAATGAAACTATCCAATTTATGTGGAACTGACTCACCCTCTTGGTTTTAGATAACTTCACAAGAATAATTCTTAGTGGATAAGGTGTCCCTCTTCCTATCACATCTGAATCGAAGATAAAGGTCTCCATCATAGGACTATACCAATGCCCAGTGATGTCTAAGAGAGTTCTCACCAAAAGTATCACCATCAAAAGGGGTCATATATAGGAAGGATATCCAATCCATAGGATCATTTCTAACCTCAAACACCTGAGAAGTGATTCTTGATCAACACGATACCCAAGTGATACTATTTAAGAAACCCAAAATGAACACTCATAATAGGTTCATTATTTATTGGTACCAATTGAACTAACTGATACTATATGAATAGGACTAGTTGGAAGTGTAACTGTCCAATTATTAAAGATATTCACTATTCTAAAAAGTCATATCACAAACTCATGAAAACCCTTCACTATCTGGGGTACTATATCATTGTGGATCATCAGTGGACTCATGAAATGGAACTCATAGGGTGTGCTAAGATTGTGCACATCCTAAGACTACTAAACCAGTACCAACTACTTTTTGATAGGTTGGGGTGCTTATACAGGCCTGACTAAAGAAAGAATCTAATGGGATGGAGCCCAAATAGGGGCCACATCACTCTTTGAGTTATCATCATGATCTTGAAATTATTATGATATCTGGGTTTCTTCAAGGAGGCATATTGAAAGTGATAGAGATTTACCATGGTTAAATGAGCATATTATTATATAACAATGGGGAGATGAATAAATGAATATAGTAAAAGACACAATCCTATATGATTAATTTTCCATTGATACTTTCAAATATTTTATAGATATTCGAATTTGAAAATAAAGTTTTCAAGGTCTGGTTGAATTGATATGTCAGCCGATCGTACCATCACTAGATTCCCTAGCTTGAGAGTTGTACTCGAAACACATTGACACTATTGAACGATTACCAAATAAATCATTGTATGGGGACTACATCCAAAAATACTCCAAGGAACTGACCACCTATGATACTAATCTATCAGGACCCAAACCAAGATGAGGCTGAAGCTGCAACCACCCCAAGCCCATATTTATAGGTTAGGGTCTGGTGACATGTATTGATTGCATAATTAACATTGGGAGGTATTTTCCTATGTACCATTACACACACATAAAAATATCTCGATGAATAAGTTCAGAGGAATAATAATAAAAAGATGTAATAGATAGAAAGTAAACATATCATGCAAAACCTATAGGATGTTCCAGAGTATGATAGTGAAAACTGAATAGTAAATTGGAAAAATACAAGCCCAACCAGAAAGTTGTGCAAAAAAAAAAGAACGGAAAACACTAAGAGGTCCTAGATCCTAATCTCCAAGATTCAGTGATCATGCATAGTCCACAGTACTAGGCATTCCTAATATCATCTTATGTAACTTTCAACATATTCATCTTCTTTATAAGACACCACGAATGTGGGAAAATCTAATTCATGGGTGAGTATGTACATACCATATAGGACACATCGAAAGAAAAAGGGGGGAAAGGAAGATATATAGTAGGAATAAGATAATAGTATATAATATATTGGATTTATCTCAACCCAATAAAGTGAAGTAGAAACCACTTCTAAACGCTATGGGATCAACATAGTGTGTAGATGAACTAAACATTACGATTTTTTGACAAATATCAAAATAGTGACCTCATCCAACCATGGGAAGATAAACATGAAAATCACATATCATACCTCGTGTGTCATCAAAACCCATGTTTAGAGAGAGAGAAAATACAATGGTATGGATATATATTTATATATAGAATCAATAAAAATAATCCAAAATGAGAGTGTAAGGGGATATCATCTCATAGGTCATCCTAAGAAGAAGAGTTGCTGACTATATCAAATTTCCATCAACGATTCCCATCAACTCATGCATCTTCTCATAATTAACAAAGTTATGTCTCATGACTCTTCAATACACCGCATAGTAAAGGGGGGAAATTCATGTAGAGGACTCATGGAATAGTGCATCTGGGGGAACCACTCTATATGTACTTATAGAGGACTTGTTCTCATGCTGTTGGTGGGTTCCACTCTAGTCATTGAAAAACCATGACCAATCTTATTGTGGGTTCCACCCATAAGGTATAGGACCTTTTCTCAAGCTACTCGGTGATCCCTATAAAGGAAGAGGACATGTGCCTTATTTTGAAATGGGAGTTCCACTCTTATATTCAAGAAATTATTCCCTATCTAATAAGGGGTTCAAATTAGAAGTTAGTGGACCTGCACCCAATCTGATGGGGAGGGGGGTTCACCTCTAAAGGTTGATGACCCACTAAAAAGTGTGATAGGGGAGTTCCACTCCAGCCACTGTTGATCTTATCCCCATCCAATATAGGTTTTCACATGGATGTTTAAGGACCTTCACCCATGATATTTGGGGGGGTACTTATCTCTCGTGACCTTATGTCTGATCACTACCATCTTCAGGAATCACCTAACTTAGCTTCATTCCTATAATATTACACATTTTATCTAAAAATCCAAAATAAAGGGAACAATCATGTTCTATGAGGAAAAATACTAATGATAGGCCACTCATAGGCCAAAATATGCATTCAAACAAAAGAAATACAGAAAATTGATGGTTCTTAAAAAGGAGCCATGGGGTACATGGCTTTGAGGGGACCCACACGATGTGTGTTCCTTCTCCTTTACATGTTCATTTCCATGGAGTTACATAGCTCACCTACCGTGTAGGGGCACATAGAACGTATGGTATATACAAAATGTGACCATGAATCTTGAGGTCCCTCCCAGGTGCTTGGTTAAGACCATATATGCACCTCGTGTCCATGTACCTCACCCATTTTTTATGTACTTTACCTACATCCATGTACGTCATTACCCGACCATGTTTTTGGCTATATACATTCACACATGGTCCTGCCCATGTTCAACACCACAAATCTTATCCATTTGGGGATGCAATTCCCAATGTTTATGTTGTCCACAAATCATAAAATCATTATAAAAACTTGAATACATTGCCTCCATATCTATGGGGATATACGCCATGTGTTCATAACCACACATGGGGTGTGTTTTGGTTTTTTACAATTTCTCTTATCCAAATTCCACACCTTCAATCTAGCATTTCCTATTTGATTTTGGACCCATATATGCCTATGGTTTTTTTTATTTTACATCAATTTCTAGAAATGGATTCTGATTTAAACTTCATGAACACATATGCACCTATTACAACACACATGCCACATATCCTCTCACTATAGATGATTTAGTCTTCAATAATCCAAATGATCACCCACATCCCAAAAAAATTCTAAGATCTATCATCAATTCATCGATCCATTCCTCATTCGAAATTTATTCATGATTATGTTGGTCCTATTAGGCTCGGTACCATCTTAAAATATCGATCCAATACTGATGGTGTCTAATGTTGAAGAACAAAATTCAATAGGGGTCAAAGGTACAATGAAAAAATTAATCCATTGTTGGCTAGGAATTTTATGGCAATGATCAAGAATGAGTTTATCTGGATTTGAATATAGGATTACCCAATTAAATTGGTCCATATGAGCATGCCAAGGATCTGAAATTAGAGTAGATCAATAGAGGGGATTGATTTTTTCAATATGTTTAATAAAAAATGGAATAGAACACAAATTTTTGATTCGGCCTAAGATATTTTATTTTTATTTATCATATAATGTCATTTCCAATGATAAAATGAAGTTATTGCATTGGAAGAATCCTTATCTGCTCTGATCCAGAGTTTTTTTAATATATGAGGTGATTTTCCAATGATAGGAGAAGAAGAATGTTTCTTAGAAATTCTAGGATTATGAGTCTTACCGTTGGAAGATTTTTCATAACAATTGATTCAAAGGATTATTTTTTAGATTAGAAAAAATAAGTTAATTAATATATTCACTAAACATACCACAAATGGAAGAGATATCTAAACACCCTATGCTGATCTATTTTACGTCATGCTTTAGGTAATCAACACATTTAGGACTCAAATGTGATCCTGGATATCAGATCTGAGATTCAATTTAAGAGTTATACAACCATACTTAAGAATAGAAGATGTGTAATATTAAATATATTTAACATTTTTATAAAAAAAAATGGGAACACTGGGCATTAGAATCACACATCTCCTTGGAAAGTACATTTGGAAATAGAACTAGAAATATTAAAATATCTGAAATGAAAAATAAAAAACATGTGTCTCAACATATAGCATAAATGAAAAAAGATATTGGGAAAATCAAATGAGTTATTATTGGTGTAATATGTTATTATACCATAGTCATGTATGGACATAGTGAAACTAATGAAGAAATTGTTCTAACAATTAAAAAAATAATCGAACCTATTCCTACCAATCCTTTATATTATTCCATTTTTATTCAATTCAAACCCCATTATCATTATGATTGTATAATTAATAAAAGACTAAAAACTTAATATTTTATTATGACAATGAGTGATTTTTAAGGGTTCATAGATATGACCCATGTTAGAAACTAACACAGAGAATGGTTTTCATAAATACAATTTATTAAGTAATATAATATGATTTTATTAAATCTTATATCATTTTCAAAGATAATATATTATTTTTTTATTAAAAAACACAAGTAATGCACAATTTTTATAATATTTTTTCATTCTGATTTTATTTAATTTCATAAAATTTTACAATATTGATGTCCCACAGAGAAAATTATTTTCAATTGAAAAAAAATGATTAGTTTCATGCAGAGGATGTATAGAAATCATGAGATTTACAATTGTATTAATTTGGAGAAGAGATTGAATAGAAAAATAAATAAATTCAACTAATATTTTACTACCTCCAAACAACCACTAAATAGATAGTGTAACTATATGTGCCTAAACTAGTTTATAAATAAATTTACCTTTTACATCACTAGTGGAAGATCCTTAAGAGTCCATCATGGAACAAATTACAATACAATAGTTTGTACATTATCTACAATAACTAGAGGAGCTCACTTATATCTAAATTCTAGATATTATACTTATGGGAGATCAATAAATTATAGAGTCATACTATAGTGATTTTTTTATAAAATAACTTCCAAAAATGATAATCATGTATTTTAAAAAGAGGAGTTAGTTTTAGACTACCTATCTGTGTCCATATATGAATTAAACACCATTGGGGTGGTGAAATTTCAAGATATATTTTGGAATATTGAATACTTATCTCTAGCTTCAATAAATTTTTTCAAATAGGATCTACAAAGTCAAGGATAATAGACAAATGATCAATACCCTGGAGATAGTATCTTATTGAATTCGTTTTATTGAAATGATATTAAATATTAATTGACCATTAACTACCCCTATATCTGAATTTTATTTTTTGGCCCACCATTGGATTTCTGTTTAGGGTGATGATAATGGAGATAATGAAGCTATTATGTAATATATATTTCCCCTAGATCACAATGAACATATAAAGAAGGGAATAAATGATGGAAAATAATTCCATGTGGTTATTTGTAATGAGAAAATGTTATAAGATACTCATATTAATAGTGAGACATAAAATCCAAATTCATTTTGATTTATTTTTATTGAAATAGAATTGTTCAATGGTAACCCATGTTATAAAGTGTCATATATACTACCAATATTGATGAGATTTATTTTCATGTGGAATTCATATACATATTTGTATATTTTTTTGTAGAAGTGGAATAAAATGTTCTTCCACCACCACGACTTGATTTTTCCTTCATAGTAAAATTTTTGGAAACACATTTCAATGATAATGTGAGATTATTCAGCTATTGAGTGTAGTTGGGCACTCGAAGAACATGATTATGTTTTTGAACATAACGTAAGAAATGTTTTACATTGTATTGAGGACAATATATTTTTCATTTTGTATAGAGGTATTATAACCCATGTACATACATGGGTGTTAAATAATGATTCTCTAATAATTACTTTCTTACATTAATTTTTTTACTCTTAAAATAAATTTAAATTCTTTTTTTACATTCCTTTTGGGATTTAAATTTCATAATGTATGTTATTAACTTATTATTATATATTATAATAACATTATTTTATATCTTGATCCCACTAGATTCCCATTATCTATTCGTTCATTTTTTGTGGTACTTATGTTAGTTCAATTTTATGTGTGGGGTAATTTCATCCCATTTGAGGTTCACATTGTCTTTTTCTTCACTTCGTCTATTTTCATTTGAATAAAGTTTTGTTTTTTGTTTTACCATATTGAATTAATTCATTCATTTATTTATCTTCAATATATTATTCACTTTTGAATACATATTTTATCTTGATTGAAATTTTTTGCAATGGTTCATAATTAAAAACGATTGATGTGATCCAATATTTATTAATTATTAATCTAATCAAGAAATTTTTTTGTGTAAAATTATTTTCATAAATTATTTTCAATTAAATGATTTATGAAAAATTCTATAGTAGATTGATTATTTGAGATCAGAAAATAAATATGTTATAATAATTAGATCATCATGAATATATGAATGTGAAAGATAAAAATCATCCCAAAACTATTGAATCATAGTATGATAAATCACTTTCCCAACATTACATCAATTCCACCATTAACACAAATAATCTCAATGGATGAAAACAATTTTTAATCATTTAGTTTATCATTTCCATGATCAAATCCTGAGTAAATACTTTAAAAATTAGTGGTTTTTTTAAATGATTGATAATAATTTCTTGGTTATTGATATATATGGATGGGATGGTAAATAATGAACATGAATGAATAAGGTGGAAAAAATTTTCTAATGTGATGTATATTAATGATTCTTTGTGTGTAGAATTTTGGAGTGAGTTAAAGATCTTCAATGATGGGGAATTGAAAATGTAATTTTGAGATAATATTTAGAAATTCATAAATATTTAATTATTAAAATTAATTTAAAAAGGCTTCCACAAGGGTTCAAAAGGAGTATAAGGTAATAATTTTATTGAGGGACATTACTTGTTGAGAAGGGATAATTTATGTATGTACAAAGGGATTCATAAATATTTTTATATCTTCTTATACTTATTTTACTTGTAAATAAATCATATATTAAAATAAATAACATGGATAAATATTTTTTGTTATATAGAGTAGCTTCTATGTTTTATATTAAATTTATAAAAAATAATTAATTTAATTAATAAATTTATATTGTAAAAATAAATGCTCAGGAAAAAATTTAAATAATTTTTTTGATGTTCTATAAGAGAATAAGGTTGACAGATACATAATGAAATAGTGAATCAGATGGGTTGTAATGAAATTTTATGAGTATTTAATGAGACATTCATAAGATAATGGAACATTCATAAGTTCTAAATAAGTTTAATGATCATAAAACCCATATAATGAAATCAATTATACATATTTCATCCTCAAATTCAATCTCACAAAAAAAACCTATTGATGAAATCGGTGTTCTGATGCTACCATATGCTCACACTTAAGACACTCTTCATAACAAAAAAACAATATCACTTAAATTATAAAATGTAGACACTCCAAAGATTCATTAATATATAAAAAATCTTATTAATCATATATATATAGTCTAATGTTTCAATTGAAAAATATTTCTCCACTGCACATAACAATTGAAAAAAAATTGTTGTAAAAAACATCATAAATAACAAAACATGTATCAGTATTAGGCTGTAATCTTGAGTCCCAACTTTGAAGATCCAAATAACCAGTATATGTTATAGAGGAATTACTACGTTCACATTCCAATCAACATATTCACATACCATAGATTATTTTTATTGTCTTTCTCCAATTCAATTCCATAGACATATCACAATCTATATTGGCAGGCCAATTCTAATGCCCATTTACTACCTTATAAAGTCCCCCGTATGAATTTAAATGGAAAATTAACCATTAAAAATTGATGTAATTAATTATGCAATAATACCATGTGGAAAAAATATATCTCAATGGGACCATATGATATTAAAAAATCCAATTACATAAGAAAAAGAGATAAAATATCAAAAATTATGTTACATAGTGGAAAAAAAGAGAGGATAAATTATGGTATATTATAGCTAAAAATTATAGACTTAGTGATGAATATTGAAGAACTCAACATACCATTTAATTTAATAATTTCTATAAACAAAACAATATGAAGATTTATGATTATAATAACCCGACGGAGATTGAGAAGATCATAAAAATTTCAAGAATTAGTTGGAGAAAATAACCAAGATCACTTGATTATATAAGGTCTACTTTATTCATTATACACTAGATTCTTATATCAGTTTTCTATTACACTCTTACCCTATAAATTCAATATATATGGAGGTATAATAATAATTATTTAATTTAGGGTGTAAAATGAGTTTATAATTCCCAATTTCATGAAATATATTACCATTATTAATTTATTTATATTCTAGAATATATATTATGGGAAAATTTTGTAAAGTAAGAGGTGATTTACACAATATAGTTTTTGGTTACATCAATATTTTATTTACCAAAAATAACCATATTAATTATAATTATGTAGTTAATTAGAATATGATTGATCTGTGTGGGTAATGGGTGAGTGGTAGATGATTGTAGACAATTTATAATAGGATTTTTTGTGCTCAATTTGATAGATTTCATTGGGGGTCAATGATCTTTTCACTAGATCAAATATTCAACAAAATCATTGATCACAAAAGGACAAAATTTATATTATATATAAAATAATAATTTACTAGAACCTAAAATGTGAAAATACTGATGGGGTAATGACAATATTTAAAAATATTATGATATCATGGAATATATAATTTAAAGATTAAATAATAAAAATAAGGTATATATTCTTTCATTCACTAGTGGAGAACAATTCATATTATTGAATATTACACTCTACCCATATTTCATTTAATGAAAAAAATATCTTTTTCACTCTTTTAATATTTAAAAAAGAAATAATTACATTATTAATGGATTAACAGTGTGAGTGATTAGTAATGTTCCACGGAGATGATCCTGGTTAACCATAATGAATCATTACAGATTATATAATTTTTATTCTTTCGACCAAATTGTAGATATCAAAAAAAAATAACTTCCCGTAGGATAGATGGTTGTCCTTACTGAGTAAGATTAGAATGCATTCAAGTTGAGTGTGCTTTATTAGTTCTTTCAATAGAGTCCTCCTTGTCTCTTAGGTGAGTATGATCCTAAAGAACAAAAGGATCAACCAGAGTGAATGGAATAATATTTTTTTGGTTTTTTCAACCACATAAAAAGGTTTTTCATTGTTATGGTATCTATAATTGTGATTGTCACCAATCATTGATATTGATCACTCAAATTCATATCAAGTTTACTCTATCATGGTAATTGTATTAATCTATTTTTACGATGATTATTGTCCCATTAAAATGAGTATGGTTTCAATATAAATTATATTTGAACACCAAATATAAAGAATGTATGTTTTATAGTATACATATTGGATGAAAAACATTATGAAGTTCTTCTTGAACATTATTTTTTATGGTTTACAATGATCTATATGTTTATGGCAGGCCTTCTAAGGGAGATTTTATCTTAGACTATGCTAATGTCTACCCCCCACACACTCAATGATAGAGATATCGAGTGTTTTTTCATTATTTAGAGCATTAAAATAGTGTCTTAGATAGGTGTTTGAACTAGATCTATTCTCCCTGATGTTGTTTTAAAAACATGATCATGTTTATGTATGTTTTTATGGTCTCGTCGATATAGGCATTGGAATATTTGTACATATATTAGGGGATTAGAAGTAGAAGTATCCCATATGGGGTCTAACCAGATGAAAAAAAATGAATTTCAGTTCTTGTATTTTTATAGGATATATGGTTTATGATTAACAATATAGATTAGTATTTATGTATAACTAGGGTGGTATAATAAATTGACTTCCATATTGGATAAATTAAAATAATCGATCAACTCCTCATGGTGGGTAGGGTGGACATCTAGAAAGAGTTTATAGTAGAGGAGCTAGTTTTGTTGGGGAATTTAGGGGTAGATGATGACTTTATCCACTTACACAAACACCACCACCATGTTTATTTTGATTAAAAAAATGTGGGAGGAAAGGAAGATATTTAATTTATCTAATGAAGGGTCTTGAATGAGATGAACCTAAAAATTATTGAGGTACTACCTATATCCTATCTATATTTGATGTCAAATATTCTATCACTAATTTGAGGTATTATAATATTATTAAAATATTTTTAAGGGATTTATATATTTAGTATGTCCCATATATATACATGTTTAGTTAGATACACCTATTAGTGGAGATATCTCTATAATCCACATATAATATTTGTGTGATATCACACTTTAAAAAAGAGTTGAGGAATTTGTATACTATTATTATTGAAATAGTATTTTATATTGAATCCTAGGACATAATAGATTAATAATATTGTATGTTATTTCATTAATAAAACTAATCATTTTTTACTTTCAAAAGTATTTGGTCCCTTCATTTGGGTGATAATGGAAACCCCATTGGGTATTGTAGTCGATTTTAGACTAGGCGGTGAGACTAAAATTTTCAACTACGAATGTTATAGAAGAGAAATAACCAGTAATGGTGTAATAGTTCATGGATGTCTTCTAAGAATTTTAAGGTCATATAATATGATTTCAAAAAACTATAGGGGTGAATAGTCATTTTTTAAGACTATCATATTTATTAAAAACTAATTTTGGAATTTTTAGGTTTAAAATTATTAAATTATTATTTCTGAAATTAAATAGAATAGTGGATGTGTGGATAGTGTATGTAGAAAATTAAATAATAGAACATAAGGAATCATTATATTTTTTTGGTTAAAAAAGATCCATTATAATCTCTTCATACCCATTCCAATAAATTATGAAACCAGTATGTAATTAAGAGAGAGTCTTACATGGGATCAATCTAAAATCAAAATACTTTAACATGATAAATCCCTTCCAAGGAAATTCTATAGAGTAGACCCAAAATTATATATATTTAATTTTGTGAGAGCATTCAAAACTGTAGACATTAGACTTGTGTAATCCCCAGCCATAGTTCACAAACTTTGGGTAAGTAATAATAACCAAGGAATTGATTTTGATAAGGTGCAATAACAACATACTACTTTTTAAAGGTGGTATAACCTTTTATTTTTGAATGATATAGGTTTATAAAACTCTATGTAACCCTAAAGAATAAATACAAAAAAATTAACGTGCCTAGAGAGTTGAAATAAGTTTTTGGTTTGTGAAATGGTTGATATAGGCCCTTTGATTGGATATGAATTATGAATTTTGGGAATTCTATTGAAGGTAACATAGGTCTATTTACAATGAATGATTTCGAAGATGTGTTTTTCCTCCCTAGAGTGTTCATCATAGTTTATGTAATAAATTTTTATAGCATCAGTTGATTGACATAAGAGTATAAATTTAGGTTATCATCTGTTATCATCATAAACTATCATATGTAATCTCTATGTAACTTTCAACACTCTTAATTTCCTTTAAATAAAAATCTATGCTGATGAGAAACTAGATAAATTTTATAAAATAACAAAATTTATAAAACTTAATTATAAAATAGAGAGATAAATAGATATTAACTGAAAATTATATTTAAAACAAAGAATAATAATTCAATCCAATATTTATCCACCCTTAAAATAATTTACATGTTTTACAAAATAATATGTCAATTAAAGATCCCATGAAAATTGAATGTTTGAATTTATAGTTCAAATACATTAAATAAAAAATTAACTTAAAAATACATATAATATCAAATAATTAATAACATATCATCAATGATTTCAAAAATTGTTTGAATGAGATTAATATTAAATAATAGATATTAATTAAAATTAATAAAAAAATTAAAAGCATGAAATTAAAAACGAATTTAAGATTTTGATGATATAAGATTGATGTGTGAAAATATTCCATCCTTAAATCTTAATAAAAACATGTTTAAAAACACGAAAATCACTTCATACAGATTCTATATAATTAATATGGATTTTTAAATTCAGCAGAAAAATTTTAACATAAGAAATAAAAGTCCAAATTAATATTTAAAACAGAATGAAAACAAGAGAACAATTTTTTAAAAGAATCAATGTAATATATTTTCATGAAAGAGTTTTTTTCTATATAATATAACTAACCACATAGGGGATTCCTATAATAAATTCACTACATATGTGTTTCACATGAGGGAATACCTTACTATAATTCATCATGTATGTGATTTTACCATTTATCCAAATTCCTCATGTGTGTGAATTACTAATATATGGGAACTCCACATGTAACTTATTCTAGAAATTATTAAACTTATTGATTATCCAACAAAATACCTAAGAGGAAAAAATTAATAGTCAATTTAGCATTTGTTCGTTGATATTTATATTTATAAGATTTTGGTATATTTCCAAGGAATCAAGAGTCACATTAATTGAACATATATAACTCCATTGTTATTAAAAATTGGTATATAAATATTTTTTGAAGATGTAATGATAGATAAATCCTACATTTAATAAAAACTAAATTTATTACATTATAGGTTACAATTCGGGTGTTGATGTCTTCTAATTAAATGTAGAAAATATTTTTATATTTCCTGTCAAAAAATAATAACTCAAATTTAAGTGATGTAGCTTATTAAATAGTCAACATAAAGTGTGAAAATGAAACTAGAAAATGGATACATTGATAACAATTTAGACACATGAATTTACAATTGGCTACTTGGACTAAAAATTTATTTACAGTAAATATTGATTTATTATAGGGAAAAATAGAAAACATATATAAATGATATTTTAAAGTACATCTAGTATAATTATAGGATTCAATGTCAGTTTTTGAATATTTATTTATAAAAAATCCACATTAATGATTATAGGTTGAAATTTTAACATTGGACTTTATTGAAACTAGTTCTAAAGTTCTCTCTCGTTTCCTTTTCAATCCATTTTTTTAAAGGTGATGTGAAAGGATTTTAAAATTAATTTTTTACTTCATTTTTCGTTAAATCTTAGCTTAAAAACAATATACCTCAATATTTAACATTATTTTTTAAAAAACTGATGTTAATGTGTAATTTTTAAAACATTATAAGACCACATATGATGAATATTGTCGTAAAAACACTTTTATAAATTATATTGAAAATTTGAAACCTGTTTTTCCTTTCTCTCAAAACCCTTTCTCTCTTATGATTATCGAATAACGAAGGCTTCTGCCTATTTTAAATCCTCCATTTCCATTCTAAAATTAATTTCCAACTTCCTTCCAATGTCTTCTTTCAGTTGAAGCCTTCCCTCGACCGAATATCAAATGATGATGGTACTGAAGAATTTTATGACATCAACCACCTTTAATATTTTATTGAAGTCTATTTCCTCCACTTTTCATATTATTTATCTTGGATTTTCAATTCATCATACGTATTTGACAATCCTAGAGAAATTAAAATGAAATATAAACCAAGATTTGGGTTTTCTATTTGGGTTTTTACTACATTATTTCACTCATTTATCATTATTAATGTGGGATTCCATTTATTTCCATAGATGTTGATTGTGTTTTTTTGAATTTGGATGGTATTTTTCATTATCGAGATCTAAAACTAGTATGTTATTTTTTTAATAAATTATGCTTAATTTTGTGTTATCATAAATGATTTTATTTTATATTATTATTTTATTTTTAACTATTTGTTATGAGAATTTTTTGTTATAATAATTGTCACACCTGAATTTCCAGTTCCATGCTTTGTTCTGAATCCTCTTTTTGTTTGGATTTTCCTCTTTGTTTCTAGGTTTTTTGGGTTTTAATTGTGTGTATTGGGTGTCCTTGATCTAAATCATTAGTCTTGGGAGTCTTGGGTAGTATTTGTACTTGTATTTTGTTATAGGAAATGTATGAGAATGAGGTGGCTTGGAGTTGAATTTATAACACTCCTAATGGGACCATTTGTGGGAAATGCTTGTTGGGGTGGTTTATACCATTCAGTTGGATGGGTTTTGGGGTTAAAAGGTGGTTTTACTTTGGGAATTATTATACCATATCCTTAGACATTATCTCCCGCTTGAATCCCCCCACACTACCCCCTTGAAATTGGTGCAAACTAGAGAGTTTTGTTTGGAAGGAATAGGCCACACGGTTTGGCCTCACAGTTGACTAAACCATGCAATCAAACCGTATAGGATGTCCATCACATTAAAAATAGTTTTTTAATTCCTTTTTCCCTTCTGAAATAAACCCTATTTCACCCATTTCTTCTAGTTTTCATGCTTCACAGTCATGGGAGGTCACCAAGATCCATCAAGTAAGTGATTCAAAATTTGTTTTCGTTCATTCTAAATAGTGTTCATTACCTCTTTCTTGATGTTCCATTTCTACCAAATCTAGGGTTTCATAATTAGGGTTTGGTTTTGGGTTTCATGGATTAATACTGTGAATTTAGGTTCATTTTTACTCTATTGTGGTGTGGTGGTGGTGTGGTTGAGGTTTCTAACAAAGATTTTTGGTTTTTGACATATTTGGTTGGTGATTCCATGTACAGGCATTCATGGATGAGTTATATTTTATTGTTTAAAAAAAAATTAGATTCCATACCAAATATGTTTTATGAAAGACACCTTTTTTGGAAACAATTTTTTGGGTTTTTGTTTTTAATGTTTAATTTTTTCTTGAGCTTGAGTGTTTTCACGTGCAACTCATGTGATATCTTTGGTGGTAGTTTTCTAAAATATGAATGTTATTTACTAATTATTTCATAGGCTACCAATCATATTTTGGCAGTTTTTTAGTATGCTTTTGGACTTGAAAGGTGTTTTTTAATTCATTTTATGTCCAAACCCTTATTATACTTCTTTAATGTGTTTTATTAAAATTATAAATGGGTTATTGAGTTACATAAATTGTGAAAAGGATGTTTATGTGCTGTTTTGGTGGGTGTATGTTTTAAATTTTTTTCTGGTATTGAATGTGGTGATTTGAGATTTCAATTTTTTTAAAACATTTAATAAATTATTGAAACCATTTTCTAAATTTAGAGAAAGGTGAGAGTCATGTTTGTGGGCTGTTTTGTGTGAGATGGATATTAAAATAAATTTTAATGTGAAAGGAGTTTTTATGACATGTGTATGAGATACTTGGTTTCTGTATGATTTTGAAATTGAATTTTCATGCATAAATTGTATTTGATAACATGTGGGACATGATTGTTCACAAAGATGGAATATTTCATATCTCGGTGGGTGTACGTGTACTAGTATGTTAGTGACCCTGAGTTTTTTATCCCTGTTTCATAGAGAAAATTTGATGATCAACACACTAAATAAACTATGATGATAATTATGGGGACCAAAAAGTTATATGTCACATAGATGACTTATTTTAAAGGCAAATTTCATTTAATTTACATTAATGCTTTGTTATAGGGGTTTATCAATCTTTTATGGATAATGGGTGAGTTTTCATGAATTGGGCCAAACTGTGAGCCCAATTCCAGATTTAAAAATAAATTTTTATTCTTTTATAACTCATCAATTTTTCAAAATTTTTAATCCATTCCAATTTCTACTTGGCCTGCCCTGACCAATTACCACCACCATATTAATTTGGACCATTTAAAAATCAATAATCATGGTGGATTTGGGTTTTTAATTTTGGGATTGAGCATGCCCGAAAGCCCATTTCCTTCTTTAAAAATATTTTTTAATTGTTTAATATATCCTTCAATATTTACAGTTTTTAACTGATTCCAACTCTCAACAGATACCACTTACCTAATACAAGCCCTGATTCTCTCCTCTCCCTCTTTGGAGCTCAGTTTCATCACAAATTGGGATGAATTTTCGCTAAATTTCTCAAATAGCTCAGATTTGAAGAGGTAAATTGGTTATTTCATAAATCCTTCATTTCTCACTCTTTTTCCCCCATTCCAGTTCCAACATGATCTATTAACCCTTTCTCGAACCTCCTTTAAATGTTTGGATGTTTTCAAATTCAGATACTATTGTATTTTGGGTGATTTTTTCAATATTTTTTTCAAGGTTAGTGATTCCTTCTTTTTTCGTCCTTTTTTCTTAGGGTTTCCTCCCTCTTTCATTATGTTATAAAATGTACAGAAGTTAGGGTTTTAAACTAGGGTTTGATTTGGTGTCATGTTGGTCCAATATTGTGGTCTAGGTCTGGATTTATCTTCTTTGTGGTGCGGTGGTGGTGTGGTTGATGTTTTGCACCATGTTTTGAGAGATTCGACACTTTTGGTAGGTGATTTCATGGTTTACCATTACTTGACAAGTTAGTTTTCTTTTTTTTACTAGTTTTTCATGTTCCTCATATGTTGTGTGAGGTTCGAAAACCATTTTTTGGGATTTTTTTAAGCATTTAATTTTATAATTGAATTTTAGTTGAAGTTGTGAACTTTTCGAATGTAACACATGTGGTATCTTTTGTGGTAGTTTAATAAAATATGAAATTGATTTATAAGTTTTTGAAAGGGGATAAAAATTATATTTTTTTACTCCATAGTGTCATGTGGGCCTTGTAAGGGAGTTTTGGAATATGTTTGGTGTGTAAAAAATTGTTATACATCTTGAGACCATTTTATGAAAATGTGTGTTTTCATTTGTATATTTTGTGGTATTATTCAAGGTTATTTTATCACACTTGAAATTGGATTTATAACTGTCTATAGGGAATCCAATTCTAATTTGGTAGTGTTTTGGTGTGGTTTTGTCCTTGAAATATGGTTTTTAAATGGGTTTTATGTGAAAAAATTGGGTATACTCTTTGGAATTGTTTTATGAAAGATTTGAATGATTTAATGATTTACGTAAGTGGTGAAACCATATTGGAAAACTATTTTGTAGTGTGTATATTTTCAATGGTACATTTTAAATGTGAAAGGGTTTGTTTTGTGATGTGTTCCATCTTGTAAATGTTTTATAAAAATGTTTGAAGGATTTACTAAATTGTGTAATAGATGTGAAAGTGATGTGGGATATTTTGTGTGAGTGTGATGTGAAAAAAGGGATTTTGGTTATGAAAAGGGTATTATGTAACATGTGAGTGGGATATTATGTGAGTTTTAATATCTTTTATTAGTTTTATATAATTGATTAATGGATATTTTGAGGTGTAAAAGAAATGTGAAAAGTGTTGTGGGCTATTTTGGTGGGAGTCAGATTTCAAAATCAATTTGAATGAAAAGTGGACTTTTGTGACTTGTGTGGTATAAATGTGGTATTTTTGGTGAATTTTTTATTTTTAAATAATATTTTCATTTGAAAAGTATATATATTGACTTATTGAACTTGTTTAAGCACAAGGGTAAAACCCAGGTATCTAGGTGGGTGGACGTGTACTGGTATGCTAGTGAATTCGTGGGGTTTGAACTCAGTTTCACATTCCAAGATTTATGTATAAAAATATAAATAAAATATGATGATGATGATTGGGGACCACTAGGTTATGGGTATATTCCCTACCAGTGGCTCGTTCATGAGAATGGATATTTGTAATGGTTACTCTCCCTAAGATACGAGGTACCCGGGACCCACAACGAGCTAGTGCCTAGGGGTTTTTTCCTATTTCTTGTGATCATTAGATCCTTTATACTTAACATCGGCATACGGTATATTTGGATGTAAAATTAATTATCTTGGGAATTTATTTTAAAAGTGTTGATTCTATAAATTATCCCACTTGAAATATTTTTTTTAGTTGCAACTTATAGAAATCTTAACTAGAATTTACATGTTTTTGGAAACATGCATGATTTTTAACTTTGAATTTTTATCTCATGGAATTTAATAGTTTTGGTATACTAATAGGGTTTGGATCACATCCAACTTACACATTTTGGTGTAAGTGGACTTGGTTATGTTGTTTTTTGCAGGTTTGGGTACAACTTTTATACCAACAGTTCAGGATTTTACCGGTCGTTCATGATACGGTGTTGTGGAGATGGCTTGAGGGTGGTGTCTCTCTCCATGTGGGGGTTCTTGGGATGTCCTTTTTTGGTTTCATACCTTTTTAATGGTATTTAATCATAGTTTTAACTTATGTAATTCAGTTCTGAATTTTGCAAAAGACAGTTTTAGTTGAAAAATCCAGATTTGTTTCATTGAGTTTGTTTGTTGTTTAATGATTATAAACTTAAGTAAATAATTCCCAAAATTTATTTTATGATTATCGAGCAATTTTGATAGCCCATGGGGATCTGAAACGCCCTTAGGGCCTTATCGTGGTCCTGTCCAGGTACCTATTTTGATGGAGACCAGATTTAGTTCGTGACAAAATGGTATCAGAGGGAGGTTCCGATTAACTCTTTGGGTCACCTAATTTGGGGAACAGTCGGTATAGTATGGAGTTAGGATTGTTGGGACTTGGTATTTCGGTTATGGGTAGTGTGTCTGATCACCACACCTCATGAGGAGATTCGGGTCACTAAGGGATGTCGGGATTTATATGAGTCCTTTGGATTTCTTGTATTAATGATGATTAGGGGAAATGAAAAGAGAGTAGGGTTAATGGTCTCTGTGAGCTCGCAGGGCTTGGAAAGCCATGTGGAGCGAAGGATAATCACTAGAACACTCTCTGTGATGGTGGTTTGATTAGAATATGGTTTCCAACCATGTTCCCAAGTCACCCAATGAAACTAGTTTCCTCTCACATTGTCTTGTGTTATTTAGTTTTGAAATCTTGGAACATTGGTTTTAAAGTGACTTGGTTTTAAGAAGAGTAAAGTTTTTGTGAAATGGTTATCTAATAAATAAGGAATGGTTATATTTTTGAAATGGGATAATTTAATTTTCATAATTGTATTGGAATGGAAAATGGTGTGCTTTCACCTCTTTTGAAAGCATGAACTATGTCAAGGATGGTTTTGAAAAAGTCTTTCCAATAAAGTTTTTTAAACTATTGAAAGGTGTTTTAATGGGATATTATGTATTGAAATTGATTTAAATTACTTGAAAGTTATTTTTCATTATAATGATTGTGCCTTCATGAAAATTTCTTTTTAATTTGGTAATTTGGGTTCGATTTCTTGGTTAAAAGTCTTGAGAAAATGAAAATATTCGTTAATTATTTTGGTTTTGAAAAGTGTAATGAGTTTTTGTATAAACCTTTGGTATTTTCATGAGCGACCACATGCATGGGGTTATATGGGATGAACGATGTTTAATTTCAGGACTAGATGAGTGCCAGGATGAACATGAGGTGGGTGCCCAGTGTGGCACAGAAACATGCATGTGTGGGGCCCATGTGGTACCATTGGGGGATATGCTAACCGCAGAAACATTTTTTTTCAAAGAAATATTTTTAAAAGGAAAAATTGATGTCTTGATTAGTGGTTTTTGATGGTATGTATTATGTGTTTTTGGAAATGTTGATGTTGTGGAATGTTTTGAGTCTAAGTACCCCTCTTGTTTGAATAGTGTTTTGGTTTTGTGTTTGGTCGGTAAGCTGGGTTGAAGGTATGGTTAGTGGTATCCTATAATAATGTTTTGGGAAGACTTTATAGTGATTACCCTCATATTTTTGGATATGGTTGAAGTATTTCTTGACTAATGGACCAGGTTGGTTGGGTCCTTGGGTTCTCTCATTGGATTAGGCATGCCCCCATTAAGGGTTAGTGAAAAACTGATGTGTAGACCTTGTTTTCTCACTGTTGGAAGATACTCTAGTGGGTCCATGTAAGGAATCTTTTTCTTGAGACTTTTAGATTGATACTACACCCTTTTCTTTATTGGAAATTTTTTTATCCTCTTATACTGGGAGATTGATCATGGAAGCTTGAAAGATACCTTAGCTTCTTAAATTTCATGATTTTCCAAAGGTGGAAGTGGTATGGGGTTCTTAGTATGGATGAGTATCTGGATGGTGTCTAAGAGGTCCTCCCAGTCCTTCGTAGACTCTTAGAAGAAGTAGTTCACTTTAAACTACCATTTCGGTAAATATGGTCACAAGAGGATATAGTGGCCACTTTCTAGAATTGTGTGTTGCTTTGGGATATTGTATAAGGTCCCTCTCCATGGATTGTTTACATCAGTCGCCATGGTCCTGTTTGGTGATGCCTTGTGATTTCATGTGCTCGATTTGATGGTAAAGGTGAAATTCATGAAATCCTCTGAGAGTCCCTATTTTTTTGGGAGAATGTATCCTTTTGAAGAACTTCAAAATCATCCATTTTAGAGGAAGGTGAGTATATGTTTTCTTTACTTATATTTTTTCCCACCCGAAGAAATAAGGTTTTATGTGTGTGCATCTTATAAGACCTTGTTTCGGTGAAATATCAATTGAGGGGAAGGTGAATTTTGAATGTGTTATGTCTTGGAAATCTTATCAGGGATTTCAGTGTAGTTGTCGGTGGCACCAAAAGAAAAATTCTCGTTTAGGGGGTTTTCATAGAGAAACTCCAAGGACAAAGATGATTCAATCATTTGAGCTCCAGCCATAGGTCTCAGAGATAAGCTGGATCATAGTCAGGGGAAATCTCAGGGTCATTTAAACCCTTGTTGAATGTCTTATCCTCAGTATAAAGTATAGGAAGAATTAAACCTCTGGTGTCATCATCTATATTTTGTTGATCCCGTTTGGTGGAAATTGGTGGAAGGCCTTATACCCATGACATCACCTAGTGTCATTACCTCCACTTTTGGTTTCCATTGAGTCATTAGATAATGGTTGAAAATTTGGATAGACGTGTTTTGGACATATTTTATGCACGATTAGTAGTGAACGTGTGCCCGAAAGCCACACAGAAAGAATGATATGTACAGTTAGTGCATGGTTTCCCAAACTGTGTGGACTAACCCTATGCCCTTCCCAAATATTTAATTTTTTTGGGTCTTTCTGTGTCAGACCATGGTGGTCGGTTAAGATGGTTGGTTATTATGGTGGGGAGACCCACTATGATTCTTATTTATGTTCCTTCATAAACTTTTAGTGGAATTTTACCCTTTGTACTAAGGAGTCCGTTTAGGCCTCCCCCTGTTCGTGTCCTGATTCTATATCAGAAAAATATATGTTGTCTCTTATGGTAGGGTGCCTATTCATGTCCCCCTATACCAATAGCTTAGATTTATCCATGGTCCTATCTTGGTGGTAGGTAGTCTCATTCAGAATTATCTATCTACCAACATCTTCCTTGATTAAACATTGGGATTGGAGAGTTTTCAATGGTTTACTTAAAGTATGGTAAGGGTAACCTTGTTTGAAGTTGTTGTCGGTTTGGGTGAATTGCTTGAGTCTTGTTCGGATAATGTTTGAGGAGTTTTCTTTTGGGATAAAGTATAAATGTGATTGATCATTTCGGGAAAGTGGTGTATGTTTGGTTTGTGAGATTAATCCTTCCTTAATTGACCAATGTAGGTGTTTTGGCCTTTGGGGACGAAGCTTGGCAAAGAAGTACATATTGGTTCAACGGTTGGGTTTGGTTTTTGTATTTGGCCATGTTGTGGCTTTCTGAGGATGGACAGTTTTCATGCTGGGGATAATTTTCACCTAAATGACTTATTTTAAAGTCAAAAATCATTTATGTTCAATTCATTCTTTGTTTTGGGGGGTTTTCAATCTTTTATAGAGGAACATGTGAGTTTTAATGAATTGGGACAAACCATGAACCCAATTCCAGATTTAAAAATAATTTTTTTTCCTTTTATAACTCCTTATTTTTTCAACATTTTTCATTTATTCCAATTCCTACTTGGCCTAACCTGACCTTTTAACACCACCATATTAATTTGGACCCTTTTGGAATCCATAATCATGGTGGATTTGGGTTTTTTTTCATGGATTGAGCCTAACCAAAAGCCCATTTCCTATATTGAAAATATTTTTTAATTCATTAATGGCTCCTTAAATTTTTATGCTTTTTTGGTGATCCCATTTCTCAAAAGAGCCCACATACACAAGGCGCACCCCCATGCTCTCCTCCCCCTATTTGGAGCTCGGTTTCATCGCGAATTGGGATAAAACCTCTTGAATTTTTCAAATCGCCCAGATTTGAATAGGAAAATTGATTATTTAATAACACCTTAATTTCTCACTCTTTTCCCCCATTCCTATTCCTACATTATCTATTTATCCTTTATCAAACCTCCCTTTAATTTTTGTCTATTTTCAAAATCATACACTGGTGCATTTGGGGTGATTTTCTCAATATGTTTTTCAGGGTAAGTGATTCCTTCTTGTTTTCTTCCTTTTCCCTCAGGGTTTCCTCACTCTTTCATTATGATATAAAATGTACAGATGTTTGGGTTCTAACCTAGGGTTTGATTTAGTGTCTTTTTGGTCAAATATTTTGGTCTAGGTCTAGATTTATCTTCCTTGTGGTGCGGGGATGGTGCAGTTGATGTTTTGCACCAAGTTTTGAGGGATTCAACAGTTTTGGAAGGTGATTCTATGGTTAACCATTCTTTAATGAGTTAGTTTTCTTTTTTCAAAGGTTTTTTATGTTCCATATATGTTTTTTGTGGTGAAACCCCAATTTTTTAAGGATTTGGTTAAGCATTTAATTTTATAATTGAATATTTGTAGAAGTTGTGAACTTTTCGAATGTAACACATGTGGTCTCTTTTGTGATAGTTTTAGAAGATATCAAATTGATTTATTAGTTGTTTAAAGGGGATAAAAATTCTATTTTTTAAATTCCTTAGTGTCATGTGGTCCTTGGAAATGGGTTTTTGGAATAGTTCTGGTGTGTAAAACATTGTTATACATGTTGAGAGCATTTTATGAAAATGTGTGTTTTGTTTAGTATCTTTCGGGGTATTATTCAAGGTTATTTTATCACACTTTAAAGTGGATTTATAAATGTCTCTATGGATATCAATTATACTTTGGTTGTGTTTTGGTGTGGTTTTGTCTTTGAAATATGGTTTTTAAATGGGTTTTATGATCAAATATTGGGTATACTCTTCGGAATTGTTTTATAAAAGATTTGAATGATTTAAGGATTTATGTAAGCGGTGAAACCATATTGGAAGAAAACTTTTGAGTGTGTATATTTTTAAATGGTAGGTTTTAAATGTTAAGGGTTCTGTTTTTTTATGTGTTCCATCTTGTAAATGTTTTATAAAAATGTTTGAAGGATTTACTAAAGTGTGTAAGAGATGTGAAAGTGATGTGGGATGTTTTTTGTGAGTGTGGTGTGAAAAATGGATTTTGGTTATGAAAAGGGTATAATGTAACATGTTAGTGGGTTGTTATGTAAATTGAGATATCTTGAATAGGTTTTATAAAAAAATTTAATGGATTTGTGGAAGTGTAAAAAAATGTGAAAAGTGTTGTGGGCTATTTTGGTGGGAGTCGGATTTCAAAATAAATTTGAATGAAAAGAGGACTTTGGTGACTTGTGTGGTATACCTATGGTATTTTTGGTGAATTTGTGATTTGGAAATGATATTTTCATATGAAAAGTATATTTCTTGACTTTTTGAACTTGTTTGAGCAGATGGGGAAAACCTAGGTATCTAGGTGGGTGGATGTGTACTAGTATGCTAGTGAATCTATGGGGTTTGGCCTCAGTTTCCCTTAGCAAGAATGATGATTAAAACTCTAACTAAACTGTGATGATGATGATTGAAGACTTCTAGGTTATGTGTATGTTCCCTACTAGTGTATCGTGCATGAGAATGGATTTTTGTGATGGTTACTCTCACCAAGATATGAGGTACCTGGGACCCACAACGAGCTAGTGCCTAGGGGTTATTTTCTATTGTTTGTGCTCATTAGATACTTTATACATACCATCGGAATATGGTATATTTGGATAGAAAATTCAGTACCTTTTGAATTTATTTTAAAATTGTTTACTCTTTAAATTATCCCACTTGATTTTTTTAAGTTGCATCTTTTAGAAATTGTAACTTGAAATTACATGTTTTTAAAAACTTAAATGCTTTTCTGCTTTGAATGTATATATCAGGGAATCTATTAGTGGTGGTATCATACTGGGATTTTTCTCACACCCTAATTACACCTTTGGTTGTATGTAAACTTGGTTATTTTTTTGTTGTAGTTTGGGTACAACTTTTCTACAATCAATTTGTGTTTTTACTGGTCGTTCGTGATGTGGTGTTGTGGAGATGGCTTGAGGGTGGTACCTCTTTCCATGTGGAGGTTCATGGGTTGTTCTTATTTAGTTTCATACCTTTTTAATGGTATTTAAAAATAGTTTTAACTTATGTAATTTAGTTATGAAATTTTACAAAAGACAGTTTGAGTTGAAAAATCTAGATTTTTTTATTGAGTTTGTTTATTGTTTAATGTTTATAAACTCGAGTAAATCATTCTCAAACATCATTTTAGGATACCCAGGAACATGTGCCATCCCATGGGGATTGGGAATTCCCTTCAAGCCTTGTTTTGAGCTGGGATGGGTGCCAGTTTTTATGGGGACCAGATTCAGTTCGTGACATTATAGGTATGTTCCCTACTACTGGCTCATGCATGAGAAGGATAGTTGTTATGGTTACTTTTCACCACGATATGAGGTACATGGGGCCCACAGATAGATACTGCCTAGTGGTGTTCATGGGACTATAAATCATTGGCTACATGATTTTCTCCCCTGGTATATCATGTTTTTGGCTGGAGAATTCATTATCTTGTTCACTTTATTTAAATGTGTTCATTATTTAAAATAGCCCCCTTGTAAACCGTTTTCAATAAAAGTTGAATCCTTTTGAAAATTATTGCTATATTTTCTTGTTTATAAAAATTTTCATACTTTTATCAGATAATGTTTTTCACATTGAATCATTTTGTTGGAATACAATTTATAATAGGATTACACCCTACATACACCATTGGGTGTATGTAAACTTGGTAATCTTTTTCATAGATTTGGAAAAAGCTATTGGTGTTGGTGGTTTGGCTTCAAGATGTCCATCTTGTTGTGGTGTTGTAGAGATAGATTAAGGGTGATTCCCCCTTTCCTAATGTGGTTCTTGGGGTGTTCATTTTGTATTTATTTACTTGTGATTGTCTTTTTTATTTTGTTTAAATGTTGTAATTCAATTCATTATTTTTTTTAAAGAATGGTTTGCTTAGAAAAATTTAGGTACATTTTATCAGCCATGATGGTTGTTTTCTATTTCTGAAATATGGTAAATCATTTCTAACCCATTTTATATAAAAATTGTGTACTTGTTCCATACCTTGGGATAGGGAAATCCTTTCGTGACTTTCCACAGACCGGGTCAGGTATCGATTTTTATGGAAACTAGATCTGGTTCGAGACAAAATGTTAGCAGAGGAGGTTTACTCTTTTGGGTCCTGTTATTTTGAGGAATGAGTTGGGATAAACTAGAGTGGGGATTGTCTAGACTTGACATTTGAATTATGATCTGGTTGAATATCCATCACACCTCATTATGGAATGCAGGTCTCTATGGGATGATGGATTTTTTTGAGTTATTTGTTCTTCTGGTTCATTGATCATTGGTGATGGGATGAAAAGAGAGTTGGTCTAATCGACTAAGTGAGCTTGCAGGGCCTAGAAATCCATGTGGGACTAGGGATATTTCCATAGAACACTCTCCATGATGGTGAATTTATTAGTGTATTTCCACCAACCATATGACCATATCACCAACCGACACCAGTTTCCTCTCATATTATTTTGTGTCTCTTTGTTTCAGAATCTTGGAAATGTTGTTTTTAACATAAAAATGACTTGATTTTATGAGGAGTCATTTTTTTTGAAATATTTTCAAGTAAGGTGGTAATGGATTGATTTCTAGAAGGGTAGATATGAAATTTCAGAATTTTTTTCAAAGTGTAAATGGATTGTTTAAACCTCTTTTAGATATATGAATTATGTTAAAGGGGGTTTTTAAAATGTTTTTCTATTAAAACAAATAAACCATTGAAATATGTTTTGAATTTAATTAAGTGTTCTGGAATTTATGTGTGGGTTTTGAAGTTGTATTTTTAATATGTAATTAAAGGGATTTTAAATAGTTTCACAAATTTTGAGGGAACGCATTTTATATGTGGATAAATGAGATTTTAATTGAGTCGTTATGGCTAAAATGTAGTTTTTCATAAAATTCAATCTGTTTTGAAATAGTCCAAGACTTTTTAAAACTAATGTGTGTGACTTGAATGTAATTTTTTATTTGAATGGTTTGTGCTTTTATAAAATGCATTATAATATATAAATTGGTTTTTAATTTCTGAGAGTATAGGTATTGAGAAAAATGAAGTATCAGAATAATGTTTTGGTTTTGAAAAGTGGAAACAATTTTTGTTTTTACATTTGGTAATTTCATGAGAGAAAAAAGGAATGGATTTACAAGGAAATATGGATGGTTAATGGAAACAATTATATGAGTAACAACATGTATATGAGGAGTTCACCTAGTGGGGCACATAAACATGCATGTGTGTGGCCAACGGGGTACCATTGTTGAATGCGCTAACCACCAAACTATTAATTACCAATGAGATTATCTTAAAAGAATTTTAGTTTCATGATAACTAGTTTGGGTGGTGTATATTATGTATTTTTAGTAATGTTTTTGCGTAATTTATTGTGTTCTTGAACCCCTATTTTTTGAATGATTTTTTGGTTTTTTTTGTTGGTAAGTTGGGTAGAAGTGTTGATTGGTGTCCCTTTGTGAGGAATATTTCATGAAGCCCATGTGGTTTCTCTCCTCATCTATTCAGACTTACTTTGTGGAATTTGTTTTCCAAAGGACACACTTGGTTGGGTCCCTGGAATTTCATGTTCGTTGGGGTACACCCCCATAAAGAGTTGATGCATGATTGAAGTGATGCCACAGGTGATTCACCATTAGAAGGCCCCCCCATTTATTAATGTACAGAAACTCTTCTCAGTTTTCATGGTTGAGTATAACCCTTTTCTTTTTAAATTAATTGGATCCTTGGGTGGTAGGATAGTGGATTTATAAGGTATAAATACACCTTGGTTCCTTATGTTTCTTTAGTTTCTTAAATCGTCAAAGGTTAAGTTTGACACCATTGTGCCTATAAGTTTTATTGGAATTGGTGAAGGGGATTTCTATTGTGTAAGGTGAAAACAATATGAGTTTGTTAATGTAGAATTATGTACTAAAGGGCTTTTGGGTCTTTGTTTAGTCTCATTTAATAAGTGGTTAATGTTAGTCAACTATTGTGGAAAAACCAGGTCGTTTGAGAGAGTAAAGATTTCTTATGGTAATCTCATGCTAGAAAGAACTCTTTTCAATATTTCACTCCAATTAATTACCATTTCAATTTCAATGGTCATGTTATGTGTTGTTTTGTAGTGTTTAGTTTTATTTTTATGGAAAAGGTGGATATTTCAGAACCTTTTTAGGGCTTCTTCTTAATTGAATGTTTGTTTCTATTCTGATAGTTTTGAATTCGATGTTCTAAGTGAATATGTATTTTGTGTGTTTTTTACTATTTCTTTCTAGGTGAAATAAGAGATGCATATGAATCACCAAAGTCCCTATTTGGGAAGAGGTCTGTTGTTTTAGATAGTGATTTTATTGGGTTTTTGTCATCATTAGCTCCTGACTATGGTGAAACAGATTCTTCAAACACAAGGTATTCTTCCATAGTCCTCAAAGTGAATCTTTTCATGCAGTCAAGGAATCAATAGGGGTGTATGGAATCTTGGTTTAACATCCCGCTCAAGTTTTTGATGTGTAGATAGTTTGAGTTTTGATGTGGTGGTTTCATTCAATGTGGTCTGATGTGGTGGAAAGGGATGTGTGGGGTGTTTTTTTCTCTCAAACCGTTGTTCTTAAGCCCTTGTGGTTTCAACTCTTAGTATGGTTTTCCATGTATTAATAACATTTTTGGGACTTATGGGGTCTATTTCAAGTCATATGGTGCTAGTTGGTCAAGGAATTTAGTTATTATAGTGGGGAGACCCACCATGGGTCTCATGTATGTTCTTATAGAAAAATTTTATTGTTAGTTTATCCCTTATGGTGGGGAGTCTATTCGGGACTCTCCCTTTTGGTGTTTGGGTTCAATCATGGGAATGAAAGTTGTCATATATAATGGGGAGTATGTATGTACCTCCCCGTGTTGGTTTTTTGGTTTTGTCTCATGTGTTAGTTCATTTCGATGGTGGGGAGTCCGTTTCTGTTTCCCTGTATTAGTAACATTGTTTTTAATATGGTGTTTCATTGGCGGTGGGTAGTCCCATTTAGAGATATCTAACCACCATCTTATTTCTTGGGAAAATGTTAGGAATGGGGAATTCCCAACTATTTTTTTGAAGTAATGTGGTGGTAAACTCCTTTGAGTCATTGTTCATTTCTGGTAAATTTCATCATCTTTGTCTTGTAGTGTTTTAGGAGTTTTTTTTGGGTATGTGGTTCAATTATGTTCGACCATTTCAGGAATGTGGTGTATATTTTTGTTTGAGAGGGAATCCCTTCCATTCTTTTATCAGTTGGAGGTGTGTTGGCCTTTTGGGGGTGGAAAAAACATGGTAAGAGAGTCCATCTTGGTCTATTAGTTGGGTTTTGTTTTATCATTTAGCATTTCTGTGGCTTTTGGGGGGGGGGTATAAAGATTTATTGTGGGGATAATTTTTACACATGGATTTTCAATTCCATGATTTATTCTGAATACCCTTTTGGTTCTTAGTTTTTTCTTGGTTTCTGGATATTCTAGGATTCAATTTGGTGTCTGAGGTGTCCTTGATCTAAATCACTAGTATTTTTTTGTCATGGGTAGTATTTGGCCACGTATTTTGTTTGATGGAAGGTATGAGGATGAGTTGGCTTAGATCTGAATTTTTTACATTCCCAGTGGCACCCATTGTAGGGTATGTTTGTTGGGGTGGTTTATACCCTTGAGTTAGATGAGTTTTAGGGTGAAAAGGGAGTTTTCATTGGGAATAATTTCAACTATCATTATCCTATATATAATCCATGAATCCCCCTAGGCCCGATTTAAATTACATATAAATGAAGAGTTTTTTGTTTGATAGAATAGGCCACACGGTTTGGCCACACAGTTTACTAAACCATGCAGCCAAACCATACAGGGTGTCTAACACATTAAAAGTAATATTGTAATTACAATTTTTTCCATCATAAATAAACCATATTGCACCCATTTTTTCTCTATTTTGTTCCTCATAGACATTTGAGGTCTCCAAGCTTCCTCAACCTACATTGAAACTTATTTTTAAAGTGTTTTTTGTGGTGTAACTTCTAGATTCCTCACGTATGTGATTCTCTCACTTTATTCATTTCATTCTTCTTTTATTTAATTCCTTATTTCATAAACATCCATTTCTTTAGTAGCTATGTATTCATAACTAGGGATTGGTTTTGATTATCGTGGCTCAAAAATGTGGATTTAGGTTCTTTTTCGCTCACTTTGTGGTGCGGTGGTGGTGTGGTTGAGGTTTCGCAAAATGATTTGGTTTTTTTGACATCATTCATAGTTTATTCCCTATATAAGCATTCTTCTATGAGTAATATTTTATTGATTTAAATTTTTATCATGTACCTTACCTAATATGTTTTGTTAAAATACCCATTTTTGTTAGAGTTTTTGAGCATTTGTTTTTAAAGAATCATTTTTTCTTGAACTTGTGTGTTTTTTATGTTTAACACATGTGATATATATTGTGGTAGTTTTATAAAATATGAAAGTGATTTATTAAGTGTGGAAAGGGATTAAAATCCCATTTTGGTAGTATTTTAGTGTTCTTTTGGCCTTGAAAGGCGGGTTTTAATGGGTTTATATGAAAAAACCTAATTATACTTCTTGAAAGTGTTTTATGTAAATTGTAAATGGGTTATTGAGTTAAACAAAGTGTTTAAAGAATGATTATGTGTTGTTTTGGTGGGAGTATGTTTTTAAGATGGGTTTTTGAAAGGGAAAGTGGTGATTAGTGATTTCAATCATTTTGAGAACATTTTATTATTTTTTGAATTGTTTTATTAAAATGTGAGAAAGGTGTGAGTCATGTTTGTGGGATGTTTTGTGTGAGTATGATGTTAAAATATATTTTAATGTTAAAGGATTATGTTGTTAAATTTGTATAGAATTCTTGGTTTGTGTATAATTTTTTAAATGTAATTTTCATGTTTAGTTTTTATTTGATAATATGTGTAAATTTATTGATCACAAAGAGGGAAAACTGAGTATCAAGCTGGGCAGACACATACTAGTGTGATAGAGATCTGAAGTGGTTTGTCCCCTGTTTCACATAGTATGTTTGATAATGAAAACACTAACTAAACTATGATGATGATTTTGGGGACAACTTGGTTATGTTAATTTTCACTACTACTATCTCGTGCATGAGCAGGATATTTTTTTAGAGTTACTTTCCACTGACATACGAGGTACCTATGGCCCATAACTAGATAGTGCCTAGAGTTGTTCCTATGACTAGTGCAGATTGACTATTTGATACATTCCATCAGTATATGGTTTGTTTGGTTGGAAAAATAAGTATCTTTTGCATTGTATTTAAATTTTTTCATTTTTTAAAATATCCCCCTTAAAAACTATCTTCATTTAATGTTAAATCCTTTATAAATTTGTTGCTAATTTTTAATATTTAGGAATACTTGCATGATTTTTATCTTATAATGTTTATAACATGGAATGAATTTGGTGGAATCCTATTGGTATTAGGCTCACACCCTACTTACACCCTTGGGTGTATGTAGACTTGGTAATCTTTGTCGTAGGTATGGAGAAATATTTTAGTGTCGGTGGTTCAGGTTCTAGATATCCTTATTGGTGCAGTGTCAATGAGATGGATTGAGGGTGATGCAGCCTTGCCTTGATATGGTTCTTGGGCTGTTCTTTTTGGATTTAATTAATTTTGATAGTCATTGGTATTTTCTGTTAAACTATGTAATTAAATTATCTATTTTTGTAATGAATGGTTTGGTTGGAAAAATTTAGTTTCATTTTATCAGCCTTTTTGGTTGTTTTCTGTTTCTCAAATAGGGTAAATCATTCCCAAACATTTTTTATCAAACCCAAGAACTCTTTCCAAACAGTGGGGATAGGGAATTACCTTCAGTTCATTACATAGACTGAGTTGGGCATCCGTTATGATGGAGACCATATCTTTTTCGTGACAATAATAATTTTTAAAATATTTTGTATAATTGTCCATATAAGTTCTTTTATGAGATTTATGTATATTTTTTTTACAATTGTTCATATATTTTTTTATGATTACTTTTTGTAAGTTATTTTTTCATAATTTTTTTGTATAATAATTTTTATAATTGTGTGTATATTTTTCTGTAATTCATTGACTATTTTACACGATTGTTTTGTGTTATTTTTTACGTTTAATTGTTTTTTATGATAATAGATTGTTAGTTATTAAGTGTTTGTTAGTTATTTTGAAATTTTAAAGGTAAATTATATATAATATTTTGAATTTAAATTATGTATAATTTTTTTTTTATTTTTGAATATTATTTATTTCCAACATGTTTTGATCATTATGTATAATTTTATTTTTATGATCAGATGTATGTTAATAATTTATTGTTTCGATTATATTATTTTTTTAATAGTTATAAATATTTTTATATTTATAAATATTTATATGTTCGTAATATATCACCTTTTATATTTTCATCATAGAAATATAATGGATCAAATATGTATAAATTTACAAAGAATCACTAGTTAATATAAAAGAGTTGATGATTTAATGGAATTGTGTAAATGAAATATTCTAAACAAAGACTTTATTTTATGTACATGTGTGAAGAGTTTGATTATGAGAAAATTAAATTCTGTAGAAATAATGGATTGTCTTATTTGTTAGGGTTTTAGCCATAATTATACCATTTGGATCTCAAATGGTTATGTAATTGAAAATTCAACATCTAATAGTGAAGAATATATTAAGAATGAGATAGAGGATGGTATTCAATAATTAATTCATGATATTGGTATTGAAAACATCTAAAAAATAGAAACTATTGTGTAATTGTATTTGGTAATCTAAGAAACTATTATTATCAGGTTGCTATAAAAATAAAGTGTTATCATTAGTTCCTAGATTAGTTATAATTAATGAAAGAAATGAATGGTGTGGAAAACTTTCATTGAGTTGATTTTTATTTTAAAAGAGATACTTCTAGAAAGTAACAGGCATCCAAATTAAAATAACGAGGAAAGGAATAAATAATTCTTTAATTGGATTGGTGTGTAAAAAGATACGTTCTTTCCCCAATGATTGAGTGTTTTATAGGAAAGAATACTATGTTTTTGAAAATGTCAAATATGTGGGACATCACACAAGAAGGTTGATGAAAAATTCAACTCTGATTCATTCTAAAGTATTGATATCAAATCTCTTGCTAAACCGATTGGGTACCTTCTAGTAACTAATTCCAATAATTCCAATAATTCTAATAACTCTACTCTGATTCATTAATAGTTACTAAAATCAAACCTGAAGGTAAATAAGTTTTTTTTATTCCGATAATTACCCATTTGAAGCGTCTATTTTCAAATTCAATGGATAAAATAGGTCATGATGGAATACATATGAGTGAAACTCCGATGGAAACATAAATCACCCTACAGATTTTCCATAGTAGAAGATATTGATAAAAAATCAATAATTTTGGAGACAAAAATATAAATAATAGAAGGTGGTTTTCCATATAAGGAATGAGTCCATATCAAAGCTTTAATATCCGACATAGTTTGTGGGATATTTTTTTGGTTGTTTATAGAATGTCCCCAATAAATGTATGAATATATATATATATATATATATATATATATATATATATATATAATGATCTTGATGATTTTTGGATGAAATCATCTAGGAAATGATTTTGATAATTTTCTTTCACCACTAAATGATGATTTGACGGTTCTTTGGGATAAAGGTGTTACATTTTTTAATGAATACATCCATGGGTATTTTATTCTAGGTGTTAAAATAAGGTTTACAATAAATGGATTTCCTACATACGGGAACATATCGAGATATAATGTTGAGGGAAGTTAGGCATACCCAATTTGTGAAGAAGGCACCTAATATTATCAATTTAATAATGGATGAATGGAAATTTACATTTTACATCAAATATTTTTTTGATTTGATCTTCCTTATTATAGACTAATAAAATCATTAATAGTTTACATGAATTTAACCTAACCTAACCTCAATTTTTTTACAGAATATTAAGACCGAGTGAGATATATTTATTTCACACTAGGAATGAATTGATGATTTAGTAATCAAACAATTACTGGAATAGATTTTATAACTTTTTATAGTAAATTATTAGATATTTTTAGAGACATAACATAACACTAATGTTATTCATGTTGATGAAAACATATTTCATAGTTTGGTTAGAGATTTTTAATATATTAATGAAATGAAAAAAGAAGAATTTCATTCTATATTGTACTTGACACAATTTGATTACTTTAAGAGATAACTCCCACTATTAAAGGAAATGCAACATATTTACCTCTTTCTTATCACACCTTAAGAAAGTATGTGAAGATTATTTTTGTTAGTGTATCTGTAGTATTAAACTTCCAAGTGGATAGTCATACAATGTTTTTAATTTTCTATTATTGAATAATTGTAAAATAATAAGTATAATTTTTTTTGATTTTCATGTATTGATGCCACTAACTATTCTAGTCTCACCACATAAAATTTTCTCAGAAACTTTTAGAAATATTGTCATTGGGTTTTTTTGATTTTTTCCAATTACATTTGTGGCAATTTCAATGATCAAAATTGTGTCGATGTGTTTGAGAATGAATATTCTCGTATTCATTTTCAAGTAGAAATGTATTTACTGCTTACAATTTTTTGAAAAATGGTTCATCTATAAATTCATCTGGTGTGTGAGATAATAATATGTGGCCTATACATTTATATTAGATGTATCCTTTAGAAAAATATTTGAAATAGTTGAAGGAATCTGTTAAAAATGCTCATATATTAGAGGAATCTATTTTTAAAACATCTAAATTAGAATATGTGATCTAGTTTTTTACTAAATATTAATATGAAGTGGAGCATATTGTTATTCCAAAATATCAAAATATGAAAATTGATAGCAGATTTAGATTGATTACAGGAAAAATGGTAATTTTCATTCAATGTGATAAATTAATGCAGGATAATTTAAATATTTTGAATAAAACATATGATGTTAAACCATAAACATCATCACATATTTATGAATTAAAGGTACAATATCTAAAATAAAATGAAGAAATGATGATGAGTGAGAAAAAAAGAATTATATTCCATGGTTTAAAGGTAAAATCTTCAAACATTTATCGGTATCAGAAACATTAAAATTGTTGGCCTGTGACTATCTCTTAATATCAACACATGGTATGTTTTTTATATTAATAGGTACTAATTTTAAAAAAAATAATCTGGATGAAAAAACTACCGTTAAAAATGTTGGGGTAATGGTCATTTCTAAGGCTCTAAATTTTTGAAGTGAAAAATATAAAAATCAAATTTCTACATGAATATCATATTTTGAAGTTCCTAAGGATATATTTGAGAAATATCTTATACTAACGATCAAGTTTCACTATTTATGTTTAACTAGATTGATATAAGTATTGGTGTGAAACATGATGATTTTGGATTTTCACTAGTTGACTTGAAAATATTTAGTTTCAATGTGGAACCATTTATCATGAATACACTTTCAATAGAAAAGTATTTTAGGTTATTAAACAATCAAAAGATTAGTATTCGATCATTTTTAAGGGAAATAATTCATTTGGGAAATGTGGATGAGGATCATGTTACGTGACTATTAAGATATTGTTTTCTATTTATAAATTTATAGGTGATAATAATGACTATAATTCAGTCATATTGTCTGATATACAAAATGATCATGCTGAATGGATATTGGAAAACACTAAATAATTCTCATAATTATTAAGTTAAAGTTTGTAATTTTTTTATTTTTTGAAATTTACATGTGTAAAATCTATTTATAAATAATTATTAGATTCTTATATATATATATATATGTGTGTGTGTGTGTGTGTGTGTGACTATATATATTATTTTTTTGTTAAATATTATATTCAATAGTTTTGGATAAATAATTTCTGATTAGAATACATGACGTACATAATTGTGTTTTAGTGACATTGATATATATAAAAACTAAATTTTTGTAACTATGATATTTAAATATAATTTTTTTTTCATAATATTAGATTATAAATATATTTAATAGTTTAAATTTTATATTTTTCAGTTATGAATCATCAAATGATTATTTTTTTATCTGAAAATTATACATGTGTTTCACTATTTTTTTACCTTCATTTTTATTATCATTATTCTTAAATATTCAAAACTTTAATAATATATATGTAAAAATAATTTCATTAACGTGTCCTATTTCAATGATATACATAGATAGAGGGTAACACATATTGAGGTATTTTTTCGTATTATTATGTATTCAGTAATATAATTATTTAATAAAAGAAATATTTTAATTTAAAAAAATTAATTTCATGGATAATAATGTGCCTCTTATTGATATGCCTCTTATAGAGAACTCATCTCATACTTTTGTAGACAAATAAATTTCTTGTTTCAGTAAACATGAGATAATGAATTTATTAAAAGCTTTACATTTCCATACAGTTCATATAATATAAATAAATGTTCATGATAATAATAGCCCTAATGACCCAAATGCAACATAGGTTACCAGTAATATCAACATGTCACGCCATTTTAGGATTAAAATTTTATATCATGATTGGAATTCCATCTACAAGATATAGAATGAGTATCTTTTAGACTCCATAATGGTAAAATATAACAATTTATTTATTTTTATTTCATTAGTTGAGTATATTATATATAAAATAAAGAATATTTAATTTATTCATTTATATATGACATTAATTTTTTATTAACTAAAAAAATTAAAAAAAATATATCTATATTTAGTTTTGGTTCGATGAAGATATTTAAAAAAATTGAAAAAAAAATTATATTTTTAGGGAATTATTAAATGAAATGGCATAGAACAAGTATATGTTTGTTGATGCAGATACATGGATTAAATTTGTCTCCCCTCAAAATGATGATACATTTATGGTATGCTAGATATTGATCACTATTAAATTTATGCTATATTAGATTATTACTTATTATTTAATTATTATATAATAGGACTCTAGGATATCTCATCAAGAGATCCAGTTGGAGAGTATATACCTTCAAACATTTTCACTTGGATGGTGTTTTTAATCGGGGGGAAACTGATTTTTGATATATTTGAAGCATTAACATATCAATATAATAGTGGTTCAAATGGAATCTAGTTTGGTACTCTATATTCCCCACTAACCATGAAAATGGAAAAAAATTAAGTATAACACAAATTGAAAAACATATTACGAAGTTATTTGATTTTATAACAAAAAAAAGTAAGTAATTAATTTTTATAGTAAATGAATGTTTGTATTTTTAATAATAACAACTCCAATAAAACATTATAATTTTCCATTTTAGGATGATATTTACGAGAAATCTATATTGGGAAATTTTTTCCTTGGTGGTAGGATTAAAATCCTTGTGGTTTCTTTAGGAAAGGAAGAACACCCCGACCACATAAAAGGATATGATTAGGGTATTAGTGTTAGGATAATTTTTTGTCATAAAAGTAAAAAATAAATATATCTTGAAATAGATTCATTAAAAACTGAGATGAATGACCAAAACATTCCTTGGATGAAAAAATTCAATCACTTTTACAATCTATGTTTGAACAATTGATGAGAAAACCGTAGCCCACACAACCTACCCACAATATTAGAAAACGAGCCCTTAAATGTACTTATAAAAAGGATGTATCATCACTATAAAAGAATTTATATGGTAAGTCATGTTAATGGATTAGAATTATCAGTGCTAAAAAAGAGTTGATAATTACCACCATTAACAACACTTTTTAGTGCTGATTAAGGGGGCCTTTATCGCCATTTTTAGCACTGCTAAATGACTCCTTTAGGATAAATTTCTTAGCACTATTAAAGGAACCCTTTAATAGAGCTAAAAATCACTGTTTATAGACCTAATGATAATGGGTATAATTTTTTTTCTCTCCCCCTTTTTAGCACTTCCACCCCTTTACCAGTGCTACCCCTGCCCCCTTATCAGTGCTTTAGATAATCCCACCCCCATAGTGCACCCCTGCCTATAGTGTGTTTCGAACCAGAGAACTCCATATTAAATAAAAACACCTTTTTCCACTCCAATATATTATTTTGTTTTTCATTTTATGATATATATATATATATATGTTAAATATTTTTTTCTATTTTTTATCCATGTATATATATGTGTGTGTGTGTTTGTATATATATATATTTATATATTTATAATTTTATATGTATTTATATTTTTATACATTTTTAAATACATATTTATATTTTATAGCGGATATTATAATTTATTTACATAAGGTTTATATTTTGATAAATATATTTTATATGAAAATAGTTTTAATAATTTATTTATAAAATTAATTTTTTATTTAAATATATAAACAAATAATTATATATTTTTAAATATTTTTTTATAAATAACAGTACATTATGTGAAATGATAAAATTTTAAAGCCATAATATCAATATAAATGTAATCCATAGGAATAAAATCATTCTGTATTGAAAATTTGTAAAAATACCCCCTTAAATGAGCCATAAATTTCATTTAATGTTAAAATGATTGGATATAGAAGAAAAGAACTTACTTTTGGAGGCCATCTAGGCCTTTTTGGATTCAAAAGAGCTGATTATGGGATCTAATGGGTGAGAATGGTGTAGAGATCATCACAATATTTTATTTTATGTGTGGTATAACCCAAACCGAAAATCGAAGCTAATGTTATAGTAGTATAAAAGCCATCTAATGTGAAAAATAGAGAGGTATGATGAATATAAAATTAGTTTTCTCTTCTATAAATTTGATTAGTGGTTTATATGCGTTACTATGGCATACATATCATCATAATCTCTGATTTTATATGTTTCATAAACTAAATGGACATCCAGATAATAAGTTATAACCATTTATATTTCAATAAATTGTTGTTCCCTGACTCAAAACTCAGTTTTGGAGGCCTTTTGGGCCTTTTAGGGGTAAAAAATATGAGAAATCTTGTATACCTATATCAATGACCATATGTGGCATAGATATTTTACTAGGATTTTATTTCAAATGTGGTTGAGTCCAAACGGACACTTAAAAATATTTACGATCATCTGGTTTTTGAGTTCTATTTTGGACTTTTTTTAAACTATAATATATAATATTCCATTGATTAACACACTATTTATATCTAATTTGGTTTTAGAATATTTAAAAACAATTAATTTTACTGGTTGTGGAGCTCAAATCGACTCTGATATCAAAAGTTATGTTCGTTTCAGGGGGTTTAGGGTTTCTTATCATTTTTATGGGGTTTAAGGGTTTCTAGAGCTATTATCAAGATTCATGAAATATAGGGTTATCGGTTTTTTAGATGTTTTTAGAAATTAACATTTCATCAGTTTTTTTTACTAGCACTGATAATGGGGGAGAAATGTTTGTGATTTTTTAAAATCATTGCTAAAGGACCCCCTTTAGTAGCACTTTTTATACCTCTGTGAAAGGGGTTTTTTAACCGTGCTTTTATCTAGAACCGTTAAAAACCTTGCGCTAGATAAACCTAGTTTTTTAGTAGTCATATCCTACAAAGGCTACTCAACCTGTGCTACCTAACAATCTTGCTCATCCCACCTAGCCTGCCTATATGGATCCTCCACCTCCTAGTTCAAACCTAACAATATACTTTGAGTCAAATGTTGGAGATCCCAATGAACATATTATATGAGATAGATTCAAACATATTTTTGGATTTTGTAAATCATAACCCTATGAATTTGGGTTAGGTAAGAATATTAGATCCTCATAATATGGATCAAACTATTCTACTCCGATTTCCTATCGAGGAGGTTACCATAGTTAGAGATTGTATGTGTCATTTCTTACTATGGAAGGGAAACCATCATATTTATCTATCATACGAGGTATGTGTTCTATTTGAAACAGTATTTAAATTTTATTAAAAATTACTTATAATGTTTTATGAAGAGATATTTATATAGGCGTATCTAATATCAAATGAATTTGTATAAAAGAAAAAAAAATATTTATGTACCACCATCTTCAGTTAGATATATGATTTCTGAAGGACTAAAAATATTGTTCTTGGTTTATTCATATATGGATAGTATTTATGAGTTTCAAGAATATTATGATATATACATGGAAGATAAAATTCCTTAAAAATATTCAAAAAAGATATCATGGATCTTGTTAATTTTTTTAAGGTCAATATGCCTATGTTGAAGTTTTTTTCCATGTAATTAAATTTATTTTTCTTTTTTTCTTTTATTAAACAAGTATATTTCAAGTTGTTTACAATATTACTAATTTCAATTAGGTATATACGCATGATTCTTATTGAAAATGATATCATTGGTGTTTTTGGTGATATAGATCATGAAATTATTAAAATGGCTATCAAATATCTGCAAAATCATGACATTGTTCTATATATATCTAAGATATTATTAAATATTGTTAATGGGTTTTTTTTACATTAAATGATGCATAAAAACACTAGAATTATTATGAAGTAATATTCATTATAATTTAATTAATGGTGAACTTTTTATATTTTAGAGGTCATTTAATTTTATATGCATTCATCCAAAAATAATTATAATTATATTTTCTCTTCCATTTAATAGGTGGTGTTCATAAAAAAATAGAATATTGTTAGAGATGTACGTTTTATTTAATTATATATTTTTATTCATAATTATTATTGTTTACATATGTTTTTAGTTTATATATATATAAATAAAAGTCATGGAAAAGTATTTTCAAAGATCACTTGTCGATAAAGAACTTAATTATAATCCAATACATTGAATTAATGGTAAATATATTTTATATTTGATAATATTTTATTTTTATTATATATATATATAAGTTTTTATTTTCAATTTAAGGTTTTATAACTATAGTTTAATCATCAAAAAGGAAATATGTAATGTGGTTATTATTTTTTAAGATTCATTTATGAGAAAATCCCAATTGGGTCAATGACTATATTAAATAAGGTTAGTTATATTAATTATTTGATTTTTTGTATCAAAATATTCTATTTTTAATCTTATAATATTTATTTTTATTTAATATTTTCAATAATACCAAGTCATATATGAAACATAAACTTACTAATATTCACAATTTATTTTCCAACTATTTCTTATGTAAGATTGTGGTATAAATTCTAAGGCATGTCTCTTTTAATAAAAGATAAAAAAGGATTAATTAGATAATCATTTTCTACTATAAATTAGAATATTATGTTTATTTTTACAGGGTTTTACCTATTTTATAAATGTTTTATACATAAAAAATATATTAATATAATAAAATCCTTTTAAATTTTAAGGTATGAGCATTTTATAAAATATTTAAAAATTTGTAATTATATAATTGATTCGTCTTAATGTTTTTCTATTATGTTTTTTTTCAGTTTTCAAATTTTTTAGGTAGCTATATTTTAATAAAAGTTAAATAAATATGTATATATATATAAATAATTCTTCTCTTAGTTTTTATATTGTGTTTAATTTAACAGGTTTGTTCTTTTCATTATGTTGGTGTATTATGAGGATTATGTAAATCTTTTAGAAAAAGATAAAATAATTTGATTTTATTCTTTTCTATAAGTAAATTATTCTAAATTATAATTTTTTATATGGGTTTTGACAATTGATATATTAAAATATATTTCATTGTAGGCTCTGATGATTATGAATCACTATAAATTTATAATTATTATACCATTTATTTCATTTAATGTGTGACAAAAATACATTTTGCCTTTTTATTTTCAGTGGATTATTCTCTAAAATATGAGTTATTAACATTTCAATATTTATTTATCATAATGAATATATTATGGGATACAAATAATATTGTATTAATCTCTATTTCTATCCCATTTAATGCATAAAATGTTAATTAAGTTCATTTTTTTATTTCAGGTGATTTTACTATTTGATTGTAACATTTTTTATTTCTTATTAAAAGTTAGATATGGTTTATATTAAAAACATTTGATAATTTTATGTAAATTTTTATTATATATAATCAAAATAAGAAAATATTGGTCTCAATTTTTATTTCATTTAAATTTAAATATGAATTCTTGTTTCATTTAACAATACATTCACTAAGGCATAAAAATTTGCTACCCGATTTTGATGACAATGATTTCACTAAAATAGGGTATTTGGTGTGATTAAATGTGTATGGTATTCCATGATTAAATTGAATTCTATAAGTAACTGGTAGTAGACTAGAATTATCTATTTATTTATTTCTCCTTCATGTAATAACAATTATTTTAATTGCAGCACATTGCAAGCGAAAATCAATTGGGTATCATTATTTATGTTTAAAACTGTCATCTTGAACTATATATTTTAAATATTATATTCGTTTTAAAATATTAGTAACATTTTTATATCTTTATTAAATGGATTTAATTATTCAATTAATTTAATAAAATCTTTTTGTTTTTTCAAAATGTCACTTTTTTTATTTTCCATTTTGATTTTCTTTTTTTAAACAATATATTAATTTATTTTATTAATATTATTTATGTTTCCAAATACTCTTTTTGGTTTCATCATTCATTCACTTTCATCACAATATAATTATAAAAATTCAATTATAAATTACATGTTCAATATTTTCATTTAAATAAAATTGGTACATTTTACAATTTATGTATACACTTTCTTATGTGAAGGGAATGAATATATGGATATGTAGCCTTTGATTTAGCAAAATAGCCTTATGAAATTAATATAAAAAATATGGTCTTGGGGCCTCAATAATTTCTACATCTAGGATGATTTATATATTCTTAAACATTTTATATTATAATTTTCATTGATAATGATGAACTTAAATTCCATACATTTGTAGGTTTGGAAATTATTCATGAGGCATGAAGGTGGGTGAAATTGGTAAGACACTCTACCAAATTATTTTATATAATGATCTAGATTTATTAAATTATATTTTCTTTGTATAGAAATTGAAGTATGAAATCTATTAATGATATATTCTCAGTCGCACTCAGATAGAGAAATGTTATGGTTATTTTTCTTGAATAAGAACTTCCCAATAATATTATGCAATATAATTTATCAATATAAATGAAGATATAGTTATTTATAAATTATAGGATTCATGATATTAAGAAATGCTTATGATTTTTACTTAATTAATAATATTTCTTTTCCATTTATCTTCTAGTTGAAAAAGTTTTACTAAAATTTTTTATACCAATTTCACTTCATCTATTGAATTATGTATGTATGTATCAAATTTAATTCTAAATGAATATCTTATATAACTATATATTTAATGATTAATTTTTTTGTTAGGATGTAGGAAAAAACTTATAATAAAATATATATCATATCCAATTTTCATTTTTTTCATCCTTTAATGAAATATATAGCATCTAGAATACATGAAACATTTAATGGTTTGATGCAGGTCCAGCCACATTGTCCAGATTTGTCCTTGTAAAATTTTATTGATTAATAATATTTCCTTACTTATCAATTTTCTTGTTCGCATCATTTTTTTCATCACAAATTCTTAGTCTTGAAAAAACACTTTTTAATACTTCTCGCATAATATGTTGTACCAGAACAAGGAATAAAACAATTTCAGATATAAAAAATAGCGAATAGGTAATATGTTTTTTAGGTTTCAAATTATCATGTGTAATATTATATAATCCCACTAATTTTTGGTTATATACTATAATAAAAAATAACAATTAATAGTATTTATTATCCTACAATGCAAAAAAACATAGAATTGGAACCTACAGTTCGTATTATGAAAAATGTGATGCCTATTTAAATAATATTGACAATTCTGATGGAATTATTTTTTTTCTACAATTATATTATTTTCCCTACATTCCCCATAATGTTCTCATTTCTCTGTTTCCATTAATATTAATAATTTATATTTAATTTTTCTATTTTCTTAATTTTTTACTTGACATATATTTTGTTCTAACATAGTTTTTAAATCCATCAAATACAGAGTACAACAGTTCGGGAGTGATCACAAAGAATAAATTTAAGTTTTTCTAATTAAGATGTATGTTCTATGGGTTATACCAAAAGCAGTTTCATAGTTGTGATATTATTTGACAGAGAAAAGAATTTATAATAGTTTTAATTATTTAAATACACTTCAAGTTGAATTAATACATCGTTTTATTCTTGTATTTACATATTTCAGAACATGAGGAGATTGATTTAATCAATGACATTTTTTTATAGATCACCGTTTTATTTTAGTCTATATAAAATTTTTATAATTTTAATTTTAAAATTATATTTGGTTTTACATGTATATACATGGCATTAAATACTTTTTATCATTCATGTATCTTGTTTTTATTTTTTTAGAATCTTGGAAATGTACTCTTTTTTAAAAAAAAATAATTTTTTCCCATATCTTATTTTAAAAAAATGATGATGAGAGTCAAAGTGGTTTCATTTTAATGAAATGTTTTCACAATAATTTATGTTGATGGTCTACTATAGATATTTTAAAAAATTATTTTTAAATAACCTATGTGGAGGGTTTTGTGATGTTTTTTAAAATTATTTTTGATATCAGATTTTAAATAAAGCATATTACAGAAGAACTAACAACATAATATTCAACATAAAACCGAAATTGAAAGTATTATTCCATTTTTAAATTTGGACTATAGACGTTGTTTTTATACAAAGACGAACACCCAAAATGACATTTGACATCAGATATTTTCTAGGGAACTATGTTCAAATTTTATTGTAGTCAGTTTTATTTAAAAATCGAAGTGGGAAAAAATTACAATTCTCCATACTAAAATAATTAATATTGTTGGCATTTTTTAAATATCCATGAAAATATTAAGGATATATTTTTAACGTTGATTATACATTAAATCAGACATCTTAAATTCCCTTAAAATAAAATTTTCTCTAAAATTTATACAACTTTTTTATAAAAAGTTATTGTCGATAATTTTATTTATAATGCTGGTTAAAAATCGACATTAAAATTTGAAAAAAATTATTCCAGAAATATATATTTCCACTAGTTCCAAAAAAATGGCCTATTTATCAAAGTAACTTGAGAAAAAACTCATAGAACATGTTCCAAACAATCTAAACATGAAATCAAATTTTATTTTAATTAAATAAATTGTAATATATAGAAAAAATTATGTATAATTTATTAAATATATAATAAAAATATATATTATATAAAAATATATTAATACATGTAATTAAACATAATTAAACATTTAATGTAGGAAAATATTAAGAAATAATGAGTGTATTTGTAATCAATAAAAAACATTGAAGAACATTCAAAAACAATTGACCCCTTTTTGTTTGATTATGAAACCGAACATGAATAACCAAAATCATTCTCCCCAATTTTTAAAATAAAAATATTATAATAACTAATTTTTTCATATATATATTATTATAGAATCTAATTATCCCCCTTTTCTCTTTAATCAGATAAAAAATATTATAAAAAATTAATGAGTTGAATTTTTTAAAGTAGTCTGAGATAGAAAATGTGTAATCACATACAAAATAATATTTTATAAAAAATAAATGTTTATAAAGTAAATTAAAATTGTATATTATGTATGGGATGTTGTAAAATAGTTATATAAATCATAAATTTAAAGAGAAATATAAACAATAGTTATATGAAAAAATTTCCAAATATATCAAATTTCCTGAAAATATGAAAAAAAGAATATAATCATACATAAAATACCCTTAAACATATTCCATGGTTAAACTATAAATATCATGTTATAAATAATAAATAAATGTTAAATATCCCACTTAAATAGATATAAAAGTAGAAAGTAGAAGAGCTCTACCTAAATTTTTTTTTCATTATAAAAGTTCACATGTATAAGAATGATTAGAGAAAAATTTCAAATAATTCATATATCTCAATGAAATAAAACATTATTTTTATATTATATTCCCCTTGATAAAAAAATTAATTATATGGGGAACAATCCTATAAAACTCAGATATAATAATTTAATTATACCCATTCTATTTTTTATCCAATTGGTTTATTAACAAAAGTTATTAGTACCCAATAATAATTAATAAATTTAATTTATTGAACACTAGAAGGAAAAATATAATAGATAGAAAATCCATGAGTCATTTGTGACATGTACGGGTCAACCCTGGCTCAATACGAGGCACGGTGTGACCGATATCACTCTAAGTGTCTCTCTTTTGTTTAAAATGGACATCATTTTAATTAAATACAACTGGCATACGGAAAACTGACCAAATGTATTCGGATTGTGTTGATACTTTAGCATAATAATCCATGGGTCATTTGTGATGTGTATGAGTCAACCCCGGAACAATACGAGGAATATTGTGGCTGGTACTACTCAATGTGTCTCACTTTTATTTGAAATGAAAAACATTTTAAGTGAAAACAACAACTTGTATACAAAAAACCAAACAAACACATTCATATTATGTTGATACTTTAGGACAACGATCTATGGGTCATATGTGACGTGCACAAGTCAACCCCACCTCAATCCAAATCATTTTGTGGACGGTATCAATCGAAGTCTCTGTCTTTTGTTTAAAATGGACATCCTTTTAAGTAAAAACAAGTGGCATATGAAAAACCGACCAAACATATTCGGATTGTGTTGATACTTTAGAACAAGGATCCACAGTCCAGCCTCACACAATCCACTTCTCATGTGAGGAAATTCTACCCCAATTCTAAAACACATGACATTTATACACCAAGGACAACTACATTCCCTAAGTCACACAAGTTCATTGATACACACCCATTATCATCATCACTAAGTTCAAAGACACTCTCCCCAAACCATGGGACATTATATTTGTGTTTGTTTGAAGTTGTTTATCCATTTATTTATTTTGAGGTTATTGGATTCTAATTTGTGAATTCAATCATTTATGTGTTATATAAAATTAAATTTTTTATGTATTCTTAATTCTGTATAACAAATATAATTATGTATTCAGTTTTTTATGTATTGTATTCATAATTGATAATTAAATTATGTATTTATTCAATTTATTATTCAATTATAAATTGAATCCCGTATTTCACATGTAATTGTCTTCTCAATTCTGAATTGAATTCTAAATCAATTATGTATTTTTATAATTACCTTATGAATTATGTTTTAATTCTATATATTTATAGTTTTAGGGTGAATTATGTGTTAAATATATATGAATTAATTGTGTATATGTATGTGTTATAGTTGTTTATTATAGGTAATTGGAGTTGGGGAATCTGGAAATACATAAAGGGAAGCTGGATAATAGAAATCATAGAGCAGCAGGCTGCTTCCTAAATTGTAGAGCAAAGCCTATGCCAACGGTTTACAATATTTGGCATAGGGATGTGAATGTGTTTTATACCAACAGATCTAAGAGAACTGTTGGTAAAAACACTTTCCCAATGGTTTACAAACTGTTGGGATATCGGTGAAATGCTTAGATATACCAACGGTTTTTGTAAACCGTTGGTAAAAATCTTACAAAGCTATATTCCAACAGTTTGAAACCGTTGGAATAGTATGTTTACCAATGGTTTCAAACCGTTGGTGAAAGGATATACCTACGGTTTGACATAACCATTGGTATAATGTATATTTCCTAACATATACCAATAGTTTTCCTAAAACAGTTAGCATATGTTTTTCCCTATGGCTTACTACCCTACAGTTTGGATAACTGTTGGTATAAATTATACCAACAGTTATCCAGCCTTTACCAACGGTTTGGAACCGTTGGAAAAGGGTTCATTTCCAGTACTGGGAAAGGGTATGAAGTTAAGTAAAATTTTATCCTTCCAAAATCATAATAATTTTATAAAGATATTATGAATTCATAAATTATATATATATATATAACCATCAATGTATGGTAGTGATGAAAAATGAAACACATCTCCTTGTGGATAGTGTAGTTGGTATGTATACACGAGCGATGTTCTCAATTCAAATAAGATAGAAAAGATGATTAATATGGGTTTTACCATAATAATAACAACTATTATGAATATATAAGATATCTATTTTATTATTTCATCATGGTTAAATTGTATTTTAAATAGTTTGAGTAGAAAATAAACATCAAGCACCGGGTTAGAAATTTTACATCATAATTGGAAAAATACCATTGTCTACCACATTAATCTTTCATAGGTTTATCTTTTGGTGTGACCATATATTCGAGGAAATGGGGAATAAGGTTATTAAGGTACCTTGGTAGGTGTTCTTTTGTTAAAAGGATCAAATTATGTAAGTAATATAATAGAGAAGATACACTTTTATAAGTGATATTGGAGGCAAACATGTTAATACTTGAAATATTAACATTTTATATAGTATATAACTGATGATAATATATCCCAAACTACCATATCTCCATAGATAATTAGTTTAATTTTTATATATAGTCCTTAAATAAATTTTATATGAGTATTTGTGTCATGTTAGACCTTCACTTTTAGTTTTACCCCATTATTAACATTGTTTAACCATAAACACTATAACATATTTATCACTCCTTAAGGGTAATGAATGTAATTTCAAATATGAAAAGTAAAACTAAAATTAATTATTCATGATATATTCAACAATTTACTATAAAAATTAGTGAATAAAAGTTTTATTACAAATTTTCAATGAGCTAAAAATAATTATTTGACAAAAATACAATTTAGGGTCATTTTTGGGACTATTCATATATTTTCACTTTAAATTTATGAATATAAAAATTTAATTCGAATATAAACTCATTAAAAAATTTTAAATTATAATTTTTCAAAAAATTAATTTAATACTATAACTAATACAAATTATATTATTTTTAATGTTTTGAAAATCATTTATTTAAATTTTCTATTTCTTGCATAAGCATTTTGCTGGTGTTGCATAAGTTTCAAAAGTAATTATATTACCTATAAAAATTAAAAATTAAAAATTATAAATTTAATAATTTAATAATATTCAAAATAAAAAATTATATTCATCAGTATATTCTTTTTATCAATAGGAAAAATTATTTTATATATTTAAAAAGGGAGAGACTATCATTTTGTAATTATTCTAAACATAAAATAATATATAAAGTCATAACCTATGTGGATTGATAAATAATGAAATATTTCTAAATGTAGGATTTTTATGGTATAATTTAACCCCTACAATAAAATAAATAAATGTGGTGGATTTTTTTGACACATTATCCATTTTTTTAAACCTAATTAACATCTCTTACTCATTATCGTGGTGATAAACTTATAACTAGTATATTATTCGTTAAGACCAAAAATGAAAATGACCTATCTAAAAAATGTTGAAATTAATCATTAGACATATTCAAGGAATTTTTAAAGATTCAATTTAGATGATTTTTTCAAATTATTATTCATAAAATTTTTAAAAACTCAACAGAAAAGTTTTTTTATAAAATTATATTTTTTTTAAAAAATGCACTTATACTGAAATTAAATATAATTTAGATTAGAATGGTATTATATATATTATTTTTCATAAAATGTATCTTATTTTGAATAAAAAAATTATCAAAATTTAATTGGAATTTTAAAATACATGAACAAATGGAAATAAATTCTTGTTTTTAAAAAATTATCGTTTTCACTATTCAAACAGAAATTAATATTTTCAGATAAATACCAAAAAATAGTCCTATAAATATTATATATTTTTTAATTTAGAAAATTATTTACATTTTTAAAAATTGAATCTATTATTTTAAGGAATTAGTTATAATATCTTGACACAAAATGAAACAAAAACCTTTTATCAAGTATTGTTTTAGGCATCAAATTATATTATTAACATTAAATTTCAAATAACTATAATTTAATAAATTTTAATTAAATAAATTTATTATATAATCTTATTATTTCAGAAAAATTATTTATAATTTGTTATTGTTTTAGTATATTAGGTTAAAAAAACATTTCCCACAGAAAAAAATTCTGAAAAAATATTTTTTACATTAAAAATAATTTAACATCATTTCCAACCAATGGAAAATAAATACAATATTTATATTCATTTTGTTAACTAAAAAACCTTATATATATTTAATAATATGTCTATTTCTATTCATACCCCAATCCAATGTCTAGTTAATATAGTCCATAATATAATATTTATGCAATATATCGTGGTTCATTTAAAATCATAATTTAATATACGACACACTATAAAATATATATTACTAATGAAAATAAATGTTAAAATATTGTGGTGTTAAATTATATCTTTGTAAATACGTATTCTCCATATATTATATTATCATGTCCCATAAAATTGTTTCCATTTTTTTAAACTATTCCAAGGACTGGAAGACAAAATATATGACCCTAGAAGGAACAAAATTATAATATTTAAATATACCTTTATTGAAAAAAAAATTAGAATGTGGTGGTGATATATAATGAAACATAATCAGGTTTCCCCATAAGGGAAACATTGGTGCAATGAGAAAATACAGATATTATATAATAAATTAACTTTTAATGAATACTATAGAGAGATAACAAAGATAATCCTATGAAATCTAACTACCACAACAAAAAATAAACTAGTAAGGGATAACGAAGACCATATATTCATCATAAATTAATGTGATAGGATATCATTTTTATTTAAAAATATTTTTCCATGTGTTGAGGTATTCATTAAATGTCAACATACATAACATTATAAAATATACAAAACTGATTTTATTCTATTTCTGAAGATCAATTTACTCATTTGGTTATGCCTTTATCAATATACACTTCTATATTATCTCTTACACCTAGAACTGAATTTTCATGATGAATTTTTCAGTTTTGTGGTACTATAATTTTTATTCAAATTGATTATAAGATTTATAAAATGATAACATGTTTCTTATATTATATTTTTACATTAACCAAAAAAAAATTATTAGCACAACATAGCTTAATATCCAATATGAATATACATTCTTATTATGAAATACAATATTTATCTCAAAATACTCAATAATAAAACCCAATTTTCAACATAAATAATTCTATATATAAATATATTTAAAAAAATTAAAATATTATACTCCAATATCAAATCCAAAAAATCAAATTCATTTCACATCATATTTTTCAAATATAATAATTACATTTATCTATAAGTAAGATAAATCACTAATAATATCACAGAATGAAATATTTAAGTCGTAATCATATAATCTATAAAATATACAAATAAATTGATTAAATATATTTAATTACAATAAATCCAAAATAAAATAATATATGCTTAAAAAATATAATTCAACATTTATTCCTCAAATAAACTCCCATCATATCCAATAATATATTTCCATTTAGCTTATCCATACAATGATCCCTATATTATGAAATTATAAAAAAATTATCCTTAATCTATTTGTCACCAAATCATTTTTGAATCACATAATAATCTATATGATAAATGATATATTCTTAAATTAGAAATACCATTTATTCAAATTAATCATGATTACATCCAAATTAATGATCATTATAACCCAAAATGTTATAACCACCTTTTAATATATGACCAAAAAATATTAAAAAATTCTTCCTAAAAAATTCCAATAAAGTAGAAGTTAAATTAAAGGGTTTCATATACATAAAAAATTTAATAATTCTCAATAAATATCTCCTAAGCTACTTCAATCATATAATACTTAAGTAGGGTACCTATTGCATGAAATTCCTGATCAACCAAAATCTTATTACCCCTTGAAGGTATCTTGAACTCTTAAAATATCCAATAGTCAATAATTATAATGTAAAATTTTATCTAATACTTTCCTCTAATAAAAACTATAAAACCTATTAAATTAAAAAGGCCAAAATTCCATGAATTATATGAATTAATGTTTTTAATTATATTTCAAGGATCTTATTTTAATTTTATAAAATTAATAAATACAATTACATAAAAAATTTTAATCATCAACTCAATGTATATGTTTTCCCAAAAAATATGTATTCATAAGGTCATAGTCCAATTTTTTTCCTCATACACATTCTTCATTCAAGGTCAATTTTTATTATTTGAAGCTTGATTTTATAATAGTTTATATATATTCTTATTCCCTTTGATTTTTTTAATATCGTGGGATGAAAAAAAATCCCAGTAAGGAATAAAATATGAAATTAAACCCATTAATACACTTGAAATTATTAAAAACATATAATTATTTTTTAATTCTATCATAACAATCATTTACCGAAAAATGAAATATTAATAAAATACCAAATATATCACAAAACCTTTCATCAGAAAGCATAAATGGAAAAAACAATTCATTAATAATTTTCCATGAAAAAAATAATCTTTAAAAGATAAAAAACATACCATTATAATTTAATTTAATTTTTTTAACTTTTTAAATTAGAATATTTTCATGAAGACCCATACAAAATTATAAGGAAAACATGTCAAAAACATGTGGCATCAAAAAAAATTCATAGAATTTCCTAAATGAATATGTCTAAAAAATTATTTGGAGAAACATATAGTTTTTATCTACATCACATAATATAGGTACTTTAATACATACACATTGTCTTTAGAGTAACATAAATTAGTCAAATCTTTTACTTTACCCAATTCAAGGGAGGTATTTGACAGACCCACCCATTACATAAGGGGCACAATACCACAAGGGTTTAAATTAACTCCATATTCCCGCATTAATAAACAGATACCTAGTGTCATGTTTTGAAATAAATAAATTTTTTAAATTATATATTTCCTTATAAAAATAATAAAATTGTAATATTATCCCATGGGATAAATCACATTGAGTTATCTTGAAAAAAATGTGATGAAATATCCTTTTATTTGGAAATCATTTAAAAACTAAAAAATACCAAAACAAGAAGAAAAGTGTATTTTCTAAAAAAGTTGAATATTTTAATGGAATATTGATAATTATTAAAATAAATTACAATATTGAAATCCATTCATGTTATATACATTAAATTACATTAGATTAAATTTTAGTAAAAAGATTCAAAAGTGACTCATATGAAAATCATTTTATATAATTATTTTAAATAAAATTGTTGGTGCCTTTAGAGTAAAATGACAATGAAGATTAGAATTTTAATAAGATTTATCAAAAAATTTAAAATTATTAAATTAATAATAAAAATTCAAATGGTATTATATAAAAATCATAAAACAAATCAGATGGTGGAAATGACATGTGTCTTGGACAATGGAAATTGAGATGAGAAATCGATTACCTTGAGTATGAATAACCACATATATTATATAACACATAATAATAAATTTATATCAATTACAAACATTATTAAAAAAAATTAAGGTTTATTAATATATCATAATCCCTTTATATAATTTATCACCATGACCTATATATTTACTAAGTGTATTAAGTTCAAGTCGGATATTTTGAAAATATTCATTTTATAATCCAGAAAAAGGTAGGCCAATTACAAAGGATTAATTATTCCATCGTATTAAAAACATTAATCATGAAAAAATTATAATTTTGGTAAATTAAATAATATTTTAGATTCATAATTTTATGGTGGTCATGATTTTTTAATTACATTGTTTCATAGAGACAATAGCATGTATGCAGGCATGGATAATTTTTTCATTTTTTTATGGGTGAAAATGAAATAAAGTAGATAATAATATTATTTTATAGAATAATAAATATTTTATAAATATGTTATTTATATATTATTTCAATCATTATGATCAACAAAGTTATATAGAAGTGAAAAAAAGATTCTAATCGCTTTGAGGAGGTGGTATTCCACACATACACAAGGGTGGAATTATCATTTCTCATTCGAATGAAAGGGTAAGAGGGTAAGTAATATTTTACCTTTTTAAAATGACAGTAATTATATAAAACTAATATATATTCATTAATCAAATATTTATAACATTCCTTATGGTGACAAGATAGAAAATAAAACACACTGCTTTGTGAATCAGGTAGTCCACATGGATGCACATGTGATGTTTTAATTTCCAATGGGATGGAAACAAATATAAAAAAGTATTTTAACATAAATATAAAAAATATAAATTTATGGAAGATACTAGTTTTATTATTTCTTTAGAGTGAAATACTATTTAATGGATTCAAAATAAGAAATAAACACAAAACAATTGGTTAATAATTATACCACTTCTTTGGAAAACCTCCAAGGCTTACATTGTAAGCATTCCAATGACGGCCTTTTGGAGTATCCAAAACCTAATGAAAATTGAAAAAAAAATTAATGTATTTGGGAATGTATCTATTGTTCTAAATGTTTCAAGAGGTGTGGGGAATAGGGGAAAGTATATACCATTTTATATATGATGTAAGTGTAAAACTTGTAAATACATGACATATTAATATATATTATGTATCAAAATAATTTATAATAGATCCAAACTACATTATCATTAAATAAAATATGGGTTTCTTCTATATATAATAATCAAGTATATTTGATATAAATTTAAATTTGATTTAAATTCTCATCTTTTTCTTTGTCCCTATTGATAACCCTATTTTATTATATTTGTTTTGACATATTTTTTACTTTTAAAGGCCATGAAGGTAATTTTAAAAAATCCAAGTGGAATATAAATGAACCATTAATGAAAAATTGATGATTTAAAATGAAATTGATAAAATATAGGATTTTATATCCTTTTAGATTTTTGTGAAATTATTTTTAAAAAATTAAATACCATTTAAGGTCATTTTAAGGAATATTCAAATATATTGACTTTAAATTCATCTTGGTAAAAGTTTAATTTGAATATAAACTCATTTACCAACACTTATACATTATAATAATCCATTTAAATTTTTAGAATCCCCAATTTATCCAAAATATAATACTTTTAATGTTTTTGAAATTATTTATTTATTTTCTAAACCAATTGCATAAGCATTGTGTTGGTGTTGTAAAACCGCTCATGGAAATTATACTTTGTCTAAAAATTATATAAATTAAAATCATAAAAAATAATTCAGTTTCAAAATTCCCATTAATAATAATTTATATATTTTTTAATCTCTATGATAGCATATTAATGGTATTAAATTAGAGATAGTGTCATTCTATAAATTTTTTACATAAAATAATATAAAAGTCATAATAATATACAAGAGGAAAAAAATCCATCTTTTGACTAAAAACTCAATGAACATTTAGGGAAATTTGATTTATAAAAGTGGTATAAATTAATTAAAAAATCATTGAACACGTTTTTATAAATTATTTTAAATAAAATATGTTATTGAATCATAAAATGAAACTATTGTCATTAATTTTAAACTTACCATAAATAAGTTAATATAAATTCATTCAATTGAATATGTAAAATAGTTATTTTATTAGTATCATTTATTAATAGATATTAATTTAATCTATCAATAAAAATACTTCATGAATGTAAAAACCGTTTTATAAAAAATAAAACTTTTACATTCAAAATATTTAACATCATTTTTAACCAACTTATAATCAATATTATATCAATTATATATTTAATTAAGTGAATAAATTATATATATATTTAATAATATTGTATTTCATATACATAAATTCTAAACTAATGACACTTTCCTAACAGTCATATAATAATATTTTTACAACATATATTTTTTCATTTATGCTCAGTATTGTGTATATCACATGATATTGAATGTATTTTTTAGAGAAAAATATTATACAATATTTGGGTGTTACATTAATTTATTTTTCTCATGTAATTTAGGCAAGTATTGTTTTATAAATAAATCTATATGATAAAAATGAATGGGCATAAATTTTATTGAAGATATGGAGTTCATGTAATTTATTATATGTTATTGTGTGGTCCTCATTTTCATGTAATTCATGTACTATAATGTAGGAATATTCAAAGTAGGTACTTGTCTCCCTTACGAGATCTAGTGTTAGTACTCCACCGTGTTTCTAGATGTGATCCTCCATCTATGGATTTAGCCCTCCCTAATGTGAGAGGGAACAATCCACTACAAGTGCAATGAACAAATTAATTTTATATTCACACAATATATTAAGTTACATCCACCAATAAAAATTGTTAAATGGTGAATGGATGTTGTATAAGATATCTAATTCAAGTGCTTTAGGATATGTATTATTATTTCTTTTTGGTTGAATTTAATAAATGAATTGATATTGGTTTGTCTTCTTTGGACACTAACTATAACACTAGTTATTTATTAGTTTCATCAAATCCATATTACTTGGTATTTCTCCATATTTAAATGTTATTGATATTATTTGTATTTCATCCCCCTTTATGTGTTGATTGGGTCTATATTCTTATTTTTATAGTCAACACTAAATTGGATTCTTGAATACATGTGTTTCATTTATGAAGATGATGCACAGTTTAGAGGTGGGTTCAGTTAGTTGATGGGGGAGATAAAGCATATAGGTTCCTCGTACTGATGGTTTCTAATATTGTATTCATCCATATATAATATCAATCCTAGTTTCCAAAATTCATTATTTTTTTATTCTATATTTGAAAATTTATTATAACCTTTATAATTTGTAATTTAATTCAAATGATACATTTTTCATCCGATATGTATATCTAGCTTGGGTCATATCATTTTTATGATACAACTGATGGATAGTAAAGTATTGACGTTCAAATATTCTATTAAATAGACCAGTATATATGTGTTGGATTGTTATAATAAGGCCTCCCACGTTTGTGATATGCTATATTGGGGCATATCAATAGCCCCAAGTAAATTATAGGATGTATTTGGGGGGCATACTCAAGGGGATTTCGGGCTAGGCGAGGTTCTGATGGGTTTAGTGATGTTAGTGAGAGTTGAAAATCTGGGCCTCATAATAAAATTTCAAATAATAATGATAACTTAAAACCAAATCCCATTCTCTATTGAATATGATAAATAAATATACTACATAAAAAATTATAGAAAATATACCTCATATAGTCCACATACTCACCATCTCTTTCCTAGATTAAATGATTAAACCAAAATTTACTAACTATAATTTCTAGGGACTTCTATGAAATGGAATACACAGTTTTATATGACCCTCATTATCCACCTCCATTAAACACAAATATGGTTTAAACAACTATTATGTCATTAAAAACAATACCTATAGAAAAGTATCCAATTACATCTACTTAATACACCCAATCACATTTCGCAAATCAGTAAATTATAATATTCTTATAGACACTAACTAAATAAAAAATGTGGTACTAACATGTGATCATATCATATATAAACTAAACTCCTCATAGGCCTATATTGAGTATACTAAACCTAACCAAATAAATATAATTAATACACTAACTATACCTTTAACCTGTTGGGTCTAAACCAATATACTCCCCATATATGGGTTATTATCACACATTTTCACCTTTAAATCATTGACACCCAACCCATTGATCACACATCCCATGAATGTCATTAAATCTCCCTAAATTAATCCTTTATTTTTTTAATCTCATCAAACCATGTAAATATAGCCTAATATCATTATCATGACTCCAGGTCACACTACCCATACATTTTTATATTAAAGTAATATAAAATATATGTATATAGAGAAAACCATAACCATATTATTTAATTTATTATAAGGGAAAAGATTATTTTATTTATAATAAACGTATTAAATTGTTTTTTCGAATTAATTTTGTCACGACCTGCCCTCGGGGTCCGTGCCGTGACTACCCCAAGCCCGCCTTCCATAGGCCAGGGTCTGGCGACTAGGACCAAGGCATAAATCCCAGTAAAAAGGGAAGGCATTGCCTTTGAAAAGTAAACAAGCACCACAGAGTAAGCAAGCAGAAAAGTAAACACTAAGTAAAAACTGTACAAGCTGTGCTGAAAGAAAAAGGGGCCGGAAATACAAGCCCAACTGTAAAGTACAACTGAAAAGAAAAACAACAACTGAAAAGTAAAAACCGCAGCGTCGAGCCGTCCTCCGGAAGTCCCACCTGAAGGGTGGGTACAGATAGCCTCCACTGCTCCTCGGCTCCACCTGACCGCTCCGAGTACGTCCCGCCCAGTGGTCCACCTCCAAGTACCGTCCTGCTCCGCATGCCTCCACCACGATCAGCGTTGTCCGTCGTCTGCAACCAACACAACGTAGTGCGGGCAAAGCCCATGCAGGGGTGAGTATAAGCTACTTAGTAGGGACCCCGAGACCCCCGAAGGTCTCCCGAAATCCACAAAGTAAAGATACAATCACGAAGTAACATCTGACACGGCTCAGGTATATGCCCATACATATACCTATGTCATCAATTCCCGCTCGGCTCCAACGTCCGAGCCTAAGCACAACCCAGTCCACACAGGAAAGCAAACGTATACCCACACAGGATAGCAAAACACAATCCACAAAGGAGAGTAAATAGTAAAGCCACACAGGATAGCTCAACACAATCCACAAAGGAGAGTAAACAGTAAACCCACACAGGATAGCTCAACACAATCCACAAAGGAGAGTAACACATGATTCAGCTCACACAGGTATACTTCTTCGGATGACGATAAAGATGATCACTGATCCATCTAAGTCCTCGGAGCCACGAAGTATCGATAGGTAACTAACCCCCACAATGACCCACACAGGATCGGGCTCACATAGGACCTGTAGGCGCTGGCTCACACAGAACCGCTGAGCGCTGACCCACACAGGATCAGACCCACACAGGATCGGGCCCACACAGGACCGGGCCCACACAGGACCTGTGGCACTGATCCGCGCAGGATCTCTGAGTGAAGTAGTTGTCGCAGTCCACTAAGGGTCTCTGCACGGTCGTCGTCGGAGTCCACGGAGGATCTCTGCACAGTCGTCGCTGTCGAAGAAGCAGTCGCAGCCAGCTCTAGGGTTCCGCACACAGCAAGCTCGTTCGGGAGGGTCCGCTCCCCGAGCCGAGAGGCTGATACATCAACTGACACAAAGTCCGAAGTTGATGTATCCAAAAGTTCTGTATCGTCAACAGGAACTCAACATCGCAGACGGCGCATCAATCAGACGCCTGGTCTGAGAGTTATTGGCTTTTTCGTCCCAGGGGCCTGGTTGGTTTTTAAGGCAAAACCAACCGGAACGTACTCCACCTGCGTCCAAACCTTGGGCGGAGTATGCCAAAAGATCCGTCTCACAAATAGGAATTCAACAAAGCTGACGGCACGTCAATCGGACGTCTGTGGCTCAAGATATGAGCGTTTCCGCTCCGAGGGCCCGGTTGGTTTCGTGTACGAACCAACCCGGCCGAACTCAAAGTATTCTGAAACCTTGAGCGCGACATACCGAAACGACCGTCTCGATCCAAGGATCGCGTTGCCGCTGACGGCGAGTCGTTTGGAGGGACGTAGCTCAAGTCACGGGCGTTTGAACGAAAAGGGTCCGTGGATGGGGGGGTCCGGGCCGACCCGGGCCGACCCCCCCCCCCCCTGGGGGGTCAGCCGAACCGGGTCGACCCGGTCCGGTACGGCCAGGGCGCAGCCCGGCCGGTCGGACCGGCCTGGCTCGGTTCGGCTGAGCGGCCGAACGGCCAAGGCGCCGCGGGGCGCTGCCCCCGCGGCGGCCTGTCCTGCGGCACGCCGGGGCGCCGCCGCTCCCGGCTGCCGGCGCCGCCGGCGTGTTCCGCGGGCCACCGGGATCACTCAGGTGGTCCGATTTTGTTCACTTCTGCGCCGCTGCTCCTCCCGGGACTCGTTCTTCACTGCGGGATCATCAAACTTCGGTTGCGGCATGTTCCGTCGTCGCCCGTCAAATCCGCACAAGAACGAAGAACGACGGAGGGTTGTCAGGCCGTGTTCGTTTGGCCTGCACCCTCTGCGTTAGATATAAACAACGGGAGAATTTTTATTCCACACAGGAAACAACAATTTTAATAAGTTTAAAATTCTTTACAAATCCGGTTCTTTAACTTTTTAAAGAAACATTTACGGAAATATAAAAAGGGGTAATTCCAAAATAATTGCCTACCTCGAAGTCCTCGTCGAACGCACGTTCTTCGTGGAATTGTTTATCGCGGAAGGAGGGGATCATCGCGTCGTCACAGAATCCGGCGTTGAGTCGGCGAACTCAACGGACCAAGAACAACAGATTTAATTTAATTAATTAAATTCGTGTTTTGGTAAAGAACCACAAAGGAGATTAAAAAGAAAGTCCGAGACTCTTACCTCAAGCAGCCGGTCGAAGATCCGTCGCGGAGGAAGAGACGTCGCAGAAGAACGTTGCAGGAAGGGAACGTCGGCGTCGCGGATCACGGCGTCGCGTCGTCGATGCCCGAGTTCGGCATTCTTCGCGTTCTTCGCGAAGGAGGTTGAAGGTTCAAGAACTCCTCTCAACGAGTAATCCTCCAAAAGATAGGTTGGTCTTATTTTATTATTATTCCAACAAACGAAACGGGTAAGTAACGACCCATCAATTCGTTGAATTAATTCAACAAAAGAAGCAACTCATTTAATTTATGAAATAAACCGCCCAATTAAATGGTCTGTTAAGAATTTAAGAAAATGCGTCAGTTGACTTTCATAGTGACGGGTTTTCGCGGGTGCGTTACTTAGTGGAAAGAAACGGCGGGGCTCGTGCGGGCCCCACCTCAAAAAGGGGGTAGGATATTTCAGGATAGCATCCTATCCGGTTCAAGTCAGATTAAGCTGTCTTTAAGAGGCTTCAAGTGGATTCCAAGTGGCTTAAGTGAAATAAAATAAAGTTGTCGAAAAATTATTTTATTTCTTTACCTTAAGCCCAATAATTAAAAACCACACCCGAGCAAACGCAACTCCAGAAGAGGCGTTTCTAAGAGAATACCGGCGCTGCGATTTCATCGGTGCCCTCAGAATTCGATTCCGGGCCCCAGTTCAAAAGTTAGAAAAACTCGCACGTCTGTTCACTGAACGTACCCGAGCCAAACTTCGGAAAATGATTCCGGGCACACCGGGCCTCGGAATCAGGTGCCGTCAGAAACTGCGTTCTTGTAAAATTCAAAAGAAAATTTAGAAAAAAATTTCCTTGAAATTTACGGGTCTTTACATTACTCCAACCTCAGGGCTTTACATCCCCGTAAAGATACATCATAAACTATGGAAACAAATGTTGGTACTGAGCACGCATCTGAGCCTCCCGCTCCCAAGTGCTCTCCTGGAGGTTCCCGTGCTTCCATCTGATGCACACAAGAGGAATCGATCGCCCACGTAGGACCCGCTCCTGTCGATCCTCTATCACCACCGGGACCTCCGTAAAAGTCGTCTCATCATCCACTTCTAGCTCCCCATAGTCAATGATGTGCATTGGGTCGTGCACGTATCTCCTCAGCTGAGATACGTGGAAGATGTCGTGCACCCGATGCAACTGAGGTGGAAGAGCCAAGCGATAAGCCACCTCGCCAACCCTGCTGAGGACCTAGAAGGGTCCGATAAAGCGTGGAGACAACTTACCGCCTCAGCCAAATCTCCGCAAACCACGTCGAGGTGAGACACGCAAGAAGACATGGTCTCCATCCTCGAACTCTAGTGGCCTCTGCCTCCTGTCAGCATATGACTTCTGCCGGCTCTGAGCTGTCCTCATCCACTCCTGGATGACCTGGACCTTTTCTGTCATGGCCCGGACCATCTCTGGTCCCACAAGTGCTGACTCCCCAGGGTCTGTCCAGCACAAAGGAGATCTGCAAGGCCTGTCGTACAACGCCTCGTAGGGTGCCATCCCGATGGTGGAGTGGTAGCTGTTGTTGTACGTGAACTCCACCAAGGGTAGGTGGTCCTCCTAGCTGCGACCAAAGTCGAGGACACATGCGCGAAGCATGTCCTCGAGAGTCTGAATGGTCCTCTCCGTCTGAACATCCGTCTGAGGGTGAAAGGCGGTGCTCAGACGTAGCCGCATCCCGAACGCCTCCTGCAACCCCTTCCAAAGCCGGGAAGTAAAACGAGCATCCCGATCGGAGACGATAGTCGATGGCACACCGTTAAGCCATACAATCTCCTGAACGTAGAGACGCCCCAAGCTCTCCATTGAGCCCTGCTCTCGGATGGGTAAGAAGTGTGCCGACTTGGTGAGTTGGTCAACAATCACCCAAATGGAGTCGTGACCTCTGGAAGTGCGTGGAAGTCCAGTCACGAAGTCCATAAATATCCCACCCCACTTCCACTCTGGGACCTCCAAGGTTTGTACCAAGCCTGATGGTACCTGATGCTCTGCCTTCACTTGCTGGCAGGTGAGGCACCATGAAACAAACTCTACCACAACCTTCTTCATGCCCGGCCACCAGTGATGTCGTCTGAGATCCTGGTACATCTTTGCCACTCCAGGATGTACCGCCAGAGGAAAAGTGTGAAACTCCCTCAGCACCTCCTCTCGTAAAGCAACTGGTACCAAGGTACGTCCTCTGAAAAGGACGTCGTGCTCTGCTCCAAGGGAGAAATCATCAGGTGCCTGTCCCGAGGATATCTGTGCACGCCGCATCTCACAGTCAGCATCCTCACGCTATGCCTCTCTGATCTGCTGCATAAGTGGGGGAGAGACGGTGAGAGACTGAAGGAAGGCTGCTCCGTCTCTATCCACGAAGGATATCTGCAAAGCGGCTAGCTGCTCTGTCGCCTCCTCAAGTCGCTGGATGCCCGTCCTCCTACTGAGGGCATCAGCTACCACATTCCTCTTCCCAGGAGTATAGAATTTCTCAAAGTCATAGTCCTGGAGGAACTCGAGCCATCACCGCTGTCTCAGGTTCAGGTCCCTCTGAGAGAAGATGTACCTGAGACTCTGGTGGTCAGAAAAGACTGTAAAGCGCTCGCCCATCAGATAGTGCCACCATGTCTTCAGAGCGAAGACCACTGCTTCCAACTCCAGGTCATGGGTAGCGTAGTTCTGCTCATGTGGCCTCAACTGACGTGATCCGTAGGCAATCACGGCCCGCTCCTGCATTAGGACACACCCGAGTCCGGTCCCTGATGCATCGCAGTAGACTACGTATCCAACTCCCTCCTCAGGCAACCTCAAGATAGGTGCTCTGGTCAATCTCTGTCTCAGCTCCTGGAAGCTCTACTGACATCTATCTGACCACACGAAGGGTTTCCCCTTCTTCTTCAAAGCTGAGAGTGGCACCGCAACTCGGGAAAAGTCCGGCACGAATCTTCGATAGTATCCGGCTAGACCCAAGAAACTTCGCACCTCCGTCACGCTCCTGGGTGGCTCCCAAGCTAGCACTGCCTCGATCTTCGCGGGATCCACCGAAACTCCCACCTCAGAAATGACGTGCCCCAAGAAGTGGACCTCACATAACCAGAACTAGCACTTCGAGAGCTTGCCATAAAGCTGGTGCTCTCGGAGTGTGTCTAGTACAACCCGCAGGTGGTAGGCGTGCTCCTCCTCCGTCGTCGAGTACACCAAAATGTCGTTGATGAAGACCACAAAAAATCGATCGAGGTATGGCTGGAAGATCATGTTCATGAGGCTCATGAACACTGCTAGAGAATTGGTTACGCCGAAAGGCATAACCAAGAACTCATAGTGTCCATACCGACACCTGAAGGCCGTCTTCTGCACATCCTCGTCTCGAACTCTGAGCTGATGATAGCCTGACCTGAGGTCTATCTTCGAGAACCACCGTGCTCCCTTGAGCTGATCGAAGAGGTCATCAATCCTCGATAGCGGATACTTTTTCCTCACTGTCACCTGGTTCAGGCGACGATAATCGACACACAATCGCAAGCTCCCGTCCGCCTTCTTGGTGAACAGAATCGGGGAAGTCCAGGGTGAAACACTGGGTCAGATGAACCCCTTGCTCTGCAAGTCCTCCAACTATACCCGTAGCTCTCGAAGCTCAGCGGGGGCCATCCGATACGCTGGAGTGGATATCGGAGCTGTCCCGGGGTACAGATCAATATAAAATTCTACCTCTCTATGAGGAGGTAGCCCTGGAACGTCATCGGGAAAGACGTCCGCGTACTGATCCACCACTGCAGGAAAACTAGGACTCCGCACGTCAACTGCTCCAAGGATGAGGCTAGCCAAATGATGAGTGATGGGCTGTCCTCTCCTCTGCGTGAGTCCATCCTGTGCTGCTAAGGCTCCCTTCTCGCCGGTGAAGGTGAACCTTCTCCCGTCGGTGCGTACACATCGCACCTTACACCTAATGCAGTCAATCTGTGCATGGACCGTAGATAACCAATCAATGCCCAAGATGACGTCGTAAGGCCTCGACGCCGCTACAAGAAGATCCCAGCCAAAGATCTCACCTCCTAGAGTAAGCTCACACTACCGGCACCAGTGCGTAATCATCGAGTCTGCTCCAGTAGGAGTCTCTAGCCGTAAGGATCGAGCCAACGGCTCTGTCGGAATCTACGAGCTCCGAACAAGGGCAGTGGCTATGAAAGAGTGACTCACTCCTATGTCTATAAGAACTACAGCAAGGGTGGAATAGACACAGATCGTACCTCGAATCATCTCTGGCGCACCGTGGTCATAGGCCTCCGCTGCCTGGAGTTGTGCCTGTCTCTGCCCGCCAGCTCCCTGTGGTCGGGGCGAACCTCCTGGTGGTGGTGGCAGCAGAGCCTCAAAGCGTCGCCCACCACCTGGTGCTCGGCCAGCTCCTCTGCCTCATCTGCCTCCTCCCTGCGGACAACCACGGTCGACCCTCTGCCTCTGCCTGGGTGGCCCCTCTGCCGTCTGCTGCCCCTCAGTACGACGGGTCAGGCAGTCACGAGCCATGTGGCCCTGCCCACCGCACTCGTAGCACTGTCTGCCTCTCGGAAGACTGGCTCTGCGCTGTGTGCCCAGCACGGCTGAGCCAGTGTCCCGAGGTCATCTGCTGGAAGGCCTAGTCTACCTGGAACCCTGATTCATCAGTCGGCTACCTGCTGCCGAAGACTCCGCTATCTGCCGCCCTGTGGTAGGTCTCGCTGTGGACTCATCCAGGAAGCTCTCGATCAGAAGGGCTCGCTCTAGCACTCCTGCCTGGGTCGGGATGCTGAGGGATATCAACGACGCCCTGATCTCATGTTTCAAACCCTGCTCGAAGGTCTGGGACCAGAAGAAGGGGTCCCGCACCATGTCTGTCGAGTAGCGAGAAAGGTCGGTGAACCTCGCCGCGTACTGGGCGACCGTCAAGCTGCCCTGCCGCAGATGAAGAAGCTCCTGAATGCACACCGCACAGAGGGTGGCCGGGACGAACTCTGAGCGGAAGAGGCTCTCGAAGTCCGTCCAGATGAGGGAGGCCTCATCGTGTACCTGGAGCATCAAGCTCCACCATCGCCCTGCTGCTGCGTGCAGTAGGCTCGCCGCGAGGATCACCATGAGGTCTGCTGGTGTCCTCACTAGCCTGAAAACACGGACGACTACCTCCATCCAGTCCTCGGCTGCCTGAGGGTCCATCTCCCCACGGAACCTGGGTGGTCGCTGGCGCTGGAACTCGTGCAGAGCTCTGAGGCATCGTGCATCGTCAGCGGTCAGCGCTGGAAGCATCGAGGGCTCGGCGGGTAAAGGTACCGCCGGTGCCTCTGCTGTCAACGGGCCCTGTACCGAGGCCTCATCGCTCGGCGGGCTGTCGTCACGCTCTAATCTCGGAACCCTAGCTGGCTACTGTCATCGGGCCATCTTGAAAAGGAAACAAGTGTTCCACGGTCAGAACAGTATACCTGGCGAGCTGACACAAGTAATCACAAAGAAAACCTGAAACACACACGCAATCAATGTTTTCGTGCATTAAGTCGGAAATCAGAAGTCAAAGTCCTGGTGTACGGATACGTCGGCCACCGCACCAACACTGGACTCCCTGGACTGATAACCACACCCAATATTCTAAACACTATTGCTTTACGTAGAAGAAAGATTAGAGTCTGCGGTAGAACCGACCGTCTCTGATACCAATTTGTCACGACCCGCCCTCAGGGTCCGTGCTGTGACTACCCCAAGCCCGCCTTCCATAGGCTAGGGGCTGGCGACTAGCACCAAGGCGTAAATCCCAGTAAAAAGGGAAGGAATTGCCTTTGAAAAGTAAACAAGCACCACATAGTAAGCAAGCGGAAAAGTAAACACTAAGTAAAAACTGTACAAGCTGTGCTGAAAGAAAAAGGGGCCGGAAATACAAGCCCAACTGTAAAGTAAAACTGAAAAGAAAAACAACAACTGAAAAGTAAAAGCCGCAGTGTCGAGCCGTCCTCCGGAAGTACCACCTGAAGGGTGGGTACAGATAGCCTCCACTGCTCCTCAGGTCCACCTGACCGCTCTGAGTACGTCCCGCCCAGTGGTCCACCTCCAGGTACCGTCCTGCTCCGCACGCCTCCACCACGATCAGCGTTGTCCATCGTCTGCAACCAACACAACGAAGTGCGGGCAAAGCCCGTGCAGGGGTGAGTATAAGTTACTCAGTAGGGACCCCGAGACCCCCGAAGGTCTCCCAAAATCAACAAAGGATAATCCACAAAGGAAAGATACAATCACGAAGTAACATCTGACACGACTCAAGTATATGCCCATACATATACCTAAGTCATCAATTCCCGCTCAGCTCCAACGTCCGAGCCCAAGCACAACCCAGTCCACACAGGAAAGCAAACGTATACCCACACAGGATAGCACAACACAATCCACAAAGGAGAGTAAATAGTAAATCCACACAGGATAGCTCAACACAATCCACAAAGGAGAGTAAACAGTAAACCCACACAGGATAGCTCAACACAATCCACAAAGGAGAGTAACACATGATTCAGCTCACACAGGTATACTTCTTCGGATGACGATAAAGATGATCACTGATCCATCTAAGTAGTCGGACCCACGAAGGATCGATAGGTAACTAACCCCCGCAATGACCCACACAGGATCGGGCCCACACAAGACCTGTAGGCACTGGCTCACACAGAACCGCTGAGCGCTGAACCACACAGGATCAGACCCACACAGGATCGGGCCCACACATGACCGGCCCCACACAGGACCTGTAGCACTGATCCACGCAGGATCGCTGAGTGCAATAGTCGTCGCAGTCCACTGAGGGTCTCTGCACGGTCGTCGTCGGAGTCCACGGAGGATCTCTGCACAGTCGTCGCTGTCGAAGAAGCAGTCGCAGCCAGCTCTAGGGTTCCGCACACAGCAAGCTCGTTCGGGAGGGTCCGCTCCCCGAGCCGAGAGGCTGATACATCAACTAAAACAAAGTCCGAATTTGATGTATCCAAAAGTTCCGTATCGTCAACAGGAACTCAACGTCGCAGACGACGCGTCAATCGGACGCCCGGTCTGAGAGTTATTGGCTTTTTCGTCCCAGGGGCCCGGTTGGTTTTTAAGGCAAAACCAACCCGACCGTACTCCACCTACATCCAAACCTCAGGCGGAGTATGCCAAAAGATTCGTCTCACAAAGAGTAATTCAACAAAGCTGACGGCACGTCAATCAGACGTCCGTGGCTCAAGATATGAGTGTTTCCGCTCCGAGGCCCCGGTTGGTTTCGTGTACGAACCAACCCGGCTGAACTCAAAGTATTCCAAAACCTTCAGTGAGATATACCGAAACGACCATCTCGATCCAAGGATCGCGTTGCCGCTGAAGGCGAGTCGTTTGGAGGAACGTAGCTCAAGTCACGAGCGTTTGAACGAAAAGGGTCCGTGGACGGGGGGTCCGGGCCCGGGCCGACCCCCCCCGGTCCGGTCCGGCCAGGGCGCGGCCCGGCCGGTCGGACCAGCCTGGCTCGGTTCGGCTGAGCGGCCGAACGGCCAAGGCACCGCGGGGCACTGCCCCCGCGGCCTGGTGGTGCTGCGGCCCCCCGCGTGGGGCCGCGCTGAGTCAAGGACGCGACTTTGCCTCGTCCGAGTGCACTGGACCCGCGCGGTTGCGGGTCTGCGGGTGCTGCCGCCGCCGTGGCTTCAGCCGCGTCGGCCTGTTTGGCGGCGCGCCGGGGCGCCGCCACTCCCGGCTTCCGGCGCCGCCGCGCCGGCGACCCGCGCCGCCGGCGTGTTCCGCGGGCCACTGGGATCGCTCCAGTGGTTCAATTTTGTTCCCGTCTACGCCGCTGCTCCTCCCGGGACTCTTTCTTCACTGCGGGATCATCAAAATTCCGTTGCGGCATGTTCTGTCGTCTCCCGTCAAATCTGCACAAGAATGAAGAACGACGGAGGGTTGTCGGGCCGTGTTCGTTTGGCCTTCACCCTCCGCGTTAGATATAAACAACGGGAGAATTTTTATTCCACACAGGAAACAAAAATTTTAATAAGTTTAAAATTGTTCACAAATCCGGTTCTTTAACTTTTTAAAGAAACATTTACGGAAATATAAAAAGGGGTAATTCCAAAGTAATTCCCTACCTCGAAGTCGTCGTCGAACGCACATTCTTCGCGGAATTGTTCGTCACGGAAGGAGGGGATCGTCGCGTCGTCGCGGAAAGGCGTCGCATTGTCGCGGAATCCGGCGTTGAGTCGGAGAACTCAACGGACCAAGAACAACAAATTTAATTTAATTAATTAAATCCGTTTTTTGGTAAAGAACCACAAAGGAGATTAAAAAAAAGTCCGAGACTCTTACCTCAAGCAGCCGGTCGAAGATCCGTCGCGGAGGAAGAGACGTCGCAGAAGAACGTAGCAGGAAGGGAACGTCGGCGTCGCGGATCATGGAATCGCGTTGTCGATGCCCGAGTTCGGCGTTCTTCACGTTCTTCACGTTCTTCGTGTTCTTCGTGAAGGAGGTTGAAGGTTCAAGAACTCCTCTCAACGAGTAATCCTCCAAAAGATAGGTTGGTCTTATTTTATTATTATGCCAACAAATGAAACGGGTAAGTAACGACCCATCAATTCGTTGAATTAATTCAATGAAATAAACAGCTCATTTAATTTACGAAATAAACCGCCCAATTAAATGGTCTGTTAAGAATTTAAGAAAACACACCAGTTGACTTTCATAGTGACAGGTTTTCGCGGGTGCGTTACTTAGCGGAAAGAAACGGCGAGGATTGTGCAGGCCCCACCTCACAAATATCCTACCCAGGGGGTAGGATATTTCTAGATAGAATTCTATCCGGTTCAACTCAGATTAAGCCGTCTTTAAGAGGCTTCAAGTGGCTTCCAAGTGGCTTAAGTGAAACAAAATAAAGATGTCGAAAAATTATTTTATTTCTTAACCTTAAGACCAAAAATTAAAAACCACACCCAAGCAAACGCAACTCCGGAAGAGGCGTTTCTAAGCGAATACCGGCGCTGCGATTTCATCGGTGCCCTCAGAATTCAATTCTGGGCACCGGTTCAAAAGTTAGTAAAACCCGCTCATCTGTTCACTAAACATACCCGAGCCAAACTTCGGAAAATGATTCTGGGCACACCGGGCCTCGGAATCAGGTGCTGTCAGAAACTGCGTTCTTGTAAAATTCCAAAGAAAATTTAGAAAAAAAATTCGTTGAAATTTAAGGGTCTTTACAAATTTACTAAAATAATAGCTCTGATAATCTTATTCTTCTAGTCATATAATATATTGTATGTGCCGTTAAAACATACATGTCAAATATGATGCATGATATCACTCCCTATAAAAAATTTGATATAACATTAAATCTATAAATCAAAATTCGATACATCACCTTGAAAAAAATCCATAACAACATAATCGTTAAAATAAATAAAATCTAAACTATAACCTCTGTAACATAATTGTTGTCAATAATAATACTACTGAGGCACATTCATAACCACCAAACATTGTTTCTCCCAACATATCTTTAATCTAATGAGTCCAAAGATCATTATTTGTTTAAAATTATAACTTAAATACAATTTTAAAATTCCCATTATTGGGTCACTAGGATTGAACTATAGAATAAAAAGGGATTAACAAGGCCTACTCATATTCCAAAGATTCTAGATATGGGTGAGGGTTTTGTCTATAAAATTGAGATATTGTTCCCTAGATAACATTCTCATCCAAAAATAATATAATTAAAAATAAAAAACATTCAACCACGTAATATTGATTAATAAAAATGATAACCAGTAAATTTTATCACCATAATGAAACTAAAAGATAACCCATGACATGGTCATGTATAAAATAACAGGAAATAGATCACCACAGTTAGTTGATCTTATTTATATTAATCAATAAAAAATGAAAGTAAATTCCCCAATACATTTCCAAAATATAGATCAATGAATAGATCTTAGTAACTTCTTTATCTATCTATCAGGTTATCCTAACTCAACAATCTATAATATTTACATTCCCAAAACATTCATCTCAAATAGTTAAATCCATATGTTTACTATAGTCTACAAGATTTTTCTGTGTAAATAAAATATTAGAAACTATCAATTTCCTACTTACATAAATAATATTCCAAATATTACACCATATATTCGATACAAAGTAATAAATATATAAAATACAGAAAATTATGTCATTATATACAAACCAAGTACCACAAACCACAACCTTATCTACATTGACATATACTATAGTAAGAAGTTAACATTTACAATATATGTACCAAAAAATTGATATCATTAGAAACCAAAAACTGAGGTTGGGGTAAAACAACATACCACTAAGATATAAATAAAATACTAAGGAGGAAATTAAATTCATCCTATTAGAATGAATAAAAATCAAGGGGAGGGTCTCACATAGTAAATTGCTTATATTTGAATGAAATCAAGGGTGGAGAACAAAATAGAGAATCAATAATACTGAAAAAAAATCATTGTAACAGTGTAACAATACCATTACCTTCGAACATTACTGATTACTAATGAGTGAATAAAATAAAGGAAATACTAGAAAGAATATGTATAGGATTGACATGTAATTTATGACTCATGGGGAGGGTCTCTCTATGAAACCAACAAACATGGGAACCATGATCTATATTTTGTTACTATTTAACTATTCATAAATGAACACTTATATGGTTTATATTCGTAAAAGATAATTCATCCAGCCCATAAATACATCATTACACCACTCTAATTTGAATGAAATGGGTGTTAAACCAAAAAAATAATCTATAGTTCCATTTTAGTTCATTGGGATGAAACAAGACTTGCATACTAGTTTTAAAACATAAGACAATAAGAAAAACTACTCTGAAAATAAGATAATCCATAGAACCAAATATAAATGAAACTAAATGTTTACTGTGTCCATCCATTATCCCCAAGAATAATTCACATCAAATAATATTGTCTAATTTTATTATAATCTATTGTAAAAAAATAATATGACATAATACCTTTAGATTAAATTTTTTTAGGATGAATCGTTTAAAATAAGTGGAATACAATCAGGATTAATAGGTGGAGTATATTAAGCCTATAAAAATGGAAATAATAAACTTACATACATGTTATGCCAGTATAAAAATAATTCAAAGAATAAAAATAATGAGTATTTTAAATTTTAGATGTGGTTGTGATTGTGAATAAATTTGGAAGAGGATAATGAGTTTTCATAACATTTTAGGACACATTTTACCAAATTAGACCCCATATAAAGTGGGAGGTTTTGTTTCTCATCATATAAATTTATTATTACAATGTGGATTTTATTATTTCACTAATTTATATTGGAATTAAAATCTGTTTTGGGGGTGGTTCGGTGTATTATTTTTAATAGAACCCATTGGTGTTTAGATGAGATCCCAATATCATTAAATATTCATTCTTATCCCTACCTTTACCTATATGGGTTCCCCTCCATCATCATTTCTCAGTATCATTACTAACTATCCTTGGTGATCTATCAAAACTAGAATAAACACATATAATTTTACATAACATTAATCTAAAATATTTCATGATAACCCATAAGTCATTACATAAGCTAAATTATTTCGCATAGAGTCATGTTATTATGTTAAAATAATTATATTTCAAATAATATAAAATAAAAGTCAAATGTTTCATTTTAATTTTTTTATAGTTGATGATGTTAATATTAAAAACCCCCAAGATTAGAAAAACCAAAATATCCAAACAATGTTTTTATTCAATCTATAAAATTGTAACTATTTGAACATTCACTTAGATATTGATATGATACAGTCAATACTTTTCATTTATTGAATATTTTATCCAAAGGGAAATTTGATCCTAGTCTCCTAATGAAAATAATTTTTATTAATTATATTATATAAAATATTTTAAAAACACTATATATAATTTATTTTGTAGGTTTATATAAATTTAATTTTAAAATATATTAATGGGGTCAAAATATTTTTCATTAGTTTTCAAATTTATTAAAAAAATATTTTTATTCATGAATATAATTATAAAATAAATATACTAAAAAATTTATTTGGATATTATTAAGGGAAGAAATCATCTAGTTTGTACTAAATATAAACAATTATTGGAAAAAATTAATAATCTAGTTGAGTAGTACCTTTAAAATAGTATTATTAAGATTCCCATCTACATAACAATTATTTGTCTTAAAATAATGCTTTTGTGTATATATGTAACAAATTTCAAAAATAAACCCATGGAATATTACTATAGAATTATAAAATGAATTTTAAATTTCCTAAATAGAACAATAAATATTTTATTCTATCTAACAAAATATTGAATTAATTTTAATAACAATTTTTTTATGTGCTGATAATATTGGTTGTATGATAGACTAAAATAGAACGTCTACTACATCTCACCTTCTGAGAATGTATACATATTATTTTTTTATAAAATAAATTAATACCATTTTTTTTCCTATATATAAATATATTTATATAACTTCATAAATTTAATTCGTTTAGATTTTATAGTTGAAACAGACATTACATGACTGTCTATTTTAATTCAATCGTGTCCCTATAAATAATTTTAACATTTTATTATAAAAGGTTATGGGCAGATGCCTCATTTTATTATTTAAAGAAAAGTCCTCTTTAGACTTGGTAGAGGGAGAACCATTACATAGCCTGAAGGCCCAAGGCCAAATGGCCTGAATACTAGGCTTGAAAGCCCATTTTTTGCCCAAATGGACCCTCGATGAATAGTACTACAATAATACCTGGGCTTTTACAGTCCCTACTACAGTACCACTGCCGCAATAGTTCCTACTGCAGTGCCTCTGCCGCTAGAGTGTCGCTGCCACCACAGTTCTGCCGCTACTACAGTACTGCTACAATTCCTTGCTATAGTGATGCTACAGTACCCGGAAATTAGTCCTTACCCGGATTTGATCCTAGGTCTTTTGGATGCCAAGAAGGAGCATGTACCACTAGTGTACAGGCTCTTTTGTGACATTAACATTATTTATAAAACACATTTATAAACCTTTTAACATATTATAGGAAAAAATATAGTGATGTATGACATCAAATCCTAATGGATCACCCCACTATCAAAATATTTTTTTTTCAATTGATATTTCATTTTTTTCATCTTCTTAAGATATTATAAAGACCATTACTTATTAATATGTTATATTATATCAAACATGAGTTGTATATGATAAACTAAGTAAAATTAAAATTATTTTTTATGTCATAACTTTTGATTACTATTTTATAAATGGGACTAAGGACTAATATTTAGTTTTTTTAGAATTTATGTAATATTTTATGAGTTATTACTAATCTTTATTAGTTTTTGAATTTATTTTTAAAGCTAAGATTTGTATGAACATAATATCATTGTCAATATATTTCAATTTGTTTGCTAAGATTACTTACCAAAAATCATAATTAAAATATCCATGGTTATGATTCATTGTTATCGAACTGAGACATTAATAATTATTTTTTAAGAGAGATCTATCCATTAAAAATGGTCCTAGTAATTTGAACCTCAACGGAGTTATTTTTTATAACATATCAACATTTTATTGTTTCATTTTGTTATTTATGTTGGTTTATTTAAGAATTTTAATTTTCTTATCCCCAATGAAATAATATGAAGAAAATTATTTTATTTCAAAATGGTTTGGTTTTAAAATTAGTGGATTTAGTAATAATATTTGAACCATGATAAAATATATTTTTACATAACCATACACAAATTATGTAATTATTTATTATAAAAGGATTTCAAGGAACCCCTAATATTATGTCTTACTCTTCGTACCAAATCTCTAAAATCTTTTAAGTTATAAAAATAATGAAAATATATAAAATGTTAACATCATTAATAAAAGGATATACGACATTAATTAATGTGTAGAGGATTTTTTTCTGCTTATAAATGTTAAGAAATAATAATCTTAGAGAAGCAAGAGTTTATGTAAAGATGTTTTTAGAAATATTATGGTTAAAAACATTGAAATCAGTTTCATGGAGAGTTATAGTTTTAAAAGTAGGAAATAAATATTTCATGTTTGACATATATTTCCCATTATATATAAAGTAACACTTTTCTAAAAATTTAATTTTTATCTTATGAAAATATAGATACTGTTTAGATAAAATTGGGTAGTGATGATTTGATGCAAACAAACAAGAAATGGGTCAAGGCATTAGCTATAACTTATAGTGGTCACATTCAATATTTAAGGAACGTTAACAATTAAGAAATACCCACATTGAGGTTTCCTAGGTTTGATAAATATTGACTAAAAAATTCATGTAGATCACATACATTTATTCTCAATGATAAAATTAGTATTTTATTTATGATTTTATAGCACACTATTTTCCAATGGATGGGTAATTTTAGTGAACTAGAGTTCCAAGATATACCATTCTTATAATTATTTAGTTTTAGAGAAATGATAAAACAATTGAGTCTTCTAATAGTAAAAATGTAATAGGTTTGTAATGATACCTCAGTATTCAATAACTTGTTATACCATAAGAATCATTATAATGTTTCCTATGAAAATTTCAATATTCGATGATGATAGACTCCTAAAAATGATACATAGCGATCTTAAATTTATTAAAATATGAATTAGGAAATATTGGTTAAATGAAAACAATATTTGTGGTTTTAAGCTCAAAATTTTGAGATATTTTATAGCATATTTTCACCATTCATTAATCCTAGTTCACCATAATAACTATAAATCTTAGTCAAAGAGCTATCCACCCAAAGCCATGTATTTTCAGTATGAAACATCCTCTATTACCTTGTGTTGGGTAACTTTTATTATGATTTAAAACAAATAAAAACAATAATTTCTTTACATAGTTAATATATGTTATTATTAAAAAATATATAGTTATGAAATTAATAATATTTGAGAGAAATATAATTAAGAAAATAAGAAAAATAAGAAAATAATATTTAATATAAATATTATTTTATTGAAATATTTATCATCAAAATCTCCCATGTTGATCATACAATCGATGGTAATAGTATAATGAATGATAAAAATTAGAAATATGATTAAAATATTAATAATCTAAATGTGTGAGTATAAGGAATGGTTTTATAGACGTGTGTTTGGAAATATATTATAATATAAAAGAAAATATTAATCATTTTATAGACATTATTTATATATGAACATAATGTATATATAGTCTTTAATTATATGATTTATTGATGGGATATATTATACGACTAGTGAAATGTTTTTATTTCAGAATTTTTAAAATCATAAGGTGTGGAACTTTAACTATTTTTGTTGATATAATAGTTATAAATAAAAATATTCACTTTTAGAAATTTATATATAAAGATAGAGTTTATGATATAAATTGGTATAACTATTATATATGAACCATATTTATTGGAGACTAGAAGGAAGATAGTGTCATGATGGTTTTCCACTATCCATCACCGATAATCCACCAGATAATATTTTAAAAATATATATTTTTATTGTTTGTATTTTCATGATTAATTATAATTAATATCCAATATTATTAAATTTATGACTCTTGATGATTGATTTTAATTAAATTTGTTTATAAAAGTAAAATATTTATTTCACTGAAAATGGATTGGGAGTATTTAATAGATAGTTAATGAATTGAAATTTTTTTGAAATGATAATATAATTATTTAATATTAAATAAAAATAGTTTTTTATATAATTATTTTTAGGTGTTACGTATATATTTCTTAATTAATTTTATTGATCACTATAATGAGATAAAATTATTTTAAAAAAACTTTTTCGAAAGTTATGATATTGAATTCAATAAGATAGTTAATATATTATTATTTTGTGATAAAAAGTTTTATAAATAGGTAAATATAATATTTGGTTGAGAAGATAAGTCACTGATGAAAAAATAACATCACAATAAATGGTAAAAGTTGTAAAATGTATAAATTATTTATAAAGTTATAGGATATCCTAAAAATAATATCTTTTAATTCATTATATGTGGTAAGAAATGACTCAACAACAAATTGTTTCCAATTTAAATTTCTCATTACATTAAAAATTAATTTTTTATCCACTATGGAATGGTTTTTGGAAATATACATTTAAAAATAACCAAAAGGAATACTTCTTCTCCATCCAACATAAAAAAATGATTATTTATCCAATTATTAAAAACTTCCAATCCTAAAAAATTATATATCAAATTTTTTATCTTTTAGTCATATGAAGGATGTTGTATCGGGCTTGATTAAATCATATAAGACTATACTCGTTGACCACATGGCCATAAGGGTGATTCCCCATATTCCAATGGTTGTTTACTAGCATAGATAACCTAATGAAGATATGTTGGAGAGACTACAGACACTAGAAACATACTAATTATAAAAGAGGGAAAATAAATTAAATCAACTAAATATGGATAATAATCAACTGATAACAAATAAAAATAAATAAATAAGTATCCATAAAATCTATTATAGTCCATACCTATCAAATAAAATTACATATGGAAGGTAACACATGTATATGTCTATATAAAAGTAAATAAATAAATAGAATGACCCAACTCATATAGAGAGTAATATTGCATGCTTGGTTCACATCTCTCATGCCAAGTCTAAGACAAAGAAAAATAATTTCAAAACATAATCGTGAAGTACTAAACTACATCCATGATATTTACTCATGTTCCTTGATATAGCATGAAAATGGTGTGTGTAAAACTCATTAGGTCACCACCAATGGTTTTGAATTCATTCAATGTTCATGATTGTAAAACAGGAACATGAGTAATATATAAATAATAATGAAGAAATATGGGGATAAAGAATGGAATTATAATGGCCCGGACCACTCTCGTCCATTCCTTTGGGAAAATAAAGTGCATGAGGTGTTTTAGGAGGTCAAGGTGGCTTATCCCCAACACTTTTCCAAATTTTGATTCCTGTGAATAGTTCCATCAATGAACAATTTCAATGGTTGACCGTTGTGAAAAGTACATCGGTAGCTTTCTGTGAACAGTGTCATCAGTGACCTTATGTGAACAGTGTCATCAGTGACCTTCTACAAACAGTGCCATCGGAAACCTTATGAGAATATTTCAATGGTGAGGTTACAACAATGACCTATTTCCTTTGCCAAATTTTGATTTAATGAATAGTGTTTTCAGAAGGGTGAGGTTCCGACGGTGACCTTTATCCTTTTCCAAATTTTGAGTTCATGAACATTGTTTCCAGAAGGGTGTGGTTCCAACAATAAGGACCTTCCACATTTACATAATCTTGAATTAAAATGAATAATTTGCATTGTGTATCTTTTCAGGTTTACAGTTTTAGATAATTAGGCCATAACATATATATGACGACTTGAATAATTCATGTAGACACATCTACTCAGTTTCCATTTTTTTCACAAAATAAAAAACTCTTGAAAAAAAGAGTTATTTCTAGTTCCATTTTTAGACAGCATGACATTTCCTTGATTCCATCCTTGAACCTATTCCACTTTATGTCCTGTGAAAAAAAATTCAACAACTTGGGATGAGCATAAAAAGCTCAGTAAGGGATACACAAAGAAGGAAGACAATTAATTTCTCAAAACAACAAGTAAACCATGAATAATTTATCATAAGTAATAAATTTCACCTTTATGAGGTAGTAAATACTATTCTCTAAATAAAATATCATTTCTCACCCTTTTTTAACCAAAAGACTACCATAAAACCCATATAAAGAACACATAACATATGAAGGTGACTTGGGGCATAATCATTCTTAAGTGGAATAATCATACGGTCGACTTCCACACATATCACTAAATGGAATATCCATATGGCCAACTTCCATACCCAATTCATTAGAGGTTATGACGTAACCACCTGTCCTGGTTTATCATGGCACCACCTGTCATTTGGTTTATCTTGTAACCACACGTCAAATATCCAAGTACCATTAGAAAATCATAACACATAAAATATTGCAAATATAAAAATTTCACTAATAACATTTAATTTTCAATCAATAGAAATCATTTCAAGATATTTAAATAATCAATCTTTTTCAAAAACCATTTCAATACCAAAAAACCCAAAAACATAATAAGTTATTTCTTTTCATTTAAAAAACATTAAGGCTTATAGAGGAATCCAAAAAACAATTACGGCGGTGGAGAGGTCATTGTCACTACAAACGTTACAAAGATTCCTTTTCTGGTTTACTAAAACACTTTTAGAAAAAATATTCCCTTTTAATGGAAGTAAAATTAAAAGGTGTTTATATAGTGTATAAAGGAAAGTCATGTACTAAAACAAAATATGCCTCAATGAAATGAGATTGAGACGAAGTCCATTCACTCATGTTCGACTTGACCCATTCATTCTATAATATCCTGAATAAGAAACTAGAGTTAATTTCTAATTTATTAAGAGACTTTTTTAAGTTTATTATTCCTTTTATATCACTTATGACCATGTTATAAACATTATGTAATCATTTAAGTTAATAATGGTTGTTTTGTCAACATTTGGTACTTGAGTCACAAATGAACACCATATAATTACAAGTTGTCCATGTGGTCAATAGTACATTATCTATAGAATTATATTCATGATTTATATATCATATATATCATATATATTCAGTATATATATGTATTTAAAATAATACATAATATTTTGGAGATAATAAATGAAATGAGTCATTCATGGAGACGGTAAGCCGTACGTACGCATGAACGCTACTTTCATTTATATTTCATACTTTAATGGAATTAAAACATAATTATACATAGGTATATTATAATTACATTATAATATCATATATAATATCATTAACACTATCCTTTATACGTCCCACATATGGCATTAACGAGTCATATCACTTTGAGGGGCGGTAGTCCACACTTCCTCAAATGAAATTATCGTGTTTACCCATAATGGAAACCATAAAGGTATGATATAAAAGAAAAATACAGAAGAATAAAGAAAAAATAAACATAATATATATCATATATAAATATAGTGTCATCATAATGGCCACTATGAGAGGTGGTAGGAGATAATCCAAAAATCATCATTTCGTGAGGTGTTAGTTTTCCATTGAAAGAACCAATATGTTTTTCACCCATTAGATAGAGGTGTGTGTATGTAAGGTTCGAACCCTTCTCATAAAAACATCCTAGTATATTTAGGATACTGGTGTTGTTATAAAATAAAGTAATAAAAATAGTTTAGGGATTGGAGAAGTAAAATAAATGAAAAGAAGTGAAAAGGAATCGTTACCTTTAATTTAGGTAACTTCCTTTGGTTTGAACCAAAAGGACTTCTTGAAGTGATTTCTGCCTAAGGTAAGGCTTCTAGGAGGAGGAGTGGGATTTAAGGAGATTAATTGGGTAAAGGTTGGATGAGAAAATGGGCTTGAGATGTGTGAAGAATGGGTTTGATGTGGTGTCCTTTTATAAGGGGGAGGAGGGTCTGTTTAGGAAAGTGGGAAAATTTTATTTTATTATTTAATTTTATTCAGTTTATAAATGTCCAGAACTAATTAAAGTCAAAGATAAGATGACTCATAGTCGAAATAAAATCATCCAACATGAATTGGACAAGTTTTGGATATTTTTTTTAATATTTATAATCTTATTTATTTAAATCATTTATATATGAGGTAAATACTTCATCATTATTGTGTCATAAATAATTTAATTTATTTGATGTCTAAAAATTATAAAAAAACTACCATGATGTAGGAAATATTGTTATCTTTCTAATGAATATTTATAGTCGAAACGATATCTTATATAACCCCATTTAAAATTTATTTACTAAAAGATATTTGTTTGTGTCATTTTTATCATTACTTTACGTTAATTAATCTAAAGTGTCGTTATCACTCCCAAGTGGCTCCATGGGGTCCCCAAATCGACCAAAGAATTCCCATGGTCGTAAATGATTCAAAAAATAAGGTTAGGATAGGTGTTAACGTAATTATTTATTATTATAATATTTTTTTACCTTGAATTTCCCTATTTACCTTTAACCGCGGTAAATAAAAGTCAAAAGTTACTATTCCCCAAAAATTATTTTCATCTGATTGAACCATATTTTACTTACTAATAACAACCATGTATGGAAGATATTTGAAATTCAATTCACAGAAGTGGTAAAATTTCATTTAAATGAAAAGTTAGTATTTGAACTACTACTAAGTGGTTTCACTATTCATCAAATATTGGCGTTTTTTAGAAAAATACAAAAAATTCAGCCTATGCTATATTTGTTATTCCAAATTCAAAAATGATGTATATTTTACCAAATTCAAAACATAGATGTTGTATTAATTAATTTAAAATTAATTCCCACTGTTAAAACAAAAAGCATGTTTTTAAGAAATAATAACTATCAAAAGATTAACAGTTGATTATGCCCAATTTCAAAGTGAAATTGCTTATAATGACAAACATTAAATTAAATGGTAAAAATATAATCTAATTAAACTTTGAAACCAATTTATAAGATAATCAAAACATATAAATAAATTAGAATAAAACACGAATTTGAATAAAAATACAGTATTTTTTCACTATTCATTAAAAATTGAACAATATCAAAAAAATTACAAAATTTCATCCAAAGTAAATTTTGGTGTCCCGATTCTAAATAAGAAATTTATTTTGTCAAATATAACATATAAAAGTGACAAAAACTAGATTGAGAAATAGTTCGCCATCAAAAGGTGGTAAATCAGCCTTTTAAATAATATTAGAGTATTTATGCACAAAATTAGATTCATTAACATTTTAAGCCTCTAACTTTTATTGGATAAATGTAAAAAGCATTAAACAAAAATGTATATTCACTTTTTAGTTAGTTCTATTCATTCCCACCAATACAATGACTAGGCATTAACTACCATTTAAAAATAATAATATTATATTATTAATGTGCAATGTAAGATTTCATAGAAACCCATTGTTGCGTATCGAGTAAGCCATCGAATATAGCAACCCCTTTAAAGTAAAATTAATATTTATCCCTCATAGGATTTTAAGATTCCCAAATTTCCTCTTCAACCATATGGGCTTTCCACAAAACCTTTACCTGGTGAATTACCTTATTCCGCAACACTTACTCTCTACAGTCAAGAATATGGACTGGTTGTTCCTCATAAGAGAGATTCTCTTCCAACTAAACTACCTCTGAACTCAAAACATGAGATGGATCTGGAATATACATTCTCAACATTGAAACATGAAAAACATTGTGTACCTTTGATAAACATGGAGGTAAATCCACTTAATACGCAACTGATCCAACTTTATCTAGGATTTCATAAGGTCTAATGAACCTCAAACTTAACTTTCCCTCCTTACCAAAACACATCACAGTTTTCCATGGAGAAACCTTAAGAAAGACATGATCACCTAACTCAAAAGAAATATCCTTCCTCCGGTTATCCACATAACTTTTCTTTCTGCTCTGAGCTGTTCACATGTTCTTCTGAATCAACTAAACTTTTTCTACCATATCTTCTACTAATTTTGATCCCATCAGCTTCCTTTTACCTACATCATCCCAAAATGTTGGAGTTCGACAAATCTTTCAATATAACGCCACAAATGGAGGCATCTATATACTAGAATTAAAATTTTTATTATATGAAAATTCAACCAAAGAAAGATGTTGGTCCCAACATCCCTAGTAATCCGGTGAAAAAGCACATAGCATATCTTCCAGGGTCTGAATTGTTCATTCTAACTGCCCATCTGATTGCGGATGAAAAGCTGTTATAAAATTTAATTCAGTACCCAAAAACTTCTGAAGGCCTTTACAAAAGTTAGAAGTAAACATGGGATCATGATCAGATACAATGAATAGGGGAACACCATTCCACCTGACTATCTTTTTAACATACAACCGAGAATGTTGATATAGAGACAAAGTATCTCAAATAGGAAGTAAATGAGAAGATTTAGTCAACCAATCAACAACAACCGATATTTCATTATTAACTCGAGATGTATTTGGTAATCCCACAATGAAATCCATGGATATATTTTCCCATTTCCACTCTAGAACTGGTAAAGAATGAAGCATCCATTTTGTTGACTGTCACTTTGCTTTAATCTTCTCACAAGTCAAACACTTCCCAGTAAAATAAGAAATGTCTCTTTTCATTTCAACCCACCAGTAATACTCCTAATATCTCTGTACATCTTTGTACTGCCAGGATGAACTAAAAATGGGGAACTATGAGCTTGACATAACAACTCATTCTTCAACTGTGAATCACAAGGCACAAATTATATTTTTCTAAACCTTAAAACACAATCATTTTCAATGTTAAAATCAGGAAACATACCCTTTGGAACCAACTCTACCTTTTTCTATAACTCACTGTCTTCTTTCTTTGCTTTCTTTATTCTATCTGATAGAGATGATTTCACTGACACCTAAAACAAAACAGAAGAATTTCTCACACCATCAACTTCTATGCTAAATTTCATCAAATCAAAAACCAAAGGATCTTGTTCCAATCATATCATGGTTAATGAAGCATTATTTTTTCGACTCAAAGTAGTAGCCACTTTATTTTCATTTCCTGGATGGTAATGAATCGTGAAATCATAGTCCTTGATTAATTCCAACTATCTTTTATGTCTCATGTTTGATTATTTTTGAGTTAATATATACTTTAAACTTTTGCAGTCAGTATATATTTCACATTTTACTATATAAAAATGATGCCTCTAAATTTTTAAAACAAAAACAACAACAGCTAATTCCAAATCATGTGTAGGGTAATTTAACTCATGAGGATTCAACTGACGTGAAGCATAAGCAATTACCTGATCACTCTGTATAAGGACACATCCATGTCCTTTCAACGAAGAAACACTATAAATAACAAACTCTCCATTTCAGGAAGGCAGTGCCAAAACTGAAGCATTCACCAATATTATTTTCAATTCCTGAAAACAATCATCACATTCTTTTGTCCAAATGAACTTAACACCTTTCCATGTTAACTTAGTCAATGGGCTAGATAACCGTCAAAATTTCTCAACAAACCTCTAGTAATAACCTACTAAACCAAGAAAACTACAGATCTCTTTTATATTTGTGGGTATTGTCCATTCTTCAACAACCTTTGTTTTAGTAGGATCAATAGTTATTCCATTTTTTTAAACAATGTGACCATGGAAAGAATTTTTTTGTAACCAAAACTCACACTTGCTGAATTTCCCAAACAGTTTCTTTTCTTTTATGGTTTGCAAGAAAACCCTTAAATGCCTATCATGTTCCACTTTTCTTTTGGAATAAACCAACATATCATCAATGAACACAACCAAAAACTTATGCATGAACTCATGGAATATTCTATTTATATGATCCATGAATATAGTAGGTTCATTGGTTAAACCAAAAGGCATAATGAAAAATCCATAATGGCCATATCTTGTACGAAATGTGGTTTTTGGAATGTCTACTTCCTTTAATTTCAAATAATGGTACCCCGAACTCAAATCAATCATCGAAAAATACTAAGCTCCCTAGAACTGATCAAACAAAACATCGATATGAGGAAAAGGATACATTTTCTTAACCGTGATGTTATTCAATGCTCTATAATCAATGCAAAGTCTCACTGAACCATATTTCTTTTTAACAAAAAAGATAAGATCATCCCACAGTGATGTGCTAGGTTGAATGAAACCTTTATTTAATTACTCCTCAATTTCTTCTTTAACACTAAAATTTCAATTTGATCCATTCGATAAGTGGGTTTTGAAATTGGCTTAGCATCTGGAACTAATTCAATAGTAAATTCAACTTCACGATCATGTATAATACAAGGAAACTCATCAGGAAAAACATCAATATACTCATTTACCACTGGCACATCATTTATCTGAATAGTTCCACTATTTTCAACAATTTGTGCAGAGTAACATTCATTACCATCTTTTACTAGTTTCTCAGCTTCTTAATATGTTATCAAAAGTAAGGGTACATTCTTGTATACAAATTGAACCTCTTTTTGAAAAGAAACATCTTTATCTCTACAGTCAATCTTAGCATGATAAACAGACAGCTAATCCATGCCCAAAATAACATCGAACTCTACTAGAGGCAAAACAATAAGGTTTGCAGGTATATTCCTTCCACACACAAGGATAGGAAGGTTCTTATATTTTCCTTTTTATCACAAAATTTTATCCATGTGTTTTTACCATAATTTCAGGATTCATATCTTGATATTGAATTCCCAATTTCATAGAAAACTTCTGAGAAATGAAAATATGTGTAGACCTTGAATCAAATAACACATTGGCATAATCTGATCAAACAAACAGTGTACCTAATACTACTTCATTTGATGGCCCAAAATCTCCTGAAGTAGTTTCAAAAGAATTAACCACCCCTTTATACTTGTAGTCTGGTTTCTTTCCCACAGTTGAGTTCTTCTTTGGGCACTCATTTGCATAATGACCAATTTCATTGAACTTAAAACATCTTACCGCAGGCTTTTCATTGCATGCTTGATCATTTGCCTTACTGTTACAAGCAATATTACCAGACTTACCACACCGGAAGCACTTCCCAGACTTTGATAAAAATTCTCCAGGATGCTTTTAACCACACTTCTCAGAAGATAGACATTAATTTTCCTACCTCCAAGATTCTTTCATGAATTCCTTCCCTTTTCCTTCCAACTGGACCACTTATTCTGTCGTTTGTCAAAGAACACTTGATCATCGGTAAACCCCATTTCCACCTCCACACATTGAAAAAGTTTTTCATAACTTTTGAACTCACGAGAGGCTAATTCTCTTCGATATCGCGGCTTCAGTCTTGAGTAAAATTGATTTATCTTACTATAAAGATCTCAGATGAAATCTAGAGTATACCATTCTAGTCGAGTGAACTTTTCTTCATAAACAGCCACTGAGTCATCCTCCTACCTCAATTCCAAGAAGTGTTTTTTCATCCTAAGTCAAACAACATTATGAAAATATTTCTCAAGGAATATACCTTTGAATTCATCCCAAACAAGAGCATCAATCTCCTCACTATCCCAGATATTTTTCACCATTGACCACCACTGATCGGCTTAAACTTCAAAATGGTAAACAGAGAGTCTAACCATTTGATGTTCTGAACAACCCATGACACTGAAAATTTTCTCTAGTGATTTAATCCACCCTTCTGCTAGCACAGGGTCAAATAATCCTCTAAATTATGGGGGATGTGGCCTCATAAAATTCTTCACTACTGACATGTTCTTCTATGGTTGATCTAGCTGATCTCATGCATGGATACCACCACCATTTATAGACTAATTCAACTATGCCATTACTACAAAAAACTGTTTAGTTCTGATTCCAACCATCTCAGGTTGATAATTTTGAAGGTTGTCTTAATTTTGATGTCGTCCCAGCATCGCTGCCCTGTTTCCTTTGTGGAAAACAATTCTGAACACAGAAATATCTAAGCCGACAAAACATGGATATGTAAATGCTATATAATTTCAATCATAACTTAAGCTAAAAATAATTTATGTTTTTTAATTTAACTATATTATAACTCCTAAAGTTGCCTAAACCGACCTCTGATACCAACTATAAGAACCCATCCTTAAACATTTTCATAATCTTGAATTAAAATGAATAATTCACATTGAGGATCATTTCAGGTTTAGAGTTTTTGATAATTAGGCCATAATATATATATGACGACTTGAATAATACATGTAGACACATCTACTCAGTTTCCATTTTTTCACAAAATAAAAACTGTTGAAAAAAACATACATGTCTACTTCCATGTTTTAGACATCATGACATTTCCATGACCCCATCCCTGACCCTATTCCAATTTATGTCCTATGAAAAACATTTCAAAAGCATGGGATGAGAATAAAAATCTTAGTAAGGGATACACAAAGAATCAAAACTGTTAGTTTTTGAAAAAAACATGTAAACCATGAATACTTTATCATAAGTAATACATTTCACCTTTATGAAGTTGTAAAAACACTTCACTAAATAAATGATCATTTCATACCCTTTAGTAACCAAAATATTACCATAAACCCCATATAAAGAACACATAACATATAAAGGTAACTTGGGACATAAACAGTTTTTAAGTGGAATAAACATACTGTTGACTTACACACATATCATTGAATGGAATATCCATACAGCCAATTTCCATTCCCAATTAATTGGAGGTTATAATGTTACCAACCATCCTAGTTTATCATGGAACCACCTGTCATTTGGTTTATCACATAACCACCCATAAAATGTCCAAGTACCATTATAAAATCATAACACATAAAATATTGAAAATATAAACATTTCACTAATAACATTTAATTTGCAATCACAAGAAATAATTTCAAGATATTGAAATAATCAATCCTTTTCAAAAACCATTTTCATTACCAAAATACCAAAAAGCAGAATAAGGTATTTATTTTCATTTAAAAAACATTAAGGCTATTAGAGGAAGCCAAATAACGATTATGGAGGCGGAGAGGTCATTATCGCCGCAAACGTTAATAACATTCCTTTTGTTGTTTAGTAAAAAACTTCGTAGAAAAAATATTCTCTTTTAATGGAAATAAAATTAAAAGGTGTTTGTATAGAGTATAAAATAAATTCGTGTATTAAAACAAAATATGCCTCAATGAAAGGATATTGAGACAAAGTCCCTTACCTTGTTTCCGACTTGACCCGTTCATTCTTTAATCTCCAGAATAATATACTAAAGTTAATTTCTAATTTCATAAGAACCTTTTCAAAGTTTATTCTTCCTTATATTTATCTTATTACCATGTTATAAACATTGTGTAATCATTTCAGTTAATAATGGTTGTTTTGTCGATATTTGGTACTTTAGTCACAAATGAAGGCCATATAATTACAAATTGTCCATATGGTCAATAGTCCATTATCTCCAAAATGATATTCATGATTTAGATATCATATAAATCATATATATCCTGTATATATGTATATATGTATATGTATTTATAATAGTATGTAACATTTTGGAGATAAGAAATGAAATGCACCATTCATGGAGTCGATAAGTCATACGTATGCATGAACGCTAATTTTATTTCTATTTCATACTTTAATAGAATTTAAACAAAATGATACATAGGTATATTATAATTACAGTATAATATAATATATAATATCATTAACAGAATCGTTTATACCTCCCACATATGGCACAAACGAGTCATATCACTTTGAGGGGGTGGTAGTCTGCACTTCCTCAAATGAAATTATCGTGTTTACCCATAATGGAAACTATAAAGGTATGATATAAAAGAAAAATACAAATGCATAAATAAAACATAATAATAATACATATCATATATAAATATAGTGTCATCTTAGTGGCCATCATGAGATGTGGTAGGAGATAATCAGACAATTATCATTTTGTGAGGCGTTAGTTTTCCATTCAAAGAAAAAGTATATTCTTCACCCATTAGATGGAGGTGTGTGTAAGTATAGTTCAAATTCTTCTCATAACAAAATCCTAGTATACTAAGGATACTTGTTTTCTTATAAAATAAATGAATAAAAATATTTCAGGGGTTGGAGAAGTAAAATAAAATAAAATAATTTAAGAGGAATCCTTACCTTTAATTTGGGTAACTATCTTTGGATTGAACCAAAAGGACTTCTTGAAGTGCCTTCTGCTTAAGGTAAGGCTTATAAAAATAGGAGAGGGATGTAGGGAGATTAATTGGGTGGAAGTTGGACAAGCCAAGGGGCTTGAGAGGTGTGAGAAATGGGTTTGAAGTGGTGTCCTTTTATAAGGGGGAGGAGGGGCTCTTTAGGAAAGTGTGAAAATATTATTTTATTATATAATTATATTCAGTTTCTAAAGGTCCAAAACTAATTAAATTCAAATATAAGATGACTAATTGTCTAAATAAAATCATAAAATAATAATTGGACAAGGTTTTGGATATTGTTTTAATATTTATAATCTTATTTATTTAAATCATTTATTAATGAGGTAAATACTTCATCATTATTGTGTCATAAATAATTTAACTTATTTGATGTCTAAAAATTATAAAAAAATACCATTATTTATTAAATATTTTTAGATTTCCAATTAATATTTATAGTCTAAAATATATCTTATATAACCCCAATTAAAAATTTATTTACTAAAAGATATTTGTTTATGTCATTTTTATCATTACTTTAAGCTAATTAATCTAAAGTGTTATTGTCACTCCCAAGTGGCTCCATGGGGTCCCAAAATCGACCCAAAGATGCCCATGGTCGTAAATAACTCAAAAAATAAGGTTAGGAAAAATGTTAATGTAATTTTGTATTATTATAATATTCTTTTTACCTTTAATTACCATATTTACCTTTAACCGCGGTAAATAAAAGTCAAAAGTTACTATTCACCAAAATTATTTTCATCTTATTGAACCACATTTTACTTACTGATAACAACCATGTATGTAGGATTTTCAAAATTCAATTCACAGAAGTGGTAAAATTTCATTTAAATGAAAAATATAGTTTTTGAACTACTACTAAGTGGTTTCACTATTCATCAAAAATTGAAGTATTTCAGAAAAATACCAAAAATTTATCCTAAGCTATATTTGATATTCCGAATTCAAAAATAATATCTATTTTACCAAATTCATTATATAGAAGTTGGATTAATTAATTTGAAATTAATTCTCGTTGTTAAAACAAAAAGCATGTTTTTAAGAAATAATAACTATCAAAATATTGATAGTTGATTATTTCCAATTTCAAAGAGAAATTGCTTCTAATAACCACCATTGAATTAAATGGTAAAAATATTATCAGACTACACTTTGAAACCAATTTAAAATTGTAACTCCCTGACCCCAGAAGCCTAGAGTCAGTGCATTATTACGTTTCATTTTCCTGATCACAAAAGTTCAAGTCTCGAAAGACCAAGTAGTTTATTAGCCTTGGAAGTAATAGATACATTAATAAGGTTTACATTACATCATAAAATGGAAAACTACAACATGATTTTTTATGTATACAACACTGAGATCCCATAGAATATCCCTACAGGTCAGTCATAATATACTTCTTCGCATCCTGGGAAAAATAATTCATAGAAAGGGGTGATCTCAGATTCTTAGTAAGGATAACAATATAGCGGAAACTTTCATAAATAAGCCTAAACATTTAAGGAAATGTATAAGACTAAAAAAAATCCTTTTAAAACTTAACATCAATATAATATGGAAAATATAAAATCAAAATAATTTCATTTACTTACTCACATGGATATTCTACTAGTCGAATAATCACATGCAATATCAATAGCCACTATCATAATGATGGAATTCATAATGATATACTTTCATAACCACATAGTCAAGGCCTTGCACCAAGACTACAAATAAGATTTTGTCAAGGCCTTGTTCCAAGACACTAGTTTGTCTCATTAGACCTACCGATGCATCTAGAAGATATATCAGGCTCCACCCATCACTTACTAAGTCCAATGCATTCCTCATATGAAAAGGTTTAAACATAACATAAACATTCATATTAAAACTAGCATACGAAATTTCAATAATTTATCAATAAACCGTGAATGGTATAAAAATATCACATCCATAGTCAAAAATATCACAAAACCTTCAATACAATATGGATGTTTTGTATCATAAAAAACCAACTTCAAACAAACTTACAATCCATCAAAGGATGTTGAAATAGATAAAATCAAAACATTTTCTTGAGAAATATCTCTTTCTATTTTGAAATAATTTAAAAGTCATATAATTTTAAAATAAAACATTTATTTATAAAATATTCTCATAATCTTGGAATGGAATATTTGAAGATGTTATAAAGGCATAAAATATATGCACCCGCCGTATATGTTAAAAAACATTCTTACCAAAAAATTGTCAAAAAGGTCAAAAAATACATTGTTTGGAAAACGACAGAAAGATTCCTTTATAAACATATTATAAAATCCCAATAATAGTATAAATGAATTTTACCCATAGTCTATAAAATAGTAAGAATGTTTTGGAATACATTTTTAAGAATCATGGATGTTAATGATAAAGAGGTCTCTGTAGATAATTACTTATAAACAACCTCGAATAATGAAGAGATTGTAGAATTAAACCTTACCTTGTACTTTTCCTTGGTCGAGGGTAGTTTAACCTCCTCTAAAATGATGAAATAATTGTTATGAAATTATTCAATAATCATATAAATGAATATGATATCATATATGATCTTTTAACATTTCTTTGTTATTATTATCTTAGTATTATCGTTGTTTCAGGTGTTAACGGATTTATTTTCCTTTATATTATTTGTTATGTGAGTAATATTTTTAATGGATGGGATGTATCTTATTCATATCCAGAATGATATTAAGTCTTTAAACATTATTTTTAATCATCAAATGAAAATTAGTCTTGAATGGATACGATGGGGAATGAATCTCTTCGTGTTCGTGGAGACGGTAATCTATATGTACGCATGAGCAACAATTTAATTCTTTTGTTATTAAAATAATATATAATTGGATGTTATATCATATATACAGAATCATTATCATGTTATATTTATTATTTACATCAATTAAACATCATTATTATACCCATCAAAATAATAATGTATTGAATAACAATTACACCATGACGTGGAGACGGTAAGCCGTACATACGCACATATGGTGATATGTCATTCAATGTATGGATATAATAATGAATATGATTATACCATATTTATAATAACATCACATTATATAGAATATACTGGATTTATTATTTTATAATGGAAATAACAAAGAAAGAGGAAGTTTATGAAGAAAGGAACTTGAAAAGAGTGATGAAATATTTACCTATTCTTCGGGTTATTCTTTTTGATATGATAAAAAGTGCTCCATAGATTGGATTTATGACTAAGGAATGGACTCTAGGATTAAGGGAGTATAGTTGAGAGGGTATTTGGGTAGGTTTTTGCTGATCCAAAAGTATTTTAAGGTGTGAATTATAGATAAGGGAGAGTTCCCTTTTATAAGAGGGGTGAGGAGTACCTTAGGAAAAGCTAGAAATATTATTTTATAATAAAATAATTTTCGATTTATAATGTCCCAAAAATGAATTATTTAGACTATAAGGTGGGGATGGGTCTAAAAACACTCAACAAATAGGTTTTAGATAGGTTTGGGTCACTATATTAACCTTATCTTTTAGTTTTAACTCTTAGATAAATACTTTGACATCAACCATGTCTCTTTGTATTTTTTTGTTATATTGTTAATAAACAAACTATATACTTCTATGAAAACATAAAGCAGTTAATTAATGATACACCTATCATTATATAAGTCTTTTTTCTGATCTTTTGATTTTTAGGAATATAATATCAATTAATAATATAATATTTGTTTTAAAAACTCATTTATGTCAATTTTGACACTATTTGGTATTTTTATTTTTCAAAATTCATAGCAACATTATTACATAAAAAACAATTCATCTAAACAACCCTAACATGTCATATTAACATAAAAAATTATTGGAATTCATAAAAAGTCTCATATTACATTTATTTGGATATTTATAATATCAATTATTTTAATATTTCATTAATTAGGTAATTACTGCATCATCATTCTGTCATAAATAAATTAATTTATTTAATATATAAAAAATATAAATAAAATACCATTATGTAGGAAGTATTTTTAGACTTATAACTAATATATATAGTCTAATTTTTCTTATATGTGTCCCTATATTAAAAATGGTTTAGTTATTAAACATTGAATTTAACACTTTTATGTCTTCTTTGAATTAATTGATAATAAATGACCTAATCTAATCCAAGTGGACCTAAAGGATCATATTTTAATCCTAAGGTTGTTTTTGGTCGAATTATACTTATCCAATAGAATTAGGACATGTGTTAGGATAATAATAATATCATTTTTACCCTTAATTTCCCTATTTACTTTTAACCATGTTAAATAAAAGTAAAAAGTTATTACTCACCAAAAATTATTTTCATCTTGTTGAACCAAATTTTTCATACTGATATCAACCATGTCTCTCGTAGTTTTGAAATTCAACTCACAGAATTGGTAAAATTATCTTTTATGTAAATTTGTAAATACTCCTAGAAGGTGGGTAAAAGACGGAAGAAAGTTCAATAAAATTTTTATATATCTAAAATTATTATAAACTGACTCCAATGAATTATATTGAACTTATATAGGTATTATGTATCTATTTTTACCTAATCAAAATTTAAATATAATAACTAATTTTTTAAATAAAAATTCGGTTTCAAACTATAACTTAGTGTTTTTCACTATTCATAAAAAATTTAATGTTTTCATAAAAATACCAAAAAATCACCCTAGTCTAATTTAGATATTCTGAATCCAAAAATGAATTCCATTTTGAAAAATAAAATATATAAATTTTCAAAAAGTGAGTATTACTATTCATAACGGCATGTTTGATTTTTTGTGGTGTGTTAGAACTCGAAGTTGCATACAACACATTCTATTGTATTGTTCAAAGAGAAGCGTATTGGGGAAGCTTGTGGTGTTACATTCTCCCCTCCTTCAAAAAAGTTTGTCCTCGAAATTTCTAGAATAATACTGCATAAAAAGACTCGAGTGGTTCTTCATCATATGTTCCTCGAGTTCCCACGTTGCCTCTTCTATCTTATGGTTTCTCCATAGAACTTTACCAGAAAAGTCATTCGGTTTCTCAACACTTGTTCTCTTGTATCAAAAACTATGACATGCTCTTCGCAATAAGACAAATCGGGTTCCAGTTCTAATTCCACATAGGTGAGTAAATGCATTGGGTCAGGCATGTATTTTTTCAACAGTGATACATGGAATACATCGTGAACTTTAGAGAGACTTGGCGGCATTTCCAAATGGTAAGCTACAACCCCAATTCGTTCTAGAATTTCGAAAGGTCTGATGTACTTGGGACTCAATTTTCCCATTTTACCGAAATGTTTAACACCCTTACATGGAGATACCTTCAAACAAACATGTTCTCCTACCTAAAATTCAAAATCCTTCATGTAGTTATCAGCATAGAACTTCTGCCTACTTTGAGCATCTTTGATGTGGGTTTGGATTACCTTCACCTTTTTAGTGTTTCCTCCAAAAGTTATGGGCCTACGTTTTTTCTTTCACCAACATCATCCCAACAGGTTGGTGTGCGACATCTCTTTCTATATAATGCTTCATATGGTGCAATATGAATACTTTAGTGGAAGCTATTGTTATAGTAAAATTCTACCATAGGTAAATATTGATCCCACATACCTTGAATGTCAAGTGATCATGATCTCAACATGTCTTATAAGGTTTTAATAGTTTGTTCTGATTGTCCATCAGTTTGAGGGTGGTAAGCAGCGCTCAAATGAAGTTCAGTATCCAGGGTTTTCTGAAGACTTTTCCAGAATCTTGATGTAAAATAGGGATCATGATCAGAAACAATCGATAGTGGTACTCCATGAAGTCTTACAACATCATTAATATATAGTTTTGCTAATCGTTCAAGTGGTAAATCTTCTCTTATAGCAAGAAAATGTGCTGACTCGGTAAGAAGATCAACAATGACCCATATTGCCTTGTTCCTTCTTGGATTATATGGTAGTCCCATGACAATATCCATCTTAATATTATCCCATTTCCACTCAAGTATGGTAAGAGGTTGAAAGACTCATCAAGGCCGTTGCCTTCCAGCTTTCACTTGTTGACAAACCATACATCTTGGCACAAAATCAGCAATCTCCCTCTTCATGTTGTCCCATGAAAAATGTTCCTTCAAATCTATATACATTTTGGTACTACCAGGGTGTATAGTGAAATTTAAGCTATGTGAATCATCTAAAAATTCCATTTTCAGATCAGTTATATTAGGAACACATAGTCTCTTCCCAAATTTAATAATCCCCTCTTCATATACGAAGTCGATCAATCTCCCATCATTCAAAGATTTAATCATCCTTTGAAATTCATCATCATCATCCTAATAAATTTTTTTCCTTTTCTAGTAAAGATGGTTTGTAAACAATTTTAAAAAATCATTGATGTTTTACCTTCCATGGTTATTCCAATATCCATCTTTACTAGATCCATGAAAATAGGATCCCTTTTAACTCTCATCTTTTTCAAAACTCCATGATTGTTTCTGCTCAAAGCATATGCCACCTTATTTGCCTTTCCGGGTGGTAGTGTATCATGAATCATAATCCTTGAGTATTTTAAGACATCTCTTTTGCCTCATGTTGAGTTCTCTTTGTGAGAAAATATACTTCAAACTCTTGTGATTGGTATATATCTCACATTTTTCACCATATAGATAACGTCTCCATATCTTCAAGGCAAAGATTAAAGCTTCTAACTCAAGATCCTGAGTAGGGCAGTTTTGCTCATGAATTTTTAGCTATCGTGATGCATAGGCAATAACCCTATCATTCTTCATAGGGACACAACCAAGTCCTTTCTTTGATGCATCACTATAAATAACAAACCCATCATTCCCCAATGGTAGAGTCCAGATATAAGCATTGAATAATATTCTCTTTAATTATTCAAAACATTCTTCACACTATTTTTTCCAAACAAATTTAACCCCTTTACATGTGATCTTGGTTAATGTGTTATCCTATAAAACAAAGTTTTGGAAGAAACACCAATAATAACTTGCTAAACCAATAAAACTGCGTACCTCAGTTATAGTAGTCGGTGCGGGCCATTCTTGGATTGCTCTTGTCTTAGAAGGATCAACATAGATTCCATCCTTAGAGACAATATGGACAAGAAAAGAAATCTTTTGAAGCCAAAATTACCACTTTCTAAACTTCCTATATAATTTGTGTCTTCTAAGAGTCTTCAGGATAATGTGAAAGTGATTTTCATGATCTTTGTAGCTTTTGGATTATACGAAGATATCATCAATAAATACCACTAAAAATTCATAAATATTTTCCTTGAAAACTCTATTCATTAGATCCATGAAGATAGAGGGTGAATTAGTCAATCCAAAAGGCATTAATATGAACTCATAATGCCCATACCTGGTTCGAAATGTTGTTTTCAGAATGTCTTCTTACTTCACACACAACTGATGATATCCAGGTCGAAGGTCAATCTTTGAAAAGTATTGAGCTCTATGAAGTTTGTCAAATAAATCATCAATGTGTGGTAGGGGATACTTGTTCTTTATTGTTATAGCATTAATCTCCCTGTAGTCAATGCACAACCTCATAGATCCATCTTTCTTCTTAATAAAAAGGACAGGGGATCTCCATGGAGAAACACTAGGGAAAATAAATCCCTTATTAATTAATTCCTATACTTTTTTCTTTAGATCTACTAATTCTACAATGGACATTCTATAAGGGGTCTTCGATATGGGCCTTGAACCAGGAATTAAATCAATGGAAAACTCAATTTCTTGTTCTGGAGGATGTCCAGGTAAATCCTCTTGAAACACATCCTCATATTCTTTCACAATAGGTACATCCTCTATTTGAACATTCCTTTCCTAACCCACCGTTATTTCAATATCCTCCTCCCCAATAATTTGATTTAGTTGAGCTACTAGGGGTGGATCTAGATATGAATTAGGTGGTGATGATTCTTCTCTATAGATAAGGTGTTCCTTATCATCGTCATCAAAAATAGTAACCTCCCTATTCTTATAATAAATTTTTGCATCATGGTCCGAAAGCCAATCCATACCGAAGATTATATCAAATTCAATCATGGGTATGATGATGAGATCAGCATATAAAGAATATTTATATTCCCTAATGGGAACTGATTCACAAAACATTATTGTAATGATACATACCTTAGGTGTTTTGACTGACAACTCCCTTGTTAATCAAGTTGTAAATGTCTAATTTTATTATAAAACAAGGAAGATATGAAACAATGCGATGATCCAGAATCAAATAAATCATTTTCTTAACTTGTGGAAACCATTAAATTACCTACCATTACATATTTCGGAGCTGCAGCCTTAGTAGTAGTGATGTCATAAGATTTCCCTTGATCCCTTGGCCTTTTCTGAGGTATGTTCTGCTGATGATTAAGATATTCATTCGAATAATGCCCCATTTCTCTATAATTGTAGCATTCAACAACGGAAACCTCTTTCTTACCCTTGCAATCATGAGCTTGGTGGCCTTTTTCACCAAACTTGTAACAGACTCCCATTCCCTTCAGGAAAGTACCAGGGTGTTTCTTCCCACATTTACTGTAGGATAAATATTCAACTTTTCCCTTCTTCCCCTTATTTCAATTTCCAAAGTGTTCAACAAATCTCTTCTTCTCTAGCTTTTCTTTAATGTCATAAGACTTAGAGAATTATTTTTCTGTCTTGATAGCACATGAGACAATATCTTTATATGACGAGAAGGATTGTGAGACTAATTCTCGACATAGAAATGGTTTTAACCCTTAAAATAAATTATCAATCTTACTTCTTGGGTTATGTATATAATCTGCAGCATGCCTTGCTAACCTTGTAAAATTAGATTCATACTTTGCGACATTCTCATCTTCCTTTTTCCTCAAACTCAAAAAATTTCCTTTCCATATCTGCTCGATGGTCATGAGGAAAGTATTTTATTAAGAAAATTTCTTTAAACTCCCTCCATTCCATATTTGATACTTCATCATATTCATTTTTGTTTAGAATCAATGACCACCATTGATCAACATCTCCAGTGAGGTGGTAAACTGCTGTGACAACTTTTTCCCTTTTTCTACTCCACATGGCATGGAATATTTTCTCTAAGGAATTTATCCATTGCTTAGATACTGGTGGATTTGTACCCCCATTGAATGTTTGTGGTTGTTGCCTCATTATAAAATCTAACATTGATCCTCCACGTTGTGGATCAGGGTGCTCCATATGGGTAAGGTTATTATCCATACCCTGAGTGAGTTGTCCCAGTATGGTGATTAGCTGATCAGAACCAGTTGAATCACCAGATCTTCTATAATTATCTTCAGTAAGAGGAAAATCCCGACATGGAGTGTGTGAATTGATATAGTTTCCACTCCTTCCACTAGGCGCCATTTCTAAACAGTGTCATAAACTAGATGAGTTTATGAATTGCAATACATAAATCCAAACTTGTAAAACACATAACATAAATTGAACTATTTATGGATATAATCCATAATCATAAAAATGTTTTCTTTGAGGAAGTATATACACATAAACCCTTCAAAATGGTCTATAAATAAAATGAGAATTATCTTAAGCATGCCCCCCGTGAGTTTCGTAACCAAGAGTGCAGCAAGGCCCGTTGTCATGCACCAGTTCTCGTTCGAGTCTAGTTCAAAGTGGTGTTTTCGGGTTTTACCCCTAGGCACTAAAGGTTCCATGTGCAGCAGAAGCATGTGGGTGGATGTTCCCACTTAGCTTTTTTCATTAGCAATGATCAATCTGGGATCAATATGACGATAAATGCCCGTCTCCACATATCGATTCACAGAAATAGTCAAAGAAGAAGAAATTTCATAGAACAACAAAAGTGGATCATCACGGTTTGATTATAATTAATTTAATTAATTGACAAGAAGTAACTTTTGGGTGTTCTTTCTTCATTGATATTCTTGATCATGTTCCGATGTGATTCGTCATTGGGTCATAGAAGCCAAGTGTAGACTTCCTCTAGAAGTGATCCACACATGCACTTCATATCTCTGGATGTCACCAAAGGAGTCTCCGGGTGCTAGCGTGGAGAAACAGTTGCTTTTTTTGTCCACCTTAGATTATCTTGATCTGATGGAAGATGATCTCTCTCGGTCCTGAGAGCATTCTTGGAGTAAGAGGTTCTTTCAGCCTTGATAGAATTCTCCAGAATTATTCTGCACAATGATTCTGTTGAAAATAGTTGGGGTTGTGATGATATTTATAATCGAGTTTAAGGTTATAGAGTTATGAAAATAAATAAACGCGTTACGCGATTTATTTATTACATTACATCTTTTGAAACCCCCATGTCGAATCATTAATTCCTTGACATGCGCTCATGCTGGTTATAATAAATAACATTTAATAAAATGATATTTCCTAAAAATCCTTACTAGAAAAACTACATGGCGTGTAATCATAAATATATGGTGTGTACTTGTTTTTCATTAAAAACTAAACGGCGTGTAATCATTAATACATGGCGTGTACTTGTTTTCAAAATAAAAACGACACGACATGTAATCATTAATACATGGCGTGTACTTATTTTCATTTTATTCTTCCTCCAACTTTAAAAAGATTTAGGCTTCCTTGAATAATTATTAAACCACATATAAGAATACTCTTTATTCTATATGATATACTTGAATAAACTTAGAGTTTGACCCTCTAGGCCTCTTTCTCATTGGCATTAGACGGGATTTCCTAAGGTCCATGATTACTGTCTAGTAACCGGTCAAGGTACCCAAGAGAACGAAGTTGATGCCACATTGACGTGTCACCTCATACGAATGCTTACTGTGTAATTTATTCCATTTGTCTCAATATCTCAACAATCAGGTTTGATGAAAGTGTCATAAACCTATATGTCTGGTCTTTCATTCTTTGACTTCCAAAAATAAACTCGTCGTGTCACCATGTCCATGGAATCTTTTAGATAGTTCTATTTCAACCAAATGGACCGAGATATCTACATCCATAAATATGGAAGGGACAAATCCTTCATCGACTTATCCATTAATAACATGTCATTCATGACACACCCAACGTACCCTACTTCCCACCAACTATCTTCATGATGGTTTTCATCAGCAAATCTAAGTGTGCGAGTCATGACAAGAGTTAACGATAATCTTCTAGTCTAAGGATCATTACACATGCTCGTAGATAGTAATGTCTGATGACACCAATACATGCAGAATTACTACTGGCGGATCTGTTCTCATAATATCCCATCTTGGAGATTACCAAGTGAGAACTCCATGAGAAAGAGTATTGTCTTCTTACGATTACTCACACATGACGGTCTGTATACTATGTGTCCTATCAGAATATGTCATCAAACCGTAGAATTTTATTTAAGAATATTGTTATATAATTTCAAGATTCTCATCATAGCGGGTATCTTCCATGACCTTATCAATGAAAAAAATATTCCAGGACATTATTAAATTATAGTCAAGCAGAACAATGAACAATATATAATAATTATACATTTATGTAATAAAATTAAAAAACAATTGGTTCTCATGACACCAACCCTTACAAACTCCCACTTGGACTAGAGCCAACTGCCTACAACATTTAGTCCGCTGGACCTCACATGATGATCATGTTTCTACTAAGTCAATGCTTTAGTCAAGGGGTGTTCCATGCTGTCTTCAGTGGAAATACTGCTCACTGCAACTTCACCTCTCTAAGAAAAGTCCCTCAAGAGATGATACTCCTGAAGTATGTGCTTTGTCCGCTGATGTGAACTTGGATCTTTTGCAAGTGTCACTGCTATAGTATTATCACAATAGAGTGTGATAGGATCTTTACTGATAGGTACTACATCCAACTCATGGATGAAGCTTCACTTCCACACTGCTTCTTTAGCTGCCTCAGAAGCTACAATATACTCGGAATCTGTTGTAGAATTTTCGACCACACTTTTCTTTGAGCTCTTCTAGCTCACTACACCTCCATTCAAACTGATGATGTATCCAGTCTGTTACTTCATGTCATCTTGATCCATCTGGAAACTTGAATCTACATGTCCTTTGATGACTACTTCCTCATCTTCTCCATAAACCAGGAACATATCATAAGTATACCTCAGATACTTAAGGATAGTCTTGACTTCCATCAAATGGTGGTCTCCTAGATCAGCTTGATATCTGCCTACCACACTAAATGCATAAGCAACATCTAGCCTTGTACATAGCATGACATACATGACTAACCCAATCAAGGATGCGTAAGGGATCCTTGCCATTTTCATTCATTCCTCATGTGTCTGAGGACACATTTTCTTGGAATGATGAATGTCAGGTGACACTGGCAACAATTCCCTCTTAGAATGTTCCATATTGAATATCTTCAGTATCTTTTCAATGTATGTACTTTGACTCAGGCCCTGCATTATCATGGATCTATCATGATGGATCTTGATCCCATGAATATAAGCTGCCTCGCCCAAGTCTTTCATGGAGAAGGATTTATCTAACCATGCCTTAACTGTTTGTAAGACAGGTACATCGTTTCTAATTAGTAATATGCCATCATCATATACTATTAAGAAAACAACTGCACTTCCACTAAACCTTTTTTAGACACAAGGATCACATTTGTTTTTTAAAAATCCAAATTCTATTACGGCTTCATCAAAACAAATGTTCAATGACCTTGATGCTTGAATTAATCCATAAATGGATTTCTGCAACTTGCATACCTTGTTGGAATCATTTGGAGTCAGAAACCCTTCAGGTTGTGTCATGTAGACATCTTCCTGGAGGTTCCTGTTAAGTAATGTTGTTTTGACATCCATTTGAAAAATTTCATTTTCATGGTGAGAGGAAATGGCCAATATGATTCTGATTGATTTCAGCATTGCAACCAGTGAAAAGGTTTCATCATAGTCAATTCCTTGACGCTTTCTAAAACCTTTTGCAACCAGTCATGCCTTATAGGTGCTGACTTACCCCTCCATGTCTAGTTTCTTCTTGAATTCCCATTTATTACCAACAGGCATTACATCAACTAGAGGATCTACCAAAATCCAGACTTGGTTTTGGAACATGGAATCCTTTTCAGAATTCATGGCTTCTTTCCACATGGAAGCGTCCATGCCTTCAACTGCTTCCTTTTAGGAAAGAGAATCATCATTGTCAACCAATAATGAGTCACCGTCCTCAGTGACAAGAAAACCATATCGTTCTGGTTCTCTCACCTCTCTTATTCTCCTATGCAGTTCTTGTGTCTCTAAAATATATTGTTCTTCCACGAGGCTTTGTGGAATCTGTTCTTGTACCAACTCCTATGTGTCTTGAGCCTCGACTTCATCGAAGTCTATCTCGCTCCCACTATCTCTTTTGAAGATGTTCTCCCTCTCAAAGAATATGGAGTTTCTTTCCAATGTAAAATTTTTATTTGAGGGGTTGTATAGGTAATATCCCATTGTTTCCTTGGGATATCCTATAAAGATACAATTTGTGCCTGGGGGTGGAATTTTGTTACATGAAGAGGCCTTAACAAATTATTTTCTACCCCACACATGTAAATTTGATAACATAGATTTGCGTCCGCTCCATAACTCGTATGGAATACCATTTATCAATTTAGTTGGTACTTGGTTTAGTATGTGTGCAGGTATTTGTAATTAATATCCCCAAAAGGATAATGGAAGACTCACATGACTCATCATTGATCTCACCATGTCCAACAGGGTGCGGTTCCTCCTTTCACTCACACCATTCCACTAAGGCGTGTAAGGAGGAGTGAGTTGAGATGAAATCCCAAACTCCCGTAAGAGATCAATGAAGTCCTAATTAAGATATTCTCCTCCTCTATCTGAGCCGAAACTACTGGAAAACCTAGTTTTACCAACGGTTATATCCCAACGGTTTACTAAACCGTTGGGAATAGCCATCTATACCAACGGTTCTCAGAAACCGTTGGTATAGATGGTTTTATAGACACTTTTACCAACGGTTGTAATGAACCGTTGGTATAGAGGAGTTTTTACCAACGGTTCAATGAGAACCATTGGTAAAAGTTGGATTTCGGTGACCTTTTACAAACAGTTCAGAGAACCTTTGGTAAAGGTTTGGGCTGAATGTATATACCAACAGTTTTTAAAAACCGCTGGTAAAAATTTCCCCCAAATTGGCAGTAGCCCGTCCTCTCCCCCATTCGCGATCCAGAGCCCTAAACGGGAGCTATCGGCGATTTTGGAGGTGGTTCCGGTTCTCTTCCTCTATCCCATCCAAGGTGAGTTATTTTCTTTAACTTTCAGTTTTTATTTTCGGTTTTGATGTGTATATGTTTCTCTTTAGGATGAGACCAATTTCTATTCTCATATTCCCACCCAATTTATGTTCCAGCCCTATTTATGTTTCAGTTCATTATTAAATTCCATGCATATTCCAGCCCATATAGATTGAATTAGACGGTTGTCTAATTTTTTGATGTTCCTTTTATGTTTCATTACCAAGAAATTTTTATTATATGTTATAAAATTCAATCACCTGTTTAGTTTTAACATTCATAGTTATTTTATTATCTTGTGTCAATAATTTATATTAATAATCTTTTCATATATTCCATCGTTGAGTGTTTGTACTTGTGCAATAGAATTCCAATCTCATGTTACTTCATAGTGATTATTTATATTTCAAAGTGTTTTATTTTTCATGATAAATTTATTAAAACGTTTTGGGGACTAATTAAAGTTATTAGATTCCAATTTCCATGCTTCTATGCTTGTTAAGAATTAAATGAAATATGATGGTTGTAATTAAATGAAATTCAATGTTCAATTTCTATCATGTATGGGTGATTAGTAAATTGTAATGTGATGAATCATATAATTGAACCATTGTTGATGAAAATTATATACCAAAAGGTTATTGAATAAAAGTTATTCTTGTGAATTTCGTTACATCATAGATAAAATGGTTGTGGTTATATGAGAGATACCTCTAATGGTTCTTTGATCATTGTTTTATGGAGAATGAATGGTTTAGGTCTGGTATTAATAGTAGCTTCCAGTGAGACCATTTTAGTATAAGGGGAAACAAGATTATGATCTACAAGGGGTGATTGAGTTGGTAGAGACCAAACATTGTTTGTTCCTTGTGTTCAAGAACCATAAATAGAGTGTTCCAATTAGGTGGTCATCAGTAAAGTCATAGGTAAGATTTCCAAGTCCTGTTTCATGAAGTTGAATATGTAGTGCTATAGTGGTTTTGGATTGTTTGAGGTACTCTTAGTGTATTATAAACCCCCATTTGTTCCATATTCATTTAAATTGATTTAATATCATTTTTTTCACACACACCATTATATCCTCTCAATCTATATTTAGAGTGTATTTTCATTCGTATGGTGTTAAATATTTTAGTAAATGTCCATACTAGCTTCTTTTATATGTTCTAGGGGTTTAGACTAATGACAGGGCTGCATGATTATTGTGGGGGTGTTCTTTTCATATAAATATACCTATACACCCCGACCCCCTTGGACAACCTGACCACCCCCACGGACATCCCGCCCACCTGGACACCCCTACCCCCCTAGATAGCCCCCACCCCCTGGACACCTCCGACCCCCCAGACGGCCCCACCACCCCCTAGACACCTCGTACCCCCTAGACACGCCACACCCCCCTTGGACAGTCCCGTCACTCCCATGATCCTCATCCTACTCCTCATCCTACTCCTCATCCTGATCTACTTGAAGAAGTTAAAGTATAAAACTCATATACTCCCAACAGGACCCTTAAGGATTATGTATTCCTTGATCCACTTCCAATATCTTACTATTAAATCCTTGAATATATGCATTAGAAATTTTGTATCTTATTTTCTTATATACACTGTATTTTGTTGTATTTCTTAATATGATTCTCATATAGAGTAATGTGTCAGTTATTCTTTTATATAGAGTAAACAATTGTCATTTATGTAAATATTTTTTTTATTAAACTTTAATATTATTGAATTGCTTTTAAATGACTTATTGCGATTTTGTTACAGAATGGATAGAAGTTGGATGTACGAAACTGATCGGATTTCAACCGATTTTCAAAATAATTTGAACAGCTTTCTAGATTTTTCATTTGACAAGGCTTCAGATAGTGGTCGCATACACTGCCCATGTTTTAATTGTGTTGGAAGACCTTGGTTGAGCCGTGAAGCAGTTAGCTATCATATAACCAAATATGGTTTCCAAACAAACTATTATGTGTGGTATCACAATGGAGAGAAAATGGAATCTCAAAATGTTGATGATCTAAATGATAGGACTGAATTGGAGAGTTTGATATATGATTGGTTTCCATTTATTCGACATCATGAGAAGGAAAGGATGTCCAGCCAACAAGATTTCGATACAAGCACACATGATGCATCCAATGAAAATGATGATGTTGATAGGGGAAAAAATTGAATGATGATGTGACGACTCCAGTATATCGGGAATGTGATAAAATGAAAAAGTTGAAATTTTTAATCCGATTGTTTCATGGGAAAACTATGTATGGGATTTCAAATACTGCAATTGATTACACTCTTACCTTCTAGAAGGACTTACTTCCAGATGATGTAGATATTCCCTCAAACCACTATATGGCATGGAAGTTGGATGATGAACTTGGATTCTCAAAAAAAATTCATGCTTGCCCGAATGATTGAAGATTATTTTGGGAGGAAACTGCTAAAAGAAATGATTGTATAAAATGAGGAACCTCCCGATGGAAGCCAAAAGATGATGGAACACCGTCTCGTGTGCCACAAAAAGTAATATGGCACTTTCCATTGATCCCCAGATTACAGAACCTTTTCATGTCTGATGAAATATCCGTAAAAATGTGATGGCATGACACTGAGAGAAAAAAAGAATAATGAAGAGTTGGTTCACTGTGTAGATGGATTTCCATGGAAGAGATTTGATGCTCGATATCCTGAATTTGCAGTCGACGTGCGTAATGTGAGACTGGGTCTTTCATGTGACCGTTTTAATCCATTTGGGCGGATGCTTACTTCGCACAACACATGACCGGTTTTCATAGACATTTATAACCTTCCCCCTTGGTTGTGTATGAAAAAGCCTTACACTTTCTTGAGTATACTGATATCTGGACCTTCTGATCCTGGAAATGATATAGATGTATACATTCAACCTTTAATAAAAGATATGAAACTTCTTTGGGATGTGGGTGTTCCCAAATACGATGCATGTTCGAAAGACATATTTCAGATGCGTGCTGCACTTATGTGGACTATCAATGATTTTCCTGCTTATGCAATGATGTCTGGATGGAGCACAAAAGGAAAATTGTCATGTCCTATTTGTATAAAGAATACTCAATCGAGAAGACTGAAATATCTTCGTAGTTTTAGTTTTATGGGACATCGACGATTCTTTCCAATGAACCATCCATATAGAAACAATCGTCAAAGATTTGACAATACCATGGAGAATGATGATCCACCTCAGTGTATGTCTGGAACTGATGTTCTTAATGAATTGAAATATTTTAGTTATTCATTTGGGAAGAGTGTAATGAAATCTAGAAAGATGAAAAATGTTTCCAATGATACCTGTTACAATTGGAAGAATAAGAGTATATTATTTGAGTTGTCATATTGGTCAACCAACTTGTTACGTCATTGCTTAGATGTAATGCACATTGAAAAGAATATATGTGAAATGTTGCTTTAGATTCTTCTAAATGTCAAGGGGAAGACAAAAGATGATTTACGATCTCGGCGCGACTTGGTAGATTGGGGGATCAGACCAGAATTGCATCATGTCTGTATCAGTGAAAATAAATGGCAAGTTCCATGTGCTTCTTATGTGATGACTCCTGCTGAAAAAAATCAATTTCTGGAAGTGCTAGAGACTATTAAAGTTCCTGATGGCTATTCAAGCAATATATCAAAACAGGTCAACAGAAAAGAGTTGAAGTTGAAATCTTTGAAGTCTCATGATTATCAAGTCCTTTTGCATGAGTTGATTCCAATAGCAATCCATCATCTCTTGTCTAATAATGTTAGAGTCCCAGTTATTCGGTTGTGCTATTTGTTTAGAGATCTTTGTGCTAAGAGGTTGTCCAAATCCCTCATGAAAAAATTGTTGGTAGAGACACCATTAATTTTGTGTGAGTTAGAGAAAATATCCCCTCCATCATTTTTTACATGCATGTTGCATCTGACTGCCCATCTTCCAACCGAAATACTTCTTGGAGGACCCGTTGCTTTCCATTGGATGTATACAACTGAAAGAAACATTTGCACATTGAAATCATATGTTCAGAATAGGAATTTTCCCGAAGGTTCTATTGTGAACGGTTAATTGTCTCAAGAATGTATGGATTTCTGCTCAATGTATTTGTCTGATCATACTACGAGAATAAACAGACCAATGAGAAATGAAGAAGAACAGTATGGGAAAATTGAACCCACTTTTCCATCACTTCCTCATACAGGAGGAATTCCGGGATCATATACATTGACAACATTAATCCTTGAAGAGCGAGAGATGACACATCGCACAATGTTGTTCAATTGTGATTTATTCGATGAGTATATCAAGTAAGTTAATTGTACATGTATCTCTTATCTTATCTCTTGTAATTTTAAATATTTGTTAAACTATTATTATTTTTATCTATAGGGAACATAAATAATTGATATATAGAAAGCATCGTTCTTTATCTTTGAGAAAGAAGGAGACTTTGCATAGAAAAGGGTTTTCTAGTTAGTTGAAATTGAAGTTAAAAATATTTCTGTAATAACTAAATAAAAATAATATTTAATTAAGTTTACTATTTGTTTATATTTCAGGTATCGTGTTTGCCTACAGACTCTGTTTCTGAAGAAATAAGAGCTTTGGATTTTGGTCCTAATACCATGGTTTGTTCTTGTAAATCACTTGTGATCAATGGATACAAATTTATTATCACTGAACGAGCAAGAAACATGAGAACACAGCATAATGGTGTTATGCTAACTGCCACAACAGACTGTTATGCCAGTTCATCGGACACTAGACCTCGTTCTGAAAATGTTTCTTATTATGGTGTCATGGAGAAAATAATAATTTTGGATTATTACTCACATGGTCGAGTCATTGGTTCACGCCCAAATTGACCCAAGAGAAGAAGGGTAGAACGGTCCTTGTAGTGTAGCTTGGGTTGTCGATTCCACAGAGACCTAAGAAGATACCTAAGATACACAACCTAAGGGATGGATTTTTGGCTATGAAGTGGCCAACTTTGGGTTGATTTTAGATGGGTTTAAGTGAACTCTAAGATACTTAAGTGAATTCAAATTAAAAGAATGAGTTGATCCTAGGTTATCACTCGGGGTGGATTGGACGTATTTTCTTTTTAATGATTTCAAATTCTTCAATTTGAGATGGGTTCATTTAAGGATATAAAACAACATCATCACTTAATGGTTTAATGCCTAAACCCTTTAATACTAATCACCTATACACTTGAAGGTTCAATGTTTCAAGCACTTCAAGGTAAAGGATCGTATTAGTACTTGAAGTGTGTGGCCTTAAATTCAACAAGGACGATGGAGTTTAAAAATCATCAAATAAAAATCCCAATTAAAGAAGTTATTATACATTAATTAGGTGATAAATAACATCCAATACAGACCCTTGCTACTCCCTTAGATCAACCCATAAGTGGGTTATCCCTCCATTGATCCCATGGTTTCAATGGAAGCGGAAAGTAGACTCATGAGGGAGGAAATAGAGATGTAAAGAAAACAACAAAAATAAAATGATCACTCCACCGTTGTGTGAATAATTTCACAAGGGTTGGTGTGAATAAATTCACACATTGATCCAACGGTATCAAAGTGATATTAAGAACAACAGAATAAGAGTAGAATAAGAACTTTTATTAAGAAACTAAAGTGAATTGAACAACTTACATGTGAAAGACAAAATTGAGGCAACAAAAATGCAGCATAACATTACAATTGAACAAAGCATCCAAGATTATAAAATCCTTCACCACCACTGCCTTAAATAGGCATTTTGGGAGCCTTGGGTTGATCCACCAACAGTACAAAGCATATTAATTAATTTTGGTAGGCTTTAGGTGGTGGAAATCTTGTGGAATTTGGACTTTTCCACGTTTGACCCGAGGTGGCAGCCAGTTTTCATCCACCGAACCGACGCGTCTGGAAGACCTTCTAGAAGGCCTGATCAGAGTGGGCCATAGAAGAAGAAACTAGAGCTACGGATGTCCTCTAACCGCCTGTAAAATATGGGACCATTTGGAGTTGTGTATGCGGAGATATGATCAAATTAGTGGGATGTTTTTCTGGGACGTAGAATCTGGCCCAGAATTGTATCTCTAACTTGGGCCGCCTACATGACCACCATGGAGGCCTAATCAGCATTAACTACTGAAGAGTGATTTGTTCCTATCCATGTCTTCTAGAATCCCAGGAAATGTGGGATTAATTGGGCCTGTATGTTGGGCCCCACAGTCTCATCAGTGGGCTGATGTCCAATCTGCCTTCTCCAGAATTGCTTCCTTTCATTGCCAAATATCTCCATCATCCTCCATGAATTCTTCATTGATCCCTGAATGAAACATGTTCATATTGGAGTGTAGATAAATTATCAAATTAAAATATGTATAATCAGATGAATCATTTGGTACTTTAAATGATGTTCAAAAATGTACCACATAATAGTGCATTTTAAGAAGGTATTACAATCATAATGTTAAATGATGTTCAAAGTGTAAAATGCACTAAAATGGTGTTTATGAATAATAAAGAACATGAATATTATATATATTACCAATGAATATTAGCCTCATTTAGTGGCTAATCACACCCCCCAACTTGAGTTTTTCTAGTCCCGAGCAAAATATATCTCATCAAAAATGAAATTCGAATTCCCTTTTCCAGAAACATTTTAATAAACAATGATCACCAAAAAACCTTATACCAAACAATCATGAAACCCATCAAAATATTTTAACACGAGATAGTTTCATAAGAATATCCCAATCCCAAGCCAATTCCTTTGATCAAATACATCATCATTCTTCATCCAACTCAATTAGGTGTAATGATGTGTTGTGAATCACAATAGATATGGGGGTTCATTTTCATTCAAGGGGAAAATCATGGAAGCGCTAGGTGGAATCACATTTAATCCTAATATGAGTATTCTTCATCCCTCTTTTTTTTTGATTTTTTTTGCAATATTTCTATAGTAATTGAGATTGCAATTAATCAAATTAACCCATGTAGCAAGACTTTGCCGATGACTCCCAGACTCAAAGGCCTTAGGGCACCAAGTGAAACCCACATACTCTGGCATCGTCTCGAGTTAACTTAATCAAAAACAAAGTCATATTGCCATAAATAGAGATAGATTGAAAAACTCAGGGCTAGACAACCTTGGAGTCACGATCCCCAAGTGCCGAAAGCCTCACATTTTATCAATCCATTGCTCTACACGCAATTTTTTTTTTAAATTTTTTTTGAATACTCATATTATTCATGAAAATAAAACCATCCTATGCTATTTATTATGGGACCCCAAAAATTCAAATTAGTACCTCACAGTCTAGAAGACGTGGATTGTGGCATTTTTTTTATTTGGATGAAAATATAAACGATGAAATATCACATTGGACAACCACACTTTCCAAAATCTATGCTCATGAAATTATACAAGGATTAAAATCAGAATCAGGGCATGCTAAATTATTTGATATTCAGTTTCAAAGTGTGCAATGTGTATTACCATGTTGAAAGTTAAAGGAATTTTTCCTTCCATTTACTTTTTTTTTCAAATCATTCAATTTTTGTTTTTGACACAAAAGCATTTTTTTTATTTTATCTCCCCCCAAACTTAAAACAACACTGTCCCCAGTGTTTGAAGAAATGAAAAATTAGGAGTAGAGGCAGGGAATAAAAATTTAAAAAGGAAATTGAAAATGAGGATTATGGAATGATGTCACCTGGTGGTTGAAGTTTGAATTTCTTGCCGCTCGAATTTATTCCTTTGATATCCATGTCGCTTGCAAAGTTCCCTAGTAGAAAAAAGGAAAAAACAAAACAAACAAAACAAACAAAACAAACAAAAACAAACAATATATATATATATATATTTATATAATAAAGGAAGTAAAATATAAGAATATATATAAAAATTATAGAATAAGGTAGCACAAGAAGCCGCAGGTCAGTGGTAAGCGCGCGCCCCTGTCTCCCTTCGGTCCCGGGTTCGAGTCCCCGCGGCTTCGCCGGTTGGGAAGGGGTTTGCCCCACTGGCTATGGCGTGGATTTTTTTTTGTATTATTATATTTTTATTTTTTTTCTTAACCTATTGAATAATAAAAACAAAATAAACGGATGATACATTGTCTTCTTTTTTTAAATTTCTGGGTAAGGTATTACTCAAGGATCACACCACGTGACACAGATGAATATGGTGCTCCTCTTTCGTACCCATCCATACTCATAATAGAAGAACAGGTCAAAAGTATATTTTGTTATTTTTAAATATAAAAATGATTAAGTAATCTTATTTGAAAAATAAATATGATTCAGAAAGATTAGAAACATAAAAACCACGGGTTGCCTCCCGTGCAGCGCTTTGTTTAACGTCGTTAGCCCGACATAGATCCCAAATTTATCAATTTTTTCCCGGTTCATAGATTGGATCAATTAACTCAACATCTATTTCCTGTTTATTGAATGATTCAACGAATGTTTTTAACCTTTGACCATTGACCTTGAAAATGTGACCACTTGTGGGATCTTGAATCTCTACTGCCCCATGGGGGAATACATGATGCACTATGAAAGGTCCTGACCATCTAGACCTTAACTTTCCCGGATGTAAATGAAGTTTTGAACTATACAAGATAAAAAGTTTTCCCGGTTCAAAATGTTTGACCTTGATATTCCTAGATTGGTAGGCTTGAACTCTATCTTTATTGATCCTTGAATTTTCATAAGCCTCCATCCTTAGTTTCTCTAGTTCATTGAGATCTAATTTACTTTTTGTTCCGGCCAATGAGAGATCATAATCCATTTTCTTAATTGCCCAAAAGGACTTATGTTCAATCTCCACTGGCAAATGGCATGCTTTACCATAAACCAACCTATATGGGGACATTCCTAAAATGGTTTTATATTCAGTTCTATAGGCCCAAAGAGCATCTAAGAGTTTCTCAGACCAATCTTTCCTAGAGGGGTTGACAGTTTTTTTCAAGAATTTGCTTAATCTCCCTATTCACTAACTCAGATTGACCATTGGTTTGAGGATGGTATGCAGTGGAAACTTTATGAGAAATACCATACTTAGACATGAGTGAAGCGAATGGGTGGTTGCAGAAATGGGTTCCTCGATCACTGATTATAGCCCTTGGAATTCCAAATCATGAAAATATGTTCTCTTTTAGAAATCGAATCACAACTTGATGATCATTGGACTTAGTGGGAATGGCATCAACACATTTTGAGATATAATAAATAGCTAAGAGTATGTAGAGGTATCCCCGAGAGTTTTGGAAGGGACCCATGAAATCAATTCCCCAACAGTCAAATATTTCAACCACTAAGATGGGAGTGAGTGGCATTTGATTCCTTTTTGTGATGGACCCTACTTGTTGACACCTAGGACAGCTTTGAAAAAATGTGTAGGAGTCCCTTGAGAGGGTGGGATAGAAAAGACCACATTGAAGAATCTTAGAAGATGTTTTATTAGTGGAAAAGTGACCTCCACATGCCTCACTATGACAGAATTTAAGGATAGACTCTTATTCAGATTCTGGAACACACCTCCTAATGACTTGGTCAGGGAAGAACTTATAGAGGTATGGATCATCAAACACATAGTGTCTAACATCAGAAAGGAATTTCCTTCGAGCTTGAGTCCCTAAGAATTTTGGAATGACTCCTGTCACTAAGAAATTTTCTATGTCAGCATACCAAGGGCAGTCACTCACAGAGTATAGGTGTTCATCAGAAAACGAATCAGACACAGAAAGGTGATTTGAGTTGTCTTTGAATTCCATCCTAGAGAGGTGATCAACTACAACATTTTCAACTCCCTTTTTATCCTTGATTGTGAGGTCAAATTCTTGTAAGATAAGGACCCACCTAATCAGTCTAGCCTTAGCATCTTGTTTTTGGAAGAGGTATTTTAGTGCAGAATGGTCAGTGAACACAGTGATGGGTGATCCTAAGAGGTAGGACCTAAACTTCTCTAAGGAAAACACAATAGCAAGTAACTCCTTTTCAGTGGTGGTGTAGTTGATTTGGGCATCATTTAAGTATTTTCTTGCATAAGCAATGACATAAGGAGTTTTATCATGACGTTGTCCTAACACAGCTCCAACAGCAAAGTCACTGGCATCACACATAAGTTCAAAAGGATGGTTCCAATTTGGAGATTTCATAATGGGAGGAGAGGTGAGAGAGGATTTTAGGGTTTAGAATGAACCCTCATAGCTTTCTGTCCAAACAAATGGAGCATCCTTTACTAAGAGAGCACAAAGGGGACGGGATATTGAACTAAAGTCCTTGATGAATCTTCTATAGAAACCAGCATGTCTTAAGAAAGACCTCACTTCTTTGACAGTTTTGGGTGATGGAAGGTGACGAATGATGTCAACCTTTTCTTTATCAACTTCTACCCCCCTACTCGAGACCAGATGGCCTAGAACAAGTCCCTCTTTAACCATGAAATGGAATTTTTCCCAGTTTAGGACCAGATTTTTTTTCTTCAAATCTTGACAAGACTCTCTCCACATTCTGCAGACATCCCTCAAAAGTATCCCCAAACACAGAGAAGTCATCCATGAAGACCTCAAGAAAATCCCCTACCATGTCTGAGAAGATTCCCATCATGCACCGCTAGAAGGTTCCAGGGGCATTGCATAACCCGAAGGGCATGCATTTGAAGGCAAAGGTATCGAAAGGACATGTGAATGTAGTCTTCCATTGATCCTCTAGGGAGACCTCAATTTGATTGTACCCCGAGTACCCATCTAAGAAACAGTAGAAGGCATGACCTGCCACTCTCTCAAGGACTTGGTCAATGAATGGTAAGGGGAAATGTTCCTTCTTGGTGAATGAGTTTAGTTTCCTATAGTCAATGCAGACCCTCCATCCACTACTCACCCTTGTTGGAAGAATCTCTCCATCCTCATTGGTTATCACTGTGATTCCAGCCTTTTTTGGAAACACTTGGATTGGGCTCACCCATTCACTCTCAGCTATGGGATATATGATACCAGCTTTCAACAATTTTAGAAGTTCTTTCCTTACTACCTCCATGAGATTAGGATTGAGTCGCCGTTGAGGTTGATGACGTGGCTTTGAATCAGATTTGAGAACAATCCTATGAGTCCCGATAAGTGGGCTAATCCCAGGAATATTAGAAAGGGTCCAACCAATGGCTTTCTTATGCTTCCTAAGGACATATAGAAGCATCCTCTCATGATTGGATTCAAGAGAAGAAGAAATGACAATAGGATGTGTTTGATTTTCCCCTAGGAAGGCATACTTTAGTGCAGCAGGATGTTCCTTCAATTCAAGATCAGGTTGGTTCAGAATTTCAGCAGAAGTTTGGGACATTGGATCAAGATCAATTTCTTTTTTTAGAGGTTCAGATAGGATTGATTCCTCACATGTAGAAGTTTCAGCTACTAGATTGGCTTGATCAAATTTAGGGAAGGAATTTAGAGGGGTCTCTATGAAATTGGTTTCTTGAAAGGTTTTATTGATTGTTGGACCTAAGACTTCATCGTAAGAGTAATTTGAAAATGATTCAAGGAAAGGAGATAAACGTCCTTCATATGAACAAAGGAAATCAATCTCATTCTGACTTAAACATTCATCAAATATTCCTTGATGTTCCATGGATTCATTATCAATGCTTCCTATCATGTTTACTTCATGAATTTCCTCGTCATCCCCTATTTGTGAGCTTGCATTATAGATGTTCAAGTCTAGACTCATGTTCCCAAAGGTGATGGTCATGTTCCCATTTCGGACTCGGATAACAGAGTTGATTGTTGCGAGGAAAGGACGACCAAGGATGATTGGGGTTTGTTCCTTATTTCCTAAATTTGGATGGTTTTCAAGGACAATGAAATCAGCAGGGTAGATGAAGTTTTCAACCTTTACCAGAACGTCCTTTAAAATCCCCTTTGGAACCCTAATGCTACGATCAGCAAGCTGAAGTGTGACAGATGTGGGCTGGAGTTCTTCTAGTCCTAACTGGCAGTACACATCATATGGGATGAGATTGACACTAGCACCTAGGTCACACAAGGCCTTGACAACTTTGCTTTCTCCTAGTTCAACATTGATGTAAGGGAAACCTGGGTCTTTCAACTTAGGAGGAATGGTCCCTTGAATGGTGGTACTCACATTAGCAGCCAAAAGGACTTGGTTTTTATGTGAAAATTTTCTTTTAAAAGTGCACAAGTCCTTAAGGTACTTTGAGTAGGCAGGTATAGTTTGGATGGCATCGAGAAGGGGTATGTTCAACTTGACTTGTGAAAATATTTCCCTCAACGTTTCACTCAGTTCAGGCTTGGATTTCCCCCTCATGCGTTGGGGAAATGGTGCAGGTTGTGGGGTTGTTTGTTGAAGAGCTGTTTCTTTGACAATGTTATCAGTTTCCTCAGTTTGATCTTATGGTTCATTTAAATTTTCATCCATGTTTGAATCTTCAGGTGGGTTCTGAATTAGTTGTTCAGGTTTCTCAATTTATTTCCCACTTCTTAAAACAGTCATAGCCTTTAGTTGTTCATGAGTTGTTTGAGCACAACTTGACTCTCCCCTTGAAGTTGAGGATGGCACCGCCTGAGTAGGAATGGGTGCCTTTCCAGTTTTGATGGTTTGAAGTTCTTGTTTTAGGGAAGATACTTCTGAGTTCATCCTCTCCATTTGTTTGCACAGTTGTTCTAGTAGGATTTGTGGAACAGTTTGGGTTGGTGCTTGAGTAGGTTGGTTTATCCCAGGGGGATATTTTGGAGGTGGGATGGTTTGTTGAAAATGGACCGGTGGTTGTTGGTATTGGATAGGTTGGGTTTGGAACTGGTTATGGGTTTGGTAGTTCTGATGGGGGTAAGGATTTTGTCCTTGTGGTTGGCTATGTTGTTGGTTATCCTTCCATCGGATGCCTGGGTGGTCATTGTACCTTGGATTGAAGGTGTTTTGGTATTGGGGCTTTTGAAAGTTTAGGGCATTGACTTCCACTGGGGGTCCTCCTAGAAGAACATCCTTGATGGATGGAATGGTTGGGAAGTTGTCTATTTTATGGTCATGTTTGTCACAAATTGTGCAAACAAGGTCTACATTTTGGATTTCATGGACTTTCCTAAGGTCTATCTCTTCAACCTTCCTAGAGAGTGCTGCGAGTTTAGCCCTAAGGCTTTCCTCTTCTCTAATTTTATGAATTCCAGTGGTTCTTTGTGGCTTTTCAGAATAAGGTGAAGTTCCCCAAGTTTGGTTTTGTTCAGCCAGACTTTCCAGATACTCGTAAGCATCACTTGGGGCCTTGTTTTTAAAAGTTCCATTACACATCATGTCAATGAATTGTTTATTACCCGGACCCAACCCTTCATAAAAAATTCTCACTTGTTCAGGTATGGAAAACCCATGGTGTGGAACCATGTTTATGGTGTCTTTGAACCTCTCCCATGTTTCATAAAATGACTCTCCCTCTTTTTCAAAAAAATTTTGGATGCTCTTTTTAAGTGCAATTGTTTTGTGATGAGGGAAGTGTTTTTTGTAGAATTCTCTTTGCAGTTGGTCCCAAGAGTGGATTGATGCAGGTCTAAAGTTGTTTAGCCAATTTTTAGCTCGATCCTTTAATGAAAAGGGAAAGATCCTCATCTTAGCGGATTCTAGTTGATGTGGGGGACACATGGTTTCAACAATGTCGTTGAACTCTTTGACATGAAGGTATGGCATTTCTGACTCCATCCCATGAAAGGTTGGAAGGTGGTTTAAGACATGGGGTTTGAATATGTAGTTGGTGTCTCCTATGGAATTGTGTCTAATGCATGAGGGGGCATTGGTCCAAGCTGGAGTGAGGTAGTCGTTCATGGTTTGATCAACTACATTCCCTAAGTTTGGAGCTTCTTGGTTTTGGTTTCCCATTTGATTCCCCCCAGGGTTTACAATTTGATTTTGTGGATGACCCTCCATTGGACTTGTTTCAAGTTCTGACTTTGGGGTTTCAAGTATATTTGAATCTGATTTAAACAATCCCCTAGGTGCACTTGACTCCCCTATCATAGGACTTTCCACCCTAACAAGTCTGTTCGAGAAATCACGGGTGTAGGCGGACATGCGCCTAAAAAAACGAGAAAGGGACAAGATAAGAGATCTTGGGTGAGAGTAGAAGAATGGAGGTGAGGAAAGAAGGTTTTTTTTGGATCTAAGGTACTTACTTGGTCCCCTGAAATGTCGCCAAAATTTGGTTCACGCCCAAATTTACCCAAGAGAAGAAGGGTAGAACGGTCCTTGTAGTGTAGCTTGAGTTGTCGATTCCACAGAGACCTAAGAAGATACCTAAGATACACAACCTAAGGGATGGATTTTTGGCTATGAATTGGACAACTTTGGGTTGATTTTAGATGGGTTTAAGTGAACTCTAAGATACTTAAGTGAATTCAAATTAAAATAATGAGTTGATCCTAGGTTATCACTCGGGGTGGATTGGACGTATTTTCTTTTTAATGATTTCAAATTCTTCAATTTGAGATGGGTTCATTTAAGGAGATAAAACAACATCATCACTTACTGGTTTAATGCCTACACCCTTTAATACTAATCACCTATACACTTGAAGGTTCAATGTTTCAAGCACTTCAAGGTAAAGGATCATATTAGTACTTGAAGTGTGTGGCCTTAAATTCAACAAGGACGATGGAGTTTAAAAATCATCAAATAAAAATCCCAATTAAAGAAGTAATTATACATTAATTAGGTGATAAATAACATCAAATCCAGCCCCTTTCTACTCCCTTGGATCAACCCATAAGTGGGTTAGCCCTCCATTGATCCCATGGTTTCAATGGAAGCGGAAAGTAGACTCATGAGGGAGGAAATGGAGAAGTAAAGAAAACAACAAAAATAAAATGATCACTCCACCGTTGTGTGAATAATTTCACAAGGGTTGGTGTGAATAAATTAACACCTTGATCCAACGGTATCAAAGTGATATTAATAACAACAGAATAAGAGTATAAGAAGAACTTTTATTAAGAAACTAAAGTGAATTGAACAACTTACATGTGAAAGACAAAATTGAGGCAACAAAAATGCAGCATAACATTACAATTGAACCAAGCATCCAGGATTCTAAAATCCTTCACCAACACTACCTTAAATAGGAATTTTGGAAGCCTTGGGTCGAGACACAAACAGTAAAAAGCATCTTAATTAATTTTGGTAGGCTTTAGGTGGTGGAAATATTGTGGAATTTGAACTTTTCCACGTTTGACCCGAGGTGGCAGCCAGTTTTCATCCACCGAACAGACGTGTCTGGAAGACCTTCTAGAAGGCCAAATCAGAGTGGTCCATAGGAGAAGAAAATGGATCTCAGGATTTCTTCTAACCTACTGTAAAATAGGGGCCCATTTGAAGTTGTGTATTCCGATATATGATCAAATTAGTGGGCTGTTTTTCTGGGCCGCAGAATCTGGCCCAGAATTGTATCTCTAAATTGGGCCGCCTAAATGACCACCATGGAGGCCGAATCAGCATTAACTCCTGAAGAGTTATTTGTTACTATACATGTCTTCTAGCATCCTAGGAAAGTTGGGATTAATTGGGCCTGTATGTTGGGCACCAAAGTCTCATCAGTGGGCTGATGTCCAATCTGCCTTCTCCAGAATTGCTTCCTTTCATTGCCAAATATCTCCATCATCCTCCATGAATTATTCATTGATCCCTGAATGAAACATGTTCATATTGGAGTGTAGATCAATTATCAAATTAAAATATTTATAATCAGATGAATAATTTGGTACTTTAAATGATGTTCAAAAATGTACCACATAATAGTGCATTTTAAGAAGGTATTACAATCATAATGTTAAATGATGTTCAAAGTGTAAAATGCACTAAAATGGTGTTTATGAATAATAAAGAACATGAATATTATATATATTACCAATGAATATTAGCCTCATTTAGTGGCTAATCAGTCATGATGATGAAATGTCAATGGTTTGATTCAATGACGAGGCATGCACCTTTATTGATGATTGTGGATTTAGAGTTATTGACATGACTTGCACTCTTGCCATTGATGAACCATATGTATTGGCATCAATGGTGAAATAATTATTTTAATTCAAAGATCATCGTCATCCTATATTCAGTGTAATTATTGAAGTAAATTATAGACATGTTTTTGATGATGGTGATGTTGAAGTTGACGCTATCCCTACTGCAATTTGAAGCAATCCGTTTATTACTTATGATGACCCCAACAGCTTAATTGTCAGAGTTGATTGTGAACCCGAAGTTTTGGTGGGAAATATATAGAATCATACAATCGCGTTCTCACCTACATGTTTCAGCTACATTATTCAGAGTGTGTATCCTAGTAGTTACCTTCATAACACCATAAATCATCTATTTTATTAGGTTCTTTTTATCATAATGGTTTTTCTATAATTTTTTTTGGGTTACACATTAGTTATCTATTTCTAATTACTTCCATATTTGTTTTCATTGTAGGAAATGACACCCATTGAAGAGATGCGGCGGAAAAAGATGACAGATAATAATCGTCGCATGGTACAGATGGGTGTTCCTCCACTCATCCCTATTGAGAGTATTTTATTTCAAATATAAATATTTCAATAACTTATAATATCATGTGTTTACTTTTCTGTAAAACTTTTTTTCAAGATCCACCCCCTAGACGATAGATATCTGAAGAGGAGCCTGATATTGCTCCCAGTAGAGAGGTTGGTGGTAGGAGGGGGGTGGTGTCAGAGATGGACGATCATCTAGTGGTCCCAGTACTAAGGCCGATGGTACGAGGGCTCGTGGGGTGAGAGTTAGACGACCCACTACCAAAGACGTATCTTCTACGCCCTATTTTGATCCTGGAGTGTCTTCAAGGACATGTGAGATATTTAGACCTCCGATGTTTACACTACCATCTGTCCAGACGTCTATGCCATCATCTTTTGCTTGTGGTTCATTATCTCTGGGCTATTATATTCCACCTTCTTCGACTCCTGCTGCGATACAGTATGTGGCTGAGGAGCATACACTAAGGGACACTCCACCTGTATAGGATATTCCTTCAGCTTCTTCACCCATTGATCCGACTACCATAGTATATTTATATAACTCTATCAAATTTTTATACCAAAATATATTTTTATTATAACTTGTATTGATATTATTTTTCTTTAATAACAGATTCATCTACATATAGGAGGCGGGGGAGGGGGCGTACTCGCTTGCGTGCGGTATGGAACTGCCAGACACAGTTGATGGTTGAATACAATGTTGATGGACAAATGATTGAGAAATCTGGGCAGCAATGTCGGGGTTTTTTGGCGACGCTAGCCAAATACTCCGATATCATTCCGGTCAGCCCTCTATCTTGGAGACATCTGCCACCTGAAGTCAAGGATAATGCATGGGCACAAATATGGGTAAAAAATCTATTGGATTTAATGTAGTATATTTTTGTATTTAAATGAACTAATCAATTTGGTTTCAACTTCGGTTTAACTTCCCTGAGGGCGAAGGTGCACGACCAGCGCGTTTAAAAGAGCTAGGAGAGCTTTGGAGAGCTTATAAGCATGAGATGTATGTTGGCTGGTGTGATAGAGTGGGAACGGAGTTAGAGACATTACCTGTCATGGATGACTGCCCGATAGAGCAATATCGCCAAATGATTACCCATTGGGCGACTCCCAAATTTAATGTATTAATCTCATTTGATTTATTTAAATGAGAGTTTTCATATTTTTCATTAATATAATCTTATTAATTATTAATCATTATTTAGGAATCTTCTGAAAAAAAACAAAAAAAAACATTGATTCAAAGAAATACCTCCACACTTTGGGGTGCACAACTATGTCAGATCATGAGAGGTAGCATGTACGATATAGTTGTTTATAATTTTTCTTTAGGACTTTCCCTTTTTAGTAGATCCTACTTAAATTATATGATTTATTGAATAATGAATATATGATTATACTTTCACATTATATAGTTTCAATGTCATTACAGAAGCACAAAATGAATATTTAAGGACGTATCCCTCGAGCAAATTTTTTTTTCTAGAGTAGAAGAAAAAAATATGGAACTGCGTTAAATGAACCGACCCAAGAGAAGATTGTAAGTTTTAATTTTTTTATTTCAAAGTTTAATATCTAATTTAAAATTTAATAATCTATTAATATTTTTTACAAGCATCTTTAGAGGATCTTGATGCCCAGGAGCCTGAAAATTTTGGGCCACACGATCATTTATATCAGGTTTTGGGAGACGAGCACTCTGGTCGAGTACGCTGCTGACCTGGTAAGAATATAGTCCCGATGAGTTATTGGTCGTCTCCAGGTATCCATTCTAGTACCACCGAGTTGGAACAGGTCAAGGAGCATGAAAGACAGTCAGATAAAAGGGTCACAGAGTTGGAAGTAAAAGTTTAAACAAGAGACAGATAATTTATCAAACTGATGAAAGCATTATCTTCATCACTTCCACCAGAGGCTAGTGCGGCTTGTCAGACATTTATGTCATCGATGGGTGCATCATCCAATGTACCAGGCGGCAGCTCTAGTGGCGATCGAGATGATGACGTTCCTGGTGATGACGGGGATGCTGAAGAGGAAGAGGGAGAGGATGAGGATGTGTACGAGGGCGAGGATGGGGCCGAGGGAGAGGATGGGGCCGAGGGCGAGGATGATGCCGAGGAAAAGGATGAGGCCGACGATGAGCATGGGGACGATGACGAGGACAGCGACGAGGACAGAGATGGCGGCGAGGATGAGGCTGATGATGATAGTGTTGATGGTGAGGGTGATCAGAGGCAGATTGATCCATTACATTTTTGAATTCTGTATAACTCTTTATTTTTGAACATGGTTTTCCACTTTGGGGTTTTCCTCTGCTTCATAAGGACGTTGCATTCGGATTCTGTTTTTTGCACTTGATTCTTATTGTATGATTAGTCTACTACCTAGACCTTTAGTATTCCTTGGTACTGTGATACTCATTTTTCTATTTTTTTACTTAGATTTCTTAGTTAGCCTTGTATTTAATGTTTATGTATGTGGAAATTGATATGGAAAATTTTCTTTTAAGTAGTGGCCGGCACCACTCAAAGTTTCTAACTTTTATTTGAAATGGACAGGATTTTAAGTGAAAACAACAAATGGCATACGGAAAACAGACCAAACGCATTTGGATTCTGTTTAAACTACAGGACAATGATCCATGTGTCATATGTGACGTGTACGAGTCAACCCTGCCTCAATCTGAGGGCCGGTGTGGCCGGTACCACTCAAAGTGTCTTTCTTTATTTTAAAATGGACGCGCTTTAAAGTAAAAAAACCACATACGGAAAATGGACCAAATGCATTCAGATACTGTTGATACTTTAGGAAATGTATCCATGGGTCATATGTGACGTGCACGAGTCAACTCCGCCTCAATCCGAGGCACGGTGTGGCCGGCACCACTCAAAGTGTCTAACTTTTATTTGAAATGGACAAGATTTTAAGTGAAAACAACAACTGGCATACGGAAAACAGACCAAACACATTCATATTCTATTTAAACTATAGTACAATGATCCATGGGTCATATGTGATGTGTACGAGTCAACCCCGCCTCAATCCGAGGGCCGGTGTGGCTGGTACCACTCAAAGTGTCTTTCTTTTGTTTAAAATGGATGCGCTTTTAAGTAAAAAACCACATACAGAAAATGGACCAAAGGAATTCAGATACTATTGATACTTTAGGACATGTATCCATGGTTCATTTTTGGCATGTAGGAGTCAACCCCACCTCAATCCGAGGCGCGGTGTGGCCGGCCCCACTCAAAGTGTCTAACTTTTATTTGAAATGGACATGATTTTAAGTGAAAACAACAACTGGCATACGGAAAATAGATCAAACGCATTAGTATTCTGTTTAAACTATAGGACAAGGATCCATGGGTCATATGTGACGTGTACGAGTCAACCCCACCTCAATCCGAGAGCCGGTGTGGCCGATACCACTCAAAGTGCCTTTCTTTTGTTTAAAATGGATGCACTTTTAAGTAAAAAAACCACATATGGAAAATGGACCAAAGGCATTCAGATACTGTTGATACATTAGGACATGTATCCATGGGTCATTTTTGATGTGTACGAGTCAACCCCGCCTCAATCTGAGGCGCGGTGTGGCCGACACCACTCAAAGTTTCTAACTTTTCATTGAAATGGACAACAGTTTAAGTAAAAACAACAACTGACATACGAAAAACCGACCAAACCCATTCGGATTCTGTTGAAACTATAGGAAAATGATCCATGTGTCATTTTTGACTTGTACGAGTCAACACCTCTATAATACGAGGTGCGGTGTGGCCGACACCACTCAAAGTGTCTAACTTTTCTTTGAAATGGACAACAGTTTAAGTAAAAAAAACAACTAACATACAGAAAACCGACCAAAGGCATTCAGATTCTGTTGAAACATTAGGAAAACGATCCATGCGTCATATGTGATGTGTACGAGTCAATCCTGCCTCAATCCGAGGGCCAGTGTCACCAGCACACTCAAAGTGTGTAACTTTTCTTTGAAATGGACAATAGTTTAAATTAAAAAAACAACTGCCATACAGAAAACAGACCAAAGGCATTCAGATACTGTTGATACTTAAGGACATGTATCCATGGGTCATTTGTGACATGTAAGAGTCAACCCCGTCTCAATCCGAGGGCTGGTGTGGCCGGTACCACTCAAAATGTCTTTCTTTTGTTTAAAATGGATGCGCTTTTAAGTAAAAAAACCACATATGGAAAACCGACCAAACGCATTTGGATTCTGTTGAAACTTTAGGACAACGATCCATGGGTCATTTGTGACGTGTAGGAATCAACCCCGCCTCAATTCTAGGTGAGGTGTGGGCGACACCACTCAAAGTGTCTAACTATTTTTTGAAATGGACAACAGTTTAAGTAAAAAACAACAACTGACATACGGAAAACAGGCCAAACACATTCAGATATTGTTGATACTTTAGGAAAAGGATCTATGGGTCATTTGTGACGTGTACGAGTCAACCCTGCCTCAATATGAGGCAAGTTGTGGTTGGTATCACTCAAAGTGTATTTCTTTTGTTTAAAATGGATGCGCTTTTATGTAAAAACAACCGGCATACGGGAAACCAACCAAACGCATTCGAATTGTGTTGATACTTTAGGAAAACGATCCATGGGTCATTTGTGACGTTTATGAGTCAACTTTGCCTCAATCCGAGGCGAGTTGTAGACGACACCACTCAAAGTCTCTCTTTTATTTTAAAAGGAAATCATTTTAAGTGAATACAACTGAAATTTACACTCATCAACGATAGTCGCAAACTATTTTTCATGAGTTGGGTAGTTTCACTAATGGGGTCATAAGTGACGAGACTCCTAAGAAAATACCTTTTCACCATATATTATAAACAATACATGTTCAATGCAAAATTCATCACAAATCATTACATACCCAAACCTAGGATCACAAAAAAAGGGATTTTAGCCAATTTGAAATTATTATTCAACTATAATAGATATTTATCAAACTATTATGCCTATTAGAATTTTATGTGGAGGTGTGCTGGTTGGGGGGTTGTGCATGGGTGAGGTGAATTACCACCGGATGATTGTTGTCATATGTGTTTTTGGGTTATTTTCAGTGTTTTTTGTACTGTTTGAAATATGTATGTGGTTTTTGTGATATTTTTTATACAGGTGTATAGTGGAGGGTATATTGAGGGCTTTTGTGCAATGTTTTTTTATGCAGGTGGATGGTAGGGCTACTGGAGGGCTTCTGGGGGGATGCTGTGCAGCAGCTCTGGCAAAGGTTATACCAACGGTTCAGAACTGTTGGTATATCTTTTTCCAGAATTCTGGAAAAGGCTATACCAACGGTTCTGAACCGTTGGTATAATATTTTCCAGAAAAAATCTATCCCAGCGGTTTAGAACTGTTTCTATATCCTTTTCCATAATTCTGGAAAGCTTATACCAACGGTTCAGAACCGTTGGTATAGCTTTTTCCAAAATTCTGGAAATCTTATACCAACGGTTATAAACCGTTGGGATATATTTTTTCTGGAAAATCTTATACCAACTGTTCAGAACCGTTGGTATAGCCTTTTCCAGAATTTTGGAACACATATACCAACGGTTTAAGTGCAACCGTTGGTAGAGGGCTTTCCTCACAGCTTACTAGCCAACGGTTTGGAAAACCGTTGGTATAGTCTATACCAACGGTTTTCCAGCCTATACCAACGGTTTTAAACCGTTGGTATAGCCTACTTTTCCAGTAGTGAGAGTTTCTTAACCTTCTAACCAAGCTGGTTCTCAACTTCATTCTTGTATTCTTTGAACTGATCAAAAGAATCTGACTTATACCTCATTAAGTAAGTATATCCATATCTTCTAAAATAATTAGTAAATGTTATGAAGTACGAGAACCCATACCTTGATTCAACTGGAAATGGTCTACACACATATTTGTGAACTAATTATATAAGATCTTTATCCCTTTCACCTTTCCCACTAAATGGGGATTTTTTCATTTTGCGTTGTAGACACGCATGACATACCCCAAGTGGTTTGGGTTCAAAAGAATCTAAATACCCATCTTGATGTAATTTTGTAAAACATTTCTCATTGACCTGACCTAGCCGTTAATGCCAATGTTGGGTGTGGTATGAGTCATGTGAATTAATTTTTTCATCGATTTCCATTACTTGTTTTGTGTAGCCAAACATATAAAGGTCCTTATATAAATGTGCCCTTCCAAAAAAAATTTTACCTTTATAAATGTAGCAACATCCACTTCCAAACATGAAGCTAAATTAATTAGTATCTAATATGGATACTGAAATAATTTTTTTGGTTACAGAGGTTACATAATAGAATCCTTTCAAAACCAAGACCATCCTAGTAGGCAATGTGAGGTGGTAGTCACTGACAGCTACAGTAGCGAGTTTGGATCCATTGGCTACTCACAGATCCACCTCACCTCGGTCAATCTTTCTGAATCTACTGGGTTCTTGTATTTGGATATATATGTGAGCACCACAAGCAGTATCTAATACCCAATTGGTTGAAACAGATAGATTTCATTCAATAACAAACGCACATGAAGCTTTCCCTTTCTTCCTTGGCTGGGTGCAGTTTTTCTTCCAATGGCCCTTCTTGCCACATGCGAAACAAACAGCCTATTGTTTTCTTGCCTCCACTTTGATCTTCCTTTTCTTGGAAGGCCTTGAAGAAGATTTGGGCATAAATATATTCACCTACCCTTTCCTTTTATTCATCATAAGGAAATAAGGCTTTTCACGCTTCATATCATTGTCCACTTGGAGAATAAGGATGAGAAGATCATATAGAGACTTCTCAATGTTGTTCATGTTGAAATTTACAACAAAGTTAGAGAAGCTCTGGGGAAGTGATGAAATAATGAGATAGATACCCAGATCTTCGGGGTCTTTAAACCCTAGAACCTCCAAGCACTCAATGTATCCAATGAGAATGACTACCTGAGGCCCAGCTGGGGCACCCTCTCCAAGCTTGCTCTAAAATAGTGCCTTGGAGATCTCAAACCTTTCATGTCTTGCTCTCTCTGGGGATAGACCATGGAGGTGCTTGATCATGTTATAGGCATCCATGTCTTCATGAGACATCATGAGCTCACTAGACATTGAAGACAACATCAAACATTTAATGTCGAGTTCATTGTTCAAATGTAGATCATAGACCAGGAAATCTTCATCACTTGCCCCTTGTGCAGGAGAATTAGGAAGTGAGGACTCCAGCACATAAAACATTTGTTCATGGCATAGGATAACCCGAAGGCACCTCAACCATTCTTTAAAATTTTTTCCTGTGAGGATATTATCTTTATCCAGAATTGATTGTAGAGAAAACATGGTAGATGAGTTTGTCATATTGATTCTACAAATTAAAAGAGCATATTTATCAGTACTTTCTTGATTACATTTTATGAGAAATAATAAATTTTATTAAGTCTCCCTCTATTTTATCAAGTACCAATGGCCATCACCATTGAACTCGGAATGTCCAGTTGCTTTGACATTCTAGTGTAAAGGATCCATATTCCCCTTCGCATAACCCCAACATGGGTTGGTCAAGCTATTCGAAGGTATTTAGGTAGGCAGGTCTTTGCCAACTGCGATCTTACAGTTCCTTGATCTGTTGAGTGTACTCCCCAATCATGAATCCCTGACATGGATTTCCTCAAAACATTCCTCCATTTTACAACAAGTCTATAAAGGGCTACTCCTCTTGATGTAAAATGTTTAAGTCAACATGAAACCTTTATAAGAGATTCCTTTATAAAAGTAAGTGTCCCAAAAAGGGTTGGTCAAACACATAGTTTTATTGAGTCTTTCCATTAATCAAGTAGTGAAAGTCTTGGTCTGAATTAATATGGTATTTTAGGGATTTTATTCTTTATGCATAGTTTTTCATTATCACATGATTTTTAATATTATGTGATGCTTTCTTACGTGATTAAACATGTTTTGATAATGTTTACGCATAGTCCAGTTTTTATTTCATTCCATCATTCCATTCTTTTTTATTTAATTAATTATGTGATCATGACAACTCATACATAATAAATAAACCATGAAATCAGACAGAAATAAAATAATATGGAAGGATCATGAGATTATATTGGTTATCTTATCTAGCAGTTTGATAAGATAACCATGACCTTGGAAAAAACACCTTGAATAGATGGTTCATGTTTTACAGCTCCCACCTGTCCACAATTGTATTTTCTTGGGTTGGTTTCGCCTCAGATTCGGGTTTTGAATCGCCTCCTATGGCTTGGAAGATCCACCGTTACAGGGGGTTTACATTAATGAATCCATCAACATGTATTCCCTACATTTTATTGGAAGAAGGATTGAAGGACAATGAATTTAAATTAATCAATGTTAAATGAAAGCATACACATATATAAAGGGTCTTTGGTCTAGCTCATGTTCATCCATAGCATGCAATGACATTTATGTATATTTAGCATTAAAATTATTTTAATCGTTCTATTTATTCAAGATAAGTCTTGATTGAATTCAATTAATTATGATCTTATAATTAATCAATTCTTTATCTTAAATTCCTTTCTGAATTTCCTTGAAATTCTTCTCATCCATATTCTTTATACTGGTCTTTGTACTTTTGGAGGAAACCTAGTGAAATCCCATTTCTGGAAAGTACACGGCGTGTAGGATATATTACATGGCATATATCTTTCACCTTTTATCCAAAGTACATGTCGGGGGCCTTGGCGTGTTTTCTGTACTTTGGAAATTTTTTAGTACATGGCATGTAGATTAATCTAACACGGTGTGTACTTTCTTTGTTATGCAGTTACTGGCCTGGCAATCCCATGTACATGGAACATGGCTTGTCCTTGTACATGGTTTCACCTGGACCAGATCAGACTACATGATGTGTTGATTCAACATACATGTCAGGTATTCCAGTTTCCATGTGCCGTTCATTTCTGTTAAACATGGTGTAATAAAACTCAGGTATACTCAATTCACATGGTGTAGTTTGGCGGTCCAGTACCGGTTCGTTGAACCTAAGTACACGGCATGTAGTTTTCACTACACACCGTGTATTCTTGTGTTGTACAGTCATAAAGAGTGGCTCCTCCAGATGAGCTCCTCGTTTTTTAATTAAATAAAAATTAAAATTAAAAGTTCATTTCTATGATGTGAATCGAGAAACTAATGAGGATGAAAAGATCTCATTCATTCACTTTTAGAGAATGATTTATCATGAATTGAATCAAATATATATGCATAAATCGTCAATGAAAATTAAATAACTATAATCAACACTATAACCTACATTTGATACCAATTTAAGGTTATGGGAACAATGGAAGCCCATGGGAAGATGTGCCCATTTGGATTTTTGTAATTAGAAATGATCAATCCGTGATCAATACGATGATAAATGCTAGTCTCCACGGATTGATTCACATAAATAAACAAAGAAGAAGAAAGGTCCCGAAACCACAAAACTGGATTGTCACAAGTTGATTATAATTAATTTAATTAATTGACAAGATTTACCTTTGGGTGTTCTTTCATCTTTGATATTCTTTATCACGTTCTAATGTGATTTTTCATTGTTTCGTAGAAGCTAAGTCTAGACATCCCCTAGTGGTAATCCACATGTGCACCTTGTATATCTGTACGTCACCAAAGGAGTCTTCAGGTGCCAGCGTGGAGAAACCTTTGCTTGCGTTGTCCACCTTAGATCATCTTGATTTGATGGAAGAGGATCTCTCTTGGTCTTAAGAGCTTTCTTGGGAGAAGACGTTCTTTCAGCCTTGAAATAATTATCCAGAATTATTGTTCAAAAAAATTCTCTTAAAAAGAGTTGGGTTGTGAGGATATTTATAATCAGGTTTAAGGTTGTAGAATTATGACAATAAATAAATGTGTTACGCATTTTATTTATTTCATTAACTCTTTTGAAAACCCCATGTCGAATCATTAATTCCATGACACACACCCACACTGATTATAATAAATATCATTTAATAAAAATATATTTCCTCAAAATCCCGACTGGAAAAAATACATGATGTGTGATCATAAATACATGGCATGTACTATTTTTTCATTAGAAACTACACATCGTCTAATCATTAATACACAGAGTGTACCTGTTTTCAAAATAAAAACTACACGACGTGTAATAATTAATACACAGCGTGTACTTGTTTCCATCTTATTCTTCCTACAACATTAGAACGATTTAGGTTTCCTTGAATATTTATAAACCACATATGGGAATAATCTTTATTATACTTGAGATACTTGAATACAATTAGTGTGTGACCCTCTAAGCTTCTTTCTCGTTGGCATTATATGGACTTTCCTAAAGTCCAAGATTTATTTCTAGCAATAGGTCAAGGCACCCAAGAGAAAGAAGTTGACACCGCATTGACGTGTCACCTCATACGAATTCTTACTATGTAATTTATTACCTTTTTCTCAATATCTCAACAAGCAGGTTTCAAGGAAGTGTCATAAACCTATATGCTTGATCTTTCATTCTTTGACTTCCAGAAATAAACTCGTCATGTCAGCATGGACATGGAATTTGTTCGACAGTTCTATTTCATCCCAAGGGACTGAGGTATCTACATTCATAAATATAGAAGGAAAAAATCCTTCCTCGACTTATCCATTAACAACATGTCATTCGTGACACACCCAACATACCCTACATCCCACCAACTTTTTTGCGTGATGGTTTTCGTTAGTAAATATAAGTGTGTGAGTCATGACATGAGTTAATTATAATCCTCTAGTCTAAGGATCATTAGACACGCACATAGATAGTAATGTCCGATGACACCAAGACATGTGTAATTACTACTGGTGGGTCTATTCTCATAATCTCCCATCTTGGAGATTACCAAGTGCGAACTCCATGAGACAGAGTCTCTTCTTCTTACGAGTACTGGAACATGACGGTCTATATACTATGTGACCTATAATAGTATTTCATACAACCATAGAACATTATTTATGAATATTTTTATAGCATTTCAAGGTTCTCATTATAGCGGGGATCTTCCATAACCTTATCAATGCAACAAATATTCCAGGACATTATTATATTATAGTCATGCAGAATAATGAACAATATATAATAAGTATACATTTATGTAGTCAATGTACAAAATAGTTGGTTCTCAGGAAACCAATCCTTACAAGTACATCTGTGCTAGAGCCACCTCTACCTGCTCGTATCTAGAAAGGGATGTATTTCTTGTAAAACTCACAAAATCACTACAATGCCAAAATTCTAGGAAGTTCTTCCATACTAATACTCAAAGTCTATCTTAGGGTAATGTGCTCTAGTCAGAGTTTTTCTAAATCTAGATTCCAAGGTTTGTAATAAACTTCCTCTGATAAAAACTATAATGCCCCGACCCTAGAATCCCAGAGTTGGTGCATTATTATGTATCATTGGCATGATCACAAAAGATCAAGTCTCGAAAGACCGATTAGTTTTGTAGCTTTGAAATTACTAGATACACTCATAAGGTTTACGTTATATCATAAAATGGAAAACTACAACAACATTGTTTCCATAGAAAACACTGATATCCCATAGACTATCCTTGTAGGTAAGTAATAATATATTTTTTCACATCCTGTAAAAAATAAAACATGGAAAGGGGTGAGCTCTAATGCACAGTATGGATAACAATATAGCGAAAACCTTCATAAATAAGCATAATCATTTAAGGAAATGTATAAGACTAAAAAAACCCTTTTAAACTTGAACATTAGCATAATATTACATATATAAAATCAAAATTATTCCATTTACATACTCACATGGATATTCTACTAGTCGAATAATCACATGAAATAATAATAGCCTCATTCATTATGATGGAATGCATAATGCGAGACTTTCATAACCACATAGTCAAGGTCTTATGACAAGACTAAAAATAAAATTTTGTGAAGGCCTTGTTCCAAGACACTATTTTGTCTCATGAGACCTACCGATGCATCGAGGAGCTATAGCAGGCTCCTTCTGTCACATAATAAGACCAATGAATTCCTTATATGAAAAGGTTTTAACATAACATAAACATTTGTTTTAAAGCTAGCATACGAAATGTCAATAGCATATCTATAAACCATTAATGGTATAAAAATAGCACATCCAAAGTCAAACATTTCACAAAACCTTCAATATAATATAGAATTTTTGTATTATAATAAATCAACTTCAAATAATCTTACAATCCATCAGAGGATGTTGAAATAGATGAAATTAAAACATTTTTTGAGAAAAATATATCTTTCTATTTTGAAATAATTTAAAAGTAGTATAATTATAAAAGAAAACATTTATTTTGATAATATTCTTATAATCTTGTAAGGGAATCTTTGATTAGGTTATAATGGCATAAAATAGTCGCACCCGCCGTATATGTTAAAAAAACGTTCTTACCTTAAATTTTTAGAAAATGTAAAAAAAGTACCTTGTTTGGAAAACGAAGGAAAAATTCCTTTATAAACGTATTATAAAAGTCAAAAAAGGGTATAAATGACCTTAAACCATTGTATATATAATATTAAGAATGTTTTGAAATGCATTTTTAAGAAACATGGATGTGGATGATAAAGAGGTCCCAGTAGATAATTACATATAAACAACCTCGGATAATGAATAGATTGTAGAATTAACCCTTACCTTGTAATTTTCCTTGGTCGAGGGTTGTTTAACCTCCTGTATAATGGTGAAATAATTGTTATCTAATTATGCAATAATAATATACATTAATATGATATCGTATATGATCTTTTAACATTGTTTTGTTAACAATATCTTAGTAAAATCGTCGTTTAGGGTGTTAACGGATTCATTTTCTTTTATATTATTTGTTATGTGAGTCATATTTGTTATGGATGGGATATATATTATTCATATCCAGAATGATATTAAGTCTTTAAACAGTATTTTTAATCATCAAATGAAAATTAGTCTTCAATAGATACGATGGGTAAGTAATCTCATCATGTTCGTGGAGAAGGTAATTCGTACGTACGCCCTAGCGACAATTTCATTCTTTTGATATTAAAATAATATATAATTGGATGGTATATCATATATAAAGAATTATTATCATGTTATATTTATTATTTACATCAATTACACATCATTATTATACCCATCCAAATAATAATGTATTGAATAACAATTACACCACGATGTGGAGATGGTAAGTCATACGTACGCACGTATGGTGACATGTCATTCAAAGGATGGATAGAATAATGAATATGGTTATACCATATTAATAATAAACTCACAATATATAGAAGATACTGGATTTATTATTTTATAATGGAAACAACAAATAAAGAGGAAGTGGAAGAAGAAAGGAACTTGAAAGAGGTGATTAAATATTTACCTCTTCTTCGGGTTCTTCCTTTTGATTTGATCAAAAGGACTTCTTAGGTTGGATTTATGACTAAAGGAAGACCTCTAGGATGAATGGAGGACATTTGAGAGGGTATTTGGGCCGGTTTTGGCCAATCCAAAAGGCTTTGAAGGTGTGAATTAGAGAGAATGTGGAGTGCCCTTTTATAAGAGGGGTTAGGGGACCATAGGAAAAGCTAGAAATATTATTTTATAATAAAATAATTTTCAATTTATAATGGCTCCAAAATAAGTTATTTAAAATATAAGGTGGTTATTGGTCGAAAAACACTAAACCAATAGGTTTTAGACAGGTTTGGATCACTATATTAACCTTATCTTTTAGATTTAACTCTTAGTTAAATTGTTTGACATTTACCATGTCTCTTTGTATTTTTATGTTATATGGTTAATAAAATCACTATATACTTCCAAGAGAAACCCAAGTGGTTCATTAATGATACACCTATAATTATATAAGTCTGTTTTCCAGACCTTAGATTTTAAGGAATATAATATCAATTAATAATATAATATTTTTTTCAAAAACTCTTTTATGTCAATTTTGACACTATTTGGTATTTTGTTTTTTCTAAATTCATAACAACATTATTAATTAAAAAAATTCATCTAACCAACCCTAACATGTAATATTAACTAATAAAATTAGTGTAATTCATAAAAAGTCTGAAATTACATTTATTTGGATATTTAAAATATCAATTATTTTAATATTTCATTAATTAGGTAATTACTGCATCATCATTGTGTCGTAAATAAATTAAAATTTTTTAATGTCTAAAAAATATAAATAAAATAACATTATATAGGAAATCTTTTTATATTTATATTAAATTTTTATAGTCAAATTTAGCTTATGTGTAACCCTATATTAAATTTTTTTTAGTAATTAAACTTTTAATTTAACACTTTTAACTCTTCTTTGAACTAAATAATAATAAATGTCCTAATCCAATCCAAGTGGACCTAAAGGATCATATTTTATTACTAAGGTTGTTTTTTTCTAATTATACATAGCTAGTATAATTAGAACACGTGTTAGGGTAACAATAATATCATTTTTACCATTAATTTCCCTATTTACTTTTAACCGTGGTAAATAAAAGTAAAAAGTTACTATTCACCAAAAATCATTTTCATCTTATTGAACCAAATATTACTTACTAATATCAAACATTTCTCTAGGATTTTTGAAATTAAACTCACAGAAGTGGTAAATTATGTTTTATGTAAATTTGCAAATACTCCTAGGAGGTGGGTAAAAGATGGTAAAAAGTTCAATAAAATTTTTATATATCTAAAATTATTATAAACTAAATCCAATGAATTATATTGAACTTATATAGGTATTATGTATCAATTTGGACCTAAAATAAATTTAAATCAAATAAATAATTATTTAAATAAGAATTTGGTTTCAAACTATAACTCATTGTTTTCACTATTCATCAAAAATTGAATGTTTTCAAAAAAATGACAAAAATTCAACCTAGGATAATTTTGATAATCAGAATCCAAAAATAAAGTCCATTTTGAAAGATAAAATTTATAAAATTTCAAAAAGTGGGTATTACTATTCATAACAGCTAGTTTGATTGGTTATGGTGTGTTAGAACTCGAAGTTGTGTACAACACATGATATTGTATTGTTCAAAGAGAAGCGTACCTTGGAAGAATGAGGTGTTACAAAAATATAATCAAACTATATAAAAAAATGAGATTAAAATTCTGTTTTGAATTAAAATACACTATTTTTATCTATTCATTAGAAAATGAACAATATAAAAAAAATACCATAATATCATCCAAAGTAAATCTTGGTGTCCCAATTCTAAAGATGAATTTATTTTGTCAAATATGACATATAAAATTGAAAAAAACCAGATTTAAAATTGGTTCTCCATCAAAAGGAAGTAAATCTATCTTTTAAATAATATTAGAGTATTTTTCTTAAAATTAGATTCATTCACATTTTAGGTCTCTAAATTTTATTGGATAATTGTAATAACATTTAACAAACATGTATAATCATATTTTAGTTAGTTCTATTCATTACTGCCAATACAAAGACTAGGCATTAACTACCATTTAGAAATAATAATATTATATTATTAGTGTGCAACGTAAGATTTAAAAAAACCTTGTTGTTGCGTATCGGGTAAGCCATCGAATATAACAACCCCTTTAAAGTAAAATTAAACTTTAATTCACAAAATATTAATAAAAATATAGTGTATTATTTCTTTATTTACCTAGGATGTTACACCAACGATGACCTTTTTCCTTTTCCAAATTTTTAGTTCGTGAACAGTTTTTCCAGAATGGTTAGGTTCCAACGGTGACCTTTTTCCTTTTCTACATTTTGAGTTCATGAACAGTGTTTCCAGAATGGTGAGGTTCCAACGGTGGCATTTTTCCTTTAAGAAATTTTGAGTTCATGAACAGTGTTTCCAGAACGGTGAAGTTCCAACGGTGACCATTTTCCTTTGCCAAATTTGGAGTTCATGAATAGTGTTTCCAGAACAGTGAGGCTCCAACAGTGAGGTTCATGAACAGTTTTTCCAGAATGGTGAGGTTCCAACAATGAGGTTCATCAACAGTGTTTTTCCTTTTCCAAATTTTGAGTTTGTAAATAGTGTTTCCAGTTTCCTACAGTTTCAACCCTTTAACGTTTCGTTTCACGTAAAACACATTAAACCTTGTTTTAATGACTCTAATTCTAAATCAATGGTCGAAACTCCTATATTAATTTCTCCTAAGGCTCAGCATGTTCCAACTTGGTCAAACCCTGTGGTTTAATGAAATCTTATTTTAATGGTAAACCCAGTGTATCTTAAACCATTGCTCAGTTAAATCTTTTAAGGGGACGAAATATCTTCCTCCCTAGTTCTTCCTCCTTGTTCTCGGGTGTGAGATGATCGAACATCCCATTCCTTCCCATAGGAGATGTGCAATCAAACTTTCCTCGTATGATTTGTTCCGCACTGTTTTAATGTAACCAAGTAATGTCAATCAGTCTATGATATAAGGTATGATCTATCTTCATTATTTCCAATTCATCTCCTTCTTTATTCTTTCTATTTTTAATGAAATTTTACCCCATGTTTCAAATGGGTTTTTCATGGGTGTTGGCTGATGTGGTGGTGTCTATGCATCCTCAGGTGGATACAAATTTCATGGGGGAGGAGATCGTAACCTATTTTGTGGCTCGTTCTCGTATAAAGAACTTCAAGAACTATTTGAGGTAGGGGATCCATCTCTTCTCTTTTCTTTTATGTGCAACTGTAGAGTTAGCATGTTTTATCCCACTGGATCATAATGGAATTGGAATAATAAGTATTTGAACTGGACAAATAAATTGATACTGATTATATATTATTTCCTCTTCTTTAGCTAGATTGTGTGATATCAAAGCCTTCTTGTTTAGCTTTTTGTTCTTGATGGAAATTGGTAAAGAACGTAAATCCAAAATTAATTGATAATTGTTTAGATAATGATAAAGAGGCGTGTGAATGAATCTAGTTCCTCTTGTTGTAATTTGATGTTAATAAAACTGGTGTACTAATCATGTTTAATTATTTGTGGTACCTTACTGTTTAGGTTTCCAAAAGTTGGAACCTACGAATAATAAATTGGTTAATCCAAGATGTATTAAATAAATGTTTTTTTGATAACATATAATAATTGTAGGGTTCTGAGTTACCCACATGATTGTTTGAGGGTCACGATACCAATTGATAAGATGTTTGTTTTTCCTGATGGTTGTGCTGTGATGTGAGCCTGGAAGGCTGTTGTGATATGTGGCGACAGGGAGGCCTATTTGTTATGGCAGCAGTTGATTCCTAGAGTGGTGAGATGCATCGGTTTAGGCATGTGGGTGTCGGGGAGGACACCCTGGATGATGGAATCGGTTATATGAGAATGATTGGACGTGGGATGATTCTTATTGGTTGTTTATCTTCTTTACATTACCCACTGCTCAAGGTAGCTGGCCTTGCTTACCCTTTTCCTAAAATAGGCAAAGACATGCGGTCTATTCCACATAATTTATGTGTTTAGCTTCTAAAACATAGGATGGTACTACACTCTTGCTATATGTGGAAAAGACTTGATGGGTAGTTCATCTACTCACCGTGTTGAGCCCCCTTGTGTTTAGTAGCATATAATGTTTTTCTAGAATACCTGGGAATATGGAAAAGTTATAATGTTGTCAATAAATGATGCAATAAATGATGTTATCCCATGGGGTTGGAGCTTGCTTGAAAGAAATGTTTAGGTTATAATTTTAAATGGACAGTGGAATTTGGGTGTGATGCTAATGAAATTTAATGTGGAATTGTTAATGGTTAATTAATGTTTAAATAATTGATTAACATAAAGTGGAACTGATAAAAAGGGAACGAAGTAAGGCAATAAATCTCTTTAAATGGTTGTGTGCTTATAAGATACATAGTCTAAGAAGTGGCAGTCGAGAGTCCGAGAGACATTAGCTGCATTTGAGTCTAATACTAGGTTATGACCATAGTGTGGTTGTGAGATATAGTATATTTTGTAATTTTTGTGTTTCAATATTCTAATCCACCCTATCAGTTAGGGAAACTGACAACCCAGGGATTCGGAGCCATGGGGGTGTTTTCCCCCAACATTCTTGTGGGAGGATGGATGGCTGATTACCCCCTTTGGCCCCGCTCTATTCTCTTGGTTGTTACCTGTGTTGATAGGCACAGTGGTAAGATTTCCACATATATGTGTCTAGAGGGTTGTAATGGCTTGTGGTTATTCACACACATAAATTCTAGATATAGTATTTTATGGACTACAATAGGTGTAACATGTTAAGGCTGTGATGTCTTGAGGATCCATACTCATTTTATGGGTTGTAATTGCTTGAGGTATAATACCCGACATATGATAAATGTTATACGAGCTGTGGTGTATCTTGGAAACTGACTGGTTACTTTCTAGAATGGACATGGTGGTTTTGTTTCACTAGATTCATACTGTGGTGCTTTTCCCAGGTGTCTATGGGTAAGCCTTTTTGGAGAGAGATTCTTAGGGCGTTCGACGTTGGGGCAAAGCAGCAATCCTATGGGGAAGTAGTTGTGGGGTACCCTTGATAATATTTATTATATTATATACTCTTGTATGCATTACTTGCTGAGAGTAGCCATGGTGAGGCTGGGTACTTAGTATACCTATTTAGGTGACGAGTTATTTTCTTTTTTTGTTCAATGTACTTAAGCATGCTTTCTTTACTATTGCACGAGAGGCTTCATGGAGGATCCTAATGAGTATAATATTTTACTCACCCTATGTATATAAAAACTATTTTTCATGTCCCTTGGAGTTGGTTGGAGATCAACCTGGTTTCTACTAGCATGGGGTTGCAGGAGCTGTTTAGGCTTGTGGTTGCTACTGTTTTTTACATTCCTTTGGGTACTTGCAGTTTTCCCCTTCTAGTTGTAGTAGTTTTCTGTGACATTACATATGTGTATGTAGGTTTTCATTTATATTTCAGTCTGAGTTGGAGTTGGTTGGTGTCTATCTTATCTCTCTCTTTTTCATGTGTCATCTTAGAGGGTAATGCCTTTTATTTGTGTGTTTACTATACACTCGGTGCTAGTATCCATCCCTGGGCCTACTAGAGGTGGGACTTGGGGTTCATTATCTCCCTACTCACATTGACAGGATAGGAGTGGTATACCTTGTGGGGATGGGTCGTGACAGAGTGGTATCAGAGGAAGGTTGAGGGGTAGGATGGAGTTTGAAGTTAGGCACAGGTGAGGTTCCATGGGTTGGTAGGAAAACAGTGTCAGCCTATTTTAGAAGGTGATGTAAACACTGAAGACTAGCTGAGACATATGTGTTTAGGGCCCCCTATGATCTGATGTTTGAACTTTTATGTTTACAATGGATATTAAAAGAGGTGATACTGGTTTCCAAGTAGAGACATAGGAAAGGCTCATGCATCATTCTTCTTTATGCCAGTATCTGAATAGGTATACCTTAGGATAGGTTAACCTTAATTGAATAAGAGAAAACAACTAATTAATTAATGTCAAGTATTCTATATTCCAGGTTTAGGAGCTCTAACTATTTTTTGTTTTACATGTATGGCTTCAGGTCGATGTCCTCATCAGGATCACATAGAAGATGACCAGCAGGCTGGGCCAGCAGATCCTCATAGGGTAGAGGTTGACGACGAAAAAACATGGTGGAGGACCCTCTGAGATTTTCTATTCCAGAGTTTACAGAAGTATGAGGGATCTGTTTTAGATGCATTCATGGAAGACTGGTTAGAGGATCTCGAGATAGGCTTTAGTTCGATCTGTACTCGGAAGGAGCACTGGGTATCCTTGGTTGTGATGATGCTGCGTAGAGAAATGTGGAAGTGGGGTTTCTTGTTCGTTAGGGATTGTGAGGATTCAGTGATATCATAGGAGGACTTCCAAGAGAAGTTTAGAGTCAAGTTTCTTTCTTCGACTATGAAGGCCTCTAGTCGCCAGGAACTTTTTAACCTTCGATATAGGATCTCCAATGTGTGAGAGTTTGGAATCTATTTCATGAACCTTTTATGATATGCTTCAGACCTATTTCCATATGAGGAGGTTAGGGAGAGGCATTTTGAGGAGGCTTTGCATCCAGAGATCCAGCGTCTGGTCACCCTATTTATGCTAAAGACATATCTTCAGGTGCTGGTGAGGTCATAGGTCATGGAAAGGACATTGGATATAATTGGATCATTACGAGAGGGGAGTTTCCATGATTCCTCACGAAGAAGATATGTGGTCTGGGGTTCTAGGTTTTTAGGGAAAAAGAGTTTCCGTTCAGCCAGGGGTAGGTCCCACCACTCCGCATCTCGTTTCTCCAGAGGCATCAGCTCTCAGGTCTATGCCAAGGGATCAGGCACATGTTTTTTCTGGTAGTGGTCAGGGTTATCAGCAGCGATAGTGTCTGAAATTTTAGAGAAGTCATCGTGCACCAGGTGTTTCACTCTAGGTTCCTCCATTGAGGAAGTTCCAGTAGAGGCAGTAGCATCAGGTTGCACAAGATTTAGATCAGTAGAGGGTAGATGGGGTAGGTCGAGGAAATCCATGTGATGCTCCTCGTCCTTAGAGAGTAAAGCGCGACCATGGTGGTGGTAGTCATCAGGGTCAGAGAGGTCATGGATGAGGTTTTGTACAACTTCATGCTTTAGCGTTGCCAGCTCCAGATGATCTAGACGTCGTTCGAGGTACCCTTCACTTGTTTTCTACCTTGGTGTATGCCTTTTTTGATTTAGTAGTGACACACTCCTTCATATCACCTACCCTTGTCCATGCTTTGGGACTTGAGGTAGAAAGGCTTCTGGTGCCCTTGGCGTTGACTACGCCAGTTGGAGGCCTAGCTGACTTGTTTGATGTATGTAGAGACTGTCATCTAGTGTTGGGGTAGCACCACTCTTAGGGAGATTTCTTATTTTTATAAACACAACCATATTATTTCATTCATGGCATGTATTTTTTGTATTCAATGTAGTTTATCGTGGATTTATTTAGGAGGCAGGTTGTGTTCTTCAATGCGGATGGAGAGCCAGTGTTGTTCGTTGGTGAGCGAGACCCTCAGATGGGTCATAGGCATGTTCCATCCTTATCACCCATGATGTATGAGATAATTTTGATTTATTCAGAGGTTCAATAGTTGGAATTTTCTAAGGTCATAGAATAGTACCCTGATGTCTTTATAGAAGAGGTTGTAGCATTACCCCCTCGATCGGAGATCGAGTTTGGTATTGAACTATAACTAGGAGCATATACTATCTATATTTCTATATATAGTATAGCCCCTAATGAGTTATTAGTTATATGTATACATCTTGATTATGTGTTACAGTGTGGTTTTGTTCGGCCGACTGTGTCACCATGGGGTGCACCAGTTTTGTTCCTAAAGAAGGCTGAAAGCAGTTTGCAGTTGTGTGTCGATTATCATCGCATGAACAAAGTGAAAATAAGGAATCACTATCCTCTTCCATGGATTGATGATTTATTCGATCAAATAAAGGGTGAAATTTGGATCTTAAATATCCACTTGCGGTTATGATATCATCATATGCATGTGAATGATGAGGATATCCCGAAGACTACTTTCTATTGTCATAATGGGCATTATGAGTTCTTTGTAATGTCGATTGATGGGAAAAATTCTCCAGTTGTGTTCATGGGATTGATGAACGTTGTGTTTCGTGAGTTCTTGGACAAGTTCATTGTAGTTTTCATCAATGAAATCCTTGTGTACTCCACGTCTGAAAAAGAGCATGCAGAGAATCTGCACACTATTTTGGGATTTCTTCATCAACATCAGTTGTTTGGGAAATTGTCGAAGTGTGAGTTTTGGACATGATAAGTCTATTTCTTGGGGCATGTGGTCTCCCAGCAGGGATTAGATTTGGGTCCATAGAAGTTAGAAACAATTTTGTCTTGGGAAGCCCCCAAGACTGTGTCAGAGGTGCAAAGTTTCCTTGGTCTTGCAGGATACTACAAAAGGTTTGTAGCTGATTTCTGCCGAGTTTCAACTCCTCTGAAAACTTTGACCAGGAAGTATTAGGTTTTGATATGGACTGATCAGTGTCAGGCAGTTTTTGAGTATCTAAAGGAGACATTAGTAAGTGTTCCCGTTCTTTTTCTTCTAATAGAGGGAGTTCAGTTTGATGTTTTCTGTGATGCTTCGCATCTGGGGTTAGGTTGTGTTCTGATGTAGCAGAGATCAGTTGTTTCTTATGGGTCTCTGCAGTTACATCCCCATGAATGTAACTATTCCACCCATGATCTTGAGTTGGAAGTCGTAGTGTTTTCTCTGAAGTTGTGGAGACATTACCTCATTGGTGAGCGCTTTTTGGTTTTCATCGATCATAAGAGACTGAGGTATGTTTTCTCCCAGTGTGACTTGAATTTACGATAGCATCAATGGATGGACTTCTTATAGGAATATGACTTCGAAATATCATATACACCTGCAAAGGGGAATTTTATAGTTGATGCGCTGAGTTGGAAGTGACTTAGTGATGCAGTACGTGAATCTAGTGACTCCTGGAGAGTAATAGAAGAACTGCCAGCATTGCCACATGATTTGGGAGAGGATAGGGGAAAAGGTTTTATTTCTTAGTTGATGGTGCAGTTAGCTCTGGTGTAGAAGGTGGAAGTGTCCCAATTGGGGGATCTAGAAGTGGAGGTGTGGAGAGACCGAGTTGTTTGTGGTGAGACCCCTGATGGTTGGTCTGGGGATTAAAAACAATGAGTGTTGTATCATGGGTGGCTTTTTGTTATTTTGATGATGCATGAGACGGTTCTCAGGGAGCTCCACAGTTCTCCTTTACCAGTGCATACTATCATGACAAATATGTACTGAGCCTTGAGGAGCCAGTTTTGGTGGCATGGGTTGAAACATGTAGTTGTGGATTTTGTGTCTTGATTTTTGGTCTGCAAGAAGGTGAAGTCTATACATCGTGTTCTAGGTGGTTTTCTCCAGCCATTAGATGTTCCTCAGTGGAAGTGGGAGGACACCTCAATGGACTTTATTACTGGTTTACCTTGATCTCAGGGAGTACATGATTCTATTTTTGTGGTAGTGGACCATTTAACAAAATAGGCCCACTTCATTATAATCAAAGAGTCAAGCTCAGTGGATGTTTTGTTGAGGCAGTATCTGGAGGAGGTGGTGAGACTTCATGGAGTCCCAAGGATGATCATTTATTATCAAGATCCTCTTTTTACCTCTAGGGTGTGGAGAGGTCTCTATCATGATTTTGGTTCTCGACTATTCCATAGCACTGCTTCTCATCCTCAAATGGATAGTCAGACAGAAAGAACCATCCAGACTCTTGAAGAAATGTTATGCTATTGTGTCCTAGATTTTCAAGGTTCATGGATGAGGCACATACCCATGGTGGAGTTTTCTTACAATAATAGTTTTAAATCCATCATCGGTATGGCGCCATTTGAAGACTTGTATGGAAGACCTTTCCGTTCTCTATTGTGCTAGACTGGGGTCGGAGAGTCAGCAATTCTCGGACCAAAACTAGTGTAGAATACAACAGATATGGTTTAGGTGATTCGTAAGAGGACGAAGACAGCGCAAGATCATCATAAATCAAATGTAGATCGAAGGAGGAGACCCTTATAGTTTTATGTTGGGAATCACATGTTTTTGAAGATGACTCCCCTTCATGGGAAGCGATGGTTTAGTCATGCGAGTAAGCTTTATCCCCAGTTTGTTCGGCCTTTCGAGGTGTTATCTTATGTTGGAGTAGTGGAGTATCGAGTAGCACTTCCTCTGTAGATGAGTCAGATACATGAGGTTTTCCATGTATCACAGCTCCGTCATTATCTTCATGATGACTCTCCCATCATCGATTGGTGAGTGATCGATGTTGATGATGATGAGAACTTTGAAGAGCAACATGTGGAGATCCAAGATCACAAAGAGAAGGTGTTTCACGGTCATTCTATCACCTTGGTTCGTGTCTTGTGGTGACATGGTGGCATGAAGGAGAGTACTTGGGAACGTGAGCCACATATATGTGCTCAGTACCCAGAGTTGTTTGATGTTTAACTCTTTTCATGTATCAATGTAGACTTTGTGGTTATATACCATTCATGTTTATAATATGGTTTTTTTTGTGCTTCTTATGGATTTATCTTTTTTGAGAGGTATCTCAATGGGTGGATGTTCGGACCCCATTACGTTTTCCATTTAGGTGGGTTTTGAATTCTCGAGGATGAGAATTTTTCGAGAGGTATCTGATGTAATGGCCCTAACCTCTCTGGTCCATTCATTTGCAAAAATCAAGTGTGTGAGGTCTTTCGGGAGGTCAAGGTGACTAATCCCCAAAACTTTTCCAATTTTCCATTCCTGTGAACAGTTCCTTCGGTGAACAGTTCAAATGGTAGACCATTGTGAATAGTGCATCGGTAACCTTTTGTGAACAATGTCATCGGTGACCTTATGTAACCAGTGTCATCGGTAACCTTATGTGAACTGTGCATCAGGAAACTTATGTGAACAGTGTCATCAGTGACCTCTGGTGAAAAGTGAAACGGTGAACTTATGTAAATAGTTACATCGGTGACCTTATGTGAATAGTGTCATCGGTGACCTTATGTGAACATTTCCATCATTCTCCTTATGTGAACAGTGCAACAGTGAGGTTCCAATGGTGAACTTTTTCCTTTTCCAAATATTGAGGTCATTAAAAGCGTTTCCAGAATGGTGAGGTTCCAACAACGACCTCTTTCCTTTGTCCAATTTTGAGTTCGTGAACAGTGTTTCCAGAATAGTGAGCTTCCAACAGTGACCTTTTTTCTTTGCCAAATTTTTATTTCATGAGAAGTGTTTCCATAATGGTGAGGTTCCAATGGTGACCTTTTTCCTTTACCAAATTTTGAGTTCATGAATAGTGTTTCCAGAATGGTGAGGTTCTAATGGTGACCTTTTTCCTTTGCCAAATTTTGAGTTCATGAATAGTGTTTTAAGAACGGAGAGGTTCCAATGGTGACCTTTTTCCTTTTCCAAATTTTTAGTTCATGAATAGTGTTTCCAAATCAGTGATGTCCCAACAGTGAACTTTTTCCTTTTCAAAATTTTGAGTTCTTGAACAGTGTTCCAGAACGGTGAGGTTCCAACGATGAGGTTCATGAACAATGTTTCTTGAACGGTGAGGTTCCAACGGTGAGGTTTATGCACAATGTTTTTCCTTTTCCAAATTTTGAGTTCGAGAATAGTGTTTCCTGCTTCCAATATTTTCTCCCCTTTAATGTTTCCTTTGGCGTAAAATTCATTTAATGCCCTGTTTTAAGGACTCTAAGGCTGATTCAAAGGTCCTAACTCCTATATTAATTTCTCCTAAGGCTCGGCATATTTTTACATGGTCAAACCACGTGGTTTAATGGAATCCACTTTTAATGGAAAACTCAGTGTATCTTAATCCACTGCACCATTAAATCTTCTAAATGGACGAGATATCTTCCTCCCTAGTTCTTCCTCCTTGTTCTTGGGTGTGAGACACTCAAACATCACATTCCTTACCATAGGAGTAGGGAAATAAAACATTCCTCCTAGGAGTTGTTACACTCTGTTTTGATGGAATCAAGAAATATAAATCAGTCATCGATATAATGTATGATCTATCTTCATTATTTCTAGTTCATCTCCTTCTTTATCCTTGCCCTTTTTAATTAATTTTTACCCCAAGTTTCTAATGGGTTTTTTATTGGGTTTTGGCCGATATGGTGGTGTCTCTGCATCCTCGTGTGGATACTATTGTCACAGGGGAGGTGATCATAACCCGTTGTGTGACTCATTCTCATATAAAGAACGTCAAGAACAGTTTGAGGTAGGGGATCCATTGCTTCTCTTTTCATTTATGTGCAACTATATAGTTATCATGTTTTATCCCACTTGATCCTAATGGAATTGGAATAATAAATATTTGAACCGGCTAAATAAATTGATACCTATTTTATGCTATTGCCTCTTGTTTTACTAGATAGTGTGATATCAAAGTTTTCTTGTTTTTCTTTTCATTCTTAATTGAAATTGGTAAATAATTTAAATCATTAATTAATTAATAATTGTTTGGCTAAAGATAAAGAGGCATGTATACGAATCTGTTTCATCTTTTTGTAATTTGATGTTAATAAAATTGGGGTAATAAGAATGTTTAATTATTTGTGATAGCTTTATATTTAGGTTTCCCAAATTTTGAACCTACAAATAATAAATCAGTTAATCCAAGATGGATTAAAGAACTAGTTATTTGATAAAAAATAACACTTGTAGGGTTCTGAGTTAACCTCTTTCTTGTTTGAGGTTCAAGGGCCCAATTGACAAGATGTTTGTTTTTCTTGCTTATTGTGTTGTGATGTGAGCCTAGATGGTTGTTGTGATATGTGGGGGTAGGGAGGCCTATTGGTTGTGGCAGCAGTTGATGCCTAGAGTGGCGAGATGCATTGGTTTAAGCATGTGGGTGTCAGGGAGGACACCATGGATGATGGAATGGTTTGGATGTGAATGTTTGGGTGATGGATGATTCTTATTGGTTGTTTATTTACTTTAATTTCCCCACTACTCAAAGAAATTAGTCTTGCTTACCCTTATCCCAAAAGAGTAAATGACGTGCGGGGTATTCCACATGCTTTATGTGTTTACCTTCTCAAAGGGAGGATGGGTATATGATCTTGTTATATGTGGAAAAGACTCAAAGGGTAGTTCATCTACTCACCATGTTGATCACCCTTGTGTTTAGTAGCTTATAATATATTTCTAGAATGCCTTGGAATATGGGAAAGTAACAATGTTGTTAATAAATGATTGAATAAATGATGTTAACCCATTGGGTTGGTGCTCTCTGGAACGAAATGTTGAGGTTAAAATTTTAAAGGGATAGTAGACTTTGGGTGTGATGCTAATGAAATTTAATGTGGAGTTGTTAATGGTTAATTAATGTTTAAGGAATTAATTAACTTAAAGTGGAACTGATAAAAAGGGAATTAATTAAGGAAATAAATCTATTTAAATGGTTGTGTGCTTATTAGATAGCTAGTCTTAGAAGTTGCAGTTGGGAGGTCAAAAGATGTGAGCTGCAGTTGAGTCTAAGACTAGGTTATTCCCATAGTGTAGTTGTGATATATAGTATATTCTGTACTTTTTGTGTTTCTATATGTTACTCCACCTAGTCAGTTAGAGAAATTGACACCCCAGGGATTCTGATCCCAGAGGGGTGTTTTTCTCAATATTCCAATGATAGGATGGATGGATGACTACCCCCTTTGGCCCTGCTCTCTTCTCTCGGTATATACTTTTGCTGGTAGGTACAGTTGTTAGATTTCCCCATATATGTGTGTAGAGGGTTGTAATGGCTTGTGGTTATTCACCCAGATATATCTTGGCTATAATATCTTTTGGACTACTATAGGTGTAACATGTTTAGGCTGTGATGTCTTGAGGATCCTTACATGGTGTATGGGTTGTAATTGCATGAGGTATAATACCGGATGTATGATACAAGTTATACGAGCTGTGGTGGCTCTTGGAAACTACCTGGTTACGTTTTTTCATGGACGTGGTGGTTTTTTGCATGAGATGCATATTGTGGTGCTTTTCCTAGGTGTCTGTGGGAAAGCCTTTTTGGAGAGAGATGCATAGGACATGTGACATTGGTGAAAAGTGGAAAACCAGTGGGTAAGTAGTAGTGAGGTACCCTTGATAATCTTTATTATATTATATACTCTTGTATGCGTTACTCGGTGAGAGTATCCATGGTGAGGCTGGGAACTTAGTAAAAATGTTTAGGTGATGAATTAGTTTCACTTGTTGTTCAATGTAATTTAGCATGCTTTCTTTACTTCTTCATGAGAGGCTCTGGGGAGGATCATACTGAGTATACTATTATACTCACCCTATTTATATATAAACTGTTTTTCATGTCACTTGAAGTAGGTTGGAGATCAAGCTGGTTTCTAATAGCTTGGGGTTGTAGGAGCTGTTTGGGCTTGTGGTTGCCACTGTTTTTTACATTCCTTCGGGTACTTGCAGTTTTCCCCTTCCATTTGTAGTAATTTTGTGTGACATTACATATGTGTACTTAGGTTTTCATTTATATTTGAGTCTGAGTTGGAGTTGTTTGGTGTCTATCTTATCTCTCTCTTTTTCATGTGTTCTCTTAGAGGGTAATGCCTCCCATATGTGTGTTTATTATACCCTCGGTGCTAGTCACCAACCCAGGGCCTACTAGAGGCGGGGCATGGGGGTCATTATCTCCCTTATCACTTTTTCGACCTAGGAGGGGTACACCTTGTGGGGAGGTTCGTGATAGGGATACCACCCAATTTTTCCTAGTATAACTATGCTTTTACATAAGAATAACATATTAATAATTGGAACCTTATTTATAAACCCATACATCTATAAACAAGAATCACATCGTAATCCATATAAAACATCTTGATTGTCCCACATATCCAAAGAAGGTGAATTTAAAGAATACTCTAAGTTATTTTATGTACGAAACAACTGATCCAACCCATGATGATCAATCCATAGTGCTAATATTTGATGTAGAATCTAAGTATGAACCCTAAATATTCCAAATTATAAAATGTCTCTAATATAACACATGAATAAAGTCTAAGTTATTCTCAAAAGAGGATTGATTGGAATCCATGGGGATAATAAAATACTTTTGTAGTTCAATTATTTAAAGCTGAATCTAGGAGCTCATCCCATCAGTTATAATGTTTCTATATTTTCCATGTGAATCATTAGTGCACGATTATTCATTCACAAATATAATACAATGACTGATTATATGATGGTACTACCCCTTGTAATTAACATCAATGAATAATTTTAAATCAATCAGGTTCGTTCTTTGCATTCAAAACAAGAATCCAAGTCTTTCCCAAGGAATTTATCACATTTAAACCATATCTAATCTCTACATAATGATATGACATTCCATTAGAAAATCTTTAGCATAGAATAGATATATTAACCATGTGTAGAACACATTATGGCTCAATTCCATTAAATTAAAACATACCCATAAACATTCATTAATTATAAAACTATTTCCTTCCATAATACCATCATCAAGTTATAATATTTCATTAAGTGTATTCAAATATAAAAAATCCATTTCATTGACTTATATACTCCAAGATTCCAACATTAATATTTATTATGATCCAATTCCTTCTATAAAGGTAATCCCAAAACTTCATGAATATAATAAATAAGAAGAAGTAAAATAATCATTTATTGGATTTTATTAAAATTAAACCAAAACCTTAGAGTTTTATCCCATGGTTTCCCATTATTAAATTATTCCTTTTGAAAATTAAATTGATATATTTTTAAATATATTTTATAAAAAAAAATCATCTTGGTCTTGAGAATTATTTCACAGAACCAATGTTCTTTAAAATAATTAAGTAACCCAAGACATTACCATGGTAATTTTAAGAGTTATATTTTTGAGTGATATTCCTAACACAAGCTATGTGGTGGTCCTATCTCAATATAATTTCTCAATTTTTCTAAATTTAAAAACCAAAAAACCCTAGGGGTTTATTGGTTATAGAATAAGTATGGTCCTTAAGGAAGTTAAAGAAAAACACATCCAATAGAGTGGTTTATTTACTTGAAGGTGTAATAAGTTGGGGACGTACTATGAATCAAGAAAACCAACCCTTATGATGTGATTATTATTCATAAAAAATATTTTTTTCTTGAGAATTAAGTATATTTCACCTTAAGGTATTCAGGTATTTTGGGTAATCAACCTCCAATTGTGTATAGGGGGACTGTACTACATAGAGGGTGTAAATTTGGTGAAAAAATAATGGTATTATAAATTTTAGAGGGAACACTAATAATTACTAACATAAAGAAAAAACCCACATTATGAAAACTATATGAATTTAATGGAAATGTATATATGAAAACTTATTTTTGTTTAGGAAACTTCACTCAATGGGTTTCAACCACTAGTTCGGCCTATAACGAGAGGAAAAGAGAAACATTACATATTGATTTGAAAAAAGGAATAACCCATTTTAATGGTTTATAAAAACATTGTAGTCAATGATACTAGGAATGGAATCTATATGCGAGATAGAATCATAAAGGGATCTTGATTACAATTGAAAACATCATATTTTTCAAGTATTTATATAAGATATCTCTTTGAGTAAGGGGGTAGGGAATGGAAAACATATGAAGAAATTCTAGAAAAATGATTGAGAAAAACAGGTAAAAACCAATAATGGGAGGAGGAGAATAATAATATTTTGTTCTATTTTAATGAGGTTGATGGTTTGGATACACATTTTAGAAGATTGTGCACATACCATGTGGACTCTCTATCAAAAACACACCCACAATGCATAGTTACAATGTACATATTAAAAAACCCTGAACCAATATTATTATCTTTCCCATTATAATAACATAAATATGGATATCAGGATCCACTAGTGTAGTTTAAACAAATTGAGAACTTGTATAAAATAGGACACATGATTTCGTCCATGGTTACCACTAGCAGTGTTCCACAGGATGAAACTCTCAAAAAAACTAAATCTATTACTTATGATCCAATAGAATCATGGGGTACCCATTACACATCTTTACCACCCAAACGTATCCAAAAAAATATTCCATTAATGCATTCTGACTCTCATAATACCCTTTTAGTGTTTTATTCTAAAAATTCCTATCAAAATAATTAAAATTCAAAACTCATTTATAATTCCTAACATGCACGGACATAGGATCTTAAAAAATCCCCACATTAGTTGTTTTTATGCCCATGAATCCAAATTGGACATCCATAAACATCTCTCAACCTATGAAGTTCATAAAATACCATTAAAATGACATTGTTCCTTTTTCAATCACCAGACCTTCTCCCAAAGTTAAACACAAATCACCAAACATAAGACCGCTTAAAACCAAGTATATTCTTAGGTTACTCATTAAACAAGAATTTGATTCTATAAAGTTGTTGTTAAACCCATGAATCATACCTCTTAATCTAATTGTATTGACTATCCCATGGTGCTCCCCACCTCAAATCATAGATTATATGATCAATTATAAAATTTGTCATCTCCCATCATCAGAATTCCCCACAAAAGAACATTCATGGAAGTTCACTATCCCACACAGTAAAATTACTAGACAAATTTTCCTCAAAACACATGATAGTTACTTCAACATAGTAATAATCTCTCTATTTTTACACCAAAGAAAAATAGATGATCCTTTACCCCCAAGAAAAAATTGAAATCACCTATTCTTCTTTGAAGATACCATCCAACCCCTAAATATTGTCTATGATAATTCCATGGATGATGCTAATTTGGTTTCAAATGTGTTTAATTTAATAAAAATTAAAATAGGTGTTTTTATATGCTCAAGTCAACATGGTATCAGTAATATAAATTTTGGCTATGTAGGCACCATTAAAAGCCTAAACATGATACCCTCATCTCCCATGGTATTCGATGGTGGGTATAGTAATGAATTAGTTTCTAACCCTAAAAATCCTATGAAATTTCATAATCTAACTATAATTGGTCTATTTACACCCTTTGTATTTTGTGAGAATATACACGGTTCCAATAGTCCCACGATCATTACTCTAATATATATACCTAATATTTAAACACTAATATATTTGTAATCCTCTCATTTAATTGAAAATACTTGTCATATGTGCTCACTCAAAACATCATTAAATGGAGGGTGCATAAGTAACTCTCTACTTGAAATTTCAAACAAACAATTTCTATCTACAATAGCATAAGTTGTTCAAATTTTAGTTTCATATTCAAAAATAAATCCTAATACATAATATTATAGAGACAAAGTGGTTTTTTCTTACCGAGTATAGCTTTGTTTTAAAAAATAGAAAAACCTATTATGGTTTTCCTTTTTAATGGATGTTTATTTTCATTGTTGGAACCCTATTTAATGGAATGATAATGACAATTTATATCTATCAGGTACCCATAATCATTCAGATCACCCTATTAATGTGAAAACCTATCCCATAGTGTGCATTAATAGTTGTGAATTCAACAAACCATCTCATCATCATGATGACAAGAAAATACCAAGGCTCCACCAATCTGAAACGGCTCACAAATCATTTACGCACCCTATGTATGAATATAATGTCTAAACATGATCCAAAATTACAAATGAACCTTAAATTAAATACCATATCTAAAAATAGAAACCTTGAACTTAAAAGATAATTAGATTTAATACTGGTCTTTCTATGACTATGATCCTTCCCTCTTAATGGTCATTATTTTTTAGGAATAATGTGATTATCCACACCCCATTATGATTGTCATGGGAATCACACTGCTGAAAATAGAAAACATATTCCCATGACACACACTCCATCCACTACTGAATTTAGTTTTTGGATTTCTATATCATATTTATACCAATTTCCAAAATGAAACTAGAGATTGTAATTTTTTTGAACCTCACTCATGATGTGGATTAATTATTTAAATAACATGTGGGATACCTCCCACCACATGGATTTACATTTTCCCCTAGAAATTGTAACTAGAATACGTCTATTAAAGCATGATGATCTTCCTAACAAATTATCACACAAATAACACACAATGGACACTAGAACCAAAACTCAAAATTATATTTGTAGTGTTACCACACTCAATCATTTTCAAGGTCATCCACTACACTAGACTAACCCAGAATTTTATATTAATATATTAAGATTATGAGTCTCATGAATAATCAATTAACATCAAGGACACTATACTCTGAGGTTTATCCATGAATATAGCCTTCATGAACCCATGATCCCTTTCCGAGATTTCATGAACTATCATAGCACTAGGTGTTTCCTTGTCCGGATTATGAAAAATATAAAGACCTTAATGATTACCACTCAATTAGACATGACTAATACCACCAATACTTATCTTAATTAGAACTATGTATGTAAACTTTAATTGCATTGTTATCATTTCAGTGCAGTGGGAAAACCCAATTCATATGATTTTATGGACCAATAAAACAATTCATCATAGTATGGGATTTCAGTTAGGAAACATAGAATATAGAATTTTTAGTTTTTCACACAACTATTTAACATAAATTAAAGATAAATTTGTCATAATTTATCAAAAAATAATCATCCACAAAACTCATTTAGAGGATGAATATAACCATGGAATTTTTACCCCATTAAACATTAAAATCAATGATGCATACGTATATAAAAATGATAGATTTATTGAATTACTATCCACCTACCTAGGTAATATTTCCATTAACTAAGATTTAAAACTTATCCAAAATGGCATAAAAACTATACATTCAATTCCAAAAACACATCACAATCATCTACCAATGCATAATTTATCCAATGTCACTACCACAAATTAGGTAACCCTTCACATTTCCAAAGGAACTAAATATAAAACTGGTGTCATGACTAAAAGTTCACTAATCTACTTTATACCCAAATCAAAAGAAAATGTCAAGCCATTACTGAGGGGAACTGTCCATATCTTCATCTAGGAAAATTGTCATGGAATTCTAGGACTAATTCATGCCCCTATGTCATTTCTATAAACATATTTAAATAGTTTTATATAATACATTAAATAAATTCCCATTTTTTCATCAAAATTACGGGGCCTAGAGAAATGAAATGATGTTATATTTTTATAGACGAGAAAATTTTTATGAACTATACTTGGATCATTATTTTTTTGATTCTACAATGTACTCCATGTATTTTATCCTAAAACCTCCTATGATTTTTTTTAATTCTGAGAGCTGGGATTTGTAAAAAGAATTTTCAGACACAAGATATAGAGTAAAAATATATATATGTTGTAAATGAAATTATAGTTATCTAATTCCTCATAATAATGAAAAAAACACAAAAAATATATATATTATCCTATTAAGGGGATCAGTTATGTATGATAAACCACAAAAAATATGAAACACTATATGAGTGGATACATACACTTTAAAAGCCACACAAATTAACAATTTTATATCCCAAAAAATTATGTTCTATAACTTTTAAAGTTATTATCAACCTATATGGGAAGCACAATTTAAAACATTTATTCAATTATATGTGTATCCATTCTAAATTTAAGGAGGCATCACTCAATATATTTTAATTGGCATCCCATATAAGTTAAATTCATTTTTTAAGAATTTATATAGTATATCTAGATATAATGGTTTATTCATAAGGATTTACATTGCCAATTTATTGAGTAAACACACTATAAATAATAATTCTTACTCTACTTAATTGAACTAGAATATCTATTCTTCATAATTTTAGAGTTATAATTTCGAATTTTTTACAAATATTTGTTTAGTTATACATAATTTTATTCCAATGTTATGGAAATACACACCTTTATATTTTATAATTGTGAATCTTTTTAATTAAAAATAGGTAAAAACAGAGCTCATGGAGCAATGATTTAAATAATTGATCTCATTAAAATTGGGTAATAACAATTCCATCATCATGTCATGTGGGGAAAACAAAATAGGTTCTATTAGATACTTTTGGTAAGTTATTTTTTATGCATGTAATTTTTAATTTATAAGCACTTAAATCTAGAGCAAGTGATTGATCTAAAGATTAAAAGAAATGAAAAATTCATTAAATGGAATATATATGAAATATAAGTCATTTTATGTTGTAAATAATCCATTAACAAAATCTCTCATTACATAAATACCACCAAGTTTAAATCCCATTAATTAGAAACCATCAAAATGTTGAATATTCAGTCAAGGTTAAATAATAATCAACTATAATAGTGAATTACATGAAAAATAGTCACATCCCTAGAATCATGGAATTTCCCCTATATTTGGGTTGTGTATTCCAAGACACAATCTATTAACCAAGATATAACACATATTTATTATCTTTTATAAAACCCCAAAATAGTACAATGAAGGAAAAAACATCTCAAAATCATTTTCGATTATAAATCCATTTCACTCATAGTTATCCAATACCATGGGTCAGATGACCTAAAATGTGCCTCCACATATTCCAAAGGCCATAGACTAGATGTAGGGGTCAAATGATGGTGCAATGGGGTGACTATACCTAATGGATCAGTACTAAATGAAATTTGGGAATAAATATAATGAATAAAATGATGATTTATAACAATCATCAAATAACCATAAAAAAATATGTTTCCATAAAATCCATTATTATACAAAATTATCAAATAATATTACATATAATTAAGTGAAAAAGTACACGAATAAATAAAAATTAATAAATTAATATAAATAACCAAATTCTATCAAAATTGTGACTACATGCTCAGTCTAAAACCACCATTCCATGTCATAGACCTTGAAAAGTAATGGAAAAACAACCATCCAGGTACTTACATGTATCCATGAGATTTTCTCAGGATCCATGTGATGGCTTAATAAATGTGTGACTATAACTCAATAGGCCATAACCAATGGTGTCTAATGCTTTTCTTATCCATGAGTGCAAATCATAAAAATTTGTAGTATATAAATAGGAAATATGTATTCTGGAGGAAAACCAGGGAATACCATCTACTATATCCTAGGTATACTATCATTGACCACTTAAATAATAGAGTAGTTATAGGATCATTAGTTATATAACTATACATATATAAACATGAATCATATGTGAATTGAAAAAATGGGTCTGAGAATTCCCACATATCAGAACCCAGAACATCCATTGAACACACTAAGGAAATCTATGTATTGAAATGGAATTATAATACATGGTATCTTGGAAAGAGTTTTTAGATCATAAGGAGTGTGGAATCCCATGTTTTGGTCCTGGTGGTTTTTATGATGGGTTTTCATTTTCTAGAAATTACTACATGATCCATGATTAAAACTGAGATTCAGATCATCATTTAATGATATGGAACACTGCGATGTGTTTTTTGAAAGAAATTAAAATTAATTGAATTAAAAGAATAAAAAATATATATAATATATTATGGACAAGATCATAAATAATAATGAAATATATAATGATAATAATATTAATATTAATGGTTATTAGTATTATTATTGTTATTGTCACTAATTTTGAAAATAAAATATTTAAATTAATGTTAAAATATTTTTTAATAGGGAATTAGGGGTGTTCTTTCCCCTTTTATGGGTCACGTGATGCACAATTACTCCTCCCTCTAGGACGTGTGTGATTCCCTCACTCCAGATCCCTCTCATGCTATCGATTCGATGTGATTCCTTCATGATTTGTCTCTAGATCGTTGAGGTAAATATTTCACTATTGTTCTCAAAATTCTCATCAGTCCATTTTGATAAATGTTTCACCATATTTCACTCATATGAAACCCTAGCTTAGGTTTGATGAATTTGTCATCGATTCAATTATTCTAGGGTTGTGAAAATGGCCTCTCAGGTTGCATTGGTCCATGTTCTGGTAGTCGTCACCAATGAAAAGGTGGTTCGGGTTTATTATCTCTACTATTGTTGATTTTGGGGATATTTTTTCTAATGAACCAATATTTATGTACATGGAAATTAGATTAATTTTTAATAATACTTAATACTATACAAAAATATATTCCCAAGGACCATATTAGTTTAGTGACTTTGGAAGCTTGGAACATAATCTTCTAACTTGGTGAAAGATCTTTAAAATCTCCTATAAAGATCTTCCCCTTTTGTTTTTCTACCTAAAACCTCTATTTATATCCGAGGGAAAAGAAAACATAAAAAGGGTGAGATCAAATTCTATGTAAGGGTAAACATTGAGAATATAAAACAAACCATAAACATAAAAAAGTAAAAACATGAACATAATTTGTAAATATCAAAATCATGATTCATGAAATAAATCTTGGTAGGTCATAAGGCATAGATCATAAAGGAACATTAACTTTGATAAAATATCATTGGTATAAAACATGGACTTATGGAATACAAATAATCTGATAATATGATTTATATTGTATCCAAGGAATTTCTTCTAAGACCACCATAGGGGACAAACTCTTTTACTGAACCAGGTTTACATGTCATTCCAGCCATATATTACTGAACCAGATTTACATTCCATTCAAGACCTATATTACTAAACCATATTTACATTACATTCTAGTCATGTCTATATTATGAGATATAAATAATTACCTAATGAATTAGAGGGAGATATATGTCTCACCCATCTCATAATGAAATCATTCTTACATGTGAAACAAAAATATAAATCATTCATCGTAGAAAAACCCAAGAAATAAAATGGTTTTCTTAAACATCCTTCCATCATAAAATAATCTATATAAAAGATAATTCCATAATTAACACAATAAAATAATAGTAATAATTGGGATAGAAACATAACCCTATTTAAGAGCTTCATCTTAGATGAAAAATAATTTTGATAAAACACTTGAACTTAATTTTTAAGAAAAATATAATCCCTTCTTCAAAAATGTTTTCTTTTCTCAACATTATATTAAATTTTAAAAGAAAAAAATTAGTAGAAAATAAACTTGAAATAGTGTATAGGAATTTCATGGAAATATGGAATCATGAATCTATAAATAAATTCCATTCATGTCATGTAAGTTAAAAACACATTCTCCTCATACTTTTTTTAGAAAAGTCAAACAGTACCTTGTATAGTAAATAAAGAAATATTCCTTCCATACCATGTAGTTAAAGTTAAAATGGGTAAAAATAACTTTATAAATACAAATAATTATAGTAAACACTTTATGAAAACATTTTCAGAAAACATGGACATGGATGATAATTATATCCCCAATAAATATTACATATAAAAAATCTCAGATAAAAATGAGATCACAAAGTTATCCCTTACCATAGGTACAATATTATTAATATGTGTATGAACCTCCTATATAATGATTTAGATAATATTATTAACTTATTATATATTCATGGTCATTATATATGGTCATATTCTCCTTTGTTTGTTTGTAACAATTCATTGTTACTCGTTAGTTGGGTTTTAACTGCTTTATGATCATATGCATGTTTTGTCGAATAAGATCTAGTTATCCTTGATAGAAAATATTCATATCATTATAATATCATAATAAAAAAATAAAAACCATAATTATTCATTATTTAAATTTATATAATCATTCATGATTTGTTATCATGTATAACGAATCACATCGCTTCGTGGAGACGGTAGGTCGTATGTACACATGAACGATGATTTCATTCTCATAACTTTTCAAAGATATTTATTTTCATGGTAAACATTATTTCAGAATCAATATAATTTCATAATAATCATATATATTTATTACATCCATTTTTATACCCGTCAAAGTAAGGTGTTTGTGAAAAAGAAGTACACCATGGCGTGGAGACCATAAGTTATATGTACGCATACGCGGTGATTTCGTCTTTCTTAAGATATGTTGAAAGTTGAATATAATTGTTTCATAATTATAATAACATATCAGTATATTAGTGATATTTTAATTATTATTATATATTGAAACAACTCATCAATTAGAAGTATAAGTAGAATGAAATATGAATGAATTGGTAGAGGAGATTACCTCTTTTTTGTTGTGCTCTCTTTAGATCTCCTCTTAATGAATCTAGTATTGGTCTTTTGAGAATACCTAAACCTATATAATTTAACTAGGGAAGTTGGGAAGTGTAGTGGTAAGGGTATGGACGAACATTAAGGCTTAATGAGTTGTGGAGAAATGAGGGAGGAGGTTCCCATTTATAATTGAGATGAGGTGATCTTTTGGAAACCTCCAAAATATTAATTTATAATAAAATAAAACCCCATTAAAAACATCCAAAACATCTCAATTTATATTATTATATGAGATAGGGTTAGGATATAATCAAGTATTTTTTTAGAAATGTTTATATATCCATTGAAACCTTATCTTTTTCAATTTCACACTTAGTTATTCTATTTCATTTTAACTAGGGTAACAAATATTTCAATATTAAACGGGTAAAATATTTACCTATTTGATTTAAATATGATCATAAATAAATATTTTAAAACATTTTGACCATATAATAATTAATATATATTTTTAAAAATGTTTTATTATTTTCAAATAATTTAATAAAATAGTATTTTGTTTAACAATTAATAGTGTCAATTTTGACACTATTCAATTTAATGATTTTTAAAAATATAAAGATATCAAGTTAAATTCAAATAAAATATTTTATTATATTACTAAGAGGACAATGTTATATATAAAATTCATTGTAAATATTAATTATCCAAAAATATATTTAATTTAATATTGTTAAAAATATTTATTTGATATCTCCTTTAATAAAATAATTAATACAATGATTTTGACTAATTATTTAATATACTTATTTTTCAATTAAAAAATTATAATAAAATACTATTATTATGATAATTTAATTATATTAGATGATAATATATGTATTTGAATTTATTGTATATAAAATCAACCATTAAAATTGTTATACTTATTAAAGTACGAATGTGACAACTTTAACATTACTTTAAATAAAATAAAATAAATGTCATAATCTGTTACATAAGGCTCTAAATTGTAGTAATCTTTACCCTTGGATTATTATGGTCATGATATACTCAACCAATAATATTTGGTCATTTTTGTGGAATATTTATGGTTATTGGTATTTTAATAAAAATTCATTTGTTGATTTCTCATTAATTAATTAATTTTTACATCATCAAAGTATATGACTTAAAATCAATTAATTAATTCCTAAAAATTAAAAATAAATTACCATGGTGTATTTGGTAATTTTATCTTTAAATATATTATTTATGTTTTAATATATCACCTAGTTATCCCTATATTAAAATATTATACTTATATAAAATGTGAGTTTGACATTTTGTTACTTTCATTGGTTTTATTAATATCTATGTAATTTTCATTATCAAGTGACAATTAATAACTAAGATTAAAAAAAAATATGTTAAGGGTAGAATTATATTCATAAAATAGTAATTTTTAATGGTTTAGAGTAATTTTATTGTCTTTATAATATTTTTTGATACCCTAATTTACCTGATTTAACTTTAACTTTGATAAACTAACATTACCGTTGTTATTATTCATAACATCCAAAAAATAAAAGTAACCTATTTACATAATTTGGACCAACTAATTAAAAATATTAAATCCATTTTTCAAAACTAGAAATACAAAATTTGAATAAATTAATTTAAAATTAATCCCCATTGTCAAAATCAGAAAGCAGGTTTTTAAGTTGTAAAAACTATCAAAAGATTGACATGTGTCTATGTACAATTTTAATGTGAAATTACATCCTATGACCAAAATTAGATTAAATGATAAAAACAAAATCCAATTACACTTTAACATAAAATAAAAAATAATCTTACTATATATATATATATTATATGAAAAGGTAGATTTGAATTAAAATGCAATATTTTTCACTATTCATTAACATATAAATTTTATGAGAAAAATACCAAAAATCCAACCAAAGTAAATTTTTATGTCCATATTCCAAATATGATGTTTATTTTTTCAAATAAAATATATAAATGTGTTAAAAATTATATTAGAAATGGGTGCACCAACAAAAAGCTGCAAAACTACTTTTTGAAAATTAATTTGTTAATCTCAAAAAATGAATTTGTTCTTATATCATGTTCTAGAAAATAAATAATATAAATTTTAATATTATGTAAAATTAAAATTGTGTTCAATAATATTCATAAAGACTAGTTTATATCCCATTACGTAATAATATTTTAATCACATATCATTGTTTGGTGAAACTCGGTATTGCGTACAATGCAAGCTATCGAGGAATGTCGTTGTTGCGTGTAACCCTGTCCCAGTAAGTGTTTCATGTAGTTAAAGCTTCCTTTTGTGTGGCGTATAACATAATCCAAACATAGTTATTTTATAAATTGAACAAAATCTATACTCAATGTTGCGTGAAATGAATTCTATCAAAATAACATGAAATTGTAGTTAACACAATACTAGAATAGTGTTTCATATACTTCAAGATAATACAGTGTTGTATATAGCTCAAGCTAATCTTGGTTTAGTGTACAACAAAATACATCAATGTTATTAAAAATAATATATCTCCTAAAATCCCAGGGTGCTACATTTCTTAACCTGTGTTTGGTTTCAAACCCTCTAAATTAGGAATTTGTGGTGTTTATGAGTCCTTAAGATTTATTGTATGGTTTTTCGATCATTTTCAAAGGAAAACATTATTATTACAAGGAATTTATATATATAAATATATATAAAAAATATATATAACTTCTTTGTGTTTGTTCCCTCATGGCATGGGGAACACGTTCATTGGTTTAAGAATATATATATATATATATAAGTGTGTGTGTGTGAGAAGGGTGGTTCTTTAGTTAGAAATCATTGGCTTATCCATTCATTGAGGTAGGGTCCTCAACCTTGACATTAATTTAGAAATGAAGTAGTTGTTTATTTACTGCCATTGATAAATTGAACATAAATTATTTAATGAACTGCCTATTTGTGCTAAATGATTTGATAGAGTACAAAATCGTGTTTTTGTAATAAAACCTTGGCATCTGAGATGTGCTTCCTTCATGATAAAAACGAAGGGATTATATTTTTTTATGTTTTATTAACTTTATGATGTGTGTCTTTCCTATCCTTTCCTTGTTAGAGGAATCTTGATTAATTAGAGATATATGGTTTGGCTAGCTAGGACTCGTACCTCCTCCTTTTATTTTTGAAACAATTGAATTAAATGGTTGTAATGAACGAGAATTAGAATCATGGGTGGGTAAATCCATGTGATATTAATAAGAGTGAGTGGTAATAAATTGGTGGGTATTCCCTTGTGATAGGAATGAATGAAAACTGTAACAGCGAGTGGGTATACTCATTGGTTGTTTGGGTTGTGAATAGGGATTAATGAATTGGTAAAATCAATATATGAGTTGAATTCATTTTGATTCAAGTGATGCATAATGAGTTGGTATACTTATAACATGTCTTGAAAATGAAATGGGTATATGAGTGGGTAACTTGAGGGGATGTATTTATATATGAAATTTCAACATGATAGGGTATACTAATATGGAATAGAATGGTTTATATGAGTGGGTATATTCATATGGTTTGTTTTGTTAAATTTTTTCGATGGAATGGTTGAACATAAAAGGGTACAGATTAGGATGTTATGACCATTCCTTAGGTTAATTTAATATGCACAACTTTTGATAGTTAAAATTCATTAAGTGAACATGACACATCTAGGATGGTTTAGTCCTTACCTCTGATTTATGATCATAAATCACCTTATGTCAATTTAAATTTTAAAGGAAATTGGATATGGCATGTGATATGCATGAGAGGCCTTCCCTATTTCTTTGAACCAAATATGTGACCATGCCGATGTAATGTGAATTTGGAATCCGTAATATGTTTTATTATGTTATAATTGTGATATTATATATATATATATATCTCTCTCTCTATTTGTGTGTGTATGATTAATAAATGGGTTGTGAGGTGGGGACTGATGCCCCAAATACTCACAGGGTGATAGGCATTACATGCTACACCCTTGATATATATATATGATTGATATGTTTGATTATAGATTGGTAATGATGATAAAAATACTCATGGGGTGTTATTCATAATGTTCTACACCCAATATATATATATATACTTGATTGATAAATGAGTTGGGAGACAGGGAATGATTCTCCAACTAGTCATGGGGTTGTAAAAACAACATTATACACCCATGATATATATATATATATATATATATATGTATGATAGGTAAATATAATTTGAGATAGGGAATGATTCTCCATATACTCATAGGGTGCTAGACATGATTTTTTAGACCCATTAATTAATATTGGACTATGGGTCCAATTGGTCGAATATGAATTGAATAAAAAATAAAATGAAATAAGATGTGATATAATAATAGTAAATTAAATATGAGAAATGGTTTAGAATCCGGGACAGGTTGAGGCATGTTTTAGATATGGGTGTCCATCGGAAACCTGGGGTACATGTGGTTAAATAATGGACATTTGAATAAAAGTAAAATTGTTTACTTCATTACCTATATTTTATTCCTTGTACAACTTCATACACTATTACTATACATGTATATTATTTAAACTATCATAATCTTATTCCAGAAATTATTCGGTGCTGGTATTTCCTTTAGATGTCCTATAGTAAGTTGGACGGGTTGTTGTTTATTTACCCAATTATGTTTTTACTGATCTATACCTACATAATATTTAATTTTAATTCGCCTCCTTGTTTGGCCTAGACACTGGTAGGTGTAGGCCTACTGATATTTTATCTCACACCCTAATCGGGTACCATTTTTATAAGACTAGACCTTATATTTGATTGAACTAGTTTGATTGTCGTGCTGCTTGTACCTGTTGTTAGGAGAAAAGTATAGAGAAGGAGCCCGGGATGCTTGATGAGATATCATGTGGGTTTTGGATGATTTTTTCCTATTTTTTTGTACTCTATTTTAAATCATTCTTCGTTATTTTATGCTTTTAATTTTGTATCATCAATATTTCAGGAATTTATCTATTATATAAACTATCATTGGTCATTTTTATTAAATTGAATATATTATGCTTCCACTGCTCTATTATCTATTTACTACTTCAGCCGTAATAATCTAATTGTATATTATTATACTTCTATGAAAACTCTGATATAAGTTTATAGTATCCCTACTATCACCTCATATGATCCTCACAACTATCCTATAGCCTCCATTGTACAATGAGATGCATTTGAGGCCATGTGGAAACCGGTTTAGCTAACAGCTCGATTGAAATTCAGATTGGGACACTAATTATTTATATTGGAGGTAAATATTTCCTTTGTCATACAATTATGGTTTGGTATAGAAGAGACAATTAATGTTTCGATGGTTGGTTAATAGTTTTTATTGGGAGTTATTACCCCACATATGAAATATGACCATGTGGATAAGGATAGTAATTGTTTCATATATAGTTCAATGTTACAGTTGATATTATTTCACCATGGGTGACTGGAGTATTTGTACACACATATTGATTATGTAAATTATTGAAATTTTCACCTGTCCTGATAATCTGGGGATAGAGCACTATATATATCATATTATGAACATATAAATTAACTTTCCAAGCATATTACATTTCATGTAATTTCATTAGTACGATGACTGGTTATTTTTATGTTTTTCCTTGGTTATAATTCTGTGTTTTTTATTTTATTTAGCATGCCTGCTTATATAACATATTTAGATGATTTTATGCCCTGCTTTTATGGTATAACATGTTTATGTGTTAGTAATTTTGATAACGTTCAAGTTATATTTTTGTAGTGTAATTGGATTAATGGATATAAATTGATTGGTTTCATTTACAACATGAGCCAGTTTCACTTGTAAGGTGTATGGGTGCCTTATAACAAGGAAAAGGGTAACTCGGGTATTGAAACCATTAAATAAGTGATGAAAATGTAAACATGTTAAAAATGAGATGATCTAATTAAATTGGATCCAAATGCCACATATAAAGTCTATCAGTTTTTTATGGATTGGTATACGACCACTCATATCACTGGACCATTATGTACATGAGCATGTTTTATGGAATGACCCTTTGAGTTTGTTTTGGAGGTTTTTAAGTTTGAAAACTGCTAGTGGGGTTTCTTTTTGATGAACTTTGGTAGGATTAATGGTACCCTAATAGGTATCCTTTTATTAAAGGTATTTAGATGCTAACTTCCATGTTTGTGATGGAATTTCATATAATGATAAATGTTTAAATAGTATGTTTGATATAGATTTCAAGTTTTTCCCTTGGGGCATTGATTATAAACCATGCTCCCTATTGTAAAAATTTTACTTTTGGGTTTTTTTCAAATATTTAAAGGATGACATGAATTAATTAAATGGATTTCAATTGGAACATGAAGTTGTTTCCTTTGATTAAACCCTCTTTTGGGGGTATTTTTAAATGTTTCTTATGGTATTCCTTGGAATGAAGACATGAGTTCTTATCCATGGTATGTTTTTTAGCAATGGATTAAATGAAAAAAGAGATCTTGAGCCTAGTGACATCTATTTTATGATTCTTAGTGATGGGGAAGACGCGTATGCATCAAAAGGGTTTATTCCATGGTAGGTTATACCTTTAGAGCATGAGATTACTTGGGCCTGTTGTTATATTTTAAATGTTGGGACATTTGGGTTCCATTCATCCAAGTAGGACATTTGGGTTTTAAAAAGTCTCCCTTGTTCTAATGGGTGGTTGTTGAATATTGAAAATTGATATGGGAATAGGAATCATGGAATCCTTGGTTCATTATTTTCAACATGCCTCGGGAAAGGTCATTTTTTAAGAGGTCATGTGAACCTTTTTTTCATTAATGGATGAATCGGTGTGTCTTCATCCAAGTTAATGGTTGTAGGAGATGATGTGCCAGTAGATTTTTTCAACTTGAGGATTTATATATTAACATATGCAATAAAAATTGATAGTTTAGCGATGTAACATCCTAGATGTGTTTGGTGTAATCAATGAGCTTTGTGAAGTTGAGGGTGTTCTCGGGACATCTTCAGAGTGTATTGACTTGGGTATTAAGGTATGTTTGTCCCACTACTCAAGAGGAAATTTTGGGACTCAGGTGTTCTTACATGATAGTCAATTTAAATTTCATCTTTCATGCTAGCTGTTTTGATGTGGTGATAGTGGTTTCTGTACTGTGACACGTATGTTTGAGGAATTTATGAAATAGCATGATTTAGTATGAATGGTCATTTCTTTCTATGACATGGACACTCCTAAGGTGAGGAGTTTCACATTAGTTCTTTTATACATGTCATTGCTTTCTTGGAAGCACAACTTTGATGAGGTTGGTGGTATGTGCATCCCTTTAGAAACTATGTTAGTCTCGAAAGTGTTTCAGTGGTACGTTTTGAAAGATCAAGATTCCCTCAGGTGGGAAAGTCATTGGGGTTTGATAGATGTCGCATCGACAGGTGAATAAAAGATTTTTATAATGAGTCGACTAGAAATAGTTTGAGAGATCATCTTTGTGATATTTTTTTTACTGTTACTGTGCTCTTCTGAATGGAAATAGAATTTCCCTTATCATGACTTTTTCCTTGATACACTAGGATATCATCGGTCTTACGCCATGATAATTTTTCAATAAAATTTTTGTTTGATAAGTGGTATTTATCTATATTTTAAAAGGGATGCATGGTTCTTTGGGTTATGCATTTATTGGTGATGAGGAATGATGGTTTTAAAATATCCTAGTGATGGATTGTTTTTGAAATGTCATTGGATTTTTGGCATGGACTTCAGTGTATTTTCTTTTGATAACTGATGATTTCCTTGTGGAGGAATACTTTGTTCATCAAGTCAGGATGTGCCAATCATCTTAGCTAAGAATCTTCATTGATGGTTATCCTAATGTGTCCTAGTTTTTCACTATTTTCTTGTGGTATATGGTTGGTTAAGGAACGATTTTAAAGTCATGTTTCTAGTTTTAGGGTGAGTGTGGTTTATTGGTTGAGGATGTCTTTTGAAGAAAGAATGAGTATCCAGTTTTTTTGGTCAATTGAGATTATACCTTTCATTTGATGAGGTATCTATTATGAATGTGGATGTAATTGGGTTCAACCATTTGATGAAATAATTTGATAAGAGTCACTATAATTCTTAGGAAGTATACTTTTAGGAAATTCTAGTAGTGGAAGATCTATGGGTTGGGATTGACCATTAAATGATAAGACCACTTGTGGAAAGAAAAAATTGGAGGATGGTTAAAGAGATGAAAATGGGATCGTGTATCTAGTTCAGTGGGATTTGTTAAATTATTTTTCAATGTTTTGGGTTGAAATTTGATCTTTGGCTCAGTTTTTATAGGCTCAAGCACCATGGGCTTGTGAAATTGTTAATAATGTGTTTGGAATTTGGAAACAAAATGTAATCATTCAAAAAAAACATCATAGTCTTTGGAGAATGGGTGATGTTTTCATAATTTTTAATGTATTCTCAGGGATGAGATGTTTTAAGGTGGTAATATTGTATAATACCATGTTTTAGACCCATAGGTTTTATAAGTTTTTTTTATTTTTTGGAAGTTATTGGGTGGGCTATTATTAAAATTGAGCTTTGGATCATTATTGAAAGAGATGAAGCACTATGATGTGGTTTTTAAAAAAAAATTGAAATTAAAAGAATTAATTTTTTAAAAAAATAGATAAATTAGATTAAAAGGATGATAATAAATAATATGGAAATGTTTAATGATAATGATAATGAACACGAGCCTTAGCCTAGTTAGTAAGGACTCCGTAAGTGCATCCAAACAACCAGCGATCAAATCCAGGTGGAGGAAGAATTACCTAGGTACTGTAGTAGGTAATATAGCAGGTACTATAGCGGGAACTATGTAGTATTGTTGCAGGTACTATAGCGGAACTGTGAAATACTATAGCAGGTATTGTAGTGGGAACTGTAGCAGGTACTGTTTGGCACTGTAGCAGCCGAGAATATGCCCCCGTTTGGGGGTTCGGGTCACTGATTTGGTCCCTGAGTCCTGTAAAGACTTCGGGCCACCCAAGCCTTTATGTCAGTAAGGCCTTTGGGCCACCACAAGGCCTTCGGGCCACCTTACGTGCAGATGAAAACCAAACAACCTACAAGGAACAAGCTCTACAAGGAGGATGAGAAATGATCTTTAACCATAGAAGAAGCTAAATGGATTTCAAGAATGAGATGGTATGGAACCTTCCATTAGGACAAGCCTGTTCATGCACATGAATGCCTAGCCGAATAGCCATGCCAAGGTGGAGAGCTGATTTCACGATGAAGATGCTGGGGAGGGGCTATTCCAAGTAGTTAGTCTGGGTTGTATGTAATGTTTAAAGCCTATGAGAAATGAATTTTTATAAGGCCTACGGTCCATGTAATAATTTTGCCTATGGGCATTGTAAGGGTTCCACCTCACCCCTTGAAAGGTGTATTATCAAAATCAATAAAAAATGAAGGCCTTTGGGCCATTGGAGGATAATGATAATAATATTAATGATGATGATGATGATTATTATTATTATTCTTATAATTTTTAGAAATCAAATATTATAATTAATGTTACAATATTTCTTTTAAGAGGAAATTATTGGTGTCCCTTCCCCTTTTCTCAAATGTGAGATGCATAGGCCCCTCCCTCCAATCCATGTGGGATTCCCTCCTTCTATCACCATCTCTGTCTATCTATTTGATGTGATTCCTTCAGGATTTGACTCTGGATCTTCAATGTAAAGATTTCTACATTATTTTACAACATCAATTTAGCTTGTTTTGAAATATTTTTCACCCTTGGCTGCATGGATGAAACCCTAGATTATGGTTGATGCATATTTCTTTTATTCATTAGTTCTAAGGTTTTGAAAATGGCCTCCCAGGTAGCATTGGTTTCTGTTCTTGAAACTAACACCGAAGGTAAGGCGTTTTGGGTCAATTCTTTCCACCACTGTCAATTTGGGAAATTTTTCAAACCATTTCTTTGGTTTCTCACCCTATAAATTAAGGATTTATGTTGTTTATGAGTCCCAAGAATATAATATATGGAGTCATGATCGGTTTTGAATGAACTCATGCATATTCCTAGGTATGGATATATATATATATATATATATATATATATATATATCTTCTGTGTGCATATTCCCTCATGAAACATGGAACACATGCATCAGTTTGAGGATATATATATCTGTGTGTGTATGTGCGTATGTTCGAGCAGACTACTACATGAGTTATAACACATTTTCTTGGCCATTGTATGAGGTAGGGTCCTCAAACATGCCATTAATTTAATATTTCAGTAGTTTATTATTTACTACCTATAATTAATTGAACTATAATTATTGAATGAACATCCTATTTGTTCCCTATGATTTGTTTGAGTAAAAAATATTGTTTTTGTAATAAAACACATTTATCATGGGTGAAATTCATTCAAGATAAAAACATAATGATTAGAATTTTTATGTTTTATTATCTTGATGACATGTGGTATTTATATACTTTCATAGTTAGAGGAATCTTGATTGAAAAAATAGAATCTAGTTTGGTTATCTAGGAGATGTACTGCCTCCTTTGCATGTTGACGCACTTGAATTAAATGGATCTAATGGAAAATAATTTGATTCATGGGTGGGTAAACCCATGTGAAATGAGTAAGAGTGAGTGGAATTAATGCATGGGTATTCCCATGTGATAGGAATGAATGTGAACTGTGAAAACGAGTAGGTACACCCATTTGATTCATTTTTTATTAATGGGGATTAATGAATTTGTAAATTCATTATAAGAGTTATATGAATTTTGATGGATAATGAGTGAGTATAATCCTTATAATATTTTAATGGAAAATGGGTAGATGAGTGGGTAAACTTTTGGGATGTATTTAAATATGAAATTTCAACATGAGAGGGTGTAATCATATGGAATATAATGATATATTTTAGTGGGTAGATTCATATGGTTTGTTTCATTAAATGGTTTATATGAAATGGTTAAACCGTAAAGGGAACCGATTAGGTTGGTAAGACTATTCCATCGGTTAATGTAACAAGAACAACTTATGAGATTTGAAATGAATTTAGTGAACTTTACACATCTAAGTTGGTTTACTATATAACTATGAATTATGATCATATATCATCATATGTAAATACAAATATTTAATGGAAATTGTAAATGGCATGTCACATGTATGAGAGTCCTTGCTTCATTATTTGAACTGAATATGTGACCTTGATGATGTAATGTGAATTTGAAATCCATAAGATGTTTCCAAATGTTAAAATTTGATATTTGTTGAATATATATGTGTATAACTGATAAAAGGGTTTTGAGACATGGATTAATGCTCAAAATACTCATGGGGTTATAAACATGATGTTCTATAACCATTATATATATATATATAGATATATATATGATTGATTAGCGGGTTGGGATATAGGGACTGATTCTCCAAATACTCAAGGGGTGCTAGACATGACATTGTACAACCATGATATATATATATATATATATATATGATTGATAAATGGGTTTTGAGACATGGATTGATGCTCCAAATACTCAAAGTTTTCTAGACATCACATTATACACCCTTGATATATATTTGTGTGTGTCTGTGTGAGTATGTGTGTGATTGATAAACGGTTTGTGATATAGGGACTGATGCTCTCAATAATCACGGGGAACTAGACAAGACGCTCTACACCCATTAGTTGATACTAGACTATTGGTCTGGTCGGTCTTGTATGAATTGAATTAAAATAATAATGAATGATGATGTGATATAATGATTGAGTATTGAATATAAGAAATGGCCCACACTCTGACACAGTCCAGGTAAGGTATTGAGATATGTATGTCAATTGTTTCCCAGGGGGTATATGCGGTTAAATAAAGGATTATTGAATAAATAGAAATCTGTTTACATTGTTAACAATGATTTATTATTCATACAACGTCAGAAATTGTTGTTATATATTTATATACTTTAAATAGTTACACTCTTATTCCTACAATGAGATGATGCTAATATTGATTTTAAGTATCCCTTAGGAACCTGGATAGGGTTTTTCTTATTTATTCAATTCTATTATTTCATTGCAATAAATGTACCTTGTTCAATTATTAATCACCGTGTAGTTTGGGATAGACACTTGTGGCTTCTGGCCTATGGAGATTTCACCTCACACCTTTCTCGGGTACCCTTGGTACATGAGTAGACATTATATTTGTAGGACCTATATTGATTACAGTGTTACTTGTACCTACAGTTAGGGGAAAAGTACAAAGCTATAGCTTGGGATGGCTGAGGAGATCGCCAGGGGGCTTGGCTGTCTCTTTCCTATTTTTTTATTATATTGTGAAGCAATTTGGATGGATTACTACTTTAAATTATGTATCATCACTATTTTATGCATACATCTTTTTTATAAACTTGAGTTTTCCATTTTTATCAAATTGACTATATTATTCTTCCACTGATCTGTTTTCTACTTACTGCATATTCCATTCTAATCTAATTATGTATTGTTATACTAATGGGAAAATATGATATGAGGGTATAGAATCCCCATTATCATCTTATAAGACCCTCACTTCTAGTTAATAGACTTTGGAGTTTGGGGAGACATGTTTGGGGCCATGTGGCTACCGGTCTAGCTACTGGTTCGATAGTAATTCAGGTCGGGATGCTACAAGGATAGTCTAAGGGTTAAAAGATTTCAATTCCTCATTTTACAGGGATTCTTACATAGAAAAAATTCCATTTCAAAAATTATATTCAGTGATGATGGACTGAAATTCTTAAGGATAATCCATGGAATTCAGTGTATAAAGACATCGAACAAAACCCAGGTTCTAAAACCTTGAATTCTAATGTTTTTGGATTTTCTAAGAGATTTATCGATGTTATGTTTAGTAATTTTAGAATATCTGACTTTTAACAAATCCAGATTTTGACTTCCCCTAGGAATTCACATAAATGAATCATATGACATTCATTGGGATGATTATTTGCATTAAAAATAGGAATATAACACTTCCCTGTGGAATATATCACTTCTAGTCCATATCAAATCATTGTATAATGATATGGAATATGAATATAAGGTAATTAGAAACGAAAAGGAAAATTAACCAAGTAAATAATGCATTTTGGATCAAGAAAATTTAGTTAAATAATACAGAAATACATTCATTAATTGTAAAACCAATGGATTCAGCAATCCCATTCTCATGTTATCTTATTTCTTGAATGGTATCAAAATAAACAAAAAATGTTGCCTTAATTTATATACACCAATGTGCCCCTTGAAATAATTCATAAGTTCTATGAAATTATTGATGGGGATTCTAATTCATTAATGAATACAAGACATATGTGACAATAATGTATTCATATCAAGTATTTTATTAATATTAAACCACAACCTTAGAGTTGAATCCCACAATTGAATAAATAGTCTTTATATTATTTGATACTTTAATTAGTAAATAACTTTTTATATTTAATTAAAAAATAAATGAAATGGGGATCTATAATTTATTCACACACCTTATGTTATTAAATCATTTATGTGACCCAGACATTCCCATGGTCAATGTATGATTTCCATTTTTATTTGATATTATAAACACACCCTAAGGGGAGGTTGTATTTAAATATAATATGGGTTTTTTAAATTTCAAATCAAAACAAACCCTTGTGTGTGTTTTGGAAAGAGTTTATGTATGGTATTCATGGTATTAAAATCCAAACACACCCAAATGTGTGTTTTCCATTTGTAAGGGAAGAAGAAGATTGGATTTTACTATGTTTCATGGAAAACACACCTTTGGAGGTGTTTTTCTTTCATAAATAGTATTATTAACATGGGTATTAAATCAATATCACCCTAATGGATAGTACAAGTGGATTTTTCCAACCTCCATCAGAGAAAGGGTGGACTATACTAAATATTTTTTGGGATTTAGTTAAAAAATTAATGGAATTAGAAATTACAGGATGAACTATAGGAACTAACTATTTTTGTCCCAGTAAATCAGTTATATATTAGTGAATCGGGATAGGGGATTAAGAATAACAATCCCTAAATCTATAATTTTGAAGGACGTCCTTAGTGAGATATTTGATCCTTATAAATTAGTATTGACATTTTTTGTAATCATTTTTCTATATTTTAATAAAAAAATATTAATAATTTATAATGAATAATTTAATAACATGGAACTAATGTAATTATTATACATTAATGTTATATTACAATAATAAAACATATAATTCATACATAATAACGCATTATAATATGAGGCAATTTTTGTTTTTTTACCATATATATGAATGATTTTAATATAAAATAGTCATGAATGATTTTAAAAACATAAATATTAGAAAAATGAAAATTCAATAAAAAAAATATTGTAATATTATTAATTTGTTTATGGTAACATATTGATGTATGTTCATTATGAAAATAAATTATTTTTTACTGAATCAATATTAAACAAATGATTACTTTATAATAATTCCTTACGAACTATTGTAGTAACATAATAACATGAGAATAAAATCTATATTAAAAGAGATTTTATAATCTCTATGACCATTTTGGCAGTGAAGAAAACATGTGAATGGGTCGTCGACCAAAACCACTATTCAAAATAATGAATTGTGAAAATTAAAAAAATGAAATATGATGAATAATTTTAACTACTAATGATTATGAAATAGAAAATAATAATTTATAAATTAATCATATTAACTAAATTAAATTTAATAATGTTTATGATATAGTTGAACAAAAAATCATAATTAATTATATAGAATGATATGGAATCCCTAACTAAATAGGAATCCATATTAAAGGTTTTTATTTTCTCAATATATTTTAATTGAACCATATTCATTATTCTACTGAAATTATCTTCATTATGTAATAAATTATGCCTCATATCTATGAAATATTTTATACACCCTTTTGTTATGGGGAAATTAATTTTTCTTATGAACATCTTATTTAAAATTTAGTTCTCTCATTGTAAAAATAATACATTATAAAGACAAATAATAAAAACAATTATTAGGAATTTGATTTACATTTTCTTATTCCTTCTTACTAGAAACCTCAATTTGGGTTATTTTGAAATATTATAATTTATTATCCTATGTATAATTTTTATTTTCTATTTTTCTCTATTTAAAAGTAAATTTTATATCACTTTTATCGATTTTGGATACTTTAATACTGGTATAAAATTATTATAATGTATTTTTTCCAAATTTGGAAATATTTAAGTCATTAACCCTTTTTTTATTCTAAATTATCATTATCTAAATTATAGGTATCAATATTTGGATTTTATTATTAAAAAAATATGTTTGAATTCATTTTTACCACTATTTGATAATGATTTCGAATGTGTTGTATATCATTGTTTTTATTGTAATGTATCATAAAAATTCTAAAATAATTATCATTATATTTTTTCCCATTTAAATTACTACACTAAATGATTCATTGTATGTCAATATCTCATTTAATCTAAGTATCACCCCTTGATTTTTATTATAATATGTTCCATTTGGATGACTCTGTGTTAGGTTTTTTCTTGATCCAATTATTGATGAATTCTTATTTGTAAACTTCTAAATATTTTTTAAACCCCAATTTATTTTTGAGTGTTAGTCATGTCATGATGTATTTATTTTTTCATGATTCACACAAATATATTTCTTATCATAATATAATCATTAGTACCTATAATATATGTCTCTACAATTCATTTTATAAAGCTTCATATGTCTTGAAATTATTATTTACTAAAGTTGGTTAGCCGAGTACACTTTGTTATATGAAACAGTTATAAGGATGAATCTATTATTTTATGGGATGTATGTGGTTATCCTTGTAGGTTATTTTATTAATTTTATTTTTATTATACATATAATAAGTTATTATTTTTTATAATTTTTTTCACATCACAGTCCAAATTATGTCCCCATAGATCCTGATTATTTTCATATTATTTAATAATATGTTATCAGGGTATATAAACCTCTTTAATGGGGATATTATTACTATTATACATTCCTATGTTTTTATAAATGACTCTTAAATAATTCTTTTTGATCACATTTTACTATTATAAGATCTTATATGATTATCTTTTCACCAACATCTATGTCTATATTAATATTTTTTGATTCAATGATAACATCTCTATTAAATAATTGACATGATTTTAACCATATTATGTATTTGAGATCACAGATATTCTATTCCTCACTTTTTCCTAGGCTAAATATATTATTATAGTACATGAAATTTCTAAAAGGGAATTATGTATAATGATATTAATAAAAAAATAAAAACTATATTGTAAAATATATTGGACATCTATCTAATATCCAAAGTCAATAACCCTTTTTGGTATTTAGAGCAGGATTAATTTTGAGGTTGTAATGTATAATGATTAGAAATTATAATATATTTAATACATTTTTCAATTGTCTCATTATGGAATCACTAATAGAGTCAAAGGGGTTTAAGTTCAAGTTGAGGATAATGATATATTTGTAGTGTATGAGGAGTAATTATAGATAGATATTGAATTATGAGCTAATCCATGAAAAGATTAAGAATAATAAGAGTGTGATTTTGAAAAAAAATAATAATTGGATTTGATGAGTAGAAATGAGACATTCTAATTTATATGATCTTTTAGGGGAATGTATCATTACTCTAACAAATATAATTAATTTGAGGAAGGGGATTGGGTATTATTCATTCATGAATTAATCTAATCACGTTGTTTCTTAACCTCACAATGATGCTTATAAATATATTATTACACAATATATAACGATATATATTGTTTTAGAAGGTATCCATGAGGATGTTAGTATATACCATGAATGTGTTTATGTATCTATAGTCATTAATCCTATAATTAGTTCTTATGATATGGATATGGGATTATATGTTGGATATCTGGTCAGCCACAATAATATGTAGGGAGAAATAAATTATTATCCCTTAAAAGTAGAGGTAAATATTCAAATATTTGATATGGTGAAACCTAATATTACTAATAATATACCCATATTTATTGAATATGATAATTTTTTACATTTTTTTTAGAAATCATATTTTATGCCACTAATTTTTAATGATAAATTTCATAATTCAATAATAGAATTAGTCCAGTTTTGGGTTACCAGAATGGTACATTTCCTATATCTAACACTTTTCATGATAGAATAAGTATCATCCATGAATGATTTCATTGTTTCAACCCAACTAGGTTTTCCCCAATAGATGACTAAAAATATATTTTATATTCTAGTAAAATGTTTAAAAATTTTACATTGTGATTCACATCAGATAACTTTTCATGATATTCTCATCGAATCATCTCCATAAGCTTGATAATTTGGTAGTAGAGAAATTATTAATGGTAAAAAATATGTAAACCCCATCAATCTATCAGTCTCAGGGAATGTATATAAAAATTAACTAGATGTTTGTACAAAAATTAAAGGCTGACAAAGTCTCAAATAATTTAATGATAACTTGGTATCACTATGATTCATGCTAGTTAATTTTATCAATACTATGAACATTAGAACACTTGTATATTATGTTATCAACTAACTATACATTATTGATCTATAAATTTAAAATACTTGTCGATCTTTTGTATATGAGGATATAGTGTACATTAGTTTTAAAATGATAGATTCAGAATTAAATCCTCCCTATGATATACTATTATTTTCATTCCAATACATAATTGAAATGGAAATTGATATTTTTATATAATAAAATTATTAATTATAATTAAATAATGATTTAACATCTGATGGTGAGTAAATAATAATGTTATTTCATGAAAATAAGGATCTTTGGTAACCCCATATTGAGTTACTCTAAGATTACGTTTTGAAAAATGATGATATTTTAATGGAAGAAGAGCTTATTTGGGATGAATCAATTCAAAAAGGAATTTTCAATATAAATATGATATTTGATCAACCAACTCAATATGTAATCAAACAATCTAATTAACTAGTTCCCCTATTTGTCTTCTGGACCCCCAACCCTTAAACTCAATTTTATATTTAGGTGATACATATATAGAAAATCCCATAATAGGAAGAGGAATCACATGTTTTTGTATATACTTACCTGTAATCTAAATAGGAATCATTCATTGTATATATTATACTAGATAATATTAATAATAAACCACACCATGAGTGAATGGATATCACTCCACCACAACAAATATTAAACAACCTCAGATTCTAATCCTTCAGTGGTACATTATAACACCCCGACCCCAGTTACCCAGAGTCGGTGCATTTTTATGTAACATAGGCATGATCACAAAAGATCAAGTCCCGAAGGACCGATTAGTTTAGTAGCCTTGGAAACACTGGATACATTCATAAAGTTTACATTACATCATAGAGTGAAAACTACTACAACAACATCTTGTCTTCATATCCCCTCATAGTATCCCTCCAAGTCATTCATAAATTACTTCTTTACATCCTGGTAAAAATAAAACATTGAAAGGGGTGAGCTCAGATGCTCAGTAAGGATAACAATATAGAGGAAACTTTCATAGATAAGCATAAAAATTTAAGGAAATGTATAAATAAAACAAAAGCCTTTTAAATTTGAACTTTATCATAATATGGAAAAGATAAAATGAAATAATTCCATTTCATTATTCACATAGATATTCTACTAGTCGAATAATCACATGAAATATTAATAACCACTTTCATAATGATGGAATAAATAATGTAGAAATTTAATTTATGTGTCAAGGCCTCATGCCAAGACCTAATGGATAACTGTAACCGGAACCCAACTGAGAGAGCCTCTGTAACCGGACTCCATCCCGGAGAACCTCTATAACCGGACTCCAACCCGGAGTGCCTCTAATAACTAGACACCAACCCGGGGTGCCTCTAATAACCGAACACCAACCCGGAGTGCCTATAATAACCGGACACCAACCCAGAGGGTCTGCTGTAACCGGACCCCAACTCGGAGGGCTTAATTTTACCAATCCCCAACCCGAAACATACTAGTCCAACACATTCATCTTAATAATAGGATAAAATATAACATAAAAATTCGTATTAAAACTAGCATACGAAATTCCGAAACATTAATCATAAACCATTAATGGCATAAAAATAACTCATCCATAGTCAAACATATCACAAAACCTTAAATACAATACGAATGATTTTTATCATAATAAATAAACTTTAAAAAAGTGTAAAATTTATCATGGATATTGACATAGATGAAATTGATTTTTAAAACTCTTTGAGAGAAATTCCCATTTTTCATGAAAACATTTAAAAGGAACACAATTTAGAAAACAAGTCATTTAAAGACATTTTTGAATCAAAGTTTCCCATACCAATTTGAAACTTTTTAAAGAAAATTAACATTTTAAAAACATGCATGTCCATATAAATAAATCCTCAAAAACCCATTTTGAAGACATGAACATTAATGAGAATGATTTAGAAGAATAAATATTTAAAAAAATTTAAATGATGTTTTAGTAAAAAAGTACCTTAAAATAATCCCTTTCAAAACTCTTTCATAAAACATAGACATGGATAATTAATATTTCCCAGTAGACACTTACGTAAAAACAACCTCGGATAATAAACGGATTGTGAAATTAACCCTTACCAATTTGGTAACATACGAAACATAAAACCCATGAAAGAGGTATAGCATAATGAATATGTAAATACACATAAATTAAATTGTATTACACAAAGAATAAAATTATGGGCAGTACATACACCACACAAAAAGGTAATAGTGGTAATATGGCATGAATTTCACGGGAATAAGGAGTGAGATGAAAACCACTTACCTTGTACTTTTCATTGGTTGAGGGTAGGTTAAACTCATTTATAATGGTAAAATAATTGTTATTAAATTATACAAGAATCATATACATTAATATGATATCATATATGGTCTTTTAACATTGATTTGTTAATAATATTTTAGTATTATCATCGTTTCAGGTGTCAATGGATTCGTTTTTCTTTATATTATTTGTTATGTGAGCCATATTTTTTATGAATGGGATGTATATTATTCATATACATAATTATATCAAGTCCTTAAACATTATTTTTAATCATCAAATGAGAATTAGACATGAATGGATACGATGGGGAATGAATCTCATCATGTTCGTGGAGACGGTAGTCCGTACGTATGCACGAGAGACAATATCATTATTTTGATACTAAAATAATATATAATTGGATCATATATCATATATAAAGAATAATTATCATGTTATATTTATTATTTATATGAATTACACATCATTATTATACCCATCCTAATAATAATGTTTTGAATAACAATTACACCACGACATGGAGACGGTAAGTCGTACATACGCACGTATGGTGATAGGTCATTCAAAGGATAGATAGAATACTGAATATGGTGGTACCATATTTATAATAACATCAAAGTATATAGAAGATACTGGAGTTATTATTTTATAATTGGAATAATAAAGAAATAAGATGTTGAAGAAGAAAGGAACTTGAAAGAGGGTGGTGAAAACATTACCTCTTATATAGGTTCTTCATTTTGATTTGATCTAAAGGTCCCCTTAGGTTGGATTATGACTAAAGGAAGGCCTCTAGGATAAAGGGAGGATATTTGAGAGGGTATTTGGGTATAGGTTGTCCAAACAAAAAGTCTTTTAAGGTGTGAATAATTAGTTAGAAGGGGTGTCCTATTATAAGGGGGAGGAGGGGCTCTTTAAAAAAACATAAAGTTTATTTTATAATAAATTCATATTCGGTTTCTAATGTATCCAAAGTGGATTATTCAAAATCTAAGGTGGGTATGGGTCTAAATCCTTTCAACCAATAGATTTTAGATAGGTTTGGGTCATTATATTAACCTTATCTTTTAGTTTTAACTCTTAGTTAATTTGTTTGACATTCACTACTAGAAATGAAGGATATACAAATGGTTCTAAACCATTGGTATAGGCTGGAAAACCGTTCGTATAGCCTATACCAAAAGTTTTCCAAACCATAGGCTAGTAAGCCGTGAGGAAAGCCTTATACCAACGGGTTGATCTAAACCGTTGGTATATCCCACTGTATTTATTGATATACCAACGGTTGCAAGAGAACTGTCGGTATATGTTTGTATAACATTTTTACCAATGGTTTAGAACTGTTGGTATTGTATTTTTAAAGAATTTTTATACCAACGGTTGAAAACTGTTGGTATTGAGTTTTTTCAGAACTCCTCTACCAACGGTTCTAAACTGTTGGTATTGAGTTTTTCCAAAATTCCAGAACTCTTATACCAATGATTTAAAACCGTTGGTATTGGGTTTTTCCCGAATAGTAGCCCCTTCACTATACAACTGCATAAAAAATATCCCAAAAACCACATACAGACTTAAAAAATTATAAAAAACACCTAAAATAGCACACACAAAAACACATAAAACCATAAAACTCTTTTAACCATGTCATGTACTACAATTCCCTATTTCAATCTTCATATGAAAACAATCATCCGGTAGTAATTCACCTCACCCATACACAACCCCCCAACCAGCACAGCCCCCCCACCTCCCCATCAAATTCTAATAGGCAGAATAGTCTGTGAAATACCTATTAGAGTTGAATAAGAGTTTGAAATTGGCTCAAATCCCTTTTTTTTCTGATCCTATATTTGGGTATGTAAAGATTTGTGATGAATTTTTCATTGAACTTGTATTGTTTATAATATATGGTGAAAAGGTATTTTATTAGGAGTCTCATCACTTATGAACCCATGAGTGAAACTACCCAACTCATGAAAAAGAGTTTGTGACTATCGTTGATGAGTGTAAATTTCAGTTGTATTTACTTAAAATGATGTCCTTTTGAAATAAAAGAGAGACTTTGAGTGGTGACGTCCACACCGCGCCTCAGATTGAGGCCTCGTTGACTCGTACATGTCACAAATGACCCATGGATTATTTTCCGAAAGTATCAACACAATCCTAATGCATTTGGTTGGTTTCCCATATGCCTATTGTTTTTACTTAAAATCGTATCCATTTTAAACAAAAGAAAGACACTTTGAGTGGTACCAGCCACACCGTGCCTTGGATTGAGTCAGGGTTGACTTGTACACGTCCAAAATGACCCATATATCCTTGTCCTAAAGTATCAATAGAATCCGAATGTGTTTGGTCCATTTTCTGTATGTCAGTTGTTGTTTTTACTTAAACAGTTGTCCATTTCAAAGAAAAGTTAGACACTTTGAGTGGTGTCGGCCACACCGCACCTCTAAGTGAGGTGGGATTGACTCGTACACATACAAAATGACTCATGGACCGTTTTCCAAAAGTTTTAATAGAATCCGAATGCATTTGGTTGGTTTTCCGTATGTCAGTTGTTGTTTTCACTTAAAATGATGTCCATTTTAAACAAAAGAGAGACACTTTGAGTGGTGTCGGCCACACCGTGCCTCGGATTGAGGCGGGTTTGAGTCATACATGTCACAAATTACCCATGGATAATTTTCCTAAAGTATCAATGCAATCCAAATGCGTTTGGTTGGTTTTCTATATGCTGGTTGTTTTTACTTAAAAGCGTATCTATTTTAAACAAAAGAAAGACACTTTGAGTGGTACCGGCCACATTGTACCTCATATTGATGTGGGGTTGACTCATACATGTCACAAATAACCCATGGATACTTGTCCTAAATTATCAAAAGAATCCAAATGTGTTTGGTCCGTTTTCCATATGTCAGTTGTTGTTTTTACTTAAACTGTTATCCATTTCAAAGAAAAGTGAGACACTTTGAGTGGTGTCGGCCACACCGTGCCTCGGATTGAGGCGGGGTTGACACGTACACGTCACAAATGACGCATAGATAATTTTCATAAAGTATCAACACAATCTGAATGTGTGTGGTCAGTTTTCTGTATGTTGTTTTTTTACTTAAAAGCGCATCCATTTTGAACAAAATAAAGACACTTTGAGTGTTACCACCCACACCGGCCCTCATATTGAGGAGGGGTTGACTTGTACACGTAACATATGACCCATGGATCGTTTTTCTAATGTTTCTACAGAATCCGAATGCGTTTGGTCGGTTTTCGGTATGTCAGTTGTTGTTTTAACTTAAAATCATGTCCATTTCAAACAAAAGAAAGACACTTTGAGTGCTACCGGCCACACCGTGCCTCAAATTGAGGTGGGGTTGACTCGTACACGTCAAAAATGACCCATGTATACTTTTCCTAAAGTATCAAAAGAATACTGATGTGTTTGGTCCGTTTTCCGTATGTTAGTTGTTGTTTTTACTTAAACCGTTGTCCATTTCAAAGAAAAGTACGACACTTTGAGTGGTTCCGGCCACACCGCGCCTCGGATTGAGCCAAGGTTGACTCTTAAATGTCACAAATGACCCATGTATAGTTTTCCTAATGTTTCAACAAAATCTGAATGTGTTTAGTCAGATTTATGTATGTCATTTTGTTTACTTAAAAGCGCATCCATTTTAAACAAAAGAAAGAAACTTTGAGTGGTACCAGACACACCGGCCCTTAGATTGAGGCGGGGTTAACTTTTACATATCACATATGACCCATGGATAATTTTCCTAAATTTTCAATAGAATCCTAATGCGTTTGGTCGGTTTTCCGTATGCCAGTTGTTGTTTTCACTTAAAATCTTGTCCATTTCAAATAAAAGCGAGAGACTTTTAGTGGTACCGGCCACACCGTGCCTCATATTGAGGCGAGGATGAATCTTACACGTCAAAAATGACCCATGGATATTTTTCCTAAAGTATCAACAGAATACAAATGAATTTGGTCCGTTTTCTGTATGTCAGTTGTTGTTTTTACTTAACCTGTTGTCCTTTTCAAATAAAAGTGAGACACTTTGAGGGGTGCCAGCCACACCGCGCCTCAGATTGAGGTGGGGATGACTCTTACACGTCACAAATGACCCATGGATCATTCTCCTAATGTATCAACACAATCCAAATTCATTTGGTTTGTTTTCCATATGTCATTTTTTTACTTAAAAGTGCATCCATTTTAAACAAAATAAAGACACTTTGAGTGGTACCAGCCACACCGGCCCTCAGATTGAGGCAGGGTTGACTCGTAAACATCATATATGACCCATGGATTGTTTTCCTAAAGTTTATATAGAATTTGAATGCGTTTGGTCAGTTTTCCATATGCCATTTGCTGTTATCACTTAAAATCATGTCCATTTCAAATAAAAGTGAGACACTTTGAGTGGTACCGGCCACACCGTGCCTCAGATTGAGGCAGGGTTGACTCGTACACGTCACAAATGATCCATGGATACTTTTACTAAAGTATTAATAGAATCCCAATGAGTCTGGTCCAATTTCTATATGTTAGTTGTTGTTTTTACTTAAACTATTGTCCATTTCAACGAAAAGTGAGACACTTTGAGTGGTGCCGGCCACACCGCACCTCTGATTGAGGCGTGGTTGACTCGTACATGTAACAAATGATTGATCATGTATTTAATATAGTCATGGAACTCTTTAAATGGATAAAAAAATTATCATATGGTTTGAGTTCATTTATTACCTTTCAATCATCATTCAAACATAGTTTGGAAACCTTACTTTCCTATAATTATAGGATTCATGAAAATCTTTATTATTTTAAATAAAATATTCACAAAACACGCCTTCATTATTGAGTGGTATATGTTCTTATCCTCTATTGTTGGCTTTTGGGTACCACTCCCAGTATATATCTCATTACCTCATTAAAACTGGTCATGGTGTGAATAAAATAACCATGGAACTGTAATTTCATTAGAGATAATATCATATCAATTTCACTCAAAAAGCCTTCTACTTCAAAGAATATTTTCCATATCATTTTCCACAAACATAAACATGAAATACATGGCAAACTATGAAAGCTAAGTAATAAAAAATAGAAAAATGGGTATCACAGTACCAAGGAATACTAAAGGTCTAGGTAGTAGACTAATCATACAATAAGAATCAAGTGCAAAAAATAGATCTGATAAGAACGTCCCTATGAAGCAGAGGAAAACCCCAAGAGTAATCTCCCCAAAATTTCAATATCCGTCCCCAAGAATAATAGGCCTAGAAAATAGGCGTAAGACCGAAGTCAAACCTCCTTGATAACCACAATGGAATGGATGATTTCCTTAAGATAAACCTTTCACCTAAGTGACCAAGGTAACCCATGTTCTCTTTTTCACAAACCCATTTCAATGCCTTGAAAACCATTCAAAAACCATTTATAATACATTTATCAAAAGCCAAGGAAAACCAATTTTTATTGCAAAAAACTTTTTCAACACATAAAAAAATCATGCCAATTTTATTAATCAATTTATAAATCAATTTGAAGATCAAAACAAGTAGTTTCATTATCATAGGCTAAAAATGGAACCACCTACCTTGGATTTCGGGTTACACACACCCACAATAGAATAAAAAACCAACTTATGTTTTATGAACCAATCAATTAAAGGGAAAAAAACTCATCACAATAACCCATAAAATCTCACATAGCATCACTCACCTCCAAACCATTATAACATCATTAGGATATTATATTTTTTTGAAAATAAAGAGTTATACTGAATTCAAAAAAATCCATACCAGAGTGGAAAACCGGGTTCAAAAAAATATAGTTATACAGAATTCAAAAATGTAATGGATCAATATGCCCCTGATCACCATCACCATCACCACTGTCATCATCGGCCTCATCCTCACTGCCATCTCTGTCCACATCATCGTCCTCGTCATCGTCCCCAAGCTCATCGTCGGCCTCATCCTCATCCTCGGCCCCATCCTCACCCTCGGCCCCATCCTCGCCCTCGTATTCATCCTCATCCTCGCCCTCGTCTTCTTCAGCATCTTCATAATCACCAAGAACTTCATCACCTTGACCCCCACTAAAGCCGCCACCTGGTGCATTGGATAATGCACCCATCGACGTCATAAATTTCTGACAAGCTGCACTGGCCTGTGGTGGAAGTGATAAAGATAAAGCATTCATCAGTTTCATAAATTCTTTGTCCCTCGTTTGAACTTGTACTTCCAACTCTGTGACCCTTTTATCAGACTATCTCACATGCTCCTTGACCTTTTCCAACTCGGTGGTACTAGAATGGATACTTGGAGAAGACCAATACCTCGTCGAGACTATATTCTTACCAGGTCGGCAGCGTACTTGACCAGAGTGCTCCTCTCCAAAAACCAAATATAAGTGATCGTGTGGCCCAAAATTGTCAGGCTCCTGGGAATAAAGAGCATCTAAAGCAGCCTATTAAAAATATTAATATATTATTAAATTTTAAAAAGTATATTAAGCTTTGAATAAAAAAAATAAAACTTAAAATCTTTTCTTGGGTTGGTTCATTTACCGTAGTTCCATCTTTTTTTCTTCTACTCGAGAAAAACAATTTTTCTCGAGGGATACATCCTTCAATATTCAATTTGTGCTTCTGTAATGACATTGAAATAATATAAAGTGCAAGTTTAATCATATATTCAATATTCAATAAATCACATAATTTAAGTAGGAAACAATAAAAAGGGAATGTCCTAAAGAAAAATTATAAACAACTATATCGTACCAGCAGCCTCTCATGATCTGACATACTTGTGCACCCCAAATTGTAGAGGTATTCCTTTGAATCAATGTTTTTTTTGTTTTTTTTCAGAAGATTCATAAATAATGTTTAATAATAAATTTTATTATATTAATGAAAAATATGAAAACTATCATTTAAATACCTCAAATGAGATTAATAACTTAAATTTGGAAGTCGCCCAATGGGTAATCATTTGGCAATATTGCTCTATCGGGAAGTCATCCACAATAGGTAATGTATCCAACTTCATGCCCACTTGATCACACCAGCCAACATACATCTCATGCTTATAAGCTCTCCAAATCTCTCCTATCTCTTTTAAACGCACTGGTCGTGCACCTTCGCCATCAAGGAAGTTAAACTGAAGCTAAAACCCAATAGATTAGTTCATATAAATACAAAAAAATACTACATTAAATCCAATAGTTTTTTTACCCATATTTGTGCCAACACGTTATCCTTTACTTCGTGTGGCAGATGTCTCCAAGGGAGAGGGCTGACCGGAATGATATCGGAGTATTTGGCTAGCGTCACAAAAAAACCCCGACATTCCTGCCCAGATTTCTCAATAATTTTTCCATCAACATTGTATTCAACCATCAACTGTGTCTGGCGGTTCCATACCACATGCAAGTGATTACGCCCCCCTCCCCCGCCTCGTATTTGTAGATGAATCTATTATTAAATAAAAATAATATTAGTACAAGTTATAATAAAAATATATTTTGGTATAAATATTTTATAGAGTTTTATAAATTTACCTGTGGTAGTTGGATTAATGGGAGTCACTGGATTTGATGAAGTTGAAGGAATATCCTGTGCAAGTGGAGTGTCCCTTAGTGTATGCTCCTCATCCACATACTGTGTCGGAGCACGAGTCGAAGAAGGTGGAATATAATAGCTTGGAGATAATAAACTAGAAGCAAAAGATGATGTCATAGACGTCTGGCCAGCTGGTAGTGTAAAAATCAGAGTTCTAAATATCCCATGTGTCCCTGAAGACAAAGTAGGATCAAAATGGGGCGTAGAAGATACGTCTGTGGTAGTGGATCATCTAAATCTCGCACCATGAGCCCTCGTACCACGGGCCTCAGTACCGGGACCACTAGATGATTGTCCAACTCTGACACCACCCCCTCCTACCACCATCCTCACTACTGGGAGAAATATCAGGCCCCTCGTTGGATATCTTTCATCTAGGGGTTGGATTGTAACACCCCAATCTTCTATGGTATGTTTCCCTTTGAATAATGTAATAGCGTGTGTTGTACGCAACATCGAGTTCTAACACACACCAAAACCAATCAAACTAGCAGTTATGAATAGTAATACCTACTTTTTGAAATTATATATATTTTATATTTCAAAATGGACTTCATTTTTGGATTCATAATATCGAAATTATCCTAAGTTTAATTTTTAGTATTTTTCTGAGAACTTCCAATTTTTATGAATAGTGAAAAATACTTAAAAACAACTTTTTTAATCAAAATAATTTATAGTGATAAATTATATTATTGAGTGGTTTTAAATTATAATTAGAATATATTTTTACCGTTTTATCCAATGGTGTTCATTAGAATTAATTTCACTTTGAAATTGGACATAAACAATTGTCAATCTTTTGATATATATTGTTTCTTAAAAACACGCTATTTGTTGTGACAACGGGAATTTGTTATAAAATTAATTAATGCAACTTATATGTTTGGAATTTTGTAAAATAGACATCATTTTTGAATTCATAATATCAATTACAACTTAGGGTGAAATTTTGGCATTGTTCAGAAAAACTTCAATTTTTGATGAATAGTGAAACCACTAAGTGGTGGTTAAAAAACTGAATTTTTCATAAAACATAATTTTACCGCTTCTGTGAATGGAATTTTAAAAATCCTAGAGACATGTTTAATATCAAATAGTAAAATGTGGTTCAATGGGATGAAAATAATTTTTGTTGAATAGTAACTTTTTACTTTTATTTACCACGGTTAAAAGTAAATAGGGTAATTAAGGGTAAAAATGATATTAATATTACCCTAACTCAGGTCCTAATTCTATTGGACAAGTTTATCTCGACCAAAAACAACCTTAGGAATAAAATATTATTATTTAGGTCCACTTGGATTAGATTAGGACATTTATTATTATTTAATTTAAAGAAGAGTTAAAAGAGTTAAAATCATTGTTTATTTACTAAAACATTTTTAATATAGGGTTATACATAAGATAAATTCGATTGTAAATATTCATCATTAATCTAAAAAGATTTCATACATAATGATATTTTATTTATAATTCTTAGACATTAAATAATTTAATTTATTTATAACACAGTGATGATGTAGTAATTACCATAATAGTGAAAAATTAAAATAATTGATATTATAAATACCCAAATAAATATAATTTGAAAATTTTAATGAATTACACTAATTTTATAGGATAATATGACATATTATTATTGATTGACTTTGTTCTAACTAATCATTCTATTATGATTTTCACAAAAATCAATTTTCCCAATAGTGTCAAAATTGACATAAAAGAGTTTTTAAAACAAATATTATATTATTAATTGATATTAAATTCCTAAAAATCTAAGGTTAGGCCAAGTGACTTATATCATGATAGTTGTATCATTAATTTACCACTTGGGGGTCGCTTGGAGGTATATAGTGAGTTTATTAACTATATAATATAAAAATACAAAGTGACATGGTAAGTGTCAAACTAATTAACTAAGAGTTAAAACTAAAAGTTAAGGTTAATATAATGACCCAAACCTGTCTAAATCCTATTGGTTGAGTGGTTTGCGACCCATCCCCACCTTAACCTCTAAATAATACACTTTGGAGCCATTGGAAACCGAATGCGAATTTATTATAAAATAATATTTCTAGCTTTTCCAAAGGTGCCCCTCACCCCTCTTATAAAAGGGCACTCTCCCTTCTCATTAACTCACACCTTCAAAGCCTTTTGGTTCGGCCAACCTATGCCCAAATACTCTCTCAACTTCCATAACTTCATCCCAGAGGCCTTCCTTTAGTCAGAAAGCCGACTTATGGAGCCCTTTTGATCAAATCAAAAGGAAGAACCCGAAGAAGAGGTAATGATTTCACCACCCTTTTTCAAGTTCCTTTTTTCTTCCACTTCTTATTTCTTTGTTATTCCCATTCTAAAATAATGAATCCAGTATCTCCTATATACTGTAATATTATTATAAATATGGTACAACCATATTCAATATTATATCCATCTTTTGAATGACATGTCACCATACATGCATACGTACGACTTACCGTCTCCACGTCGTGGTGTAATTGTTATTCAATAAATTATTATTTGGATGGGTATAATAATGATGTGTAACTCATGTAAATAATAAATATAACATGATAATGATTCTATATATATGATATACCATCCAATTATATATTATTTTAATATCAAAATAATGATATTGTCGCTCGTTCGTACGTACGGACTATCGTCTCCACGAACGCGATGAGATTCATTCTCCATCGTATCCATTCAAGTATAATTATAATTTGATGATTAATAATAGTATTTAAGGACTTGATATCATTCTGTATATGAATAAGATACAACCTGTCCATAACAAACACGACTTATGTAACAAAACGAGTAAGTTAACACCCGAAACGACGATAATTCTAAGATATTATTAACAAAGAAATGTTAAAAGATCATATATGATATCATATTAATGTATATGATACTTGAATAATTTAATAACAATTATTTTACCATTATACAAGAGTTTTACCTACCCCCAACCAAGGAAAAGTACAAGGTAAGAGTTTATTTCACAATCTCTTCATTATCCGAGGTTGTTTATATGTAATAATCTACCGCGATCTCTTTATCATCCACATCCATGTTTCTTAAAAATGTTTTTCAAAACATTTTTACTATTTACAAGAATATGGGTTAAAGTCATTTATACCCTTTTCTGACATTTTATAAGAGTTTTATAAAGGAATCTTTCCGTCGTTTTCCAAACAAGGTGCTTTTTAACCTTTTCGACAGAATTAAGGTAAGAATGTTTTTTTTAACTTATACGGCAGGTGCGGCTATTTTCCGCCGTTATAAAATCGTCCAAGCTTCCCTTACAAGCTTATAAGAATATTTTCAAAGAAAATGTTTTATTTTATAAATATATGACTCTTAAATGATTTCAAAATAGAATGAGATATTTCTCTATAAAGAGTTTTGATTTCATCTATGTCAACATCCTTTGATGGATTTTATGCTTATTTGATGTTGATTTATTATTATACAAAACTTATGTATTGTATTGAAGGTTTTGTGATATGTTTGACTGTGGATGTGTTATTTTTATACCATTCATAGTTTATGGATGAAGTATTTACATTTCATATGATAATTTTAATACGAATGTTTATGTTATGTTTAAACCTTTTCATATGGGAATGCATTGGACTTAATATGTGATGGGTAGAGCCCGTTATAGATCCTCGATGCATCGGTAGGTCTCATGAGACAAACTAGTGTCTTGGCACAAGGCCTTGGAAAAATCTTATTTGTAGTCTTGTCACGAGGCCTTAGCTATGTGGTTATGATAGTCTGGCATTATACATTCCATCATTATGAAAGTAGTTATTGATATTGAATGTGATTATTCGATTAGTAGAATATCCATGTGAATAGGTAAATGGAATTATTTCATTTTTGCCATACTATGTTGAAGTTCAAGTTTAAAAGGCTTTTGTTTTAGTTATACATTGCCTTAAATGTTTATTCTTATTTATGAATGTTTCCTCTATATTGTTATCCTTACTGGGCATTTGAGCTCAACCCTTTCAATGTTTTATTTTTTCCAGGATGTGAAGAAGAAATTTATGAATGACCTGCAGGGATAGTATTTGGGGATATGAGTGTGGACTATGAAGAAAAGATGTTGTTGTAGTTTTCATTTTTATGATGTAATGTAAGACTTATGAACATATCTAGTGTTTCCAAGGCTACTAAACTAATCGGTCTTTCGATATTTGATCTTTCTTGTGATCATGCCAATGTTTTGTAATAATGCACTGACTCTAGGTAACTTGGGTCGGGACGTTACAGTTGGTATCAGAGGAAGTTTAGTACAAACCTTGGAAGCTAGATTTAGATAAACTCTGACTAGAGCACATAGACCTAAGATGGACTTTGAGGATTAGTATAGAAGAACTTCCTAGAATTTTTGTATTGTAGATATTTTGTGAGTTTTCTGAGCAATACATCCATGTCTAGATACGAGTGGGTAGAGGCGGCTCTGGCATAGATGTACCTAGGGGTAAATCCCGAAAACACCACTTTGAGCTAGACTCGAACGAGAACTGGTGCACGACAACGGGCCTTACTGCACTCTTGGTTACGAAACTCCCGGGGGATATGCTTAGGATAACTCTCATTTTCTTTATAAATCACTATGAAGGGTTTATGAGTATATACTTCCTCAAAGAAAACATTTTTATGTTTATGGATTATATCTATAAATAGTTCAATTTATGTTAAGTGTTTCATAAGTATGGAATTATGTATTTTGATTCATAAACTGATCTAGTTTATGCCATTGTTTAGAAATGGAGCCTAGTGGAATAAATGGAAATTCTATCAATGCATGCACTCCATGTAGGGATTTCCCTCCTGCTCAAGATAATTATAGTGGAGCTGGTGATGCAACTGGTGCTGATCAGCTAATAACCATACTGGGAGAACTCACTCAGGTTATGAATAATAAGCTTACCCGTATGGAGCACCCTGATCCGCAGCGTGGAGGATCAATGTTAGATCACTTCATGAGGCAACATCCACCAACGTTCAATGGGAGTACAAATCCCTTAGTATTTGAGAAATGGATAAATTTCCTAGAGAAAATATTTCAGGCATTGGGGAGTAGTGAAAGGGAAAACGTTATCATGCCAGTTTACCGCCTCACTGGAGATGTTGATCAATGGTGGTCACTGATTCAAAACATGAAGGAAGATGATGAACTATAAAATATGGGATGGAGGGAGTTCAAATATCTATTTTTAGAAAAATACTTTCCTCGCGACCATCGAGCAGATATGGAAAGGAAATTTCTGAGTCGGAGACAAAAGGAGGATGAGAATGTCGCAAAGTATGAGGCTAACTTTACAAGGCTAGCAAGGTATGCTGGAGATTATATACATAATCAAAGAAGTAAGATTGATTGTTTCTTTTATGGGTTAAAATCATTTCTCCATCGAGCATTACTCTCACAATCCGTCTCATCATACAAAGACATTGTCTCATGTGCTATCAAGACAGAAAAGGAATTCTCTAAGTCGTATAACTTTAAAGCAAAGCAAGAGAAGAAGAGATATGTTGATCAATCTGGGAATGGAAATAAGGGGAAGAGGGAAAGGTTGAATATCCATCCTGTGGTAAATGTGGGAAGAAACACCCCAGTACTTTATTGAAGGGAATGGGTGTCTGTTACAAGTGTGGTGAAAAAGTCCACCAAGATCATGAATTCAAAGGGAAGAAGAAAGCTACCAATGTTCAATGCTACAATTGCAGGGAGATGGGAAATTATGTAAATTAATTTCCTAAGAATCAGGGGAACTTAACTCAGAAAAGTCCAAGGGATCAAGGCCAAGCTTATGCTATCACTACTGGTGAGTTAGAAGCTCCAAAAGACGTGGTGGCAGGTAATTTAATGGTTTCCTCAAGTTTTGGAAATGCATTATTTGATTCTGGATCATCGCATTGTTTCATATATTCCCAGTTTTCTATGAAAATTGGATATTTTTAATTTGATTTAACAAGGGAGTTATCAGTTAAAACTCCTAAGGGAAGTATCATTACAACAAAGTTTTGTGAATCAGTCCCCATTAAAGCACACAAATGTTGTTTATCTGCTGATCTCATTGTCATACCCATGATTGAGTTTGATATAATCCTTGGTATGGATTGGATTTCGGACTATGATGCGAAGATTTATTGTAAGAAGAAGGAGGTTACGATTTTTGATGATGATGATAAGGAACACCTTATCTTTAGAGCAGAATCAGCACCACCTAATTCTTATCTAGATCCACCCCCAGCAGCTCAACTAAATTCAATTATTGGGGTGGAAGAGTATGAAATTACAGTGGGTGAGGAAAGGAATGTTCAAATAGAGGATGTACATGTTGTTAAAGAATATGTAGATGTGTTTCCAGACGATTTACCTGGACATCCTCCAGAATGAGAAGTTGAGTTTTCCATTGACTTAATTCCTAGATTAAGGCCTATATCAATGAACCCTTATAGAATGGCCACTGTATAATTAAGGGAACTAAAGAAACAACTAGAGGAATTGAGTAATAAGGGATTTATTCTCCCTAGTGTTTCTCCATGGGGAGCCCCTGTTCTTTTTGTTAAAAAGAAAGATGGATCTATGAGGTTATGTATCGACTACAAGGAGATCAATGCTATAACAATAAATAACAAGTATCCCCTACCTCGCATTGATGATTTATTTGACCAACCGCATGGAGATCAATACTTTTCAAAGACTGACCTTCGATCTGGATACCATCAGTTGTGTGTAAAGAAGGAATACATTCCGAAGAAAGCATTTCAAACCATGTACGGGCATTACGAGTTTACAGTAATGCCTTTTGGATTGACTAATGCACCCTATGTATTCATGGATATGATGAATAGAGTTTTCAAGGAATATCTCGATGAATTTGTGGTGGTATTTATTGATGATATCTTGGTATACTCAAAAATCTATGAAGATCATGAAAATCACTTGCGCATTATCCTGAAGACTCTGAGAAGACATGAATTATATGGGAAGTTTAGCAAGTGTGAATTCTGGCTTCAAGAGATTTCTTTTCTTGGTCATATTGTCTCTAAAGATGGAATATCTATTGATCCTTCTAAGACCAAGGAAATCCAAGAATGGCCAGCACCTACAAGTATAAATGAGGTACGCAGTTTTATTGGTTTGGCAGGTTATTATCGACATTTCTTCCAGAATTTTGCCCGATTGGCAAACCCATTAACGAAGCTCACACATAAAGGGGTTAAATTTGTTTGGGAAAAAGAGCATGAATAATGTTTCGAATAACTAAAGAGAATATTATTCAATGATCCTATATTGACTCTACCATCGGGGAATGATGGGTTCGTTATTTATAGTGATGCATCGAAGAAAGGAATTGGTTATGTCCTTATGCAGAATGATAGAGTTTTTTCCTATGCATCACGACAGTTGAAAATTCATGAACCAAACTATCCTACTCATGATCTCGAGTTAGCAGCTATGATATTTTCTTTGATGATATGGAGGCACTACCTCAATGGTGAAAAGTGTGAAATTTATACTGATCACAAGAGTTTGAAGTATATTTTCTCACAAAAAGAACTCAACATGAGGAAAAGGAGATGGCTTGAATTACTCAAGGATTATGATTGCATGATACACTACCACCCAGGGAAGGCAAACAAGGTGGAAGATTCTTTGATCAGAAAAGATCATGGAATTTTGAACAATATGATAATTGAAAGGGATCCAATTTTCATGGATCTAGTGAAGATGGACATGGGAATAACCAGGGAAGGTGAAACATCAATGATTTTTCAAATGGTTGCCAAACCATCTTTACTAGAAAGGATAAAGAGTTCTCAGACCGATGATGAAGAATTTCAAAAGAAGATTAAAGTTGTGAATGATGGGAGATTGAGAGACTTTGTGTATGAAGATGGAATTTTGAAATTTGGGAAGAGACTTTGTGTTCCCGATATACCTGATCTAAAAAGGGAATTGCTGGATGATGCTCATAGTTCCAATTTCTCTATACACCCTGGGAGCACCAAAATTTATAGAGATTTGAAGGAAAATGTTTTTTGGGACAACATGAAGAGGGAGATTGCTGATTTCGTGTCAAGATGTATGGTTTTTCAACAAGTGAAAGCTGGAAGGCAACAACCTAGAGGAGTCATGCAACCTCTTCCCATACCGGAGTGGAAATAGGACAATATTACAATGGACTTTATCATGGGACTACCAAAGACTCCTAAAAGGAACGATGCAATATGGGTTATTGTTGATCGTCTTACCAAGTCAACACATTTTCCTGCTATAAGAGAAGATCTACCACTAGAAAGTCTAGCAAGACTATATATTAATGAAGTTGTGAGACTTCATGGAGTACCCCTATCGATTGTTTCTGATCGTGATCCCTATTTTACTTCAAAATTCTGGAAGAGTCTTCAGAAATCCCTGGATACTGAACTTCATTGGAGCACTACCTACCACCCTCAGACAAACGGACAATCAGAATGGACTATTCAAACCTTAGAAGACATGTTGAGATCTTGGTCACTTGACTTTCAGGGTATGTGGGATCAATATTTACCTTTGGTAGAATTTTCTTATAACAATAGCTTCCATTAGAGTATTCAGATGGCACCATATGAAGAGTTATATGGAAAGAGATGTCGAACACCAACCTGTTAGGATGACGTTGGTGAAAGAAAACTTGTAGGTCTAGAACTGGTAGAGGAAATAATGGAAAAGGTGAAGGTAATCCAAAATCACATCAAAGTAGCTCAAAGTAGGCAGAAGAGCTATGCCGATAATCGAAAGAAGGATTTGGAATTTCAAGTCGGTGATCATGTTTTCTTGAAGGTGTCTCCAGGGAAGGGAGTCATACGTTTTGGTAAGAAAGGTAAATTGAGTCCCATGTACATCGGACCTTTTGAAATTCTAGAACGAATTGGGGCTGTAGCTTACCGATTGGCAATGCCGCCAAGTCTCTCCAAAGTTCACGATGTGTTCCACATATCTCTCTTGAGGAAATACATGCCTGACCCAACGCATGTACTCGCCTATGAGGAATTAGAACTGGAACCTGATCTGTCTTATTGCGAAGAGCCCGTCAAGATTCTTGATACGAGAGAACAAGTACTGAGAAACCGGACGACGCGTCTGGTAAAAGTCTTGTGGAGAAACCATAAGATGGAAGAGGCAACGTGGGAACCCAAGGAACTTATGATGAAGAACCACCCGAGTCTTTTCATGTGGTAGTATTCTAGAAATTTCAAGGATGAAATTATTTGAATGAGGAGATAATGTAACACCCCAAGCTTCTACGGTACGTTTCCCTTTGAATAATGTAATAGCGTGTGTTGTACGCAACATCGAGTTCTAACACACACCACAACTGATCAAACTAGCCGTTATGAATAGTAAAACCTACTTTTTGAAATTACATATATTTTATATTTCAACATGGACTTCATTTTTGTATTCGGAATATCGAAATTATCCTAAGTTGAATTTTTAGTATTTTTCTGAGAACTTCCAATTTTTATAAATAGTGAAAAATACTTAAATACAACTTTTTTAATCAAAATAATTTATAGTGATAAATTATATTATAGAGTGGTTTTAAATTATAATTAGAATATATTTTTACCATTTTATCTAATGGTGTTCATTAGAATTAATTTTACTTTGAAATTGGACATAAACAATTTTCAATCTTTTGATATATATTGTTTCTTAAAAACACACTATTTGTTGTGACAGCGGGAATTAATTATAAAATTAATTAATGCAACTTATATGTTTGGAATTTTGTAAAATAGACATCATTTTTTAATTTTCAATATCAATTATATCTTAGGGTGAAATTTTGGCATTGTTCAGAAAAACTTCAATTTTTGATAAATAGTGAAACCACTAAGTCGTAGTTAAAAAAATGAATTTTTCAGAAAACATAATTTTACCGCTTCTGTGAATGGAATTTCGAGAATCCGAGAGACACAGTTAATATCAAGTAGTAAAATTTGGTTCAATGAGATGAAAATAATTTTTGTTGAATAGTAACTTTTTACTTTTATTTACCAACGTTAAAAGTAAATAGGGTAATTAAGGGTAAAAATGATATTAATATTACCCTAACACATCTCCTAATTCTATTGGACAAGTGTATCTCGACCAAAAATAACCTTAGGAATAATATATTATCATTTATGTCCACTTGGATTAGATTAGGACATTTATTATTATTTAACTCAAAGAAGAGTTAAAAGAGTTAAAATCAATGTTTATTTGCTAAAACATTTTTAATATAGGGTTATTCATAAGATAAATTCGATTGTATATATTCATCAGAAATATAAAAATATTTCCTACATAATGATATTTTATTTATAATTTTTAGACATTAAATAATTTAATTTATTTATGACATAATGATGATGGAGTAATTACCATAATAGTGAAAAATTAAAATAATTGATATTATAAATACCAAAATAAATATAATTTGAGACTTTTAATGAATTACACTAATTTTATTGGATAATATTACATATTAGGATTGATGTAATTTGTTCGAACTAATCATTCTATTATGATTTTCACAAAAATCAATTTTCCAAATAGTGTCAAAATTGACATAAAAGAGTTTTTAAAACAAATATTATATTATTAATAGATATTAAATTCCTTAAAATCTATGGTTCGGCCAAGAGACTTATATCATGATAGGTGTATCATTAATGGACCACTTGGTGGTAGATTGGAGGTATATAGTAAGTTTATTAACTATATAATATAAAAATACAAAGTGACATGGTAAGTGTCAAACTAATTAACTAAGAGTTAAAACTAAAAGATAAGGTTAATATAATGACACAAAACGGTCTAAATCCTATTGGTTGAGTGGTTTTCGACCCATACCCACCTTAACCTTTAAATAATCCACTTTGGAGCCATTATAAACCTAATATGAATTTATTATAAAATAATGTTTCTAGCTTTTCCAAAGGTGCCCCTCACCCATCTTATAAAAGGGCACTCTCCCTTATCATTAACTCACACCTTAAAAGCCTTTTGGTTCATTAATACTCTGCCCAAATAATCTCTCAACTTCCATCCCTTCATCCTAGAGGCATTTCTTTGGTCATAAAGCCAACGTAAGGAGCCCTTTTCATCAAATCAAAAGGAAGAACCCGAAGAAGAGGTAATAATTTCACCACCCTTTCACAAGTTCCTTTCTTCTTCCACTTCTTATTTTTTGTTATTACCATTATAAAATAATGAATTCAGTATCTCCTATATACTGTAATATTATTATAAATATGGTACAACCATATTCAGTATTATATCCATCCTTTGAATGACATGTCACCATACGTGCATACGTACGACTTACCGTCTCCACGTCGTGGTGTAATTGTTATTCAATAAATTATTATTTGGATGGGTATAATAATGATGTGTAAATCATGTAAATAATAAATATAAAATGATAATGATTCTGTATATATGATATACCATCCAATTATATATTATTTTAATATCAAAAGAATGATATTGTCTCTCGTGCATACGTACGGACTACCGTCTCCGCGAACGCGATGAGATTCATTCTCCATCGTATCCATTCAAGTATAATTATCATTTGATGATTAATAATAGTATTTAAGGACTTGATATCATTCTGTATATGAATAATATACAACCTATCCATAACAAACATGGCTTATGTTACAAAACGAGTAAGTTAACAACCGAAACGACGATAATTCTAAGATATTATTAACAAAGCATTGTTAAAAGATCATATATGATATCATATTAATGTATATGTTACTTGAATAATTTAATAACAATTATTTCACCATTATACAGGAGGTTAACCTACCCCCAACCAAAGAAATGTACAAGGTAAGGGTTTATTTCGCAATCTTTTCATTATCCGAGGTTGTTTATATGTAATAATCTACTGGGATCTCTTTATCATCCACATCCATGTTTCATAAAAATGTATTTCAAAACATTTTTAGTATTTACAAGAATATGGGTTAATTTCATTTATACCCTTGTTTGACTTTTTATAAGAGTTTTATAAAGGAATCTTTCTGTTGTTTTCCAAACAAGGTTCTTTTTAACCTTTTCGACAGAATTAAGGTAAGAATGTTTTTTTAACTGATACGATGGGTGCTGCTATTTTCCGTCGTTATAAAATCATCGAAGTGTCCCTTATAAGATTATAAGAATATTTTCAAAGAAAATGTTTTATTTTATAAATATATGACTCTTAAATGATTTCAAAATAGAAAGATATATTTCACTAAAAGGAGTTTTGATTTCATCTATGTCAACATCCTTTGATAGATTTTACGCTTATTCGAAGTTGATTTATTATGATACAAAATTTATGTATTGTATTGAAGGTTTTGTGATATGTTTGACTTTGTATGTGTTATTTTTATACCATTCATAGTTTATAGATGAAGTATTTACATTTCATATGCTAATTTTAATACGAATGTTTATGTTATGTTTAAACCTTTTCATATGGGAATGCATTGGACTTAATATGTGACGGGTGGAGCCCGCTATAGATCTTTGATGCATCGGTAGGTCTCATTAGACAAACTAGTGTCTTGGCACAAGGCCTTGGCAAAATCTTATTTGTAGTCTTGGCCCGAGGCCTTGGCTATGTGGTTATGATAGTCTGGAATTATGTATTCCATCATTATGAAAGTGGTTATTGATATTGCATGTGATTATTCGATTAGTAGAATATCTATGTGAATAAGTAAATGGCATTATTTCATTTTTTCCATACTATGTTGAAGTTCAAGTTTAAAAGGCTTTTGTTTTAATTATACATTGACTTAAATGTTTATTCTTATTTATGAAATTTTCCGCTATGTTGTTATCCTTACTGGGCATTTGAGCTCACCCCTTTCAATGTTTTATTTTTCCTAGGATGTGAAGAAGTAATTTATGAATGACCTTCAGGGGTAGTATGTGGGCATATGAGTGTGCACTATGAAGAAAATATGTTGTTGTAGTTTTCATTTTTATGATGTAATGTAAGACTTATGAACATATATAGTGTTTCCAAGGCTACTAAACTAATCAGTCTTTCAAGATTTGATCTTTCTTGTGATCATGCCAATGTTATGTAATAATGCACCAACTCTAGGTAACTGGGGTCGGGGCATTACATGGATCATGAAAAAAAGTTTATCACAAAAGTAAACACAAGATATTATAAGTTATTTAAATATTTATTTTTGAAATAAAATACTCACAACATGTATGAGTGGATAAATTCCCATCTGTATCATGCGATGATTATTTTCTGTCATCTTTTTCTGCCACCTCTCTTAAATGGGTGTCATTTCCTGCAATGAAAACAAATATAGAAGTAATTAGAAACAAATAACTAATGTGTAACCCAAAAAACAAAATATAGAAAAACCATTCTGATAAAAAAACATAAAGAAACAGAAGATTTATGTTGGTTTGAAGGTAAGTACTAAGATACACACTCTGAATTATGTAGGTGAAACATGTAGGTGAGAACATGAATGTATGATTCTATATATTTCCCACCAGGACTTCGGGTTTACAATCAACTCTGAAAATTGACTTATTGGCATCATCATAAGTAATAAACAGATTGCTTCCAATTGCAGTAGAGATAGTTCCAACTTCATCATCACCATCATCAAAAACATGTCTTGGATTTACTTCAATAATTACACCGAATTTAGGGTGACGATGATATTTGAAAAAAAAACTTGTTTCACCATTGATGCCAATACATATGGTTTATCAATGGTAAGAGTGCAAGTCATGTCAATAACTCGAAATCCATAATCATCAATAAAGGTTCTTTGCCTCGTCATTGAATCAAACCATTGAAATTTCATCATCGTGACTCGACCATGCGAGTAATAATCCAAAATTATTATTTTCTCCACGACTCCATAAGAAGCTACATTTTTAGAACGAGGTCTAGTATCCAATGAACGGGAATAACAGTCTGTTGTGGTAGTTATCATAACACCATTATGTTGTGTTCTCATGTTTCTTTCTCGTTCAGTGATAATAAATTTGTATCCATTGATCACAAGTGATTTTCAAGCACGAACTATGGTATTAGGACCAAATGAAAAAGCTCTTATTTCCATAGAAATAGAGTCTTCAAGAAAACTCGATACCTGAAATATAAACAAATAGTAAACTTAATTAAATATTATTTTTATTTATTTATTACAGAAATATTTTTACCTTCAATTTCAACCAAGCATAAAACCTTTGCTATGCCAAGTCTCTTTCCTTCTCAAAGATAAAGAATGATTCTTTCTATATATCAATTATTTATGTTCCCTATAGATAAAAATAATAATAGTTTAACAAATATTTAAAATTACAAGAGATAAGATAAGAGATACATGTACAATTTACTTACTTGATATACTCATTGAACAAATCCCAATTGAACAACACTATGCGATGTGCCATCTATCGCTCTTCAAGGATTAATATAGTCATTGTATATGATCCCTGAATTTCTCCTGTTTGAGGAAGTGATGGAAAACTGGGTTTAATTTTCCCATACTGTTCTTCTTCATTTCTCATTGGTCTGTTTATTCTCGTAGTAAGATCAAACAAATACATTGAGCAGAAATCCATAAATTCTTGAGCCAAGTAACTGTTCACAATAGAACCTTCGGGATAATTCCTGTTCCGAACATATGATTTCAATATACACATGTTTCTTTCAGTTGGATACATACAATAGAAAGAAACGGGTCCTCCAAGAAGTATTTCGGTCGGAAGATGGACTGCCAGATGAAACATGCATGTAAAAAATAATAGAGGGAATATTTTCTCTAACTCGCACAAAATTAATTGTGTCTCTGCCAATAGTTTTTCCAAGAAGGATTTGGAAAACCTTTTAGCACAAATATCTCTAAACAAATAGAACAACCGAATAACTAAGACTCTAACATTATTGGACAAGAGATGACAGATTGCTATTGGAATCAACTCATGCAAAAGGATGTGATAATCATGAGTCTTCAAAGATTTCAACTTCAACTCTTTTCTGTTGACCCATTTTGATATATTACTTGAATAGCCATCATGAACTTTAATAGTCTTTAGCACTTCCAGAAATTGATTTTTTTAGCAGGTGTCATCACATAAGAAGCACATGGAACTTTCCATTTATTTTCACTGATACAAATAGGATGCAATTCTGGTCTGATCCCCCAATCTACCATGTCACACCGAGATCGTAAATCATCTTTTGTCTTCCCCTTGTCATTTAGAATAATTGAAAGCAACATTTATCATATATTCATTTCAATGTGAATTATGTCTAATCAATGAAGTAACAAGTTTGTTGACCAATACGACAACTCAAAGAATATACTCTTCTTCTTCCAATTGTAATAGGTATCATTGGAATCATTTTTCCTCTTTCTATATTTCATTACACCCTTCACAAATGAATAACTGAAATCTTTCAATTCATTAAGCACATCAGTTCTAGGCATATGCTGAGGTGGATCTTCATTCTCCATGGTATTGTCAAATCTTCGAAGATTGTTTCTATATGGATGGTTCATTGGAAAGAATCGTCGAATCCCATAAAACTAAAACTACGATGATATTTCAGTCTTCTCGATCGAGTATTCTTCATAAAAATAGGACATGACAATTTTCATTTTGTGCTATACCCAAACATCATTGGATAAGCAGGAAAATCATTGATCATCCACATAAGTGTAGCATGCATCTGAAATATGTCTTTCAAACAAGCATCGTATGTGGGAACACCCACATCCCAAAGAAGTTTCAACTCTATTATTAAAGGATGCATGTATACATATATATCATTACAAGGATCAGAAGGGCCAGATATCAGTATACTCAAGAAATTTTAAGGCTTTTTCATACACAACCAAGGGGGAAGGTTATAAATTTGCATGAAAACCGGCCATGTGTTGTGCTAAGTAAGAATCTTCCCAAATGGATTAAAACCATCACATGAATGACCCAGTCTCACATTTCGTACGTCAGCTGCAAATTTAGGTTATCGAGCATCAAATCTCTACCATCCAAATCCATCTACAGGGTGAACCAACTCTTCATTATTCTTTTTTCTCTCGATGTCATGCCATCACATTTTTACGGATATTTCATCAGACATGAAATTGTTCTATAATCTGGGGATCAATGGAAAGTGACACATTACTTTTTTTTATCACACGAGATGGTGTTCCATCATCTTTTTGGATTCCATTGGGAGGTTCCACATTTGATACAATCATTTCTTTCAGTAGTTTCCTCCCAAAATAAGCTGCAATCATTCGGGCAAGCATGATTTTTTTTTGAGAATCCAAGTTCATCAACTAACTTCCATTCCATATAGTGGATTGAGGGAATATCTGCATCATCTGGAAGTAAGTCCTTCACGAAGGTAAGAATGTAATCAATTACAGTATTTTAAATCCCATACATAGTTTTCCCATGAAACAATTGGATTAAAAATTCCAACTTTTTCATTTTACCACATTGCAGATATACTGGAGTCATCGCATCATCATTCAATTTTTTCACTCTATCAACATCATCATTTTTATTGGATGCATCATGTGTTCTTGTATCGAAATATTTTTGGCTAGGCATCCTTTCCTTCTCATGATGTCGAATAAATGGAAACCGATCATATATCAAACTCTCCAATTCAGTCCTATCATTTGGATCAACAACATTTTGAGATTCCATTTTCCCTCCATTGTGATACCACACTAAATAGTTTGTTTGGAAACAATATTTGGTTATATGATAGCTAACCGCTTCATGAATCAATCAAGTTCTTCCAACATAATTAAAACATGGGTAGTGTATGTGACCACTATCTGAAGCCTTGTCAAATGAAAAATCTAGATGGTTGTTCAAAATATATTTAAAATCGGTTTAAATCCAATCAGTTTCGTACATCCATCTTCTATCCATTCTGTAAAAATATTGCAATAATTCATTTCAAAGAAATTCAATAATATTGAAGTTTAATAAAAAAAAATATTTAGATAAATGACAATTGTTTACTTTATATAAAAGCATAACGGACACATTACTCTATCTGATAATCATATTAAGAAATACAAAAAAATACAGTGTATATAAGAAAATAAGATACAGAATTTCTAATGCCTATATTCAAGGATTTCCTAGTATGATATTGGAAGTGGGTCAAGGAATACATAATTCTTAGGGGTCTTGTTGGGAGTACATCAGTTTTATACTTTAACTTCTTCGATGAGATTAAGATGAGGAGTAGGATGAGGATCAAGGGAGTGGTTGGACTGTACATGGGGGTGCAGGGTGTCTAGGGGGTTCGGGGTGTCTAGGGGGTGGTGGGGCCATTCGGGGGGTCAGGTGTGTCTAGGGGGTGGGGTGTTATCTAGGGGGGTTGGGGTGTCCAGCTGGGCGGGCTATCTATGGGGGTGGTCAGGCTGTCCAAGGGGGTAGGGGGTGAGAGGGTTGTCCAAGGAGGTGAGCGGGGTGTCTAGGGGGTGGGTGGGCCTGTCCTGGGGGGGGGGGGTACAGGGTGTCCCGAGGGTGGGCGGGCTTCCCATGGGGGTGGCGGGGCTGTCCCGGGGGTCTGGAGTCTGTAGGGGGTGGTCGGGCTATCCAAGGGGGTGGGTGGGCTGTCCACGGGGGGTGGTCGGGCTGTCCACGGGGGTGGCGGCGCTATCTAGTGTGGTCGAGGGTGTCAAGGGGGTGGGTTGGGGGGCTATCCAGGGGGTGGGGGCGTTCGGGGGGATGGGGGTGTTCGGGGGTGGTGGGCGGGTGTCCGGGGGGATGGGGGTGTCCGGGGGTGGGGTGGGTGGGTTGTCAACAAGGGTGGGGGATGTCTAGGGGGCACGGGTTGTCCAAGGTGGTGGGCAGGTGTTCGGGGGTGGGGTGAGCGGGCTGTCAACTAGGGTAGTGATAGGTGTGGAAATTTTACACCTAGAGTTTGATGAGGAAATACTTATGAGTATGGATTAGAATCTTTGTAGGATCTTAGAGTGGGATGGTCCCTCTGAGTATATAAAATGTATTATGAAATTTTTTAGTCCATTTAATGATTCAAGAGTTCAACTAAAGAGATGAAGGATGAGATGCTAGTTTGGGTATTGGGTATTTTTGGACAGATTGGCATTATAATGTCAAGAGGCTTGGTGTGATTTAGCTTAGGATGGAACCTGGTTAGTGGGGCTGGGTTATAATACATGGTTTTGATGAGGTTCTTGACCGGATTATTGAGAATATTGTATATGGGTTCGACATGGTGTGCTTTTGTTAGTAGGACAATCATAAGGTGAATAATCCTTCTTGACTAGTTGGATGATGAGAAGTGCAACGAGGCATGGGATAATCCTTGAGAGATGAGTCTAGACAATGTGACTGAGAGGATAGACTGGGATAGGTTTTATAGGATTGGGTGAGTGGCCAACCCATGTGAGGAAGATACGATGTATGGAGACACTTGGAGACACTTGGGGTTATTTATGCTATCTCATGGAGATACTTGGGGTTATTTCATGACTCTAACATACTCCATTAATGTTACAACAAAATGTTTTAGAAGAAAACTCCATCTCTTGGAAGACCCCAGGGCTACTCTATCTTCCAATGTTTCCTCACATTCACACCTCATGGTATTACAGTATACAAGTGATCTACGTCAACTAGTCAGGACGGCATCACTACCCTCCATCCATAGAAGAAATTAAAATACCTAAGTGGACAATGAGGTAAAAAAATAAAATAAAAATTAAACAAAAACATACATGTATCCGTTGACTATAAATGTCACCGCCCAATATATAAAAAAACCACAACGCCCCATGGGTCAAATCATGTTCCTGCAAGCAAGGGGGAAACAGGTCCATTTAATAATCTCTTCATTTTTCATTATGTTATTTATATAGCACGTTGTTTAGAAATACCATACTAGTACACTTATCCATTGAATATTCACCTATGATACATTAGATGACTTGATGATTGTGTACGTAACGCTTTTCGCTGTGTAAAAAACCTCAAAGGGACCAAAATCAATATTTAGTAGTTGATCCTACTCTTGAACCTGGTTGGGCACCAGTCCATGAACCAGATGGTATTCTTGGTTATGAGGGTGTAAACCATTTAATTATACTATACTAAGAATAAAGTTTTTGGTATGTTTTCTACTAGTAATGGGAATTTCTCAAGGCTTGAGTTCCAATCGACTTCAGTTCCTAAGTTAATGTCCCCTTAACTATCCGTAGATGTCAAGGGGTGTCTCCCATGGGTTTCTTGTGGTGTGTACTATCTATATATGATTTTTGTGGTGCTTCCATATTTTGGGAAATGTGTATTTCATGGTTAGTTTAATAAATACATTAGTCAATTAGAAAATACACCCATAGTCAATAGAGATATACCCATTTTTGATAGAGAATTCCATCCAAATAACCAACTTGGAAATCCAAGACCAACATTTTACTTTACCAATTCCAATTACATAATATATGCATTACCAACTTATGTTTTATAAACCAATCAATTAAAGAGAAATAAAATCTTCAAAATAACCCATAAAATCTCATATAGCATAACTCACCTCCAATTAACCCACATAATTGCACATATTAATGACAATACAACCTCATCACATATAGGTTAAATCAAAACAAAAAAAAACATATACACCTCAAAATCAAAACTAAAAACTAAAATATTAGATAAATTTCAATAAAAATAAGATACCAGTTAAGATAACACCTAATTTAGGATGGGTATGATAAGATTTGGCAGGAGATTTAGCATCTTGGATGGGATGGAGGAAGAGGAAGCCGAAGGAGCTCCAAGATCGCCAAACTGCTCCCGTTTAGTGTTTTGTATCACGAATGGGGGAGAGGACGGGCCGCTGTTAATTTGTGGAAAAGTTTTACCAACGTTTTTTAAAACTCGTTCATATATATTTTCAGCCCACACCTATACCAACGCTTACTTAGAACCGTTCGTAAAATCTCCCCTGAACCACACCTATACCAACGGTTCTCATTGAACCGGTGGTAAAACTCCTCTAAACCACATCTATACCAACGGTTCATTAGAACCTTTGGTAAAATACCCCATAAACACACCAATACCAACAGATCTAAGGAATCATTGGTAAAAGCTCCCCTAAACCATCCTTTACCAACGGTTTCATGAAACCGTTGGTATGGAAGTGTGGGGAAAACCCACAATCCAGTAGTGATTTACCATGTCACTTTGTATTTTTATATTATATAGTTAATAAACATACTATATACATCCAAGAGACCTCCAAGTGGTCCATTAATGATACACCTATCATTATATAAGTTATTTGGCCAAACCTTAGATTTTACGGAAGAGAATATCAATTAATAATATAATATTTGTTTTAAAAACTATTTTATGTCAATTTTGACACTATTTAATATTTGATTTTTGTTAAAGTCATAACAATATTATTAATTCGAAAAAAAATTCATTTTAGAAATCCTAACATGTCATATTAATCAATAAAATTCTTGGATGGCATAAATACTTTCAAATTATATTTATTTTAATATTTATATCACCAATTATTTGATTCTTTCATTAATAAGGAAAATATTGTATCATTATTGTGTCATAAATAAGTTTAATTATTCAATGTCTAAAAATTGTAAATAAAATAATATTATGTAGGAAATTTTTTTAGCTTTGTAATTAATATTTATAGTTGAAAATATAATATATATAACCTTATGTAAAAATTGTTTTTCCAAAATATATATTCTTATGTCATTTTTCTATTTACTTTAACATAATTAATATAGAGCATCATTATCACTTTCATGTGGATCCATGGGGTCCCAAAATAGACCCGAAGATTCCCATGGTCAGACATGTATCAAACAATAGGGTTAGGACACGTTTTTGGGTAAATTAATATTATTGTAATATTATGTTTTACCCTTATTTACCAGATTTACCCTTTAACCATGGAAAATAAAATATTTTCCGAAGTAATTATTCAAAATGTATAAATATAAAAGTTTCCTATTTACACAATTTGGAAATCCAGATTCAAAATATGGAATCCATTTTTCTAAATTCAAAACAGAGAAGTGGCAGATATTAATTTAAAATTAATTCCTGTTGTAAAAACAAAAAGCGTGTTATTAAGAGATAATAACTATCAAAAGAATGACACTTGTTTATGTCTGGTTTAATTATGAAATTATGTATAATGACAAAAATTGTATTAAATGGTAAAAATGTATTCTAAATATACTTTAAAAACACTCAAATTCATAATTTATCACTATTAATTATTTTGATTAAAAAAGTTTTTTTTAATTAAAATTTAGTCATTTTCACTATTAATCAAAATATGAAAGTTATCAGAAAATTACCAAAATTTCACCATAAGATAATTTTTGATATTCCAAATCCAAAAATGAAGTATATTTTACCAAATTCAAAACATAAAAGTTTCATTTATTAATTTAAAATTAATTCCCGCTATTAAAACCAAAAGGCGTATTTTTAAAAAATAATAACTATCAAGAGTTTGACACTTGATTATGTCCAATTTCAAAGAAAAATTACTTACAATGACCATAATTGGATTAAATAGTAAAAATATAATCTATTTATACTTCAAAACCATTAAAATTTATAATATAACATTACAAATTATTTTTATTAAAAAAGTGGTTTTCGGTTAAAATATAGTATTTTTCACTATTCACCCAAATATGAAAGTTATCAGAAAAACAAAAAAAAACTTTATTGAAACTAAATTATTATTTCCCAATTCTAAATAAGAAGTTAATTTTGTCAAATTGAATATATAAAAGTTTTAAATACTGTATTTAAAAAGGATTCGTCATTAAAAGGCGGTAAAATAACATTTTTTGAAAAATACTTCTTGTATCTAAAAAAATGAATTTGTTCTTAAATTATGACTTAGAAACTCATAATATGTATTCTAAAATTATAATTATAATATAAAATTTAAAATTCAGCTAATACTATTCATAACCGCTTTTGAACGGCTAGTTTGGTAAGTCATGGTGCGCTTGAACTCAGTGTTCCGTACAACACACGCTATTGTATTATTCAAAGAGAAGTGTATCTTGGAAGCTTGGGGTGTTACATACATGAAACCAATAAAAACTCCTACTTCATTTTTCACCCAAGTGTTGATAAATAATAGCGATTCCAAGATAACATTATTTTTAAAAAATCTAATCTTTTTTTTAATTCAAGAGTATCATTTCATTGATTAGTTTAAGAATCTATTATTAAGGACCATTTATGGTTAGAATGATATTAATAAAAATTTAATACATCTCATTAGTTTAACGTAGATAAAAATGAGTATATATGACCTCTCCAAAAGAAAATAAAATATAATGAATGGAAGAAAATTAATTCATTTTATTGAAGGGATTTTCATACTCTTTGGAGACTAAATATCCCATGGAGATGATATGATAAAAATATAAATAGAAGAATAATAATGAGTTATATATAATTATATTAACATGAAAATATAAAAATAGTTACCAAGAATATTTTTTAATAATATACAGTTCAGAGGGTGTCATATTGTGATTTAGAATGAAAAATCATTAATCACCTCTATCATAAGGAAGGGTTTATAAGATTGTGGTGTAAAAGGTGAAATTCAAAATAAGGGAGATTCTATCCACTATCCAATGATAAATTTTGTTTTAGTTTGATTCACTTACCATATCATAAAAACTATTTTCATGAATGATAAATATCATATAATACATGTGTATGGGGAAGAGGATCCTTGTTTTTAAAAATTTAATGAAAAATGTTTGTTTATTTGATGATGATAAATTTTCCTTTTTTGTTTTAACCGTTAGAACAACATTCCTGATCTTTTGGAGATACTAAATCAAGAGGTGGAAGGTTAAACTAATTTCTTCAATTAAATTCCCAAAATTGAAAATAGGTACACAAAATCCAAAAAACATTTATCATGTACATGATTTATATTAATGTATTTTATGTTTATGTAGTGCTATGAAATATAATGTCTTGTGTAACCTATATCTGTAAAATTGTGATTGCATATGAATGAAATTGAAAAAACTTCCAAACAAATATGAATATGTATTGGATAATGGGGGAACTCAGGATATTGTTACCTATCCACACATCTTTAACTAGTTTTTATGGAAATGTCTTCCTAGCTATATATTTATTAACTATCTCTATCATGATTCATTTATATTAAAGTCAATAAAGTTTCAAAAAAGATAATTTGGATTTCAATAGGAAGTACTTAAGAAAATTCCATAGGGCGATAATGAAACCCAAACTCTTCTAAAAATTTCCATGATATTCATAGGATAGGAATTGACTCACCAACAAAGTAAACCAACTAACGAGGAACCCTATTTCTATTTTTCCAATGTAATCTGATAGGTTAAAAGATATTCCAATGAATGGGAGATAAATGTTTACCTAATGTTTCCCAAATAAATCTCATAAATGCCTCTAGGGTATAGAATAACCCAAAATAATTTTGGATTGAAATTCGGGGGTACATATGACAATAAAATATATAATATCAAAACATTTCCCAAGTTAATAATGTTATAGCATTAGAAGTGATATTCAAATATAAACCTATTTCTCCCCCAAACATAAAATTATTTGTTCATTAAAAATAAAAAAAATATTAAGCAACCCACAATGATTTTTGTTTCATATCCACTCTAGTTTATAAAGAAATGTTACACCTACATATCAATTTCTAATGGAATTATCCTCAATGTTACAATAAGTATCTTTTACTTAAGATAGAAAATTATATCATCATTAGATACATATACTCATGGTATATAGGTATATAATTTTAAAAAACATTATCCTAATATGTCCCTTAATCATAGAAAAATATATTTTTATCTAAATAGCTCAATGATTCACTTATAACATCCTTACTAAAAGATCAAGTGTTTGATAGTAAATTGGTTTAAACAACGGTGTATAATATTTAATAGGGTTTTTCATGAATATCACAACGTATTCTCCTTTTCAAAAAAGTGTTATGGATTGGTTTTTTCAAGATTCATAAAACCCCCACACATATCATAGATGACCATTTATATGATAATACATTGAGAATTGGTATCAAATTAATCCAATATTAACCTTATACTGAATAGAAAACACATCTATATTGGTCCATGTTTGTTGGAGCTACTTTCTAGATGCCGGTTGTAAAAAATATCACTTGAGGTGTAGTATTTTTTGGTCAAGAATAATTAATTAGCCTTTTACATACATAAATCAATTTATAAAGTATGATTCTTGGTTTAACTGATCGTAATTTCAAATACAAGTTCTAACGGGGACACATTTTTTACAGCAATGATGATGACGAGATGAATTTGGTTTTGATAATAAAGAGTTATTTAAAATTTATATTCCTGAAATATAATAATATGAATTAAATATGATCATGAAAATGATTATTTCCATTAATTTATTTTTACAAAGTGATGTCCATGAATATGAAGTTTTAATTATAGTTTTAAATAGTTTTTACAGAGTAATTTAGGGGGATTTACAAAAAATATGGAGAAAACACTACTAGCCCCATTGGAAAGCCCATCAATGAGTTATGGGAATATAGGTCAACCATGTAGGATGTCAAATCAAAGGAGTCATATAAGTAAGATAGAGAGTGGTCAGGACACATATAGTCTAACAAGAGAATGTACATGTATAAGGAACACATGGTTAGGTAATAATAAAAATAAAGAATGCATGTGGACTGTGTTGTGGGGTGCGGCCCATATGGCTGTGGTGTTCTTTTTATCTAGGTTCATATCGTAGTTCTGACTCAAAAAATATTTGGAAACATAAATGGTTACTAAGGATCTCTCAACTGATTGATTAAGAGATGTTGAGCAATGGGAAGTAGAATACTATTCACCCACACAAAATGTTATTAACAAAATGCATTTTTTCATACTAAATAGATTTGATGATGTGTTTGTCTCTACATGATCATCATCATGATATGATAGTTTTCACCATATATAGTCTCCATAACACTAGTAGTTCAATACCTAAGCTTAATTTTATATGTGGCCATATCTGGTGATCATCAAAATGATATTGAAATAATCGATATCGAGAGAAAGATACCATGAACTAACATAAATGCATGGTAGATTCTCTTTGTATGAAAATGTTTTCCTAAGGATGTTTTAGATCCAAATGAAGATGATGATGTATAAAATAATGGAGGAAATATTGATGGTTTGTTTCTACAAACAAAGAAGTAAATATCTTGAAGTTGAAGTATCTATTTTTCTCTTCATCATGAGGGGAAAAACAAAGGATACCCTCATGATGTTTAAACATACATATATTTTTTTTCATCCTGTTGAATGATTTTTCAATACATATTAAAAAGTAGATCACATGCAGCTTTTAATATGAAATAGAGGTGAATAAATGTAGTGATTCATGCCTAAAAATATCTATATCTAGAGGCAAAAAGATTCTAATGATCTTTGGTGAATAAATATTATTATATCATATAAAAAAGAGGTTTGAGGAAGTATATTTGGAGAAGAATAATATCTGAGAGCCACAATGTCCATGAAAAAGATAATCTAAAATCATTTAACTTGTGTTTCACAGTTGATGTGCTTTGTGAAGAATTGGTTAAATGAAGCCCTTCATTTTTATGTAAGGAACTTATCCAAAGGATCTAATCCTTATGAAAATTCCATCTTCTCCTACAAAAACGTCTAAATAAATTTTTTGAAGGTTGTAACTATTTGGGATATCACAAGGTCAACCAGGATATGCATTCGATTTCATTATTTATAATCGAGAAGTGGTAGTCAAATGAGAGAGATTTTTGTATATAGTTTAAGATGTTTGTGTTAACAATATACATGTTGGAATAATGATATCAGGGGATACATTTATGAATGTAATAGTGGATTATATGGAGAAGATAATGTTAAAGAACAAGCATGTGTTTTATTGAGAAAACTCAAAATATAACAAAGAGATGAAATAAAATAATAAAAACATATATATATAATACAAATAAGGTTCATGAAGTTATCATCATGAAGTATGTTAAGTATTTATTATAGTAAAGAAATTTAAAGAATAGGAGTTAATTTTAAGAATTACATGTATGAATAAAATAGAAGTAGTATAGTCCCATCTTTCTAAATTATATTGGAGAAAATTCTTTTTTTTTAAAAAAATTGATACATTATTTATCTATGGGTGGAGAATATACGCTTTTTATTGATTAATGTGAATCTCTTGTCCATGGGTATTTCTTAATTATTCTAACCCCACTTATTAGATTTTTTTCTAGTGGTTTTTTTGGTTTGTATCACATCCAAACCATACCATGGACTATATACTCATATTTATTATTGAAACATATAAATACTTGTATTCACATGGTTGTGATTTGGTTCTTGTTTTTAGAAGAAATCATAACCATTTAATAATAGGTTAAGGTTTTTCCATAAGGATGAAATTTTAAATGAGATAACAAATACACCCCTCCCAATATCAATGATAACACATATAATATTTGGTGCTTTTAGGTGGTATCAAAGTGAAAGATCCCTTTATTTACTATTTTATGAAGTTTATTGAAATATTATGCTCTTATGGATGATTTTATCATAGCGAATAATAAGTGGGTTCTTATCTTTGATGGGAATAACTATATTATATGGAAATATATATATTTTTTCTTAACATATATCAATTTTTATGAGGATCTTGATGTTCATACATATTGTTTTCCTTCTCACACTATTGGTGTCTAGGTAGTAAATACTGATAATAATTATTGTTATAATGATGGTCAAGCCCAAAATTCTATACTTTCCCCACTCTCATAAAGTGAGTTTCATAGAGAATAAATAATTTCAATGGTCAAAATCATATAGGATAAATTTTATAATAATAATGAATGAAATATAATGGGACTGAAAGATTTGTTATAAATTTGGACATTGAATTTGAAGATCATTATATGGGTGATAATGATTATATTGGTGAAATAATTATTAGATTGAATTACATTTTAATCACAATAAGTTGTATTTGGGATACTTTTTATGATTTTAATTTGGTGAAAAATATTCAAGTAATTATTCATAATAAATTTGATTCCAAAATTTTATCCATAGAGGTAAGAGATACTGATGCAATATCTATTGATTATATACTCAACACTCTCACCATGAATGAGTTGAAAAGTGAAAAAGTGATAAAAAACAATGAAATTTTTTATTATGAAATTCCTCTAAAATCTTCCAAGAATGGTAAGTCTAATAAATTTCTCATAGAGTAATTTAGTGATGTTGAAACTAAGGATGAGGTTAGTACATTTATTTATGGAATTATGTCATTATTTTCTAAACATGTACAAATAATTATTTTAATGTACAAACAAAAGTTTTTAATAATGTAATTTAGTTAGTTAAATATTGGAAATTTTAAAGGAAATTGAACTCGATGAAAGAAAGATAAATAATGTGATGAAGAATATAGAAAATAAATAATATGCTTCCAGAAGAGAGAATATATATCAAAATCCAATTTTTATAGAAAAGAAAATATGTTCTCTAAATATAAAAGGATAAATTGTCTCTCTATGTGTGATGAAGATAATGATAGTGAAAAGATGATGAGAACATAAGTTATAATGCTTCTAAATAAATAAAATTGAAAAATTGAATGATGAACAATTAACTAGTAATAAAACTAGCAGCTCAAAAGAATAAAAGGCTCAAAGAGAGTTTATTCTGAAAATAAAGTTTAAATAATGAATTACAAAAATAATATAAGTTAAAAAACATATAGAATAATATGAAAATAAAAATAATTATATAAAAAATAATGAATATTTTTGTGAATTAAAATTCAAGTTTCTAAGAGAGAATATTTTTTATAAAAAGTTAGTTAATGAAAATAATAACTTCAATATCATGATGGAAGAAATATTTAATGGCAATGAGGAAGTGTTATATATTTATCAATAAAATATTTTTAATGATGTTAATGGGAAAAAAACATCCAAAATATAGTAATATAAGTTGGGGAAATTTCATGAAAGTGTATACTGAAGAAAAATGTAACTTATTTGAAGAAAAAGTAGTCTTATAAAATCTTATATGTAGATAAAAACCAAAGAATGAAATACAAGATTCATCTATGGTTTCAAAGTATGAATAAAACGTTTTTAGAGATTTATTTTTTGTTGAGAATAAATATAAACAAAAAATTAAAATATTAGGTGATTTTTAAAACACTATTATGAAACAAAGATAATATTTTATAACTAATAATGTGGAAGAAAAGATACACAACTCCATATAGTATGATAGTTATAGAGGTTAATATAATTTCTATGGTTATTGGTATAATTTTATAGGATTTTTTCATACATCATATATGTATTAGTCTAATAATCAACATAATTAAAATTTCAATGAAAGCATGATGTAATGTTTTAGGGGGTTTCAACCTAGTGAAAGGTTATTACTTGATAAATATTGTTTAATGACTCAAAATATATTCCAAACCATCGAAATTATTTTTTAAAGATGTTACCATCTTGGAAATCATGAAAAAGGATATATTTTCAGGATTCCAACACAAAATGGTTATATGATGAATATCAAAAACCACATGAGAAGAAAGAAAAAAATAAATAAAAATCCTTAATTGATGAAACTTATCTTAAATTAACAAAAGGATAACGATAGATATTTTATATAGTGGATATTATTCAAACATGACCAAAGTCATGATGTTTTCAAAGAATGTGAAATAATATAAATAATGTATAATGTCCTATGTAATTGATGAGTAAATTAGAATCAAAGGTGCTTGATCTAAAATTATGGAGGAAGACCAATTGAAATATAAAAGATGATAGTTTTTATCGGGTGAAATGAATGTTTTTGAGTTTTTGAAAACCATATTATGATGATAAAAAAATTCATAAAATATGTTTTTTATGGTAATTTAAGATGGGAATGTTATTATGATAGGCCAATGAACAAAGTTAAAATTTTTAAACATTGGAGATTTAGAAATATCATGTTATCTATGTCTGATAGATGAAGATTAGCTATGGAATAAAAGGTTGGGGTATATGTGCCAAATAATTATGAGCAATCTAATTGGGAGAGAAAAATATTCTTGATATTTTTGACATGACCAAAAGAATAATGGTTTTGTTATATTGGGAAGAAATTTGATATTAAAAACTCATTTCATAATAATGTTCACATATATTCAACTCATCCCTTGAAACCGATTAACACAAACATTTGTGGTATAATGAGTAAACACTAAACAAATAAAGATAAGTGTATTATTTATTTTATTCATGAATTTTACTTAATTATAATTATTATATTATAAAAACCTAATCAAGGGATCTTAGTATGTATAATAGTTTCAGGATAAATATAGAAAAAGAATATATATACTCTATGAAGATGATTCAAGTTGATAATGGTGGAAAATATAAGAGTATAAAATTAAGAGATTATCTTGAAAATCATGGGATTCAGCAAGAGTTCTGTGAACCATGAACACTGAAATAGAGTGGTGTTTCTGAAATTAGAAATATTTGTTTTGTGGAGATGGAGTGAACAATGTTTATTTAAAATGATACTTCTATATATTTCATTAAGTAAAATATCGAAGAAACAAATTTATTATCAGAATTTAATTTTTTAAAGAACAATATCTGAGACAAATCATTACAATATGAATTATAAATAAAACCCATGTTTTAAACACCTAAGGGGATTCGTTATTCCTTACATTTTATAAGTTATAGGTTATAATCTTGGGATGTTTGATTAGGGTTGGGTTGATGTAATCTTTCATGTACAGTAAAAAGGTGTTATTATAATGAAAGAAAAATAACTTCTGATTATATAAATGTGAATTTTATTTAATAGGTTGGTAATAATGTTTCATATATAGATATATATGTGGTGTAGAAGGAAGATGAGGTGGTTTTAATTGAGCTATGTGAAAAGCCTCTTAATGTTTATAATAATGTTGAAGTTTCTAGAAATTAGTTTTCTTACTAAAAAATCATATGTATTGAGGAACAAATTCTTTCATTTCATCATAGGCTGAGAAAGGAACTGGTAGTTCAAAATATTATTGGTTATAAATGTAAATAGGTTTGATCTAGAATAACATCAAGTTCAACTTAATATAATTATTTATATTCAAAATTTTATCCAAAATATTTTAATAAAGCTTTTGATCATCATGATTTGGTTAATGATATAAATTTAGATATTGATTAGATTTAAATGTATGATACTTGTAAAATTTTACCCAAACCAAACAATAAGAATGTTATTCTCACAAATTGAGCATTCCGTATAAATTTTAACAAGGGAGGTTAAGAGATAAAAAACATGGCATAACTTTTTTTCAAAGGTTATTCACATAGTTTTGTCATTATTGTTAATGATAACTTTGATCTAAAGAATGACTAGAAACTATTTGAATAATTCTTCCAATTACATATTAATTAAGATATAAAATTTTATAAATGTATATTAAGTTAGATTCTATTAAAAGATATCTCAATAAAAAAAATTATTTTTAACAACTATGCAGTTTCATGATTGGAAAAGATGAGAGTAATGTATGAACGTTGAAGAATAATTTATATCGGTTGAATCGGGATCTAGGATCATGGTATTAGAAATTATATACATTTTTATGGATGATGAATTTCAAAATTGAATGGGTTAGTGTAATTATCAACATTAAATAAAATCAAGAGATATGTATCATTGTGATTTTTATGTCGATTACATCATATTTTTATGAAATGATGAAGAAACTTGTCAGACGTTTTCTGAGTATATGAATAATCCTTTTGATATGTGCATTAAAATTTAAATGAAATGAATTTTAGGATTTTAAATCTTACAAAAGAATAAATATGGTTTCCTATAAAATTGAAGTATGATAAGAATCATATAAATATGATTGGTTTAGACAACTCAAATCTATTTTTCTCACCAATTTATATATTAATTGAATTTCCAAAATATAGGGAAGGAAAGAAGGTAGAACCTAATGGTTTTAGAAAATTGGTTGGGAGTTTATATTTCTTATGGATTCTAGGCCAGATAAAATTTATGATATTAAAACTTGTGCAAGGTATCAACATTCTCCCAAGGAATCCTATATCATGGATAAAAAAATAATTCTCTGATATATCAAAGTAATAATTAATTTTAGCCGGATATATGATAGTACTGAAATGATTAATTTATCTGGATATAAATGTAAATATTGGGAAGGAAGTTTAGGGAATATAAACTCCACATTTGGTAGAGTTTTTTGTTAGAATTATTTTTCTATAAGTATATTAAATTTTGGGTATGCTGCTGCCGATAAATATAAAACACAACTCATGTGGATGAAGACACGTTTGGAAGATCATTTTTTGATGTGAAGTTTCCCCTTATATTGCGATGAGATAATAAAATTGTTATAAATCTCCCTATGAATCTAGTGAAACATTATCATTCAATGTATATTAATATCATATATTATTTCATGAAAGATCATATAGTAAGAATGAATTGATGTTGGAATTGTTTCATACCATGGAGGAAGTTTTTGATATTCTAACCAAGAAACTTTCGATGGAAAAATTTCATAATATGAGGTTGATCATTTTGTAAACCCTCACTATCTTCAAGGATATGTTATGTATTTCAATACCCAGTATATCTTGTCATTTGATAGTGTTTTCAAGGGGGGCTAATTTTTTTTTAATATAAATATATCCATTAGTTTTTGTTTTACATGTTGATGGAAAGAATTTATTAAGGGGGAGTTCAAAAAGGGGGTAACCCATGATTTCAATATGTGTGAACTATTTAAATATTTTAAAAAAGTAGATGAAGGTAAAGTTGTTCTTATTAGATTATTTTTTTTCATGAAGTGGAGTATAAATTTTTATTAATTGGTGTATGAAATAGGTTCCTTAAATATCTACTTATTGATAACATGGTATTTTTTTCAATAATTCATTTTTAAAACATAGAGTTTTCTCATGTAGGCTCAGAATTTTTGGATAAATAATAAATTTCATTAGTTTCAAAATTCCAATGATTTATTTTCCTTATATAACTACAAAATCTAATGGGTTATTTTAATAGGAACATTTGTTTTAGAGATATTTTGAACATTTTAGTTGTAATAATTGTTGCATGAGGCATTTTATCTTTTTATTTAATGATAATTACAGAAATTTATAATGTATGTTAATCAGTTAACAAACATTGATGATTGGTGAAATTATATTCATGTCAAATACATGTGTAACTAGTTACTCTTTTTTTACAACAATTTATAGGATGTGTATAAATTTGGTTGGATGGATGAGAGTTCTTTGGAATGAATATTCCAAAAATAAAAGATGATTAATTAAATATGATCGGGAAGATACTATGAAGAATATGTGGCAATAAATTTGAAGTCGGAATTATAGTATATACATATTTTTTACTAATTATTTTCTCGGGGTCATTGAAAAAGAAACCATACAACCACTAAAAGACCCATTGGCCAAACCATAGACCACATATTGGACTCTATGTCAACAACGTAGGTGGTTTGGAAAAAAGGATACTTTCATAGTAGCTAAGGTGTGGGTGGGCCGTGTATAGAACCATATGAGTATGCCTGTGAATAAGGAATGTATTAGTGTTAATGTGATTAAAAGGAAGCATATGGAATACATAGTGGGGTGCGGCCCATGAGGGTGTTTTTTGCATTGTATCCTAGTGTTGTCCCTAAAGTTAGATCAGACAAGTGATAGACACTGAAACAATAATTTTGGATTACTCAACTGAGTGATGAAGTATTGTGAGGTTATGGGAAGAGTTATAATATTAACCCACATAAAAAGTTATTTATATAATGTTTTAATTAAATCTAATGTGATCTAAGGATCCTCCAGTCTCTATGTCATCATTATCAACCTATGATCATTCTCTTCACATTCAATCTCCCTAACAATACATTTTCTACACCACAAGTCTCATCGGATGTATAACCATATATAGTGATCATCAATGAGATATTTAAATAATATATCTAATTATTAATATATCTTGATAAAACAATCATTAATTCATGATTCACTTTTTATGAATACTTTTATCCTAGGAAGTTCCACTGACGAATAAATATAATGATGTACCAAAAACCCAAGGTAGTATCAATGGTTTGTTTCTACAAAGGAATATATAAAGATCACAACGGAGAATACACATTTTTGGATTCATGAGGCATAAAAAAATAAAGGATACTCATGTGATAATTTTTAGATATATTTGACTTGTTTGGATATTTCAATGAGTCATTTTCACTACATAAATAGAAGGTCACATGCAGCTTTTAACACAGAATATAGGTGGGGCAAGGTAGGGATGCATGCCTATAAATAACATTCTATATAGGTAGACATATTATCATGATATTTTGTGAAGATATTATTTTACAAAAATAAAACATAGAAATGATGATGTATATGTATATAAGATGAAGATTTGAGAGACATTAAGGTCATAAAGAAGAACATCCACATGCCTTCAACTTGTGTTTAACATGTGAAGCACTGCATAGATAATAAGTTACATAAATCCATTTGGTTTTTATGAGTCTAATATGTAAAGTTTAAAATCCTTGTTGATACCTTAATCTATCTCCCAATGGTTCTAATTCTATTTGTGAAGGTTATAACTATTTGGTATATCATGAACCCAATAATCATATACATTAAGTGTTACGATAAACAAGGGATAAGTGGTAGTGTAATGTGATATATATGTGTAAAAAGTGTAATAATAACATGTATATAGTATACAAATATGTAAAATGATTAATGTGATACTTTTTCATCAGAAAGAGTGTAATAAGTGGATAATACAATGTATGATAACATTCATATTATGCATTACAAAGATCCAAAATAGAATATGAGGAGAAAATAAAATAAGAAAAAAACACACAAACAAACACACTTGTATATATATATGATAGATATGGTTTAATAAGTTCATATTTTTAAGTAATTTTGTGACATATTCATGTTAAGGAAGTGAATGAAGAAGGGTTAAATGAAAGTAGTGCAGTTTTGGAGAAAATACATGCAGAAGAATGACAGGTTACTGAATTTTGTTGATGTTGATATGATAATTGTTTGAAAAAAATATTAATACATCATTTACCTATGTGAGGAGAAAATTTATTTTTAATTTATTAATGTGAATGACATGTTCAATGGTATTTTTTAAATGTTTTATCCACAGATAAGAATTTTTTTTTCTAGTATTTTGAGTAGGTTGAATAATTTACAACACATTTCATGAACTAGCTACTCTTATTTTGTAAAGAACCATGTAAATACTTATATTCCTATTTTTGTTCTTCTGTAATTTTTTGTCAACAAAAAAATCTATTTGATAATAGTTAAAGGTTTTTTTCTTAGGTAATCCATTAAAAATAGATTACTTATACACCCCATATCAGTAATCACCAAAATGTTGTTCAGAAATTTCCAAATGTCTAAGACAAATAGTAGCTTGTTTGTCCCCAAATTATCTGAAAATATAGTGTTATGATAAATATGATTAAAATAATTGGAAAAATAGTTTTAACATCCAATAAAATAATATTTTATCGAATAGAATTTATACAGTTCTCATTTATGAAACCATATATAATTCCCCTCTCAAAAGACCATAGTGTGAAAAATATTTTTCCCCACCATACCATTTCAAAAATTCATTATATACAATATCATTAGACATTTTGGAGTCATTAATAGATAAAATATCTCCTTTATTATTATTAAATAACCCCATTTATTTTATTTTTTACAAGTGGGGATTGTAAGATCCTCAAATTGATGATATAAGATTGGTAATGAAAATAAATTGTTTATATTCCACCCTATATAATACATTTAATAATGATAAATATCAATTGTTAATCTATATATATACATCATATAATAGTAAAACCCATAAATCTATGAACCCACATAGCTCTATTATCTAAACGTAAATAAAAAAATCTCTTCTCTTAAGATAGATAAATAAACAATAATTTCAAAATTTTCAAAGAATAAATGACAGTTCTACCTATATTCCACATATGAATTTATGATGGATTAATATGTATCTACCATAATTCGTTTTTTCAATATATGATCAAAATATTAAAATAAAAATAATATAATAAAGGAGATCCATAAAAATCCAAATTGATTAAAAACTATCATATCTATCTATAAGATCCCATAAAAAATATGATAATTTTTTTATACGTAATGTCTTTGAATATAATTAAAAATATGATGTCTGTTTTGAAAAAATACAAGGATAAGGATGTGTATCAAACCTCCATATGATATGTTTATAATAAGAAGTAACTCTTTAATTCCACTATAACCATTGAAGATAATGTTTCTTCTATCATCGGTGAAATGATACATGTAAACATGGAAACTAAGAATGTCTAATGGACTATTAAAATTATTGAATTCATTTAACTTGATAAATAGAAACAATATATAATATTTCATTAAAAAATTGGAATATTTTTATATTGAATTCTTTATAGATACATGGATTAAAAAACTGGGTTTTTATTTTATCACCATGGCATACCAATTAAGCATAATAATTACAGTATGTAGTGACATGTATTGTACCAAAAAACAATTCCATGGAATATTATAAGGTGGAGGAACTGAAAAACCACAGTATCACCAAATAAGTGTAATAACCCAAAAAACTAGAAAACATAGTATAAATTAATAAGAAATATAGTAATATCAATGTATTTATATAATTCCATGATCCTAACATCAATTTTTTAATATATGATATTACTATACTAATCATTATATTCTTAATTTACAATAAAGGTATATTTAAAATATAATTAAATTTTGATGGTCACCAATGATTTTAAAACCATAGTATTAACATCATTCTCAAGATTATACTAATACTATTTTATTTCCACTGGTCTAAAGAATGTTTAAGTAACATAAAAATCAAGATGAAATATATAGTAAATCCCAACTCATTAAAACTATTTAATGATATGTGGATTAATGGGTAATCAAATTATTCAAGAGTACCAACCACTAGAATAATCTCAAGGTGTTTTTTTCAAAATTATAAATATACACATTGATGAATAACCCAATAATATATTCATTTTGAGCCACCTATAATGAATTCCATGGATTTTTAGTACACTAAATGTTGACCTTTTTTGAATTGTAAAAATCTAGGAAATGATAAAATTTCATGATAAAAATACATTGAAAAATTCATGGATTATATGTAATACTAACCAAAATAAAATGATTCAAACCACACTAAATAAAATCTAACTATATTTAATTATGAATATGAAAAATTGTGTAATCTATATGTAACATAAATGAAAATTATTTTTATTTGATTGTATAGAGTAGTACTTACCACCTCCTCCAGTCATGATGACTCAAATAGATTAAAAATAACTCAACCACAACACTGAATTACTACATAGAAGCATGAATACATTACTAAATAAAAATAATGACCAATGTTGGAATGTAAATATTTTATAACATTGTAAAAACACTATATAGTTCATTTATTTAATATCTTTACTAGAAGAAATACATTTCCTTGATTTTTTCAGTTCATATATCTTTTTACTATAAGAAATATTCGGGTTTCTAATTGATATCCAACACTATTTCAATAATATATATCCTAAATCAATCCATGTTGACTAGTTTATTAGTAACATGGTTTGAGATTATTTTATAGTTTGACATCATGTTGGGCTCTAAAATGTTATTCTATACACACATGCTGGAATAATTCTTATATGCTCACATAACAACTCATGTGATCCACCTACAAAAGATATCCTCAACGGAGAAGAAATTTATATCACTAAAATATAATAGTAATAGAAAATATACATTGATATTTTATCCCAAAGTCTATATTGAAATAAAATGATGATTTATAAGTTTTTCAAGGAATGAAATGGATTTAGCCATATCTCTCTAATAAAAGTGCTCAAGTCATATTATTTCATTATATTACAAGTTTAAACCAATAATAAAGTAGAATAAAAATTATATAATGTGGGAAATTAATTAGACCTATAAATCCTTATTTTCATATATAAAATACATGGTATCTCAAAAAGTGTTATCAAATAGATCAATCTGATTTATTTATTATTGGATAAATAATTACAATAATATCATGACCATGCTAAGGATTTTAGGTAAATAAATACCAAAAAACTAATATTTTTTTATAGATAGTGTCTACACAATACCAAATAAGATACATTAGAATCCTTTTAATAGAACTCACTAGAACGAAGAAAGATGAAATTATAATACTTGTACCATAGTAGATAATAGTAAAACCCTTAGTCTTGGGTTATGCCTTGGTCATCGATAATATTTTCTTTGATAATAGTAACACCCTTATCTTGTATAGATGTAATGGAGGAGGATAGTATTGACATCATTATACCATAAGTGGGTTCCCACCACTGAATGTTGTGGAAATAAAATACTAGAAATCCCCACCGGTAAATTCTATCTAATACTAGATTTTACAATATCGTTCAGTTGATTGAAAACAAGACTACACAATGATATTTAGCTTCATCCTCTATGATGTATCAATCACCAATCGGGTTTTATATAATGTATTTTTTCATTTAATATCCTTTAATGTATCATCAAATAAATGATGACTAATTTATTTGGGTAATTCAATTATAATAAACTCAATTTTTTGTACTTACCATGAAACATGTTTAAGGTTTTTCTATAAAATCATAGAATGAACTAATTATTACATCATAATAAATGATTCAAACCCATTATGAATAAGATATAATATATTTGTTAAATATAAATTACTGAGACATCAGTCTGTGTTACAATGATCAGTTTTAGTCTCTTTTCAAATTATGCCTATTGAGATTCCATTGGGTCTTTCATCTGAGATTTTTCTTATAATGAGTCCTTAGAGTGACTTAATAAATACATTATGGGTTCTTATTATCTATCTCCTCTAACTTCAACTTTTGTTTCAAATCCATTCCTGATTTTCTTATTATTTTTCAGTATCCTATAACACTATCAATTGACCCCCATCTTGATATTGAAGGACTTTATGATTTTTTTTATACTAATATCATTCCTTCCCCTATTTTTTTTAAAAATGTATACATCTTGATAGACCAAGTCCAATTGGGGTTCTTTAAATATGATAATATTTTATGAAATCTATATTTCTTCTCATTATTCATTATAAAATTACCCCCATCTAAGTTTTAATTCATCTTTTTTTCCTTAAACTGGAATGGATATATAATCTATATCATATCTTCATACAACAATGATAAAAGTGATGAATTTTTAGCTTCCCATGTGTCCTCAATCGAAAAAATAATTTAGATTATTTTTTTTCTCTGAAATTCGGGTCTCTATGTGAGTCTATAGAACAACACTTTTCATTGTTCATATTTTTCATCTTATTCCATTCATCTTGTTTATTATCACAGAAGATATCATCCAATAATCAAAATCTATTGTAGATACTTCATTCAAAAATGTTCTCCTTTGATCCTATCAATCACTCATATGGTTCTCTATATTCAAGACACTATTATTTTTCATTATCAAATGATATAGAATTTGAAACATTAATAGAAGGACGAGTAATTTATTTTAATAAAACTATAGTTGAGTATTCTTTTTATTATGACATTGTCTTTTTTTAATTATTATGTATCCACCTGTAAAATCATGGAAATTTTTTTAACATCCCTTTTGAAGACACCATATTCTAGTATTGAATCTAATAAAGGAACAATGGTGTTTTATTTTTTCATAGACTCTGGTAACACCCTCTTATTTCAGGAAATATATTTTTTAAATAAATTTACATTATTTTATAGCTTGAGATACTTGAAACACTGAGATTTAATAAACCATGATATAATATTAATAATATTATTACTACACGAACATTTTAACCTAGAAATTAAAAATCAAATTTTTTAATGGAATAAATAAATTTCTAATATTTGTTATGTTGGTTTTATATAATAAAAACATAATTATAAAGAGTATCTAATTTTCTCTAAAGACATTACATGTTTTGAAAACAATATTTTCTCAAGAAATGTATTTATTTATATTTTTGAAGATATAATAAAAGTAATTATATAATATTTTTTAAAATTTATTTAATTAAATATAATTCATTTTTTAAATAGTTATTTCAATTTTTTTTTGAATTTTTGAGTATTTTATGAAATAGTTATGTTTATGATGAATAGTAAAAAAATACCGATTAGTACTAAAAATGGCCACTTCATTTAAAGGTTTTACGTGCTATATTTTATTTTATAGTGGTTTAAAGGTAAAATTAATTAAATTATATATTTATTAATAATATATTATTAATATAAATAATTTTTAAATTGAATTTTCAAAATAAAACATTCAATACATATAAAACTTTTCCCTTCGGAATATTAATATTTCATCATGCCTATGGGATTTATTTTAAATTAAAATTTTACACTTCTGTGACTAGAATTTAAAATTAATGATTACATGTTTCTAATAATAGTAATAAATATTCTATAATATGGTCAACTTATTTTTATCAAAATGAATTATAAAAAAATATTAATTAAATTGTTTTATGTAAAAATGTGTTTAATGGGGAGTAAAACTAAAATGATCAGGGGTAAATTGAACTTTAGAATTTTCCAACACTAATTTTAGGGAATTATTTTAACCATATAGATCTAATGATATATAATTATAAATTTTTGATCCTTGTGTAATGTATAAAACAATAAAAAACATTTTTTCCTTTTCAAACATTCCAACTTTGTCCTCTCCCCCACTAATAAAATGTCACCAACAATTATCTCCTCATCACTTATCCCAAACTCATTGGTACAAAAAATACCCAGATAAATAAATTTAAAAATCATCTACCCACTTCTTAGTGTCCTTTTTTAATAGGTAACACTTTGATGATGTCTTTTGGGATGAAACTGAAGGAGTTCTCCAAAGAAGATGTATAGTATATAAAAATGCATTTTCATTTTAGGTCTTCCTCATACTCATGAAAATATTATTTAACCAAACTGAAATAATAAAATATATATATAACATATAATTATATGTGATTTTTTCAATGGAATTACCTACATCTATCTCATATTCCATAAACTAGGAAATGAATCCTTTGATTTTGCTTACGGTGGACCACGGCCTTTCGAACCGATGTATTTCATTTTCAACCACCACCTCTCAAGGCTATATATATTTTATTTAACATATATATATATGATTTATATTTAATTATCATAATTTTTTAATTATAAAATCTCATATACATTCTTCCTTTCCATTTTTTGGAATATAATAATGTCACTCGATTGTATGGATGAATATCATCTCGTGAAGTAATGTGATTCATCATCCATTTATGATTTATATAGAAGTAAATAATGATATTTTTAATGAAAATATTAGATATATATTAAATGAAAATTATTTTATAATTTTAATATATTATTTGACCTTTTTTCATCCAATTATTAAATATAAAAAATGTTCACGTGTACATACTATCTACCATCTTCGTGAACGGTGTAATTAATTTTTTATCTCAAATATTAATGGATTACTCTAAATATATATATATATATAATCAATTTATATGATCCTTGTATATTAGTTAAAATAATGTATATTATGCACCACTATCAATTTAAAATGGAAATAAATACATAATGAAAACAAACATGAAATATGAAGAAGTTGTTAGATGAAAATGATTTTAATATGGATCTGTTTTAAATGGTTAACAAATAGTCATAATTAAATAGTACATATTATGATAAATATGAGTAAGGTTATTTATTATACTTTTAATAATCAAATATTAATTATACTTGAGGTTATAATTTTTACAATGTAATTTGAGAATTATGTTAAGGAATTTCTAGTCTCTCTTTTTAATAGGAGACATAATCCACATTCCCCATTTATTGCATTTGTGTGGCATTTATATTTCACCTTTGACATATTATATACTCAGTATAATTATTTTTAATGATATTTAACGTTTTATTTAATGTTATTATTTATTGTATCTTTTCATTCAAAATTTAGTGAGTTTGAATGGGATTTTGGTGTAACGTTTATTTCTATGGGACAGATGCCATATATATCAATTTTTCCATTTTTTGGTGTATATACTACCATTGAATGTATTTTATTATCCTTATATAGATAATAATGGTATATAAATATCCATGAAATTTTATTTATTTCATAGGGATTATTTATAAAAATTTATCAAAGTGGTAAAGGATTTATGTTACAATTTCATTATTTATGGAGATATTTATGATATACTCCCAATGATGACATATTATGAACTACTTCTTGAGAATATTAAATATTTTATAATCCCTTGGTAATTTATGGAGAATAAATTTTTTATTTTCATTTCCATATCTTTTTCTACTCAAGATTCCAAACTAATATTTTTAGGGGGGAAATGATTTTATTTCTCTATTTGGGTGAAATCCCATTTTTATTAATGTCTACGATTTATAAAAAAATTAATTATTATTTCAACTATTATCCAGTGAATGATTAAATAAAATTCGACACATGTTTTAATTTTTAGATTCTAATTTAATATAAATGTATTTATAATATTCTAATCTAGTCACTTTTTTTATATTACCAAAAAATTGAAAGGAATATTAATTTTAACATGTAGTACATCGACTATGTTTTTGGCCATTATGAATGCTCAATTACATAAAATTTACTTTACCTTTTTCGAAGATTATTTTAAAATTAAATTATTTCAAAAAAATTGGTATTTTCTCATATTTTAAATAATTATTTCATGTTGAAATGGTTATTTTACTCATAAAATGATTCAAGTGATATTTTTAAATATTTTTCCATATAAAATGGAATAATTTGATGTTACATAATTTTTACAAGGTATTTTATCAAATTGTACCATATTTATTATTTTTTAGGATGTTTTATATTTATTATGAAAATAGTTTTATGAAACTAATTTATTTTTTCCATGGATTATAATGTGATTAATTGATGAAATTTTTATGAAAATCATTTCTATTCTCTGGGTTGTGGTATGATGGAATGTTAATGAGACAAGTTTCTTTTCATGGGTTCTGATATGCTGAATGTTATATGATCTTTTCGAAAAAAGCATATATGATGTTCATTATGTGAATGGTGGGATCTATATCTTTCTTTAATATATTTGGTAAATTTTCATATCTCTTGATATGATGATGGGAAACTAGCTGATATTATTGATCAACTATAATAAATAGGTCAATGTGTGTGATCCCCAATAGAAATCTTGTGGTAATTCTTGACCCATTTTGAAATGGTAAACATGTGTTAATTCATGATCTGTATTTTTTATGGTCCATGATGTTAAAATTGATAAACAAAATAGTTTCTATAATCAATATGGTTCTAAATTTATATCACATTAACATATGGTTCTTAATTTATTTATTATTATTTCACACTCTTATAGTTAATTTTTTAAAATGATAATGTTTTATACCATGGATCATGTTTAGGAATCATGATAAATTTAGTGTAAGGATTATAAGTTATATTCAAAATATTATATCGTTAATATTATTATATTCTTTCATTTGATTTCCTATTGATATAATCTATATTTACAATTAATGATAATCATAGATCATCATTTCTTATGTTTCCATTATGAATTAAATGATGAAAGGATTATGTGTGTTATATCCTTGAAAAGAATTAAATGAGATGTTCTTTAAAGGATATTTTGAATATATTTCAAGAAAATAAGAAGACTGTGTAACTAGTCTCCAAGGTTATTATACACTTTTAATCCTTGGGAATGAACTTTGGAATGGAATTTAATATTCATCTAAAAATTATTTTATATTTATTTATAAAAATACATGTTCACTATAATTAGTATCAATGGAAATGTTTAGTTATCCTTTAAAACTGTTTTGAGAAAACATTAATGAGAACCCTATGGATATGTCTAAGGATAAGTTTATTTATAATAATATATCTTATAATCTTTGATAAGGAAAGAAAAAGTGGCTTCTATGAAATTACATCCATGTATGAATAATACAAGTCGACGTGTCATCATAATAGTTTTACTTAGTTTTCATAACATTTAAATGGGTGTATTGAGTTGGGCTTGATCAACACCATGTTCCCAATAAAGAACCCTACTACACGCCTATTTTAATTCACATGAGGGATATTATATTGAAATTAATAAAAAATTATGAACCATGATAAAGGAATAAACCATTAATGACATAGAATAATTATTATTTTTCATATATTGAAATTAATTTTACATTATTTAGAAATATTATAAATGATTTTTAATGATTATGTGGTTTTCAGCTATAATTTGTGACAGTTAAAATATGTTTTTTTTTTGTCAATTGATGGAACCCTAAAGAACCATGTTGATGTCGAATATAATGGATAATGAAATGGGTTCCTCCTAAGCCCCAAAATTTTATTAGATTTATAATACAAAATATCATTTATATGCTCACTCAACCTTCTCTCTCTATAAATAATGCTGAAAAAACATGAATAAAAGAAAAAAATGTTCTATCTTGTTCTTCATGAGAAAATGTCCCCTAGATATTATTGGTTCTAATGATATACTAGCATCTAAGAAATGGATTTGTACCACTGAAATTATACTTTCAGTACTCCATAGTATAGAGAATGAAAAAATCATTTTGGTGTCATATCATTAGGATGTTTAAGAGGATCAATGGTGGACCATCTTCAAGAATATCGGGAAGCGTTATGAAATTGACTCCATATATTATAAAATTTTACAATATTATTTTTCAATAAGTAATTTCTTTTTAATATTCATACAAATTTTTTTGAAGTAATTCCATGAGCTAAAATAGGAGCATGAAAAATATGTTGACATGTTTGTGTAAACATTTACAAGGATTATGAGGTATACTAGTGGTATAATCATCCAAATAGAATTTATGGTTTAATAATTCTTCAGTGACATAAAACCAAGTATCTAAATAATATTATCCATAAGGGACTTTAGTGGATAAGAAAAAAAATTTGTTTTTCTATAAAGGTTTAAATGTATATTTTATTTACCTATCAATATCATGGTTTTGATAATAAATGAATTATATAATTAAAACAAAACATTGAAAACTTATGAGGGAAGAAGATGAAATTTCCTTCCTCTTCAACGTGTGAAAGTAAAAAATCTACGAACATTTTTTAAGTGAGTAATAAATTATTTATGTGTGAAAATGAAATTAATCAATCACCTCAATACCAATGTGATGGTATGATGATAGATAATGATGCAAACAATGAAATAGATACACAAAATGCACTACTCACACTCTGGTGCTTCAAATGAAATAAGTATGGGAATTATGAAAATTATTTCCCTAATTTATGGGATAATGTGGATTATTATCAATAGTTACCTTAGAATATTAAAGGATAAAAGGAAAAAATTCAATAAAAATAGTTTATTTTTATCATTATAATTAGGGAACCAGTATCATCTACTCACTAGTTAGGAATTTAATGTTGGTTTTTGTGTGAATTTTCCATATAATTTTTTTTATTTTATCCTTTACTGTAAATTCATGTGACATGGAGCATTTATTATATCCATCTACATTGATTCTCAAATAATGAAGCCACATTTGATATTATCATGGATCAATGATAATCCCATGATTCTAATAGAAATGATACTATCTAATATGGGAGATTATTTAAGGAATATAGGGTGACTTATCATATAGGATCATATATTTATGCACATAATATTAATTAAACTATATGTACAACAGCATGTGTTTATGTTTGTAAGGTTGATTATAAATTCAAATTCTTATAAATTTTTTTTGAGGTATTATGGGATGGGAGTCTATCAATATTACAGATATTTTGGGAGGTATTTATGTTAATCAAACCCTTTAGATATTTATATGTTTTGGTGGGAAAAAATATATGACTAGGAAAGCTATTACATTTTGTGGACATGTGAATTAAGGTATTGGTATCCATTAGTGTTTATCTTATCTTTCATTTTGATGTGATTATGGGTTATTGAAATTTGGAACATTATAAGAATTTCATTAGTATGGTTTTGGAAAAATAAAAACCACATGCCGTAAAACAACCTATCGTATCTCTCAAGGATTTTGTGATTGAACCCATAATTGAAAGGTGAAATGATGTTGTTCCTACAAGTATAATTTAAGAATTATTATTTCATGTTTGAACACATAAAGAGATATATTAATGATTTTGTATCTCGGTCCATTGTATGTTAGTAAGATAATTATGAGAGAGAAAATTATAAGGGGATTATATTAACAATAACCCTTCCATAATTGAAATGGGAAAAAAACACCGTTGATTTTATCTTTGTACTCTATAAGAATTATTAAGGTCACAATTCTATATGGTCTATAGTAGATCTCCATAAATATTTATAATAATTCATTCATATAAGATAATATTTTTCAACATTCCATTATATAAAATATTTAATTGGTAAGGTTTCATGTAGAACCATGTTCAATTGTATGTTATCGGGATTTGAGGATTACCTTGAAGTTCTAGTAAAATTTTCATCAGGATCTTTGTGTGATGTTGTGTTTTAACACTATGTATTATCCTTAGAATGATGGTTTGTCTAAGAGAGTAATTCAAACCATAGTCGATTTTTTATGATCCTGTTCTATGGATTTTATGGGTGGTTGGGATCAATAACATCCTTTAGATAAGTTTTCATACAATATTATCTTTAATTCAAGAATTAAAATGGATCCATATGAATCACTGTTTTTAAAGAAATGTATAACACTAAAATTATATTCTAAAGTTGGATAAATAATTATTTTAGGACAAAATATAGTTGTGGATATTGTAGATAATGTTAGAGTAATTCAACAATACATAAGGGAATGAGAAGTTGGTAGAAAAGGTTTATTGGGAATCACCAGGGTGATACTGAATTTGAATTTTGTGAAAAAAGTGTTTCTAATAATTTCTCCATGGAGAAATATAATGATATTTTGAATTAATGAAAACAAAGTAATATTTTCATTTTTTTCGTTGAGATTATTGATCGTATAGGGCTAGTAAATTATCAATTGGTTCTTCCATCAAACCTTTATCATGTTTATAATGTGTTCCGTGTATCTCTTATGAGAAATTCAATTCCCAATATTCCACATGAACTAAAAACATTGGTCACACCACTGGAAATTGATCTTTCCTATCTAGATCAAATTATTGAAATTATAGATCATATAGTGAAGTTTCTATAATTCAAGACAAGAAACCCAATCAATTATTTCCAGAGAATCCACCAGTTTCAGGAAGCCATAAAGGAACCTAAAGATGTCATGATGCATAAGTATCCATTGTTTGTTATATAAAAGGAATGGAATTTTTAGTGTTAAATCAATTTTAAGGGGGGGGGGTATTATTTAATAACCCAAGATTTTAGGAAATATCTTTTTTTCAAATAAGTTAAATTTTTTTCTATAGCTCCGGATACACACAAAACCTAGTTATAACGAACCATAATATAATATTAATATTAATACTACAAAATTTCCATTATAACCTAGCCATTAAACATAGTGGTATGAATAGGAATAACATCATTTTAGATATTAGGTAAAAATTATTTTTATAAATAAATCATATTGACAAAAAAGTATATAATTTCTAGTAAAACTATTATATGATCCGAGAATATTATTTTCTCAATAATGGTTTTTGTTGATTTTTTGTGAAAAAATAAGGAAAATAATTTTATAAAAATTTATAAAATTTATTTTAAAAAATATATTTATTTTTTGAACTATAATATCAGAATAATCTTTGAGTGAATTCTTGATAATTTTAAAAATAGGATAATTTTTTGAATAATATTTAAAAATACTGATTTCTATTAAAAACCATCATTTCATTTAATGATTTTAAAAGGAAAATTTTATTTTAATATATAACTGATGCACACCTGTCATAGGGAGTGTCAAAGCAATTATTTCCTAAGTTAAAATGTAGTAATGTGGTTGACCTAGGATGTCTCTCGAAGAGGAGTGCACACAAAACCGGTTACCACTTTAAAACGGGGGTAAAAATGTTGTGAAAGGAAATTTGAAATTCAAATGATTGAAAAACTATGAAATTTAAAGGGTGGTTAGTTCGGGGTCTATTTCCTAATTATAATTCTATATTTGTTCAATTTAATTCAAACCTCTTCTTCTTAGTTGACTAAAGTGAGTTTCAACAATCGTTTCCTCTCACTTCCTTGGTGAAATTATTATTGTGAGAGAAAACCTTACCAAGATCTTGGTTTGGTCAACTATCCTTCCATGTATAAAATAGTTGTATTGAATATCCTTAATTTAAATGGCCAATACCTGATCGGGTTTTTTTTATTCCAAAAAATCAAAAACATTCACTACACCTTTTACACGTACTGACGATCGTCGAGTACTTCACCACTAATTCCTGGTTTATTCAATCATATATAAACCAGAAATTAGTGGAGGGAGATATTGATTATTTAACCAAGGAAAAAATAAATAATAGAATTAATATTCAAGAACGATCAAACTTGATAATAAAATCCGCTATAATAAATTGGAAACAAATTTGAAGAAGAAAGAAATTTATTCAATTGCATCCAAGAACTCAAGCATTACATTGTAGAAAACCAACCCTTCCCCAATCACTCCAAAAGTTTACCCCACCATGGTAAGGGTAGTCAAGCTGAATAGGGAAGAAGAAGGCATTACAAAACTATGAAAAAGAAAATAAATAAATAAAAGATAATGCTGAAAACTTCTCCTTCTTGGTGTCCCAGAAGGAATGGGAAGGAGAATGGATGCTTTGAGAGGGTGGAGCTCTCCTCCTTTTATATCCATAATGTTTCCCCCGAATGTCGACGTGTTTTATCGCCATTAAATGATATCTTCATGCATTGTGCCCTTCTTGAATGTTGTTCATAATTCCCTTGGACGTGTCCCCTCAAAAGCGTAGTGGATTTGGACATGAATTCCGAGAGTTATGGCCGTTTTACTATGAGCATTTATTCTGTCCAGTCAGACTCTCCAAAATGAAATCTTCCGGATTAGGGTGATTTAATGACCCCATAAATGGCCCATTCACTCTGTGATTCCCTCATAAAAGATTATCCAAAACTCCTTTCGCGGACACCCACTGAATTTCACAAGCTTTGGGACCACAGTGGATGATTTATGGATCCTACATCAAAACTAGGCAGAACTGAAAACAGTTTTCTTGAGCCAACTTGTGAGCTTCTTTTGAGATTCCATATGGACGAATCAGATTTTATTCCAAAAATAGTAAATTAAGCCCTAGATGTGTAGAATCTGGAAAAGAAAGAATTTTGCAATTTAGATCAGTGTAGATAATGTTATGGACAAACTGCCGAACTATTTTAAAACTGGTAAAAATCCAAAAATGGCCAATTTTTACTATTCAGCTCAAAATAACATCATTATCATAAAAATGAAACAATTCATCTTAGAGGAAAAATTTTGTGGGTTTAAAACAATGATGTTCAATATAAATTAATTGAAAATATTTTCTCTAACAATTCCCCCACACTTAGCACTTGGACTCCTGGACAAGTAAAAATCAAATCAAATCAAATCCAAAACACATATCAATGAGATCAATCAAATCAATTTCAAGAAACAAAAAGATATCATGCCTCATCAAAAACTATTATTTCAAGTTCTCCATTTAATATTTTAATATATTTCCACTTCATTTCTTATCCCATGCAGACAAAACACCTACCTCACATGAATTTTCTCTCATCTCACAAATGTAAAGGCTGAACAAGGCTTTTCTCATCCAAACTCACACAAGAGTCACCATAGGTTTGTTAAATCCCTATTTCTCCACCCTATGTGAGTCAAGGACATGTGTTTCTCATGAAGACTTTTCAGGGTTGTTAAGTGGCTTCCGGTTGGTATGATTTAGATGTTAAAAGTTCTGAGGCTGAAAAAGGAAGTCTTAGCTCTTATTGAAGCAAAATTGCAAGATTCTAATTTTCACTCAAATATGGTCTCCTTCACTTCCCCTTTGTTGAAAATAGGCTCCATCATCATTAAATCAGCTCAGCAGCAAACATTTCAATCTTTTCAAACAGGATTTTTTTTAAAGCTCCAGATAGGCATAGCTTTCTTTTTACATTGGAAGCTCCAGAAAGGCACAGCTTCTCTTGTCATAAAAGCTCCAGAAAAGGCACAAATTTCAACAGAATACTTTTTCAACATCACACACATCTCTTCCATATTTTATTTTCCACCCAAAGTATAACCAAATTAGGTATTACACCACAAAACATCTTCCCCCACACTTAAGTTCAACTAGATCATGCAATTTTACTTCAAGAGCAGGTATGATAGGGAAAATTGGTTTGTAATGTGGCTAACCTAACAGGAAATTCATGGCTACTAGGGGCTACAATGAAGGATAAATGTAAAGGTGGGCTATAATGAAAAGGGTTATTTTGAAAAGGGGGCTTCAAACAAAATAAATGCCTCAATCATTTAAAACACACGTACCCCAACCCTCAAGTTTTGAAAGGAATAAATCAAATTCTGGTTAAAGCAAGCATGGTTTGGTTCTCTCAAGAAATGAGGTGAATGAAAAGAATATGACAAAAATGGTTCAGAAGCCTCACAGGAAAGTTATTTCAAAGATATAGACAATGAAATATGGCATGAGATTCAAAAATCAGTGTACTTTCCATGAAATTCCAAAAAAATTGATCTTTGAAAAGAAGTCATTTTAGTATTCATTTAAACTCATTTTCATGAAATAGATTGGTTCACTCATTGACATGGGTTTCAAAAATGGTATTGATAATCATTTCAGCTCAAAACGTTTCAAAAACACACCAAAAACTGAAAAATAAACACAGAAATTTGAAAACAAACAATTTTTTTTTTTTTTTTATTTTTTTTGAAAATAAAACACAAAATAAAAATCATAAACTACCAAGGTTCACTCCCCCACACTTAAATGATGCATTTTACTCAGTGAATTCAAATGTATTGAACATATAAGAAGATTTTTGATTGATTCACAACAAAAAAGTAAGAATAAAGGAGAGGTACAACCTGGCTTATTTGCAGTGCAACATTGAGTTAAGCTCCAAAGTGTTGTACTCTGAAACCCTACAAAAGAGAACATAAGATATTTATTGAAAGAAATTAAAATAGAAATAGGATGATAATAGATGGATAAAACTTGGTTTAATCCCCCAAGTGGGCCCTGGGTTTTGACTGCCTCCAGGGGAAGTTCTAACTGGTTATCCCCAATCTGATGGTGGGTGAAGTTTCTTGCTCATGAACCAACAAAAACTTTTCTTTCCAGGATGAACGTTTTCCTTTTTCTTGAGGACTCCATCGATAAAATTCACCATGTCCACCCTCTTTATAATGAGATACAACATGAATGGTGGGGTTAGGAAAATGAATCAGTCCTCCTCTTTCTTGGTATCTCCATGAAAAACATCTTCATTATTCTCCAGTGGTTGCTGAAGGTATGATACATCTGAGGAAAAATCAAATGGAATGTCAGAGTTTAATTCTATTTGAAAAAAATTAAATCATGAAGAATCAATATCAAATTTATCCCTTTCAAAGTAAGTATCTTGTGTCTCATTTCCCTCCAGAAAAATCACTTTGATCTTCTCATGTACTCCCTCCATTATTTGTTCAATAGGTTTGGGGAGCTCTAGATTTTTCTCCATGGATGAATTTTCTTTTTCATCGCCTTCCTCTAAAGAAATACATGTGTTGGATGAATCTAAAAAATTAAAAGAAGGGGAGGTAATACTCAATTTAGTTTCAAAAAAATCAAAAGATAATGAGTTTATGAAAAGTTTGACTCCCTGATCTTGTTTGGCTTCAATTGGTTCTTTAATGGGAGGTGCTTCTTGAAGTTGAATTTCCCTATATAGAGGTAGGTAGTCAGACTCCTCTATCTTCTCTTCAAATTTCATTGATTTGTTGGTTTCTTCCTTCAATGTTGTTGAATCATATAAATTATGAGGAATAGTTGGCTCAAGAAGTTCCTCACACTCATTCCAGAAGTTATCCAGATCTTTTTGATCTCCCATATGTATTTCAATTGCTAAATCTTCTTCATCAATCTCCTCCAACATTGATTGAGATGGGCTAAATGGATCTTCTTTTAAATTAATCAAGTTCTCCATGGGTTCTTCAACCTGAAATATTTGTGGGGATACTTTTTTGATCAATTTTTCTGGTTTTGGTTCTTGTTCTGGATCCATTTGTTGTTGATCATGGGATGCATGTACTTGTTCCGCAATCCACTATATTGAGGTCTCTAGGTTTTGAACTGTTTGACTAATTCTTTCAAATTGGGATTCAATATCTTTGTGAAATTTTTCTTCTTGGTGTTGTACATTGATTATGTCTTGATAAAATTCCGGAAAATACTCCTGAAGTTCAATTAATTCTCTGGCCAATCCCTCCAACACTGGGTATTCAAGGTTCTCTTTAAGGTTTTCAATGAGATCCTTGAATTCATCCTCAATTACGATTCGGATTCGAGCTCCCCGAATTTGTTTAGCCAAGAAAGAAACTTTATACTCTACAGACCAAGGTGATTCAATAATTTGTTCTCACACTGGTGGGTAATTGTTCCATGAATTAAAGAAATAATCATTTGAAAACAACATGGAATAAGATTTTTTTTTTAATTTTTTTAAAATTGAAAAAAAGTCAAATATTTGCAATTAAATTGTGGCACTACCTCCCCGGAAACTGGACCAAGTTTGACGCACACCTGTCGTAGGGCGTGTCAAAACAATTATTTCCTAAGTTAAAATGTAGTAATGTGGTTGACCTAGGATGTCTCCCTAAGAGGAGTGCACACAAAATAGGTTGTCACTTTAAAACGGGGGTAAAAATGTTGTGAAAGGAAATTTGAAATTCAAATGATTTAAAAACTATGAAATTTAAAGGGTGATTAGGTCAGGGTCAATTTCATAATTATAATGCTATCTTTGTTCAATTTAATTCAAAACTCTTCTTCTTAGTTGATTAAATTGAGTTTCCACAATCCTTTCCTCTCACTTCCTTGGTGAAATTATTATTGTGAGAGAAAAACTTACCAAGATCTTGGTTTTGTCAAATCTCCTTCCATGTATAAAATAGTTGTATATAATATCCTTAATTTAAATGGACAATACCCGATCGGGTTTTTTTTATCCCAAACAATCAAGAACATTCACTACACCTTTTACACGTACTGACGATCGTTGAGTACTTCACCACTAATTCCTGGTTTATTCCATCGTATATAAACCAGAAATTAGTGGAGGGAGATATTGATTATTTTACCAAGGAAAAAATAAATAATAGAATTAATATTCAAGAACGATCGAACTTGATAATAAAATCCGCTATAATAAATTGAAAACAACTTTAAATAAAAAAGAAATTTATTCAATTGCGTCCAAGAACTCAAGAATTACAATGTAGAAAACCAACCCTTCCCCAATCACTCCAAAAGATTACCCCACCATGGTAAGGGTAATCGAGTTGAATGGGGAAGAAGAAGTCATTACAAAACTATGAAAAATAAAATAAATAAATAAAAGATAATGCTGAAAAGTTCTCCTTCTTGGTGTCCCAGAAGGAATGGGGTGGAGAATGGATGCTTTGAGAGGGTGGAGCTCTCCTCCTTTTATTACCAGAATGTTTCCCCCGAATGTCGACGCGTTGTAGCCCCATTACATGACATCTTCACGCATTGAGCCCTTCTTTAATGTTGTTCATACTTACCTTGGACTTGTCCCCTCAAAATCTCAGCGGATTTGGACATGATTTCCGAGAGTTATGGTCGTTTTACTATGAGCATTTATTCTGTCCAGTAAGACTCTCCAAAACTAAATCCTCCGGATTAGGGTGATTTAATGACCCAATAAAAGGCCCATTCACTCGGTTCTTACTTCATAAAAGATGCTCAAAAACTCCTTTCTCGTCCACCCACCTAATTTCACAAGCTTTGGGCCCACAGTGGATGAGTTATGGATCCTACATCAAAACTAGGCAGAACTGAAAACAGTTTTCTTGAGCCAACTTGTGAGCTTCTTTTGAGCTTCCATATGGACGATTCAGATTTTAGTCCAAAAATAGTAAATGAATCCCTAGATGTGTAGAATCTGGAACAGAAAGAATTTTTCAATTTGGATCAGTTTAGATAATGTTATGACCAAACTACCGAAATAATTTAAAAATGTTAAAAATCCAAAAATGGCCAATTTTTACTATTCAGCTCAAAATAACATCATTATCCTAAAAATGAAACCATTCATCTTAGAGGAACAATTTTGTGGGTTTAAAACAATGATATTCAATATAAATTAATTGAAAATATTTGCTCTATCAATTCCCCCACACTTAGCACTTGGACTCCTGGACATGTAAAAATCGAATCAAATCAAATCCAAAACACATATTAATGAGATCAATCAAATCAATTTCAAGAAACAAAAAGATATCATGCCTCATCAAAAACGGTTATTTCAAGTTCTCCATTTATGATTTTAATATATTTCCACTTCATTTCTTATCCCATGCACACAAAACACCTACCTCACATGAATTTTCTCTCATCTCCCAAATGTAAAGGCTGAACAAGGATTTTCTCATCCAAACTCACACAAGAGTCACCATAGGTTTAATAAATTCCTTCTTCTCCACCCTATGTGATTCAAGGACATGTGTTTCTCATGAGGACTTTTAAGGGTTGTTCTGTGGCTTCCGGTTGGTAGGATTTAGATGTTAAAAGTTCTGAGGCTGAAAAAGGAAGGCTTGGCTCTTATTGAAGAAAAATTTCAAGATTCTAATTTTCACTCAAATATGGTCTCCTTCACTTCCCCTTTGTTGAAAATAGGATCCATCATCATTCAATCAGCTCAGCAGCAAACATTTCAATCTTTTCAAATACGAATTTTTTAAACCTCCAGATAGGCACAACTTTCTTTTTACATTGGAAGCTCTAGAAAGGCACAACTTCTCTTGTCATAAAAGCTCCAGAAAAGGCACAAATTTCAACAGAATACTTTTTCAGCATCACACACAACTCTTCCATATTTTATTTTCCACCCAAAGTATAACCAAATGAGGTAGTACACCACAAGACATCTTCCCCCACACTTAAGTTCAACTAGATCATGCAATTTTATTTCAAGAGCAGGTATGATAGGGAAAATTGGCTTGTAATGTGGCTAACCTAATAGGAAATTCATGGCTACTAGGGGCTACAACGAAGGATAAATGTAAAGGTGGGCCATAATGAAAAGGATTATTTTGAAAAGGGGGCTTCAACTAAAATAAATGCCTCAATCATTTAAAACACATGTACCCCAACCCTCAAGTTTTGAAAGGAATAAATCAAATTCTGGTTAAAGAAAGCATGGTATGGTTCTCTCAAGAAATGAGGTGAATGAAAAGAATATGACAAAAATGGTTCAGAATCCTCACAAGAAAGGTATTTCAAAGATATAGACAGTGAAATATGGCATGAGATTCAAAAATCAGTGTACTTTTCATGAAATTCCAAAAAAAATGAACTTTGAAAAGAAGTCATTTCAGCATTCATTTAAGCTCGTTTTCATGAAATAGATTGGGTCACTAATTGAAATGGGTTTCAAAAATGGTATTGATAATCATTTCAGCTCAAAAAAATTCAAAAACACTCCAAAAACTGAAAAATAAACACAAAAATTTTAAAACACACAATTTTTTTTGAAAATAAAACACAAAATAAAAATCCTAAACTACCAAGGTTGACTCCCCCACACTTAAATGATGCAGTGTCCTCAGTGAATTCAAATGTATTGAACATATAAGAAGATTTTT